>OX411782.1:10557500-11757500 GCA_948252455.1 Acleris cristana | reverse complement strand
CCGCGAAACGATTAGGTGCCAGTTATCCTGCCCTATTAACACCGTTGGCGTGCCCTGTTCGTAGCATAGCTCGTCGATTATCTGTTTGAGGTGCTCGCACTGTTCTACAACTTCGCGTGAGACCTCTTGCGACGCTATGTTCAGCCTATCTATCGTACGAGCGTTCATTGTTTCGAGATTCCTGCTACAGTAACCGCGGATGTTAAGCTTGATTTCGCACGATTCGGAATCCTCTACAACGTGTCCGCCTACGCCTTCTATAGATAGAGCGGTGCTTTTATTTCGCGGGGCTAATTGGTCAGCGGTATCCCTTTCGATGAGCGTCATTGTAGACCCCTCATCTAAGAGCGCGTGAGTAGAGATTGTCCCTAGCGGACCCGAAATCTCTACCGGAACTATTTTGAGGTAAGTATTCGATTTTACTATGTGATTTACGCTACTGACGTTACCGTGCGCGGACGGTGCGTTCGCGCCTAATCCGTGCATCAACTTGTGGTGGCCAGCTTCGCACTGGTTAACACCGCACGGCACATATTTGCATTTGATGGGTCGCCTGTGCGCTAACTCTAGACACCTAAAGCAAAGTCTCGCGTTTTTGGCGATGTCCCATCTCACGGCTATGGGCGATTTTACAAATTGCGGGCACGTACTAACTTTGTGCTCCCCGTTGCACACTACACATTTGTTTTTTGGGTCCCTATGTTGCGCGGCGTGTTGCGTTCGAGGCTTCGGTGGCGCAGGTTTGTGTTTTGAATGTACCTGCGCGACCGTGCGCGGCGCGCGTCGTTCGGTTTCGCCATCCGAACTACTATAGCTTCGATCGCGACGGTTCAACGGTGCGCGCGAGCGTGGGGACGCGTGCTTGCGTGTGGGCGACCTATACGAGTCCGCGTGATCGTTTTCGTAAGTTGTATTTACGCGGTGTTTAGGCTGCCTAACGTGGGTTTTCCTAGCCGCGCTGCTAATATCGTTCAGAAAATTTGACATCGCGACTAAGTCGGGCACGTTTTGATTTTGTACTTTGAATTTGGCCCATTCGTATCTCACTATGAGATTCAATTTGTCGTATAATTTATTGACCAATTCCGGCGCGTATAAATATTTATCTTGGCGTAAAGATTTTATAGTTGCCACTACATTGGCCACGTGGCCCGCGAAAGATATAATGTTACTATTATCCTCCGCTAAGCGCGGCATTTTTTTTACATTATGGATTTCGGTGAGAATTATCTCTTCCGGATCGCCGAAGTGCCTCTCTAAGGCTTCCATAATTTCGTACGGATCCGTCACCGTGAACATAATCGACTTTACTGCTATTCGCGCCTCACCTCGTAAGGCCCTGCGAATGCGGCTAACGTTGTTTACATCGGTAAACATTGGGGCGCTATCCTCAAATTCGGCCCTAAACGCTATCCATTCGGAAATGTTGCCGTCGAATGGCGGTAGTTCCGGCACGGGCCTATGAATTATGGGCGCATACGGTTGCCGGTTATTTGCTACGTTGGCGTTATCATGATACGTCGCGACTCTATTGCTGCGGTCTCGCGACGTGCTAGGACCCGGGTCCGGCTCTCGATTCTCTTCTATATATGGTCTGCGTTGTTGTGCTACCCAGCCTAGAACACGAGCCTCAGTTCTTAAATCGGGAGCGACCGCGCCGCTGGAAGACTGTGCGGCTTCTATGCGCGCAATCTCCAGCCTACTCTTGGCGGCGGCCTCTGCCCGCTGAGCTCTCTCTAGCTCGGCTTTATGCACCTCCAACTCAGCCATGAGAACGGAAAGCTGACTACATGAATCCCGGGCGGCGGCTGCGGGTAACCCTATCACGGTGCCCGGCGCACTCCTATCATGGCCTAACGTTTCATCAAATTCTCCACCCTGCAGTCGGTCTGCTGGGGGGGGATGCAAATCTACCCTAACGTTTTCGTTTCCGGTTGCGTTCTGGTTGTGGTTGGTGCCGTTGCTCCATGTGTTTGTATCGCCGGAAGTTGTATCGCCTGGTGGTGGCGTCGGCGTTTCGATCGCGGGTCCCTGAGACCTAAGGCCTTTCTTCGTTGAGGCCATCCTAACACGCACGTGGGGGGCTTTTAAACACTAACACTTATCCTAACAACCTAACGCGGGCGTTACGAACGTCACTGTAACGCCGGCGTCCTATCAACCTAGCTGTTTCACTCGCTGCGTTGGTGTCGTCCATGCGACACTGTGACTAAAGTCACCAGGTAGTGAACCGAAGCACTTAAGCCTCAAGGTTCTGATGCTCGACGATGTTGCGGGAACAGATTCTAACTAGAGATTCAATGTTCCCGATTGTGGCACGGCGAGGTGAGCACGGAATGAATCTCTCGTGAACACCTTGATGACGTGTCCGAGAACTTAATCTCAAGGAACACCGATGTAGACGGGTCCGAGAACTTAATCTCAAGGAGCACCGATATAAACGGGTCCGAGAACTTAATCTCAAGGAACACCGATGTAGACGGGTCTGAGAACTTAATCTCAAAGAGCACCGAATGCAGTAAAATACTGCCGTGATTGACTGAATGATTAGACCGTCTATTGCTTGATCGCCAGATTTCTTGATCTCCAATTTCTTGATCGCCTTATATCTTGAGCGCCTTGTTCCCTAAAAATCCGTAATCGAATGACCAACTATGGTGGGTGGACTGTATATTTAAATAAAAACTTATTTCCATAGAAGACTAAGGTGATTAGAGTTTCCCTAATTTGAATAAAACACTTCTTGAGTTTTCCTTTTGATGCGTGTAGTGTTGAGGGAAGATGTTGGGACGACCGATGGCTGCGAGTGAACATTCGGTACCTACTGGGTTGTCTTCTCGACCCCGTAAGGGGTCGGGGAGGCTGGCCTGGGTTGGTACCCCACTTCCAGCGGTATATGGCGCTGTCCGCGACTACGGACAGGTCAATGTGTTGGGCGATTTAGTCCCGATGTTTGTTGGATTCA
Organism: Acleris cristana; assembly: GCA_948252455.1. Taxonomy (NCBI): domain Eukaryota; kingdom Metazoa; phylum Arthropoda; class Insecta; order Lepidoptera; family Tortricidae; genus Acleris; species Acleris cristana. Next base: position 11,754,535 of record OX411782.1, on the reverse strand, counting down.
CCGATCTCTCCTAACCGATCCGGCGACGAGGTCCAAACCTGTTTGTCCGAGGACTTGCAGGCGTCCATCGGTCATCGGTGGTAGGAGTCGGGTTTTATTTTATGTTGGCGGCTGCTCACGGACTAGGTCACGTGGCAGTGGCTTCCTGTCGGGTGGTCGAGCATGGAGCGGAGCCAGCTCGCGTAGGTGGTGGAATCGCGATCTGTCGGCCGTTGCGAACAGCCTTGTGGCTAGCCGAGACACGAACTCGTCTAGGGATTCGATCGCTAGGTCCCTGGCGATCGTGGAGTTTCTTACGTATCTCGGCGCACCCACAATCGTTCTCAACGACTGCGACTGCTGGGACTGGAGCCTTTTCCTATTCCCAGCGCTGGCCAGCGCGTACCACGCTGGTGCTGCGTAGGTTAGGCGAGTTCTTATGTACGCCTTGTAGATGCCTATCTTTGCCCTCGTTGGTAGACCGGAGTTCAATACCGGTTTGAGGAGTGCTCTGGCCGCTCTCGTCTGGTCGATGGTTTTCTTGATGTGCTGTGCCATGGTCAGTCGACGGTCTAATGTGACCCCTAGGTACTTTACCGTGGGGGACCAGTCGACTTCCAGGCCCATGAGCTTCAATTTGGGAGGGAGGATTGTCTTGTGGGAGAAGGCGATGGCTTGCGTCTTCCCCACGTTGACCGATAGTCTCCACTTCTCAAGCCATGGAGGGAGAGCGTCCAGAGTCCGCTGGATCTTCTTTGCGGCATGAGGGAGCTTTATAGAGGCGGCGTAGTACGCAGCGTCGTCGGCGAAAAGGGCCAGGGATGACCCGGGCTCCAGGGGGATGTCATCGGTGTATCTAGCGTAGCAGGCAGGGGAGAGGCAGCTGCCCTGGGGGACGCCAGCCCTGATGGGGCGTTCCGAGGACAGCGCCTTCTCGACCGCTACCTGGAATCGGCGATCTTGGAGGAAGGAGGCCACTGTCTTGACTACTCGACGTGGAGTAGTAGATGTGGCCAGCTTGTGGATGAGTCCCTGGTGCCATACTCGGTCGAAAGCCTTTTCCATGTCCAGCATGACCGCTACCGTGTGTTCTCGTTTGTTGAGGGCGACGGCCGCGTCATGCAGGACTCTGGCGACTTGCTGGGTGGTGGAGTGTTCGGCCCTGAAGCCGAATTGTTCCTCGCGTGGGAGAATGTGAGGTGCGAGGTGCTGCAGTAGCAACCTCTCAAAGACCTTGGAGGTGGTACTGAGCAGGGTGATGGGGCGATAACTTTCCGGCTTCAGGATGTTCTTCCCTGGTTTTGGCAGCATTATGACTCGCCCCAGTTTCCAGGGGCGAGGGAAGTGGCTGGTCCTGAGAATCCCGTTGAACAGCCTTGTGAAGGCGGCGACGGAACGCGGCGGTAAATGTGCCAGCGCCTCGTTGGGGACTCTATCAGGACCTGGAGCTTTCCTCTTCTTGGTCCGCTGGAAGGCCCTAGCGACTTGGCCGGGAGTGAATGTCACCGGGTCCTCGTCGGGGGGTATCTGCTCCCTGAAGTAGTCGGACAGGTGGTCGGCTATTTCTGCTTCAGGCAGGGGGTCCGTGGTTGGGTTTGGGCTGAACTGGATCTCTAGGTGGTTGGCGAAGATTTCCGCCCTGTCCTCTGCTCTGTACCTGGGGGTACCGTCGCTTGCTAAGAGGGGGCGGACTGGGGGTGGTTTGTTATTTAGGCGCCTGCACAGACGGTGGATGCTGTTCCACTCGCTGCCGGCCGCCTCCACGTCCTCTAGCCATGAGATCCTCGGGATGTCGGCTAGCTTGTTACTTATTTTGTCAGCCAGTTTGTTCAGGCGGGTTTTCATACTGGGGCAACGGGTCCTCTGGTACTGGCGTCTCAGTTTTCTTTTTTCCTCCAGTAGTGCGACAATGGCTGCCGGGGTTTCCTTGCGGGATGGTTGTCTGGTCGTCCTGACCGTTGAGGCTTCCAGCGCTGCTGCGATGGTGCCTGATAGCTCTTCGGCCAGTCGGTCAACCTCTTCCGGCTCAGATAGAGGAAAGGACGGCGTGTGGTTTGCCATGTGGTCGCTGAATTTGCCCCAGTCGTGAATGGTTTTGCTGGGGGGTGGGGCGGTCCTCGATGGTGATGCTGTCAGTGTCGCCAGCACTGGCTGGTGGTCCGACATAAGATGTTCGTCCAGGACCTCCAGCGTAGGCCAAGATGTTAGGCCATGCACCAGCATGAGGTCGATGACGTCGGGGGCGTGGGCTGCGTTGTGTGGGTAGTGCGTGGGAACCTCGGGTCCGAGCACTGTATAGCCTCTTTTCTCGGCGTCGTTGAAGAGGTAGTTGCCGTCGGGACAGTTCTTAACCGAGTTCCACGCCGTGTGCTTACAATTGAAGTCCCCCGCTACAATTGTAGGCAACGGTGAATCCAGGAGTGAGTGGATGTCAGCCACCGCCAGGCGTTTTTGGGGCGGCTTGTATAAGGAGAAAATGCGCATGGGGATTCTGTCGAAGCAGACCTCCACTCCTATGGCGTAGATGGTACGCAGGGGGAGGGTGGGCGTAGGTAGAGGTTGGTGAATTACCACCCTCCTGACCAAGATAGCCAGGCCACGGAAGGGATTCCCTAGTGGTGAGGTTTCTTCCTTCCTGTAAACAACGTAGCCTGGAATCCTGATCTTGTCCTCCGATCTTAGGATGGTCTCCTGGATGAGTGCCACGTCGACTTTCTCCCGATGTAGGAGTTGTCGCAGCAGCGTTTGCTTGGCCGGTGTGAGGCCGTAGGCGTTCCAATATACGATTTTCAGAGGATTAGCCATCGAAGCTGTAAAGGTTAGCTAATCCTCTGAAGATGATCGGGACAGGGTTCTGGCCCGATTGTATGGCGCCAAGGACCTCGGTCAGGACTGTGATGCATTCCGCAATCACTGTGTCCCTGGCGGCTTTGACGTCTTGGGGTGCCCTTGTCTTACCACGCGACGAGGTAGCTGGGCGGGCTTCCGACCTCCCTGTCTGTGGTAGAGGGGGAGGGGCGTGGTCCCTCTTTTCGGGATGTTGCTCAGACTGAGGGTTCTCTGGGGATGGTGGGAGTTGGTCTTGTTTCCTCCCTTTTCCACCCCTGCGCTTTCTGCGCCTCGGGGGGTTTGAACCATCGTTAGCCGCCGCCATCAGTGAATGGGGGGCATTTGGGTCGTTGGTGGCAGGGTCCTGTCTCGGGGCTTGCCCTGATCTGCCGACATTGCTGGACCTCTTACCACGGGCTTCCTTTCGGAACACCGGGCATTTTACATTGTTCGCCGTGTGCTCCCCACCGCAGTTGGCACAGGTGGGGGGGTCTTCTCTGGGGCGGGTGCAGTCTCGTGCAGCGTGTCCCTCCCCGCAGCGGACGCATGCTTGGGGGCGGTGGCAGTGAGTCGAGGAGTGCCGGAAGGTCTGGCACCTATGGCACTGTGCTGGGCCTTTACGGCCTCGCCATGCCTCGACGATCACTCCCGGCATGCCCAGGAGTTCGTTGATGGCGTAGATGGCCGGGATTGTGTCTGGGGTCCTGTGCAGCTGCGCGTAGAAAATGCAGCCGGGTCTCCCTGCACGGGCGTTTATTTGACGGGCGTACTCGGGCGAGAAGCCTCTCTCTGCGAGCTCCGCCTCGATGTCAGCCGGTGGGGTGTTTGGTGGGAACATTCGGTCCCGAGAAAGGCCGCGTCTTATTACTAAATTAGAGGGCGCAACTAGTGCCGAGTGAGACGAGGCCTTTCCGTGAGCGTGGGAACTAGGAGTGGGAGAGGGATGGTGTGTTATGCCTGTGCGAGATAGCATCATTCTTTATTACAATAGCATACATTTTGGTAACACTTAACTTGTTTGATATTACACAATAATCAACGTGATTTATAACTCTTAATAATCATTAACAAAACAAACAAAAATGACTTAGCTTAAGTACAAACATAAAATAAAATAAAATAAAACGAAAAGATGAAAAGACACTACGAGATTTTATACAAACAAAACTTAACCTAACTGCCGGCATGGCTGTGCGCGACACCTTCGAATCCTCAAATTCAGAAACTAGCAGTACCTTCTGCCTACCCGAACTGCGGGATTCATTGGACTGTTAATTTAAATTTCGTGTCAAAGATATCCAAGTTTAAAGTTCCGACAGTCCTGATGCTGCAGCCACCATCCTTATCCTAAAAATATCGGCTTTATAACGCTTGCTTCTTGTTTGAATTGTTTATAGATGGGGAATTAAGAGCTGCGCTCTCGGAGCTCCGAGGTCTGCTGCAGTCCCGCCGGATCGAGTTCCACATGGCGCACTTCTTCCGGCTGGACTTCTCCCTGCTGATCTCCATGGCGTCCGTCGTTGTCACTTATACTATTATTCTGTTACAAAGTTTACCAAAGTAATGCCAGGTTTCACCAACATTTAAGGACCTCCTAAAGCATAACTAGGCACCCAAGGTCTTTGACGGTCGGTTTTGTGCTACTCTCAGTAGCTTCCCGCGATCTTCATCAGATCCTTGGAGAAATCCTATGTCCAGCCCAGCAGTGGACGTCCTTCGGCGATAAGATGATGATGAAACCTTAACCACTTTGAGATGTTAAGAAATCGTTGAAGGACACCTCTTAATTCGAAAACATAATAACATTGGAATTGATGACGAACTCAATACACAAGCACCAGATGATGAAGAATTCTAACCACCAATGTGTATTGATCATTTACATTAAAACTTGATTTTAGAGATTTGTAATATGGAATTTAATAAAACGGTTGTAAAACGATCATTTTGACCTTATCGTTTTTGTCGCATTTAGAATCAGCACGAGGTTGAACCCTGACCCATCACAGAACTGTGTCATAGTGACATTATAAAACTATTTGTTTTACACTTTCTACGATTTGATTTAAAACATCACTGGCGTCACTGTGACACAGTTCTAAGGTGGGTCCGGGTTCTATATTCCGTGAACTTTACGGTTAGCAAAAGTTGTATTTTCTCGCTTGTCGCTTAGTATGTGTCTATAGGACTAGATAGACCCGAGTGACAAACAAGTCGCGGACTACTTGTGCTAGCCCTCCTAAGTAGGGTAGGTAAAAGTCAATTTGAATGTAGCTTATATACCGGAAAATTATACCTACTTTCGATTGTTCGGTGGAAAACACGATGTCTACGTGGACGGATGGAAAAAGTCGCCGGCACGCGTATTATGCGTGTTTTTAGTCGCGATATGAAAAGGATTGCCACTTTTGGATTTTAACAGTAAAGGAAATCCTTGTTGTATCACAAACCTACTTATTTCTATCATTAAAAACACATCGGCAATTTTTCATGACACACACTTTTATCTTTATTGTTTTATTATCTGTTTTACAACATTTTTAAAAATAATTATTTACGGGACAGATTACAGTCTCCTTTCTTGCCTTTTTGATGCCGAAAATGCCACAGTGAACTTCACCTAATTTCAATATAATATTTCTATTCCCTAATCATTTTTCAAAACAACCCCTGAAAATGTATGTAGGTACATTATCACACTTTAATTCAATGGCACATACATACTCGGCTGTACAACAATGGAAATTGAAAAAAGTTGTGTAAAGTAACACTTTTGTCCGTCTATTCTGAACATAGCTAAAAGTGACTCGCGCAGAGCATTAGAAACGTGTTTATATTTGTTCCATTCTAATAAAAGAACAACACACGCTATAATAACCTATTCGTAATCTAGATAACATGTCACGCAGCCAATAGGTAGATTAAGTAAATACTTGCACTTATCATCGATATTATTTATCATATAACGGCAGGTGATACCACTATCATTTAGTTGTGACTGGGATTCCTCAGCTGTACGCGAGTGTTGCGATTCCATGTAGCATTAGTAAATTAAAAGCTGACTCCTCTGTACATTCGGTTCCCCCCGCGCTACGCCACGCCTATAAATAATACATGACTATTATTAGTGGAAGGAAATCGATGATAACGTAGAAATGAAGCGTTCCGGGTCGTACCAGCTGGGCGATGACAATCGTTCCAAAAAAGACACGGGTCTCTCCAACGTACAGTTTACAAATGGGAAGGCGGCCTCCGAAAAAGACGAGTGAGTATCTATCAGTTGGTTTTCAAACACAATAATTGTACTTATCAATAAATTTTGGATTTCATGTCACCGGGATTTCAGTAATAAGATTGACCTATCATGTAAAAGTTGCTTGTAGATACAGAGCTTTAGGTGCTATTATTGAGTGTTGCCCATAATTTCCGAAAATCAAATTTTATTGGTTGTAGAATTTCCATTCCCATTTTTTCTCGATCTTATTTTTTCCCAATCGCATATTTTCCTATCCGAATTTCTCCCAATTGCAATTTCTTCCACTTATAATTAGGTCGAAATAGGAAGGTAGGTTAGGTTATGTTAGTTTTGCAGCAGGCCCGAAGGGCCAAACCGCACAGAAATAGGAGCTCCGCGATAGCGGAGCTCCTTCGACACTATCAAATTAATTCCTGGAATGGAAAAAATGCGTCAGGAAAAAACCAGACAGTGAAAAATTGCGTTGAAAATGTCGGAAAAAATCAAATTATTTTTTCGGAAATTTATGAATCGGCGGAATTTATTCGTTTTTTTCGGCTTTTTTAGGAAAAATAACAATTTATTCATAGTCAATCACTGTCACTCTCGCCACCTATTTCAATTGCTTCTGCCTTCATATCGTAGATGTCGCCCTTTTGTATGTGCAAATAAGGCGGAATATAGATTAAAGTAACAGCAGAAAATTTCTTTGTTTTTTTTTTAATAAAAATCCGAAAAAAAACGAGATGTTTGGAATAAAACTGGATTTATTCCGGACTTTTTCAACGCTAGTGAAAAAACGCGACAGTGAAAAATTAAGATCAGGAAAAAATGGGAATAGAAATTCTGCAACGAATAAAATTTGATTTTCGGAAATTATGAGCCACACTCTAAGACCTGCCCCTATTTCACCATCTTGACAATGACAGAATGACATAACATTTCAGTATACATGGCGCAGACTATGTGAATTCTAGTGATATATCAGCGTTTTAACTTATTGCCATGTATTTATTTTGAATTGTCACCTGTTACATGTCATTGTCAACATGGTGAAATAGGGGGCAAATCTCAATGCATGATGACGGATGTTACGTCTTTGAAAGTTGTCACTAAAGATCACTGCATAGTAACAGGTTACCTACTGTCCCAGGTGCGTCAGATCGACTGATAGTCCAAAATCTGTGAAACTTTAAGAGAAACTGACAGTCTGCGAGTTCTAATACGATGACAGGCCAATATCAATAGGGTATGCCAATATGTTAGTCTGTGTTGTCTTTAAAGGTGGCACTTCACTTGGTTGTTATTTGTTAAATATTATCGTTGCATCTTTTTCAATCAGTATGTCAAACGAAAGAGATGTAAGATCAATATTTGGCAAACATGGCCAACTGAAGTGCTACCATAAGGCAAATAAAAGGATGCCTCTATCTTCTACGTCACACAAAGATACTTTGATAGTAATTTTCAAAATAGTGTTTCTAATTACCTACAAGATTATATTTTCGTAAAAATCTTGGAATTATCATTTATTTATTTGATTCTGTTTTACTTAATAATTACAGATGTCCAGGCATTAAGGTAAATACAATTTAGAGATTTTAAATATATTAATATTGGTATCTATTAGTATATTATTCCCTATACTTACCTACAACGGTAGTCGTTACATCTTAGTTATTTCAATGAGCACTTCATTTAGTCTTGTTAAACTGATTGCTGGCTCACGTGTTTTGATTCAAAGACACTTACAGATAAAATAAACAACAATGAATAATTCGATTAACTAGACATACGAGTTAAGTAGGTTTTATTTACGATGACGATGATTCTTACATTTTGTCGAAAAACCCAGCTTTTTTCAGCAGGCAATTAAAGTTAGAGTTTAATATACTAACGCCCACAGAACAGAAAAAACAGTAGAAGTGCCAAGTGGGCTTGTAACGTGTGGCAAAGTTATGCGGAGTTCCGCATAACCTACCATACTTTTGCTGCGATCGCTTATTACGATTTTTCGATATCTCGATATTTTTAAAATAGGAAATAAATCCAGAAGCATGCCTTATTGTGCTATTTCGCAGTGTAAAAACGATAGCCGCACCAAAAACATTTTCCATGGTGGCGTGCTGTTTTTATGATAGTTTGAGTATTGGCGACAACAGGTCTGATACTAAGCGAAGCTCATGCCACTTCCACTGTTTTTTCTATTCCGTGCTAACGCCAATATATATACTTTTTATGATAATACATATAGCTTATATGTATATTTCGTGGAGGTAGGACCTTGGGCAGGGTCCGGATTGCTCGCTACCATAATATTATTATCCTACTGCAACAGTGTTCGCATTGTTCTGTTCCGGTGTGGGGATAAAACGACCGGTGAAATTAGTATAGAGTCATTCCATCTTAGTACTCAGGGTTGGCAACGCATTTTCAGTCTCAGGATTGCAGTCGTAAGATGTAGTCTTGAGTATCAGATGGCCTGTGTTTTGTTTGGCATCTCTTTGCCATAAAAAAAAGCTTTTAAATACTTATCTAAAGTATCAGTGATATACTTAAAGCGTTAGCTTATCAGCTCGTTTCGTGGCCATGAGACCTGGGGCTCTACTTTGAAATCAGTAATTCGACCTTCGGATCGCCCCGTCACTTTCTTGCGAATTAGTGACGCGTCGAGAGCAAAAGGGATAGCAATAGACGAAGTTCGAATTACGGATTTCAAAGTAGAGACTCTGAAAAGGACTCGTCGAAGTCGGGATCATTATTATAATCAAATATCTGAGACGATGATATGATAAGGTTTAAGAATACACCTAAAAATAGTACAATTTAAACGCTTAGGTACCAAAATTATGTATGTAAATGAATGTACCTAATCTTACTAGTATTACAAATGCGAAAGTTTGGATGTTTGTTACTCAATCACGCCAGAACGGCTGAGTGGATTTGGCTGAAATTTGATTATAGTCTGGAATAGCACAAAGGCTAAGTACCTACCTACTTTTAATACCAGAAAATAGTACAGTTCCCGAGGGAAGAGCTATAAACGACTTCTACGCGGACGGAGTCGCGGGAAACAGCTACTGAATACTATTTAAAACGGATAGCAAATATTTAACACCTTAATACCAAAGTGCCAAGTTACACAAAACTGAATCTAAATTATTTACTTACTCATAACAAAACATAACTTTCAAATAAGAATAAGAACATCCGAAATAGTGGCGGCTTATTGCAGGAATAAAAAATCCCAGTTGTCCGCAGTGTGAACAAAGCAAGGGGTGCGGACAACTGGGAATTTTTGTTCTACTAACTACTTGATTCAAAAAATTGAGTTGATCAATCAAGTATTCTTAAACATGTTGTTCTTAAGGGCGGACGCCTTGAGGACCGCTAGTAACATACAAAATACCCAAGACTCAGAAACAAATGCTCGCGATCATCACACAAATATTTACCATGACCGAGAATCGAACCACCGCTAGCTTGTCAGGCAGGGTCACTTCCTCCAACTAGGGTACCTAACAGGCGTCGTCAAAATAGAACCATTACCAACCATGTACCAATAGGCAGGGGTTAGGGTGAAGCGAAACGAGCGTAATTTTTCGAGTTGTGAGTTGCGGTAATTTTTGTTACATTCGGTTACATACAAAACTCCTGTTTGGTTCACACGGCGCCGCAAAATGAGTTGGGACTTTTGTATGAAGCAAAAGTTACACAACTCAAAAAATTACGCTCACCCTTAGATTTTACCCTTAGATTTTTTAAGTGTGATATAAATAACAAGACGTAATTAAATTTTAAAAATGAATATGATTTCGGAAGATAGCTACAGTAAGTACTTAGTCAAAATTCTTGTGGAAATCTTTGAGGTAGGCATAGCTAGCGTTGAAAATGTCGGAAAAAATCCAATGATTTTTTTGGAAATTTATGAATCATTCGTTTTTTTCCGTTTCGGTTTTTTTAAGAAAAATAACAAATGAATAATGACAACTTATTCATAGTCAATCACTGTCACTCTCGCCACCTATTTCAATTGCTTCTGCCTTCATATCGTAGATGTCGCCCTTTTGTATGTGCAAATAAGGCCGAATATAGATTAAAATAACAGCAGAAAATTTCTTTGGCTTTTTCTATAAAAATCCGAAAAAAACGAGATGTTTGGAATAAAACGGGAGCATCGAATTACCATAGCTTTTTTTTCTTACAGTGCCTCGGTAGGTGAAGCCAAGGATGAAGTTCCCAGCATATCGTTTTTTACCCTGGTAAGTAATAGGTAATCACGACTTTATGATTAGAGAGATTTGTGAATCGATTAACTCTTTGCAAATGATTATTTTAAACAGGTCATTAAAAGACGTTAAGAGGCCTTTGACTAAAGTGAGCTGCGGGCCAATAGTATGGTTAAAGCATTCGTCACTCTCGTACGACGAAAAGTGACGGATGTTTTATCCACATTTTGTCATGCTATAAACCACGTATTAGAATCTGCGGAATGTCATAGTTTTCATAATCTGGTTTGTAATTTTATATTTAGGCAGGTACACAATCTAAAAAATATTTAAATGTTTGAAATTATTCTATAAAAGCACTTTAACTTCATTAAGAACCGCCTATAAATCCGATGCACATTGAGAGTGTTACTCAATTTGACAACAATTATCAAGAAAAACTAAAATATGTGACGGATTACGCTACTTTACATTACAGGCCCGCGAGCGAAAAAACATTACCTATACCACTTCCGTATTTTGAAAGAGTTAATCACAACTACTTTTTAACTTCGTTTTGGTTGTAAACTTAGGCCAACCTGCGTGGTGCACGTGTTATGATTACGAGTACGTGAGTAATCGTGTCTCCGTCATTGGTTCTTCTGGCTTCAGGTTTAAACACAAGTTTAGTTTCTAAAGCCATAATTCCACGTTTAATGAACGATAACGTTCCTAAACGATCCCCTAAATCTTAAAAATGATACTTAATTACATACAAATAATGTTTTCTTAAAAGCAGAACGCGATACAAAATAAAAATGAACACCCTCTCGTTTTACGTTATAGATAGGAGTGTACTCTGTCTTTTTTTTTTTTATTGGCTTTTGTGCTCGGAATAAATAATAACTCCCAAAAATAATATTCCTGTTTTTTTATCAAGAGAAATCATCTACATATAATATACAGATAGACAGACAGACGATCACTTTCTAAAATTAAAAATGCCGAGAACTATTTAATTAAGAGATTAACAATTAAATATCTACAGTACAGATTTGCTTCCACACAAGACAAGGTGTTCATGTACTTGGCGGTGATATGCTCGATGCTGGCTGGAACCACTACACCAATCAACACGCTGCTTTTCTCCTCTTTGCTGCAAAGCATGGTGGACTACGGCATCTCCGCGATATTGGGGGCTCCGGACGACGATACCTTCTTGGCGGCTGTAACGAACTTTGCATTGTACAACAGCCTTCTAGGAGTTGCTCTCGTTATCCTATCTTACGCCGCAACGGTTTTGATGAACTTTGCAGCTTTCAATCAGGTTCGTTTTTTTCATCTGATGATGTACAAACTATTTGTTAATTGATTGGCATACGAACGGCCGCACTGAGAGTAAGTTAATGACGATTTTATGTCGGGTTCCTATATATTTCAAACCGCGGATAGATAAAGCTTAATCCGGGTTCAAAATGGGCATTTAACAATACAAAATGTGTCAATTATTAATATGAAGTAAATAATAATAAATAAATAAATATCAGGGGACAATGTCACACCAATTGCCCTAGTCCCAAGCTAAGCTCTAGGCTTGTTTGTACAATGGGTACTAGAGAACGATATAGCTCAAGCAACGAAGCAAACTCAGGGGAAATAATTCGTGTATAAGCGAATTTTGGCATAGTTATAGGGAATGGTGTTTTAAACCACATACTAAAAGTACTGACGGGTGGGGGTGGAGCGTTCGGGTGGGGGGGGGTCTAAAGGTCCCTTTTTTTAGTTTTTCGTAAATAACTCGTAAACGGTGGCCCATAGCAAAAAGTTTTCCATTTCATGATTAATCTGCATAAAATTCTCTACAAAAAAGTTTTAGACATTGTTTCTCTGGGATCAATATTTAATGAGATATGGAGGTAAGAATGATTCCCGAAAGGCCATAATCGGGTTTCCATTGTAAGTCGGCCCTTATATCAAATGGGCTCGGGCTTTTTTTGTGGGTGTCTCTTATAGTGAAGATTATTTATGCTGAGTATCAACATCTTAATTGTGACAGTTCTCGACTTATAATTTTTTTAAGATTTTTTAAATTTCCTGTTTTTCGGGATGTATTCAAGCGATTTGGTTCAAACTTTGGGATGATGTTCTTTTTATAGATTTGCATCGCCTCCCAAAAAACAAATACTAGTTATCATATAAAAAAAAGAAAATGAAGACCAAATAAAAAATAAACATTATTTTTTATGTGGTTGTGAAATAGTGACACCTCTAGATTTTTTTCTCAGAATAGACCATACATTGGCACTACTACTTGCCAAAATAACAAAATTTTCCAGGCGGTACTTCCTATCAAAAATCAGCAATATGTGTGGCCAATACCCTAAGCAATAAGGCAAAATCAGGGGAAAAAACTCGTTTATAAGCGAATTTTAGCATAGTTTTAGAGGACGCCGGTGTTTTAAACGGGACTCCTTTGACACGCATAATTTTTTTACGCATAATGTATCATTACGCATAGAATCGTTTGTCATAACACTCTTTTAGGCTGACATTGCCGAAGTTAATAAACGTCCGTTGTGTAGATTAAGTTAAATTAGGTAAGGTTAGGTTATAATAATAATTAAAACAAAACCCTTTCTATTGTAAAAACCGTTTTATGACAAAAGGTTTTATGCGTAATGATACATTATGCGTAAAAACCATTATGCACTTGACCGGTTTTCAGTTTTTTTTTGTTTTTTTGGTGTTAGTACTATGTACATAATAATCATGCCAAATTTGTCGCTTGTGTGTTTTACCATCGTTTGTAATGAAATGTTTTTTTTATCTTAATTTTGTATTGAATAATACAAACTGACAATGTCCTAAACAAAGCAAGAAGGACGAAGGTCTTCGATCATTGAGTGCGAGCGGGCTTTGCCGCTCCTATTTACACTCCCTGCAAAGAACTTTGTCGCAGTATATTATACTTCCATGTATAAACTAAAGTCGCACAATTTCACACTGAACGAATTTTACGATTTAGATGTTAGTGCGTAAAGTATAGTAGGTACTTACTAGGTAGATGTAAGTGTCCAATTAGTTTTTACTTCTAAAGTTGAATAGGTAATTAAGAATAGTTAGTGTACATCAGTATTTAATTTCTTACATGATTAATTTTTAGTACTGGGTGGTCGAAAAATAATTATTGTACCTGTTTAATTTTTACATGGTTAATTTTCGGTACTAGGTGGTTAAAAAATAACTTAACCTAACCAAGCCTATTTGGATTCTGGATGGTCAAGAAAAACACTCTCTTTCGCATTTATAATATTACTAGGATTAGGATTTTTATTTTTATTTATATACCTGCCATACTTAAAGAAATGTAAGTTTGTTTTTTATTGTCCATCTTCTTCCTTCCATATCGTCACCTGTAGGATCAATTAACGTAACCGCCAAATTGACGAAATTGAGTTATATATACAGTTCGACTGCAAAAATTTTTCTGCATCGGATAGGGTTGTTGAAAAAATTCTATCTTGAAAAAAATGTGAGTTACATTGATCAAAATCAGAGATAAACTTTGGATATTTGGATTAAATTTTAGAGTAAGTAACATTCATTTATAATTTCGTTTTCGACAGTTAACGTAAGGGGCAGCCAAAGAAAAAAAATACAGAAAATTGACTCTTACATTAAAAATTTACACTTTTCATGCGAACTACTGCGTGTTACGTTAACGGCAATCAATTGTCATATCATATTTTTGCAAAATTCATTACAAAATCTGGCGGTTACAGTATAAAATTCGTCGTTTTTAACAGTTAGAAAAGTGCTTCATATATCGTTTTCAGGGGATTCTAAAGTAGTTAGAGTAAAATAATATACTCTGCAAATTAAAATAATTAATTACAAATATTTAAAATTTCACTGGGCGTCACCGGACGTTTTTTAATAAACTTAAACACTGCAACAACTGCAACACTGCTGCATGCTTTAACTTAAGAATTGTTTTAATTTCGAAGGCGATCGGTTTATTGTAAAAAATAATTAAGTACACAACTTGTAAACTATAATTATCACGATACTTCATATTTTTTATGTAATTTTGGCCTTTTTCATTCGGTTGTATGTACAAACATATCGTCCGTCTTTAATTATAAGTAAATAATTAAGATTATTAAAACACAATAACAGTAATGAAGGCGCAACTCTACGTCCCGCTTCCGTTGGGTGCAATCACATGTGTACAATGTTAATATCAAAAAGCGTGGTTCATTGTTCCAGTTGATTCAACTTTTAGATTAAGAAAAATTATCTTGAAATTGGGACTTTCATTTGTGATAAGAACATAATTATATATCGACATATAAGAGCGACCAACGATAAGGTTAAATAACTAAATTGGCTTCTTCCTTAAGAACCGGAAAAATTAATTGGATCTAAACGTTTTAGTTCCAAAATGCCTGAATCCTGACTAAATCTTAGAATGACTTAAATAAAACATCTGAAAGGCAAAATGTCTGTCTCAAAATGTCAAGTCAATAAAATAGCGTCAGGATAGTAAAGCAGTCATGAAATATAGTAAAGCAGTCAATCTGTTCAAATTTCTCCCGTTTTAAGGTGTTTTAGGAAAAAGGTGCTACAAATTAAATTTGGAATTCGGTATATTAAGAAAAAACAGGAATTTTAGAAATTAGGCATTGTGGTACAGAGCTGTTTTGAGATCTAGACGTATTGGTAACAGACAACTAGACGTATATGAAACCTACCCAAAAAAAATCTAAGTTTTAAACGAATCAAACATAAAAGTACCTATAGGTAAACGTGTATTTTGGACAAAACTGAAATCTCCTTTCACACTATGTTAATATTTTTAAGCTAACCAGCTTTTTTACCTGTTTTAACTATTCTTTTTTATTCTCTTTCTGCATTAATAACTTAAAGATAATTTAAATCCTACTAGTCCGTTAAATTTTAAATTATTTTCTGCGGGTAATCAACAAAACATTTATAAAAAATATCATTTGAGCGATCGCTATGTAAGGTAGGACGTATAAAACGAAACTGTGTAAGATTTGAAGGTATTTGGTAATTCTTAACTTGATAAATAAAAGAACGACGGTAAATATATAGAAACAAAAGGCATTTTTTAACGTCATATCCATTCAATTTTTCTTGTTATGTACCGTGCTATTTTATAAGTAAGATTTATTTATACCTATTAGTTCAACGGTTCAACCTATTAGTTTAGTCAATTAACTACTGCTAACAATTAACTATTTATTTTATTTCTCGTGTTCATGTAATGACAAAATTGCGCACAATCTATATTTTTTAAGGTAGTAAAATGTATAAATAAACTTCATTCAGACACAAACATAAAACAGAAAAAATATAAAATTATAACTAAAACTAAATACTAAAATAAATTTACTTAATCTAACTAACTATAATATTAACAAATGTAATTAATTGTGTATTTTAGTTGACAGATATATTGGGCTTTGATCCAATGTGGATACTATTGTTTGACAAGCTATTGAACCCAAATGATATTTCTTCCATTTTGGTACTTATGATTACGGCATAAGGCTCAATTTCATCAGTAGACTAACTTTAATGTAACTCTCAAAATGTATAAAACGTTGTGACATACGTTAAGTTTTTTTTTCTTTTTGTGTGTTACGTTGGTATGCGTTTTTGCTTTTTGAGGACTTACTAACGTAAGACACATTTTCATCAAAAAAAGTAATGTAACCACCATGCTATCTCCGAAACTACAAGTGCTGGGCTTATGCACTCTGCTTGAATGAAAAATACACGAGATTTTAAGAAATTGTGTCTTAGACATCATTTTAATTGGATAAATTAATAAAAAGTTACAATTTTTTTTCGAAAAACGAAATCGTTTTTTGGCTCTCCTGAAAAATCGTGTTTTGGCGGTTACATTAATTGATCCTACAAGTGACGATATCTCATTAAATGTTGATCCCAGTAAAAAAGTGTAAATATCTTTTTTGTAGAAAATTTTATGCAGATTATTTATGTGATGGAACATTTTTTGCTATGGGCCACCGTTTACGAGTTATTTAAGAAAAACTAAAAAAAGGGACCTTTACACCCCCCCCTACCCGTTAGCTTCTACCCCACCCATCAGTACTTTTAGTATGTGGCTTAAAACACCATCCCCTACAACTATGCCAAAATTCGCTTATTCACGAGTTTATTGAATACAGAAAAAAAAATGCATCTTTTTTATTTGGTCTTTATTTTCTTTTTTTTATTTGATAACTAGTATTTGTTTTTTGGGAGGCGATGCAAATCTATAAAAAGAACATCATCCCAAAGTTTGAACCAAATCGCTTGAATACATCCCGAAAAAAAGGAAACTTAAAAAAAAAATTAAAAAAATCATAAGTCGCGAACTGTCACATTTAAGATGTTGATACTCAGCATAAATAATTTTCACTATAAGAGGCACTCACAAAAAAAACCCGAGCTCATTTGATATAAGGTCCGACTTACAATGGAAACTCGATTATGGCCTTTCGGGAATCATTCTTCCCTCCATATCTCATTAAATATTGATCCCAGAGAAACAATGTCTTGAACTTTTTTGTAGAGAATTTTATGCAGATTAATCATGTAATGAAAAACTTTTTGCTATGAGCCACCGTTTACGAGTTATTTACGAAAAACTAAAAAAAGGGACCTTTAGACCCCCCCCCACCCGAACGCTCCACCCCCACCCGTCAGTACTTTTAGTATGTGGTTTAAAACACCATTCCCTACAACTATGCCAAAATTCGCTTATACACGAATTATTTCCCCCGAGAGGCAGTATTTGGTCTTCGTTGCTCGAACTAGTGGTAGGGATCACTTTAAACGTATTTGAAATGGTATGCGTTGAACGTTACATGTGCATCTGTGAATGCGCCTTGACACGTAGGAGATACGTAGTGTTTTTAATTCACGAAGATGCACTCTGCCACTTAAATTGGCATTACACGGTGTTATCAATGCAATAATGTAACTACGAAAAAATAGTGGAGCGCGACTGATTAAAAACACTGTAGGTACCCTATGCAACGCCAGCTCAACCTAAATAAATTAAATGACTCTTATTTTTAGGTATTTAAAATAAGACAAGAGTACTTGAAAGCTGCATTGAATCAAGACTTTGAATACTTTGATACGCATCAAACTGGGGATTTTGCATCTAAAATGTCCGAGTAAGTAATCAAACAACAATTCCTGCATTGTTTCCATTTTGCTTACTTTCTAATGCGAGCACAACTATTTATTGCAGCGACGTGGTGAAAGTGGAAGACGGCATTGGAGAGAAATTAGCAACCTTCATATTTTATCAGTCAGCTTTTGTCAGTTCTATCACTATGGCTCTAATTAAGGGGTGGAAGCTGGCTTTGTTGTGCTTGATATCCTTCCCTGTGACGATGACTCTCGTCGGTATTGCTGGATTGGTAACTACCTATATACCTTAAATACCTAGTCCAAGGGCTCGTTTCATGAAATCTTGTAACTTGTGTTACAAGTGGAAGTCTCTTTTCAATGCATATTGCTGAAGAGATTTCCGCTTGTAATACAAGCTACAAGCTTTCGTGAGACGGCCCCCAGTTCTTAACTCAGGACTCGGAAATACCTACTATTTGGGATATGTTGCGAACTAAACAAATATACGGTTTTCTTCTTTAATTCGGCATAAGTACCTATACAATACTATTTCTGAGTTTTGTACCTTTCTAAGAAAGAGAAAGGTAGAAAGTTGTAATCGTCATTTTTACGAATGACGCGCATTTATGTAAAGCAAACTACCTACAGGTAGCTTCAAGATTATCCAAGAAAGAAGCAGTTGCTTCAGGAAAAGCGGGATCTATTGCTGAAGAAGTAATTAGTTCAGTTCGTACCGTCTACGCTTTCAGCGGGCAGCAGAAGGAAATAGATAGGTACCAAGTGCACCTAAAACAAGCAAGGAAAGTGAATATACAGAAAGGTAAAACTCACAGAATATGACATACAAAAATATACTATTAAAACGTGTGAAGGTTTACACAAGTTGTTATTTACTTTCGCAGGATTTTACAATGGCCTAGCGATGGGGACCCTTTTCTTTTGCATTTTCTGTGCATACGCTTTATCATTTTGGTTTGGTTACCGACTTCTTTCGGACCCCAATGAGAACTACGACGTGGAGACTATGATTGCTGTACGTATTATTTGTTAATCGCACTGATGAATCTCCATAACGACCAGGGGAAGATTGAAAATGGGTTTCCCAACGATAAAACTTTGACATCGATTTCTAAACCCAAAAACCCCTCTTCCATTATTAAAACTGTCACCTATTAAGTTGGTAGTGGCCCTGCCTACGAAGGTAGTACGGGGTTCATATCCCGGTAAGGGTAGATATTTATGTATTTATATGTACCCATAGCACAAAAGCATAGAGCTAGTTACTTTGAGACTATACTTCAATTTATTTAGAATTAGAAACCACAATAACATTATATTGCGTCTGGTCAACTGTTTATTAGGTACCTAGCAAATAGTATGTCGTCAATTGTTACTCTAGTACAAATTGTAAAGATATTACCTACAGTTCACGAGCCGCAATATAATGTTGTTGTGGTTTCTAATTCTAAATAAACTGAAGTATAGGAATGTCAATTTATGTTAGATTGTCCCTTAATATTTTTATTTTTTTATTTATAATAATTGCACAATTAATTTTATTTGCTTCAAGGTATTCTTCGGTGTCATGATGGGTTCAGCCAATTTCGGTATATCGTCGACTTTGATGGAGGTGTTCGGGATCGCGAAAGGCGCGGGCGCGCAGATCTTCCACGTGATCGACAATGTGCCCTCCATCAACCCTCTCCTCAACCGCGGCGTCACGCCCAGCTCCATCGAGGGCAACATCGAGCTGAACGATGTCTTCTTCCACTACCCCTCGAGGCCTGACGTACCGGTTAGTGCCACTATTGTTTTCATATCCTGATTTCTGATTATACCCGAATGATGTTTTATTCTATTGATTTTATTAAAACCCGTGCGCACTACACCCAGTGACGTCCTTCCTTATCTCATCAATCTGATCATGCATGACTCCCTACTCCAACTCCCCGATGAAACAGTAAAAAATAACAAAGGCTAATTGCGTAGGTTCAACATACAAATCTGACTAATCATTGTATTTCGTCGAGTTCATTTATCTAGCGTTATCAGAGATAAACGAATTTATTAATAAATTAGCACACTTGCTAACAATTAGTTTGCATCTATTATTAATTACGGGTTAAATACCTAATATAATGTAACCCGTAATTAAAATGTTGAAGAAATGACTAAGAGCGAGTTAATGACCAGTAAACTTAGTCCTCATCTGAAGGTCAAATTAATCGATAACTTCAAGGGCATAATTTCCTTATCAATAATTACTTTTACTACCTACCTAGTACATTTAAATGCGTGATTGCCTGAAATCGATTTCGTGTTCGCCTTTTTTCTGCTAACATACACATTTCCGGTGACATAGATAAGTAATTACTAATCCACAAGAGCATTAAATATTTTCATAGTTCCAGGAGATATATGATATGGGTACCATGTGATGGCCGTGTTTATTTTTGTCAGGTTCTCAAAGGAGTAAACCTCACCGTCAAAAGAGGTCAGTCGGTAGCGCTGGTCGGGCACTCGGGCTGCGGCAAGTCAACCATAATACAGCTTCTATCCCGATACTACGATGTCATTGATGGAAGTGTAAGTCTAACGACGACTGGGTCCAAATTACGTACGAGCTACATTATTAGTTAGTTTATTAACTACTAGCTTCTATCTGTAGGTTCAAGTGGACGGGCATGACGTGCGCTCGCTGTCGGTGCGCTGGCTGCGCGCGCAGGTGGGGCTGGTGGGGCAGGAGCCGGTGCTGTTCAACACCAGCGTGCGCGAGAACATCCGCTACGGGCGCGAGGACGCGACCGACGCCGACATCGAGGCGGCCGCGCGGCAGGCCAACGCGCACCAGTTCGTGCTCAAGCTGCCACAGGTGCGCCGCTCACACTGACAGTGACACGCTCGTTGCGTCGAGTCGCAATCGCCGACCGTCTTATCCCCTAACGCGCTCTTTGCAGGGCTACGACACGCTGGTCGGCGAGCGCGGCGCCTCGTTATCGGGCGGGCAGAAGCAGCGCATCGCCATCGCGCGCGCGCTGGTGCGCAACCCGAGCATACTGCTGCTGGACGAGGCCACCAGCGCTCTGGACACCTCCTCAGAAGCAAGGGTGCAACAAGCACTCGATAAGGTAAGTGAAGAGTCCGAACTGCGCTTGATTTTGCGGCCTGTAACTTTGGCTTCTAATAAGTAGTAACGCATCATCATCAATCACGATTTCAGCTTATATTTTTTGTTAGTGGATAACCACCGTGAGGATGCCACATGTCATGCTCTAAAATTATAAACATCTAAGGATAAGCGGATTATTTCGTTAGGTAATAAAAATACATCTATATTTGTAAGTTAGGTACTATTTCGAGCACCGTGACCACAAAACCACAACAATGTTTAATGATAATAATTTTACCAGGCCCAAGAAGGCAGGACAACCATCGTCGTAGCACATCGGCTGACAACAATAAGAAACGTGGACGTAATTTACGTGTTCAAGAGTGGATTAGTTGTTGAGACTGGAAACCATGAGGAGCTCATGAAAAAGAAGGGACATTATTACGACATGGTTATGTTGCAAACGTTCCCAGGAGCAGAAGATAACACAGGTCTAGCATTTAATTTTTGCCATACCTATATGCCTACGATAGAAGCATACTCGTACTTAGCTTTTATCGTGGGTATCAAAAAAGTAATCGTGACTATTTAACCCGCTACATTACTCGTGGAACTTTCAGAGGAGAAACCACCTTTAAACAGAGAAATCTCCGTAAGAAGCGAAAAAGACGAAGATGACTTTATTCCGATGAACACTGAGGTAAGACAACATTAAACAAATTCTAACTCATTAACTGTAAAGAGCCCGAAAGTGTTTGATTTGATCAAGTCTAGCCATTTGTTCATTACCGCGAGGAACAATCTTCACAAGACATGCCACATGTCAATGCTAGGACGTACGTAGGTAAGTACCTATTTTATATTGTATTATGCAAACATATTTGTTTTAGGATCCAAAGGCCCAAGAACAGGCGCCAGATGTAACTTTCTGGCAAGTATTGAAACTCAACAAGCCCGAGTGGAAATCGGTGCTTGTCGCAAGTATCTGCTCCCTTGTGGTCGGATTTGCCATGCCATTACTTGCTGTTGTCCTTGGCGATTTCATAGGAGTAAGATTTTTTTATATAATTAATTTGTTTTAATAAATGAAAAAATATCTCTTAAACTAAACAATCGCACTATTTCTCCAGGTTCTTTCAAACCCAAATGCAGATGAAGTCTTGGCAGAAGTTCGACGGTTTTCGCTTATCTTTGTAGGAATTGGAATATTCTCTGGACTTGGAAATTTCATTCAAGTAAGAAATAACTCACACTGTGCACAACATACTAAATAAATTGTATCTACTTACATTCGTAGGTAGTCTAATGCCTGCTAAAAATATTTTAATTCAAGGTGTTTCTCTATGCGGTGGCTGGTGAGCACTTGACTGAACGACTGCGACGTACATTATTCGGAAAGCTTTTGGAGCAGGAGATCGCGTTTTACGATGACAAGGAAAACTCCACAGGCGCTCTCTGCGCTCGCCTCTCTGGCGAGGCAGCTTCAGTGCAAGGAGTAAGTAAAACGTAAAATCACCATACCGCTTGACATCTCCTCTCCTCCAATAATAATTTCACTGATACGAGTTTCTTCTTATTTTCAGGCTACCGGCCAGCGCATAGGCACGGTCCTATCGGCTGTAGGCACTTTTGGGCTCGCTCTGGTCCTTTCTCTCATCTACGAATGGAGAGTAGGACTGGTAGCGTTAACCTTCGTGCCTCTTATGGTCATCATCCTGTATAACGAAGGAAGAATGGTCAGCGCCCAATCATTTGGAGCAGCAAAGACTATGGAATCTAGTTCTAAGGTAAATACCTAGTGAAGATTACCGAAACTTTACAGTATGACACATAAGTAGGTATTTGGTTTCTTTTTAAGAGTTATTTGTTACTTCATACACTTACATACATTAAAAATTTTAGATAGCAGTCGAAGCAGTGGCCAACGTGCGTACCGTCGCTTCCCTTGGAAGAGAAGAAAACTTTGTTAAAGATTACGGGGTCAAATTATTGCCGGGACTAGCCCTTGCGAAAAAAGCAACTCATTGGCGAGGGATAGTATTTGGTCTGTCTCGTGGTCTGTTTAACTTTGTGTATGCAGCAGCTATGTATTACGGAGGGACCCTCATCGTCTACGATCAAGTCGATTATGCCACTGTTCTGAAGTAAGGATTGAATACTGTACTTCGTGATTTTCTGTTGCCAAGAAACGTTACTAACTCCAATCCGTTTTGTTTAGATCGGCACAAGCGTTGTTAATGGGCGCTTCGTCAGCAGCACAAGCTTTTGCATTTGCCCCAAACTTCCAAAAAGGAATCAAGGCCGCAGGCCGCATTATCTTACTGCTCAATAGACAATCCAAAATAGCGGACCCACACCAACCAGCTGTCAATGATTTTGTAAGTTATTTAAACCTAATACGGTCGCTTTTTATGTCCAGCTGTATGACAAATATAATATAATAATACTACCATTGAACTGTTTGCAGAAAGGATCCGGTGAATCGAGTCTACAAGGAGTAATCTTTAAATACCCAACTCGGCCAATGATACAAGTGTTAAAGGATTTAAATCTTGAAGTACAGAAGGGCAAAACTGTGGCGTTGGTCGGTACCAGTGGATGCGGCAAAAGCACGGTGATACAGCTACTGGAAAGATACTATGATCCCGATGCGGGCATAGTGGTAAGTTGATAACAGTAGGACATAAACATAACACGACAGAATACAGAAGGGCTAAAACATGAGTAGGTAACTAACTAGGTAACTTAAAAATCAAAGCTCTTAAAATATTTTATAGGCTCAAGATGGCGTACCTTTAATGAAAATTCGTCTTGACGAGGCTAGAAGAACCATTGGCTTTGTGCAGCAAGAGCCTATACTATTCGATCGGACTATCGGCGAAAACATCGCTTACGGAGACAATTCGCGGAAACCAAGTCAGGAAGAAATCGAATCGGCTGCTAAACAAGCCAACATCCACAACTTTATTACGTCTTTGCCACTGGTGAGTCTCTATTACTATAGCCGGATTACAAGTTTATAAAATGATCTAATGATTTCTATGAAGCAAACCTTTCTGCTTCGTACTGTAGTTTAGTGATATGTCCTCATTAAAAGTCATATTCTACCTTTTCTACATCACCTTTATTATTTTTATTAAATATAACGATTATTTCAAGGGCTATGACACCAACATTGGCTCAAAAGGCACACAATTATCCGGCGGTCAGAAGCAACGAGTGGCTATCGCCAGAGCGTTAATACGAAAGCCACAAATGCTGTTGCTTGATGAGGCAACCAGCGCTCTTGACACGGAAAGCGAAAAGGTATATATAGTTTTTGAATCTATAGCTCTATAGCAGAGCAATAAGTTTCTAAGTCGAAAATGAGGTTGCCTTCAATTTGCCCAAATCAATTTTATCCTAAATAATTTCTTAATAGGTATCATTATTTTTTATTTAGTGTCAAATGGTCAATGTACTATTTAGTTATGTATGTGTAATGTATAACTTGGTTTAAATTAGACTAAAGACCCCTTGAAATTTGACTCTGGACTTACTAGATTCATGTTCAACGACAGCTTTGTGATAACCAGAAATACGAACGACAAGCAACGGCTTAAACTTAGGAATAGATTCCCCCTATAGGCCCCCCACAACCCATTAAAATCCATTATTTCAATATACTTACCATGCATATAGTAATGATCGTTTCTTATCGAAGAAACAACGGGATCCAGTGGTGGCAGTTTCCTATTTATTTTTAATTGACTATCTGCGAGCATAAGCATTGAGCTGACATAACAATTGTCTAATGGACTCAAATAGATCAGGAGACTCAGTGTTAGTCGCCTCTCCACAGAATGGTCTGGGGTCCATTTCTCGACACTCACTAGACTAGACTAGGGGCCTGTTTCTCAAAAAGTATTTGTCTAATAATATTAGTGTTTTGTCTCGTAAATAAAACTAAAAAATGAGACAAAACACTAATAAAGACAAATACTTTTTGAGAAACGGGCCCCATGTAATAATATTAGTCCATGCGGTACATTTCACTAGTAGGCTTGTAGAGAATTGTATTGAGTGAACTAATATTATTAGTGTAGAGTTTAGAGAAATGGGCTCCTTACGGTCGATTGCTGAAGGTGAGCGTCCGCTGGGGCTACAAGTCTTTCAAGGGGGCAGAAGAGCAGAACCTTTGGCATAATCCGGCTTCCGGGTGAAACGAAAATTATGTATTATGTCCAGGTGGTGCAGGAGGCGTTGGACACGGCGAAGGCGGGGCGCACGTGCGTGATGATCGCGCACCGGCTCAGCACCGTGCGCGACGCCGACGCAATCTGCGTGCTGCGCGACGGCCGCGTCGCCGAGCAGGGCACGCACGCCGAGCTCATGGCGCTCAAGAAACTATACTACAACCTCAATCGACGAGGATATTCATAGTAAAGCTAGTGGATGCTCCCGTTTAAAGGTTGCATTTCTGAATATTGAGATACATTTTAAGATGCTCTGTTATAACTCTTAAGTAGGTAGGCCTTATACTTATAAGTAGCTACACACTTTAGTACCTTGTCATTTGGACGTAATGTTTGAGGTTCTGCACTAATCTTTCGAAGGCGTTAAAGCGACAAGGTACAAAAGTGTGCAGCTACTTATAAAGCTGACTGTACTAAAACTTTTATCAAAACGAAAGTTAAGTGCAATTTCAATTGTTTTTAAACTTTATTAATAGTACCTGTTCAGAATAGTTGAGATTGATATGCTTTAAGCTGATTCAGTATTTTGTTACTTTCTAACTATAAGCTCAATTTCTTAAGGTGAGCGTACATATTAAACATAAACGTTTGAATGTGAAAAATGTTTGTGAGTTTCAAAGAAATTTTAGAAAAATCCAATCATATGTACTTACTATTCGAAACCTATGTTGATTTAATTGTGTACATATCCAACATTCTAGATGTACCTACCAACAACTTAAATTGTGGAGCCACCGTAGAACCTTGTCACAATTTTAGCATTTATAGCATCTAGTCAGGAGAAAAAGTACGACGTTATTAACCATTGGCGTTTCGCGAGAGACTTGTATGTAGGTATAGTGGCTGGACAATTCGAGTTGATGCTCCTATTTAAAAAGGTACAAATTCCATGAGTTGTTGATGAAGTTCTGCATTTCACAACTTCTGTTCGGGTGTGTGGGCTTTTCACTTCACGCCTTTTTTTTATTTATATGTCATTTATTATAAGTTTATCTGATAGGGCAATGTAAGAGGATGAGTTTGTATATAATTATGTATGTATAATACTTTATTGTACAAACAGGAAAATAACAAACAACAAAATAAATAGAAACACAAAAGGTTTGTACAAAGGGTTTTAATGGAACTGTTCCACCCAACAGTTTGAGTTGGATGTACACATTAGGGCCAGTTTATAATTAGAGAACACTGATCCGAATTGACCCCAATAATACTGTAAATTTGTAACAAACAATAGGCCAAGGGATCATGGCGATTTGTCTGTCTTGACAGAAAAAAAAATAAACATCTCTTTGACATTTGGGTAATTAACATATACACAATTTGACTATTTGAGAAACAACTTAAACTTGAAAAAAATGTATATTAGAAAATAGCTTACACCGTGTATTCTTTCGTACAATAAAGATAAAATAAATAAATAAATACCAGAAAACAAATAAACAGTATTTGTTACAGGAAAACTAAAATGCAGCAACATATTTTGTATTGTGATTTAGTTATTGTTTCAGGACTGAAAAGTGTAGATGTTTCCCATATGGTGTTGCTTATAAAATATAATGACCCCATGCAGAAGGACTTTATTAGGTAGGTTTTAATATTAAATACAAATAAGACAAAGATGATGCACCTTTCAGTGCCCACCTTGAACTCGCACTTGACCAGTTTCTAACTCCAAAATTAAAATTAACTAATGTACCAATATGTTTTTTAACTTTGTTTTAAACATTATGGTGCTCCCACACTGGCTGTTATAAATGTTATATAACGTTATAAAACATTTGTATTATAACATTTTATCACAAATTATAACAAAAGTTATACATTGTTATCATGGTATATAATGTTATATAACTTTTTAAATGTTATATAACAAATTACAACACGGTAACAAACATGTTATAAATTTTTACCAGTGTGGGAGCGTTTAAAACATCTAACAAGTTGTAACAAAATGTTATGAAGTGTTAGTGGATGTTTTCGTGTTTTATAACGTTTTATAACAGCCAGTGTGGGAGCACCATTACTGGCCACTAGCAGCAAAAAGATAAATCTAGATTTAGTCTTCAGTACAGTTTAGTTGTGTCAGTATTCAGTATAGATTTAAAATTAAAACTTGATTTATTTCTTTGCTGCAAAGCCACCCTAAAAAAAGGACTTATGGTCAAGAAACTGTTTCACTCAATCACTGTTTTACTTTTGTACTTATTGATATGATTTTCACACAGGAAAATAATAAACAAGCTTACCAAGTTTTCATGAATATTTTTTTTCAAGTTGTAGTAACCAGTCCTTTCTATCCACTCCACCGTTAAAGCCCCCCTTAGAGGCTGAAGCTACAAGCCGATGGCAGGGAACCACCAGTAGATGCGCGTTGGCTCCACAAGCAGCACCAATAGCCCGGGAATGAGAGGCAGGGCGTCCCATTGCCTTGGCTAAATCACCATAGGACTGTGTTGACCCGTAAGGAAGGTCTAGAAGTCTTTCCCATACTTCCTGTTGATTTTGGAGAAAAAATACAGATCTCGTAAGTATCTTATCCAAAATTCACCCTTATCCTTTTGTTACGACAAATAATTTATAAGTGTACCTTTTGAAAATCAGACCCAAACGTTTTAATTGGAACAGAGAATTTCTTCAGATTTCCTTCCAAATATTGGTCAAGTTCCTCTTCAAATTTCTTTAACACGCCTTTTCTTTCTTGTTCAAACCTACACGACAATTCTTCAGCGACAGTTTTGAAACTTTTCTCAAAGACTTTAGAATCTTCAAAAGTAACAATGTACAGGTATTCATCGTCCCCAGCTGCTACCACCTCGCCTACTGGAGATTTATAAGTACTCACATACACGATATGGCCTGTTTTTTTTGAAAACTTATTAAGGAAATCAAATTTAGGCATGGTGATTATTTACAAAAACTAACAGTAATTGTAGTTTTTTATTTTCAACGATGTGGAAACGTAGCTATTGTTTCCTAACTATACTGAATCAATAATAAACAACATCTTAGTCTAAAATACTGTTTTCTTAAGAATATTTGTATTATTTTTTCAAACGTAACGTAACGACCAGAGGCCCGTTTCACGAAGCTACAAGTTACAAATTACAAGCGGAAGTCTCTTTCTAAGTCCTTTTGCCAGAAAGAGAGTTCCGCTTGTAATTTGTAACTTGTAGCTTCGTGAAACGGGCCACAGAGGCCCGTTTCACGAAGCAACAAGTTACAAATTACAAGCGGAAGTCTCTTTCTAACTCGTACTGCTAGAAAGAGGGTTCCGCTTGTAATTTGTAACTTGTAGCTTCGTGAAACGGGCCACAGGGGCCTGTTTTATACTTACAATTTACAGGTTACAAGTTTCCATTTGACACAACCTCGACCAATGACGACCAGCCATTTGAGCAGTGTTGCCAGGGGCTCTACTTTGAAATCCGTAACTCGAACTTCGTCTATTGCTATCCTTTTTGATCTCGACGCGTAACTAATTTGCAAGAAAGTGATGGGGCGATCTGAAGTTCGAATTACTGATTTCAAAGTAGAGCCCCAGTTTAGACCTGTAAAATTGTAACGAGGTGACGTGACACTTGACACTTCGAACGTGAACAACGCGCGAAAACGGGCCGTTCGTATCGAGTCTCTAATAAAAACGCTGGATATTTTTTTTTTTACCATCATAGACATGATAATATGATAGTAACATGAACGCGATTAAGGCCGGCCGCATACATTCGTTTTCCATATACGTTTTCCGCATACGGACATTCGCGACCAGCCGCATACATATGTTTCCCGAATACGGTTTCCGCATTCGGAAAACGTATACGGAAAACGAATGTATTTGGCCGGCCTTATAGGTGTCACAGGTAGGCGGTAAGAGGTAAGCTAGGTAGGTGTGCGCGCGTAACCATAAAGACCGCACTTTGTGGAAACCGCCATATTGGTTCACGTGGTGCTTATAGCTCTGTTCAAATTTCAAGGAGGTTAAAATATATTTTTTTGCATTTTATAAATCACCTCGCATACACGTAGCTTCGTTTTAGGCCCAAATAAATAATGCTCTTTTATTTTTTACCCACTTAAATATTTAATTTAACGGTAGTGAAATTTCAAAATATTATACCTCAAGAAAATCTATTCGAAAGAAAACACTCGGTACTTTAAATTCAAATATCGGTTTAGCCACAGTATATAAATAACTAAACCAGACATACCTTATAATCTGTACTGTCGGGTTTCTATACTCAAACCGAGGAAAAATAAGGCTTACTTCGGGTTAAAATTTGACGTTTAACAATACAAAATCTGTCAATTATTAATCTCAAGTAAGCTTTATCTATCCGTGGTTTGAATATAGGTACCGGGCATAAGAAGACACTGTATGTAGACATCGGTGACTTTGTATGCTTAGTATTAGTTTCCCGCTGCTCCCCCTATTTTTTCCCGTTGGGGGTCGATTTCCCAAAAAACATTTCCAACCCTTGGGTGCAGTAAGACAGTATTTCAAGCCCCTTAGATTATCGCTTTAGGCTTTGCTTTATCTGTCAGTCACGAAAGCGTTTTATATGTATAGTTAGTTAATTTAGGGCTAATTTTTCAATTTCCACATAACACTATTTGTCAGGTAAATTGTAGCTGTGTCCTTGTCTTTGTCATAAGAAAGATAAGGACGGAGCTACAATTTATATGACAGATGGTGTTATCTGGAGATTGAAAAATCAGCCCTTACAGTTTTCACCTTGTTTTCACAGATATAATATAACCTTATTCGAAGATTTAATAGGTAACAATAGTAAAAATAAAAAATGATGATTGAACGATGTATTTTATATATTTATTCTTGCACAGCTTTGATCATTTAACTTTTACAATAGCTTTGCCAGTATTCTCTCCCCTCAAAATACCAATCAACGCCTGAACCATGTTATCGAAACCGTGGTAAACTTTTTCCTGATACTTGATTTTGCCTTCACGCAACCAATTCATGTTAGCATTTATTCCTTCATCCCATCGATCAATCCAACGGTTAACCAAAAAGCCTTCCACTTTGAGTTCTTTGAAAACGATCGCAGGCTGCAATATTGTCACTAAAACACAGTGATAAGGTAAGGATATAAATATTTTTGATCCAGAGGCTCTACTTTGAAAATCGAAGTTCGAAGTTACGCTAGCTCCATCTCTTTCTTTCGATTAAGTCTCGAATGACGAGTGACAGGGATGGAGCTAACGTAACTTCGAACTTCGATTTTCACAGTAGGGCCTCAGTACTGCAGCTATGTCATATGCAAAAAATAATGAAAAAGTACCTTTAGGCTGAGCAACATCATTATAAGATGATATTGATCCACAAACTGCAACCCGACCATATTTATTCATGTTACCCATAATAGTCGAGCTTATTTCACCTCCAACCTGCAATAGACACAAATATAGTGGAGTAGACCACAAACCTAAATAAACACACATAATACAAAAAAGCTATCAAACATTAAATCCTAATTATTAAGTATACACAAATATGAAAGTTTCTAGGGATGTTTTGTTTTTTATGACTTAATAGCGCATTAACTTTTACCACCTGTTACAATCGACAAGTAAAGCATATTTTATAGATAAATTTAGCCTTTTCTCATTCTTACACTTGAAAATAGGCAAGAAGAGAGCCAACTTTATATGGTAGATAAATTTACTCGTCGATTGTGAAACAGGCCCTTAGTCTCATTAAGAATTAATTTAGAACTCAGAGGCTCTACTTTGAAATCCGTAATTCGAACTTCGTCTATTGCTATCCCTTTTGCTCTCGACGCGTCACTAATTCGCTAGAAAGTGACGGAGCGATCCGAAGTTCGAATTACTGATTTCAAAGTAGAGCCCCAGGAAGGACTTAGAATAAATATTTTTCGTATAGTTCGTTGCATTTTAAATTAAAAGGGTAACATACGTTATCGAAATAGCAGTCAACTCGTTTCGGTGCTCCTTCTCTTAGTGCAGCCTTAATATTGGTGGTCTTATAATTAAAGGCGTGGTCAAAGCCTAATTCCTTTACCAAATAATCACATTTCTCGTCTGTTCCGGCAAATCCAACAACACGGCAGCCTGAGTAAAATATTAAAGTGTTTAAATTTTCCCACATGGTCCCTACCATGTTGAATAAAAGGGTTATGTATTTCATATTGCAGATTCATTAACCCACCTAATATTTTACCGATTTGACCAACATGAGAGCCAACGGCTCCAGCTGCACCAGTAATAACAATAGTTTCACCTGCTTTCGGATATAAAATTTCTTTAACGCCAAAATACGCTGTGTTTCTGAAATGTTATAAATCAAGATATACTAGGTTACAAAAAGTATCACTAAACCTGGGTCAATTTAGGATGTTTCCTATGACAGCTTTTATAGATATACGTGCAATGTTTCTTTGAGTTTTTATAAGGACTGCAGGGGCACGTTTAATAAAGCTACAAGTTACAATTTTACAGATCTAAACTGGCAACACTGCTCAAAAGGCTGGTCGCCATTGGTCGAGGTTGTTTCAAATGGAAACTTGTAACCTGTAAATTGTAATTTGTAGTTTTATAAAACGTGCCCCAGGACGCTGAACCGAAAAGAATGTTGAAAATGTTATTCTACTAAAGAATGGTCAAAGGAAAAGATTTCAAATCTAGTTTACCCCGGCATCCCAAGAACCCCCAAACCAATTGAAACAGGATGCGGGTTTACATCTGGTAGTAGTGTAATAGGCATAAAGCCTACATAAGGAGATGATTTTGGATTACAAATAGTATGTGTGCGCCAACCAAATGATCCTGCTACGTATTTGCCAACGGGATACTGCTCGTTACGACTTGCAATAATTCTGCAAAAAAGAAAGTATTTTAATGTCAAATAAGAAATTACATAGCATTATATACTTCAACTTGATAAGAATATGACGTACTTCGCCACTTGACCCCCAATCATGTCCGTAGGCAATTTGTACCCTATCATATAAGCTCTCATATATGGATCAACACTCATGTACTCGGCTTCGGTTAAAATTTCTGAAATGAAAATTATTTCAAACGGTTTTATCATAAACAATGAAACAATAATTCGATTAATGTAGGATGATCCATGTGACAGCAGCCGTATTTCATCATTCTAAATACGAACTATACTCGCAAGTAGGTATTTGTTTTTTTAGATTAGAAGAAATACATAACTACCATCTTGCACACCTTACACGTAATCAAAATTAGAAATTGAATGCAATTGTCATTTACGCTATTAAAGGAAACGCGTGTTTATTTGACCGTTATTAATCAAACGTAAAAAATTAAGTATAGTAGTATCTTTGCATGATAAGGGTAGTTTAAAAAAAATGTATTATATAAAACGGACTGATATTAAGAAACGGTAACTTTAGTCATGTGAGTAACGAAACTTGGTCATATATTTGTGCAGTGCCCTCATACGCCAATAGGTGATCACAAATTCAATAAACGTAGCAGATTCAAACCTCCCCCGTTAGTAACATGGTCGCACGTCGCACTTGCTACAGGAGTTTTGTCTGAGATACCTACCACCATTTTTCTTATAGGAGTAAAGTTAATTTTCGTTACTCACATGACTAAAGTCACCGTTTCTTAATTTCAGTCCTTAATTAGGTACTTTTTTGCAAACCATCTTTATTCCGAATTTAGAACTTAGGTTTACCTCCATCTTGTAGCTCAGGAAGCTCTTCTTCGACGATTTTAAAATCAGTCTTTTTCGGCTCTCCTTGAAAATATTTTGTAAGGACGTACTTCTGAGCACGTATTTTTCCAGCTACGCCAGAATATGCACGCTTCGTGCAAAGAAAGGTTGACAATCCCAGTTTGGCATGCATTTTGAATGTAAATGTTCGTAAAATCACTTCACATACGGGAGATCCAGTGCGGACTAAACAAACTATATCTGAAATCCAATTATAATGCAATTTTAGCAATACAGTAAGGTATCCATTTATTTTTGGCTTGTTTTAGCTAAATTAAAAGTTAACAAATTTTAATTACCTACTAACAATTATAACACTGGAAATGCATTATTTGTATTTTCAATCCATGAAATCGCGCCCTAGTACTTCATTTTACGTATAAAACTTACCGACCTAACATTTGATAAATAAATTGAGAAAAGTTAAAGATTTTCCATAATACAGCACCATAATCCATAACGGTCTGATAAAAAAAGTTCCTTATCAAAATCAATGTTTTTAATACTCGTCAACACGCCTTTAAATTTTGAACACTGTTCTTTTTATTAAAACATGTTTCTTTGAATTTGAAAGTTTTATTTTTTTGCTATTGACAGTTTTGAATTTTTTTGTGTAGTTTTCATATGAAAATTGAGCGAACGGCTCATCAACTCAGTTCGTGTAGTCTTCTTACGAGTGCTGCCTGAATTCGGTTTTTACTCTTATACTTAGAGATTTGGCAAGCAGCGTGAATGACTGATACCTTAAAATAAAGAGCAATAAACAGGCATTTTTTTAAAAGTGTTTGAGCAATTCTAACATTTTTTAATTTTTTTTTCAAGGCACATGCGAAATGATTGATCCAACCTGAGACATTTTTAATAATTTCGAATGCCTCCATTTTGTTTTTATTACAACAAAGACGCTTAAAACTTGTTTAATTTGGTCCAATGGACATTCAACTATCCAAAATAAATGATTTTGTTTACAAGGTAACGCTTATTGGGGCATTATTAACACGTAATTATCAAATTGTTGGTAAGTATTATCTGTAAAATTCTTAAATTTTCAATAAAAAAACTACCAAATTTCGTCTAAGATAAATACAGCTAAAATGTTCAAAAATACCTCGTCTATCACCCCTTTAAAGCTTTGCACTTAGCGACCTAACACCCTGTATGTACTTCTTCTTCTTCTATTTATTTATGGCCTCTGTGTCTGATTGCCAGCACAATTCTGCCAATGTCAAGATCCGAGATTTGCACGGGTTTGAAATTGAAATAAAAATATAAGTATTTACAACAATCGGAGAACGCTAAACCTGAAGAAAAAGGACAAACACAAAGCAACCATCACCAATATATCGGGTAATAACAAAAATAATAGCAAAAAAGATTAAGAAACGGACATGGATATTAGAGTTTAATATTATTTTTGTCTATAAATTTACAGATAACAGCAACGATTTTTTTACTGTCAATATGACACAGGAGAGACGAAATATTAATTGGAAGGGGAATAGAAGTTTTAGATAGGAGATGATATAGGTCACATTTGCTGTTGTAAATGGGACAATTAAAAAATATATGATCCACTGTTCCTATTTCATTACCGCAATCACAAAGGGGAGAATCTCTTATTTTAAATCTATGGAGCAGTTCCGGCGAGCAAACCCGTCCAAGCCGAAGCCTTATTATAACACTAGTATGTCTTTTAGAAATTGATCGATTTTTAAAGAACCAGGGCCTAGATGGTATCCTGGGTTGAATAAAAGAGTAATTAATTTTTTTAGAAGAAGACCATCGAGCTGACCATTTCTTGATTAAGGAATTCGCAGGAATATGACTTAGATTCGGTGAGAAAATCTTAAAAGAGGAATCATCTCCATGAATTACAGCTATCTTAGCTGCCTGATCTGCAGCTTCATTACCGGAGATATTGCAGTGACTAGGGACCCACACAAAACAAATCTCTAAATTAGAAGAGTGGCACAAGAAAATAGATTGCTTTAACTGACAGACAATGAAGTGGCGGGCACAATTTTTAAGAGGATGGAGGGAAATGGCTTGAAGAGCGCTCAGGCAGTCCGAGAAGATGACTGATCTAGGAAACTTATTGGCGAAAATGTGATCCACAGCTTTCCAAAGGGCAAGACATTCAC
The DNA here is from genome assembly GCA_948252455.1 of Acleris cristana. NCBI lineage: Eukaryota > Metazoa > Arthropoda > Insecta > Lepidoptera > Tortricidae > Acleris > Acleris cristana. The sequence continues at coordinate 11,719,891 of OX411782.1, read as the reverse complement.
CTGAGAAGACTGATGACTCTGGGGGCAGTTTAAACATGGCTGTATACTTAATCATAGGACAAACCACCGCGGACCCGACACAACCTAAATCTGAGAGTTTAGAAGCATCTGTAAAAAAAAATAAGTGGGAAGGGAAATGAGTGTTAACATATTTATTGAAGATAGAATTAGCAGAAGGAGAGTTTTTTGAAATACCACTGTTATAGAAGATGTTAGGAGAGTGAACTATTGCCTCAAAAGGGATCGAGAAAAGAGGCAAGGAGAGGCTTCTCTGGACAGGAGCTCTCAGCGCTAAAACTTTCTCAAAACTTGTTACCAGTCTGGGTTTGTTTTTTTTCCGCCAGTACGGCTTGGAAGAGCAATATTTTTGAAGTAGTTTGAGTTTTGGGGTGAGAGGATGGGATGTAGAAGAAAAAACATGGAAAAAATAACGGTCAGATAAAAATTGCCTTCTGAGGTCAAGAGGGGGGTCGACACATTCAACGAGAATAGCTCTATTGGGGGAACATGACATGGCACCAGTGACCACACGAAGGGCTTTCATCTGAACTGATTCTAACGCTTTAAGAGCACCTTTGCTGCAAGGCTCAAAAATAAAAGTGCCAAAATCGAGGTGGCTTCTGACAAAAGCGTTATATAAGAGTTTCTGGGAATAGGGGTGTGAACCCCACCAAACTCCTGAAAGGGCACGCAGAAGATTAATGTTTTTCTCGCACTTTTTAACAATATAGGAGAGATGAGAGATTCCCGTCATACGCCTATCGAAAACCACTCCAAGAAATTTGACCGAGTCAAAAACAGGAATTTCAACGTTATCAAACTTAATAGGACACTGAGGGGAAAGACGGCTTCTAGAGAAGATAATAGAAGAGCTCTTTGCAGGAGACAGAGAAAGGCCATGAGAATCTAACCAGAGCTTTAGGGAGTTCAAGGCAACATTTAAATTTTCTGAAGCCACAAGAGGACTTTTATCGTTGCTGTAAATGACAACATCGTCCGCATACTGCAGTAATCTGCAAGACATATTAACAGATTTGTCAAGATCAACGGTGTACAAGTTATACAGAAGAGGGCTAAGGACAGAGCCCTGAGGTAGTCCCTTCCAAATAGATCTTTCCCCATTTATACTACCCTGCCATCTAACTTTTATAGTTCTTGACGTGAGAAGGCAGGCGACAAAGTTAACTACCTTCAGGGGAATGCTCAGCTTAGACATTTTGTCCCTGAGCACCGAAAGCAGGACATTGTCGTACGCCGCCGACACATCCAGAAACGCGGCAGCTATAGATTCTCCACGAGAGAAGGCAAGACGAATATCTATTGATAAAATGCAGTGACTGTCTGAGACGCTCTTACCCTTTCGAAACCCAAATTGCATACGAGAGAGGATATTTTCACTTTCAATGAACTAGTCCAAGCGATTTTTAAGTAAGTGCTCAGCAACTTTACATAATGCAGACGAAAGCGCAATTGGACGGTAAGATAAAGCCAGACTCGGATCCTTCCCGGGTTTGAGAATGGGAATCACAAACTGCTCCTTCCAAGATTCCGGAACGCAGCCCCCATCAAACATAAAATTCACAAGGTTCAGATAGTATAAGAGAGTCTCAGAATTCGTTTTTGCCAAGAATGAGTATACTATACCGTCCGGACCTGGAGCGGAATCAGAAAGAGTCTCTAGCACACACCTGAGCTCAGACAATTGGAATGCAGAGCTCAAAAAGTTATCATTTAACGGAGGAGATGAAGATACAGATGTAGATAATTCTGCCAAATCAGGAACATAAGGAGGGGCCAATTTATCTAGAAAAGAATCCATCCACGAGGGAGTAGAAGAAAAAGAAGAAGGGGAAGGAGAAGTGTCACAAGAAGACCGAAAAATTTTCAATTTACGCCACACAATTGAGGGTGGTGTAGATGGCGATATGGATTCACAAAATGAACTCCATCCTTTCTTCTTTTTAGCATGCAGAATTTTTTTTGCTCTAGCCTGAGCACGCTTAAATATTATAAATTTTGACATTGACATGTCAGAACAAAATGATAATTCTGCCTCTTTCCGCTCATTCACTATGGACGTGCACTCAGAGTCCCACCAAGGAAGGGAAGGACGGCGATTAATACAAGCATTTTTTAAAGGGATTGATTCCTCTGCAGATGTTAAAAGACACCTAGAGAAAAGCGAATAAAGTTCCAAGTAGTTGTCAGAACAGATAGGAGGAAGAGCACTAACTTTGCTGTCGACAAGGGCAACATACGAAGGCCAGTCAGCTTTCAGTAATCTAAACCTTTGTAAAGGGGGACACGGGGGAGGAATAGAAAAACCAGTAACATAAGAAATAAAAATAGGGAAATGGTCGCTACCATAGCTAGTATGACAAACGTCCCAAGAACAAAGAGACGCTAGTGAAGGAGAACACAAGGATATATCAACCGCTGAAGGATTTTGAGAGGGCGAAACGCGTCGAGTAGGCCTACCATCATTCAGAATACACAGATTTTGAGAGTCCAATGAGTCCACAAATCTACGACCAGCTGAATCAAGACAGTGAGAGCCCCAAAGAGGACTGTGACAGTTGAAATCCCCAAGGATAAGAAGAGGACCAGGAACAGAAGCAACATGCCTCCAAAAATCAGAAATAATACTGGGGTTGGGGTGTGGGATGTAAACAGACATGACAGAAATATCCAAAACTCTACAGGCAACAACGTTAAAAGAAGAATGAGTGGGTAAATCGAACCGAGAAAAACTAAGACCATTTTTTATTAAGAGGGCACATCCATCATACCCATTAGGGTTATCTTGTCTAAGACAAACATAACCAGGAAATCTAAAATTATTACAAGGCTTTAACCACGTTTCAGCTAAAGCGATGATGGCCGCGTTACATTCATTATTAATTAAGAGGAGATCAGCCTTGTTACGGCTGATACTCCTACTGTTCCATTGAACGATATTAAGAGCCATTATGAGACCGGCCCACAGGCTCGGATCCCTTAGGTAAAAGAGAAGACAATAATCTCAAGAAATCGGCAGCGTTGGACGGTACACAAAAAGTGTTGCTAGCAAACATTTCAATTATAGAGGACACAATTGACAGAAGAGCGGCACCAAAATCAGAACGGGTATGGGGCAAGTCAGGGTTTTGGGAAGCACCATGATGATTGCCTTCGGGGACCTTAGAGAATGCCACACCATTGCCAGGTAGAGGTTGATTGAAACCTTCTATTACGGAATTATGCGCTTGTTGGTCATACCCATGAGAGGAGGCAGGAGCCCGTTGCTTTCTTTGAATAAATACGGTTTTTTTATAGGAGCTTTGCTGGCTAACAACTTCATTGAAGGGACGCTTAGAGGTTGGGTGTTTTTTTTCAGCATCAGCATAAGAGATTCCCTCATCAGACATTGTCAGCTTGATAGAATGCTGTCTCACAAATTCGGGGCAATTTTTGTCGGTAGCTTTATGCCGCCCGGAGCAATGCAGGCAACTCACACTGTCATCAGGTATTCCACATTCGTTAGCATCGTGAGGCTGGGCGCATTTAGCACAGCGCGGCTGCGAGCGGCACTGGGCTTTAACGTGTCCAAATCTGCAGCATTTAAAACATTGGACAGTCGGAAAATTATATACAGACACCTCTAGAGAACAATTAAAAAGAAAAACTCTCTGAGGAAGAGACTGACCATCAAAGGTCAAAACTACAGTTTCCGAAGGGGCCCACTGAGGGACACCACCGTTAAGGTCTCTGGCTTTATAATTCAGGCGCCTGGCCTTTATAACCTTTCCAAATCCTTGTGGAGTTTCAAATAAATCAGGGAGCTCCTGATTAGAAAAGTCTTTAGGGACACCCCTAACAATCCCAGTTCGTGAGATGTTAAAAGACGGGATGAAAGATCTGTACTTAGCCGCTCCGATAACTGAATTATTGAGAAACTCGTTAGCTTTACCCGCGCTAATAAATTCTACACCCATTCTGTTCCTACCAATTTTTTTTACACCACCTTCCTTAATTCCCGATACCTTTTTTGCAAACAAAAATTGCCCAAACTTTATTAGGTTTATGTGGACACCAGAGTCCGGCTCCGCTACTTCGCGAACAACGTGGACAACAAATGGCCCACTATCAGAAAAAATGTAGGCATTTCGGTGGGGCGTCGACGAATTTGTTTGGCTCTGCGAAGGAGGCTGCGACTGAGTAGGCCCAGATTGAGCAAGGGGAATTATATTTTGTGAGTCTTGCTGAGACACAGAGACTGAGTCAGAACGTAACATTTTCGGCGGATCTGTATGCTCGGGGGAACTTGGCTCACTAGCGATAGCTGAATGATCTCTTTTCCTAACAGGAACTAACTCTTGACCATCCATATAGCACGCAGGGGATGGAGGGTGCTCTATAATCTCCATTGAAAGATCAGGAGTAGAGGATAACCCCGACTCCGGGTCAACACGAGTAATCCCGGGGTCAAAGTTACTACCGGACGCCATGATGCGACGCGGACAAGCCGGCAACAATCTCACATTAGAGATACCGCCGGCTCCTCCGCTAACAACCACTTACCTGCACAATAACTACACAAACCAACACCAACTAAACACACACAACACAACTACACACAAAAAACAACAGATTTAACGCCTTAAAAACTCGCGAGAATTTAAGATAACAAATCCGACACCGTGCGCCACTCAAAATCCTACTTATTACATTGTTTGACCTCCTTATCACTCGCAAGCATTCGCATTTTTATCCGCTGACGGTGCAAAATCTATTTTACTGCTATCTTCTTGAGTTTGCAAACCGTACGTTATATTACAGATTTAAAATATCGTATGGCTATTGGAAAAATTCACAACTACACACAAAAGGGGCACGTCTTAACTTTTTACCTCTACATATATTGCAGCAACATGACATGACAGTTTGAATCCGTCCGTCTTCGAGTCCGTCTGCCACAGCTTATTTTTTTGAAATTCCCTTGTGACTAATTCTCATTTGACACGAGAATGACAAAGAAAGGATATGGATGGAACTTAAAGGGAAACTTAAAATTAATTTAAATTCCCCGCCATTCCGCCATGTTTTGATTTTTTATAGCTCACTAGCGCTACCATTTCCGTACTCGCATGTATACCGGAACTACTAATAACGAAGTATCAGTTCCAAGGTTGAATTTGAAGGTTAATTTCTTTCCTTTAGGCCGGCCGCATACATTCGTTTTTCGTATACGGTTTTCGAATACGTTACGTTTTTCGAACGCGGAAACCGTACACGGAAACCGTATGTATGCGGCCGGCCGCGGATATCCGAATGCGGAAAACGTATACGGAAAACGAATGTATGCGGCCGGCCTTAAACACCGTTAAATAATGTGATGGAACTATGGAACCTATCCTATTTACAAATTCGGATTTTAAAGTAGGACCCTGCAAGAGATAAAAGAGAAAGTTTTTTTCTAAAGCTCAAACATGACTTTAATTATTGAAAGATAAAGTACACGAAGCTATTCCTAAAAAAAATAGGCCACCGCCATATTAGCCATATAAAATTAAAAAGTAAAAATAAACAAAATGGCTCGCTTGTTGTGTTTTCATTTCTTTGAGCTATTGAATATAAGTTTGCAATAAAATATCAATAAACTTGATTAAGTGATGAAATTGTAAATGTATTCACATTCACTAGTGAAAACAGAAGCGCCATGATTCGTCCTCGCACTTTTTTTGTGGTTCTGTGTATTAACAAGTGGAAATAAAGCAGAAGCGGTCAAATATTTGTATTTATCGTTATGACATCGATAGAAGAAGAATTTAATTGCATTTTATGCAAGGAATCATTTAATAATAAAGACGATTTACAAATCCATTTTAGGTAGGTTGATTTTAAAGCTTGACAAAATCTCATGTTTATTTGTGTCTAGTTGGATATTTAATGTTTGCATTGCTTTATCAGGAGACATGGTGATCCTAAATTCAATGAAAGCATCAAGGCTAAAGGCCGTGTACCAAATGAGGCGCCGGCCGCGAGTGAAAAATCGAACGACGCGTCGGAGTCCGTCAATTGTGATGTGTGTGAAGAGGTGTTTCCTACTATATCGAAAGCCATTACTCACAAGCACAAGGTCCACCCGGAGCACGACGCTAAGTATTTCTGCCCCTGGTGCGGGAAACTCTTCACGCTGAAGGTAACTGCCAGTGTGGCCAGTGCAAAACATAACCTCAAATACTTCCACTTATCTTAGTTTAACTATTATCAACATAGCAATAAAACAAGTATAATGTTATGGACTTTGGCACATACTGCTGTGTCAATACAATTTGGCAATATTGATGTAAACTAAAGTGACATTACTACAGAAAAGAACCTTGAAACTGGGGTTCAGAAGTATTTGAATGTATTGAACACACTCCAAATACCTTTTTTGGAGCCATTTGTTATCAATACTCAGATTATCTTGGCATATCTCTAAGGGGTTTCAAAAACACTTCCTTAATATCCACTACATTAATCTTTTACATAGTACTGAATATTTTTAAGTAGACAAATTTATCAAATATAAGTTTATACACAGTTTACATTACAATTGCAGATATTTGATATCATGTCTATTTATTCGTAATTTTATGTGTTACATAAACAGGTTTCTCATATAGCTGTCAGTTACATTTCTACTTTATTATAATATAGTTTCTGCCTATGACTATTCTACGGGAGTAGTGTGTATTTAGAAATAAAAGGTAGCTTATGCCTGCGTTATCGCAACAGGAGCTTTATCCTCAACACCGGGAGCAGCTCTGGATGCACTGCTAGACCTAACACCATTGCACCTACAAGTGCAAAAAGAGGCTGAACAGTGTATATACAGAATCTGCACCACGACAAGGACGAAATGGAGCTCTCAAGCACTGACCAAGCGTATGGCATCGGTGTTTGAACACAAAACCTTATGCATGCCGACCGATGACATGCATATTAAATATAACTACAAAAAACTATACTCAGTGGAGATACCCTCCAGGGACAAATGGCTGAAAGGCCAACTGGACTACAAAGAGGGGTGCCACATTTGGTATACAGATGGTTCCAAAAAAGGGAACGATGTGGGGTGCGGCATCTACGGTGAGAGACCAAGACTCAAAGTTAGCGTCAGCATGGGCACGGAGGCCTCAATCTTCCAAGCGGAAGTCTTCGCCATCAACAAATGCGCGGAAATCAACCTTGAGAAGAACCGTAGACACCAGCACATCTACATCAACTCGGACAGCCAAGCTGCCCTTTTGGCACTAGACGCATTGGAGTTAAACTCTAAACTAGTCCAAAACTGCAAAGAAAACCTGAATGCCCTAGGAAACTCCAACAAAGTAATACTTAGATGGGTACCAGGGCACTCCAACATTGATGGAAATGAAATAGCAGATGAACTGGCTAGGAAAGGTGCTGACAACCCCCTGGTTGGCCCGGAGCCTTTTTGTGGTATCACAAAAAGGAAATCCTATTCACTGCTAAACGACCTATATAAATCTAGGGCGATCGAGCTGTGGAAGTCCACGAAAGGACAAAAGCACTCGAAATCATTAATTACAGGGTTCAAAAGCAACTTCTCCAAAGAGTTTCTACAACTCAAAAGAGAAAAGACTTGCGCAGTGACTAGAATTCTAACTGGCCACTGCAAATTGAACAAACATCTGTTTCTAATGGGTATGAAACAAGAACCGACATGCAGGTTCTGTCAGGAAACGGAGGAGACAGCAATGCACATCCTCTGTTCTTGCGGACCACTAATGCGTAACAGAAGTATCCACCTAGGGCGACACATTGTGGACCCACAGGAGATACAACTTCTCACGGCCCAAAGCATCTGGAAATTCTTAGACGCAACGGGCCTTTGCAGTGAACTTTAAACAAAGGGCTGTTACAAAAGATCAGCAATGGTCGAAGTGACACACAAGGCCCATACAAACCCCCCCAATAAATAATAAATAGCTTATGTGATAATTCAGTGCATAAATAGTGATGTGCCGTTCTTGAGAATTCTCGACAACGGTACATCTCTATAAGCTATCACTATTCCATTTCATCCAAATAGACCTAGCTGTTTCAGCATGAAGGAGTAGGAAACATACTTACACTTACAAAGTTTTGGAATTTATAATATCAGTGTGATGAACGACACTATAATTGACCCATTTTTAAAACTAGTCTCTTAAGCCTTCATATACAGTGGTGGTCACATAATTAGGGACGCTTACATTTTTCCCATACAATTGTGTATAAATATTACTTTTTAAATTTCTCAACCAATTTTATTTTTAGTTACACTTATTGTTAACTAATAAAGTAAGGTTTAAGAATATGTACAATTTATCTCTGTTGACAAAAAAATCCTTCATTTTATAGGATTAAAAAAAGAAATGTTTGACTTTCATACAAACAAAGTTGTTAAATCTGTATGGACGAGTCAGCACTAAGTTTTTAAATCCCTATAAAATATAAGGTCTCATTTCAACAGTAGTTCACTGTACAACAGTTTAAACTTTAGTTGATGAGCTAAAGTAAATTGTAATTAGTAATAATATTGGTCAAGAATAGGGTTTGCAAAATCCATTGAATTTGCTGGTTCTGGATATTTTTGATTTGGGGACATGATGGATGGGTATTCAGCCATTTCGGATAATAATGGATCCCAGATTCAAATAAAATATACTTTGATTAATAAAAATTATTAAGATATAAATGCACGCATGACACATAGATTTTAACCATATGAAATGACCAAGGCTATTTGCAAAAATAAATGCCTACTTATTAATCAAATGTTAAGTAATCTATTTAAAAATTACCAATATTCTTAGGGATAAATGTAACTAAACCAGTCACCCACAATTTAAAATATATAAAATCAACATATTGAGTAATCTAATAAACATTCTAGGGTAACTTCTTTTTCTGATTGTTTTGCAAAAATGCAAGTGTATTATTTATATAAATCAACTATCTATTATAACCGCGTCAGGCGGTCCTTTAATCTAGCTAGCTAGCTAGATATCTTCTGTTAAGTGTGCCACTCGCTACCGAGTATCGCGACAGCCGCGAGAAAACAATCAAAATTATTAAAATTTATAATATCAAAACAATGTATGAATTTAGTTGGTTGGTGTTATTGTAAATTACACATAAATGAATATGCATTTAAGAACATTATAGATGGAGTAGTATTGGTCATGAATTCAGTTTATTTTATTTTATTGCCAACTTTAAAGTCGTCCTGTAATATCTATAGGATCCGAAATATACGGATCCAAAGGGTTGTCAGATCCGGATCAAATTTTCGACACATATCCGGATATTTCAGGTATCCGGGTATCCAGATTGCAAACCCTAGTCAAAAACTTTTTATTTGGTGGTCAAAATTGAAAAGTGATATTTGTAAGCAATTGTATGGGAAAAATGCAGGTGTCCCTAATTCTGGGGTCCTAGTGAAAAAGGGTACAAGTAGGAGCCAGGACCCCAGAAATTATGTGACCACCAAATGTGCATATATGCGTTTATCTAGAAATATATTATTGATACACAATTAGCCTGTTGGCAGTGACCCTGTAAAGTAGCTGTTTCGTTGCCATCCCCAGTAAGGGCCTATATATGTGATAAGCTAGATTATTTTGTTCCCAAGACTTCTAAATGTCTAAGGATTATTTCTCTTAACACTTGGGTCTTGGGAACCATTAGTTCAATTTGTTTATTGTTCCCTAATATTACTCTATTTACTATTGCTAAATTAATGATTCTCTTTTATTCTTAGTCAGTTTACAGATTAAGAGCTCTAAACTTATATTTTTCTTTTAGCATCTTTACAATAAGCACTTACAAACAAACCATGATGCTAATGAAGAGAGTCCAGAGGGTAATGACAACAGGTTCCACTGCGACAGTTGCAACATAAACTTCTTGGTACCTAGTGCAATGATATATCATAATAAGTTCTTTCATAGACAAGACACTGATCTACCAATTATAGGGCATTCTAAGAAGCAAAAGTTATGTTGTCAGGTTGGTGTTATTGTTATACAAGTATTTTTTTGTAATATTATAGATAGATAGGGGAATCTTTCCAAATGTTGGCACCCTACTGATTATTGACACCATGAACTTTATTCCAAGGTAACAGAGGTTATAGTTCCAAAGTCACTAGGTGCCAATAACTGGTATTATGGATGACAATAATTGGCTGTTTTACCCTGGAATGTACTTTTTTTAATGAATTGAACAACTTTTGTCTTACATTATTTTGTCATAGTCAGGGGTCATAACAGGCAGTGCTTATTTTCCTAAACCTTAGCCTACCTAGACCTACCCGCCCTTGGGTATAAGTTATTGAATGAACATACATCAAGTTTAGGTTAAATAAATAAGCATTGCCTATTCCGATCTCTGGTCATAGTGTGCAGCTGTGGGCTGAGTTAATAATAAAAAAACCTAGCAAAAACGAATCAATCCCACTTTTTTAAAGCCATAGCAAACTAACGTAAACAACAGTTTTTGTAAATTGTCCACTGGGATATTCAAAAGATTAATACTGACTATTAAAAATAAACAAACTAACAGACTTATTTTTGTATCATTCTTGCTAGGGCTGCTCAACTGAACAAAGAAAACTTGTGCAGTCAAAAATCTCAAAAGTCTGTAAATTTATTCAGGTATTGACCATATTAATTTTTTTTACAATCTCTTTATGTTTTAGGACTTGCTGCCAATATATTACTGTTCATTCTGTGGAGAGGAATACATAAATAAAGTCAATCTACATGTAAGTGTTGAAGGCTTATAATAAATACATTTATTTTAAATAATCCAAACATTTGTTGTTTAAACCAGCGTTTCTTAACCTTTTTTGTCCATGGATCCCCTAGGAAATCAAGCACAATTTTAAGGACCCCTTAATAGAAAAAGCAGCAATAAATTTCGGACCATTTATTTTAGTACTACAAATTACAAAAAAAAAACTTTTTCATATAAAATAGGTTGGTGCTGCTTTGCAACTAAATTAATGATATTTGGATTGATGTTATTACGAGACTTTTAGTGGCATTTATTTATGATTGTTGAATGGTCCATAGATAAAACTGCGGACCCCCAGGGGTCCGCGGAACACAGGTTAAGAAACACTGGTTTAAACCAATAGATTTCTTAGATTGATTTCCCAAAATCGTTGTTTCTTAGTAGCAAAGTTTTCATTTGCAATTTTTCCCGAATTAAGTTTTTAGAGTCGTGTTTTTCCCCGGCTCGTTTTTTCGTGTCGCATTTTTTCCCATTCCACAAATCAATTTATTAGTGTCAACGGAGCTCGCCCTATGCGGGGCTTCTATTTCTGGGTGATTTGACCTTGCTGCAAAACTAACATAACCTAAACCTACCTTCCTATTTCGACCTAATTATAAGTGCAAAATTTTGCGACTGGGAGAAATCCGGGTCAGAAAATATGCGACTGAAAAGATTATAGATTAGAACAATGCGAATATAAAATTCGCGTTAGAGATGAAAATATTTTGGGAACACAATCTAACAAGCCAACAGTGAATTTTGGTCTTGAGAGCTTATTAAAAAACTGATCTTGAGTGAGATAGCCATCTTATGAGGATCCTATCATAATAATCAGAGATCGGAATAGGCAGAGCTAATTTGCCTAAACTTGATGCATGTTCATTCAATAATGTATTCCCTTCTCACTCACGCATGAATGAATATGCGTCAAGTTTAGGCAAATTAGCTCTGCCTATTCCGATCTCTGACAATAATTATATAAAGTTCAAAATACATAATGGGTCATACATATCATAATACATAATGGTCATAATAGAATTTATTTATATTATGGTTTTATTTCTGAAACCGTAAACTTTTCAGGATTTTTTAACGGTTATTGTATAGAACTCATTAGTATAGGTCAGGTTTGTTTTATAACAATCCTGAAAACTTTACGAAACCATTATATATTATGACCCGTTGTGTATTTTGAACTTTACATAATATATGATACATACCCCATTGTAAACCCCATTGTCAAAGTAAACTTCACATAAACACAAAAATGAACAAAAATACATCTCTGACGTGTCATAAAAGAGGCATCTCACTCAAGATTGATTAATTAATAAGATTCTTGGTTTAGTAAAAAACTGGTTTTACTTAAAAGCATAGCAAACCTTTTTTTTAATACAGCATATAATTTTCAGAAACATATCTGTGATGACCACTGTGAAGAGAATCAGCGCCCGTTAGACGTTTTACGCTGTCCTTTATGCGAAGCAATTTTTTATCATCTGGATGCATATGAGTTACACCTCACTTTCCACTCATCAGAAGACTTGTACAGTGAAACAAATGAAATGTAATTTATTTAACCCTTGTTACATTCACACATTTGATAGAATGTATCAATTTGTTAAATTGTTATGCCTAATTATAACCTATGTCATTAAAACTCCGGATTTCCTGACAACAGGAAGACTTTAGCAGAAAATAACTATTGGTAAAATAATACATCTTATGAAATTATAAGTTAAGCCCCCCAAACCCCTCACAAACAATAATATTACTTAGATCAAAGGTATCCTAAAATCAACCATTTATAAATTAATGATTTTCAGGAATGAAACTGATCTGACAGAGTTTTCGTTAGAGACTGTACCACCAGTCATGGAGAGAATTGAGGATGTGAATAATCTACAAAATGATGAAACTGATGTTAATGCTATTGGAATTGTAAGTTTGTTCCCATTATTAAATGAATCCCTTTTTGTTTTTTTATTTATTTATTAGTTTTGTTGTTTGTTTTTAGGAAAGTTTCCTTCAGATGGCAATGGATGAACCAAATGATGGTGACCAAATTTCCAAAAAGGTAAAGTCTAAAAAGCACAAGAAGCACAAGAAGTCTAAAAAGTCAGCCATAACACTTGATGAGTTCCTAAATATGAATCAGGATGTTTTCGGCGAAGATTTAGACTTTCAAGGCGTTGAGGAAGTTCCCACTAAAGTTATTAAAAGACAACTTAAACCAAAGAAACCTCAACTACAGAAAACTGGTGTGAAATTCGCGTCTTCAGCTGATTTACAAAAACTACAAAAGCAGGGTATAGTCATAAAAATGAAGTCTGGAATAAAACCTCCACCATTGCAAGTTAGACCCGTTGGCCCACCTGTGAAAGTAAGTCCACATCTCAAAAATATAATAAGTCACACTAAAACGAATTCTATTAGTGCTTCTAATGAAGTACTATCAAAACTAATGAACCAAAGCAGTAATCAATTGAAAATAGTAAAGAAATCTGCACAGGACAAGGCAAGCAATGATGAACAAGCTGCTAGTTGTAAAGAGCCAATTTCAGAAGAGTCTGAAGACAAGCAATTGAATACCGATCCTGACATAGCCGAACAAATTGAAACTGATTGCATTGAGAGTAATAAAAAAGACGACCAGAAAATTGATGTCATTTTAAAACAAAACCTACAGGATTTGGAAGCTAATAAAAAATACGATGATGTTTGTGAAAGTAAAAAAAACGACCATTGCAGAACTGATATTAGTAATAAAACAGAAGACAAACAAGATGTTGATGTTACCTCAAATGAAAGGAATAACGACACACCCAAAATGATTACACAACAATCAACAAGTGTTGACCAGGTATCCCCTAGTACCATTGTCAACGACACTCTTAAAAATATCGGTAAACACATTACTATTAAACCCGTTTTCCAACCAGTGAGCACAAATATTGCCCAAGTAGAAGACTGCAAGTCTGTTTCGCCGAAAGTAGTTAACGAAACACGCACTAGTGGAGAATTAAATACCGGCCAAATCGACGAAAGCTCAAGAAATAAAGCCCTTGATACGTTAAAGAATATAAATAGTGCAATTACAATAAAGTCACTAAAAAGTAGAGATGTGTCTATTGATAATGGTACTAGTGTAAAAATCAATGAAAAGGCTGACCAAAATTTGAAACAAAGTCATAAGAATACTTCGGATAACCTTCCTGTACAAGCCCCTCAAGTTGATGAATTTGATAAAGCTGTCTTAAACCAACATGAAAATTCTGTAGAAAACCAAGGTTTAGATATTGGACAATCAAACATTTTGAAAAACTTAAGCAAAAATATTACAATAAGATCAATGTCACCCATAGTAAAACAACCAAAAGGTATTACAACCAATGAAAAAAATGTTAGTGAACTAGATAAACATGAAGATGAAAAGCTAATGGAAGAAAATCAAACTGTTAGCAAAGTTAACAGCACATCACCATATATAATAAGGGAATCAAATCCCAAACTAAATTTAAATGTAAATGTTAGTAAATCGACTAGCCATTCACCTCTTGCTAACGTAACAACTGCGGACGAAAACATAAAGGAGTCAGATGGTGAACAATTCGATGACGATGAAGGTTATAACAAATCTAATATCCAGTCCAATAACGATATCTTAAAACATCTAAAAAACATAACTGCCAAACCGGTTCCCGGTGCTAATGCACGTATAACTGCGGGCAACAACAAAAGAGAATCTAATGATGAGCAATTTGATGATGATGAAGATTCCATGAAATCTAACAGTCAGTCCAACAAAGATATTTTAAAACACCTGAAAAATATAACTGCCAAACCAGTACATGGTGCTAACATACGTATAGCTGGCGACAAAAACAAAATGAATTGTGACGGCGAACATTTTGGTGATGACAAGGATTCTATGAAACCTAACATTCAGTGTAATAATGATATTATAAAACATCTCAAAAATATTACCACAAAACAAATGCATGGAGCAAAAAATAACCAGCAGCAAACAATAGCCAGATCTACTAATACAATGAATACAATTAAAGGTTTTCATAAGCAACCTGTGCATAATAAAGACATAAGTGACGAAATCGAGATTTTTAATATTGATGATTCTGATAGTGATGGAACAGAAACAAAGCAACTAAAAACAGAACAGATCAAAGCCACTCCAATAAAAATAGAACCAACTAAAACACTAGCCAAATCAAACATAGCTTTAAATGCTAGAAAAAACATTAATAAACGTATATCTGTTGAATCTTCAAGTAGCCAATCAATGAGAGAAATAGGCACTGAGGATAAAAATCAACTCGACTCAGAACCCTTTTCTGATGATGACGAAATACATAATGAGACTGTAAACAATTCTGATAATGATTTTGAAAACAACCTTATCACTAATGCAAATAAAGCAAAACATGGACCCAATACTGCAAGGCAAAAGGCTGATTCGTTTAACAGTGTATTTAAAAACTTAAGTAAACATATAACAGTTAAATCGAGTAATGTATCACCAAGTCAGTCACTCGAATCTTTTAATCAAACTTCAAGTCCGTCACATAAATCTTTTAATCATACTTTGCAAAGTTTCAATATGAATGATGATGATGCAAGTGATGCTGAGCTCTGCAGTGGCAAAGTGAAAATAACAGAGATCACAGAAGACAATTATAGTGATCATTCAGACATCTGTGAGAATAAAGGAATCGTTACTCAAAGTCCCGACGATTCCAATAGTGGTAATGAGCATTTTGCTGAAGATATGGAGGACTCTGATGAACATCAAAATCAAGTAGTGAAAAAAGCAATAATAAAGTCGAATCCAAACTTTAAGTCTACTAGTGAGTGTTTGTTAAAAAATATCAGTAAACATATTACAATTAAGTCTTTAGGTGAAAGATCTGTTGAAAATAAGGGAAGACCAATTAACACACTTTCAGAGGAAAAAAATGTTAGTCAAAATAAAGTAAGTAAGGAATTATTAACTAACCCTCCTAAACAATTCAAACCAGAAATTCAAAATGACTGCGTAAAACCTAGAAACCAAAACATTGTTTATAATAAAAGACCTGAACCAGGTAGTTCTTCTAACCAATCCATGAATACTACAGTATCTAAATCACCTAGTGTATCGAACACTGTTAATAAAGAAATCAAAGTGAATACATTCCAATCAGAAACAGTGATCGAGGAAATAACCACTACTGTTACGAAAACTATACGCAGAGTAAGTCAAGTTAACCAGCAGGTTTTCAACAACAACCAAATATCTGCTCCTCGGATGGCGCAACAAAAAAATGGTCCAAGAATGGGAAACAATAATCAGATACCGAAAAACTATCAAGGCATTACAGTTAGGCACGCATCTCCAAGTATTGCGGGCCCCAGAATAAGACAGGCTGCTCCGATTCGACCTGCGCTTGGAACCTCAGTCAGGCCTTCAAATCAGCTTGTTCCGATCCGACGCAATGCTACCATTGTTAGACCTAATAACAGCCCAAGGATGCAAATAAAAAATATGCCACGACAGCTAAGACCTATGACACCATTGAAAATTTCACCGAATGTTATGAATCCAACCTTGAAAAGGCCAAGTTCTGAAGAAGCATCTGGTCCTTTCAGTTGTTTTAAGAAACCAAAGGAATCCCTATTTCCTGGTAATGATACTGCTCTTGAAGGCGGTTCTGATTTTCAATGCGCCTCAAGTTCGCAAACGAGCAAGTTCTGCAGCTCTACTAAAATAGTCAAAGACAACACGGTTGTAACAAGTAAACAAATAAAGTCACAATCTATAACTCAGCAGCAACAAATGAGTAAACAGGCTAATGCCTCGGGCGTAAAAATCGCAAAAGCTAAACAAGTAGTTCAGATTGAAAGAAGTGAAATAAGCGCCTCTAAACGAACAACGTTAGAGGCTATAGAAAAGTTACAAAAACAGGGTTTATTAGTAAAGAAACCGAGAGTTGAGGAAGATTTCAATTCGCCAAATTTTTGTAGCGAAGACAGTGATGAGTATCAAGGTGACGAATAGTGATATAATTCCATTTAGCATATTATGTTATTAATGTAAATATACATTTTTCCCTAAGGTGACTACCGCCCTCTTGCAGGCGGCTTGCCTATGTTGTAGCGTTGTGTTTATAACATGCAGCTGCCCGGTTTCTGGTAAATTCTATTGTAGTATTTACAAAACTCATGGGAGGAGGCTAAGCCGCAGTCCTGATAAAGGCAGCACGGGACTGGTCGTTAACCCATTAGAGAGCGAGGGATAAATTCCTTTTAACTGCACTTATTCGGAAAAAATGTTTTTGATTCTTATAAAAGGGAGGGAGTTTTCTAATAGGTGGAGTGAAAAGCAGTATGTGTCATTCTGTAGCAAAACTATTTTCATTTTGGGGCGGCGTCGCTTAAATCCTAGTGTACAATTATTTACCTCGCTCTCGATTCAATATTCCGCCCTCGCCGGAAATATGTTAGTTCGTTCGAATAGTGTGTATTGCAACCCTATGAAGTCGCCAAACGAACTTTAAATAATTTTGCTCCCTTGTGACACAACTATTCTGTTGTCCTTGTAACTTGAAATGTTTGAACAGAGATAGAATGTAGAACACTCATTGGTTGGTCTGTAATGAGTAGTAATGACTAATGAATTTATGCAGTTTATGTAAGGTAAATATTTAAGTATTTAGGTATCTCAAAAACGATGTTTGTGAATATATATATGCAATAAGTAAGCTTTTTTTTCTTTACTTTATCTTGTTTTATGTTATTCTGCCATAGTTGTTAAGTAATGCTTGAATGAGTTAGGAATTAACTTATTTTTATGATATTTGTCAAAATGTGTACCTATTGTAAATACGAATAAGCTGAATATGTCCTATTAATTATCAAGGAAATATTGTAAAACATGGTGTAAAAACACATCAATGTGATGTTAAAAAGTTTTGTTACTTTAATAAACATTATGAGTTGTCAATATTTATTTTATACTTACTTTGATACATAGATGAGGTGACTAGGTAATCAAATTATACCACGTGTTATTGAGTAATTGTATTTACATTATAAAGGCATAATAGTAACATCAGAATTATATAACATTTATATCAATCACCATGAAAGTATGAAAATATAAATTGCATTTGATTTCTATATAAAAAAAATACTTAGTTCTCTAACTTAATCATTGATTTTGGATAAAATCTCATTCTGTTTTTGGTTCCGTTTTATTCGGTCGCCATTTTTGTTCCTGTAATTAATAAAAAAAAATGATATGTACCTTTAAAATCAATTGTTGCGGTAGGGTTTTGGGCCACGGTCAACCAGTAAAAACAATAAGCAATTACTTTACTACCTGTCTGTTTTGTTTCAATTTGAAATCATTCATCCTACACTGGATAAATCCCATGCAGCTTCTGTCCAAACCGTACTGCTTCTATACGTAAGCTTCTACGCAGGTACATGCACCTTACCACATTCCGTTACCTACTCAAACTGGGGCTCCATTCTGCTCTGTAAAATCATATGGCTTTTGACACTATCGTATGTTACTTGATGTACAATGTAAATCTCGTACTGAGTAAAGAATTATCAAACTATATTGACAATACGATATGTCAAAAGCAATAAGGTTATACCGACTAGAATAGAGACCTGGTGTGAAGCAACCTTATGGCTAAAAGCACGGTTACGCAGTTTCAAACAAGTTTCCCTTCTGTCATCGAAAGTTTGGAGTTTAAGCGCCGCATTCACTAGACAAATATCCCGCCGACGACGACCAGCGACGTCAGTCAAAGTGGCGTAACGTGCGTTGTCAAAGTTCTGGCACACACGCCAAATTTATCGGCCATGAAGTTTAGTAAAGAATACGGCTATGTAGCCGGATTGCTCAAAATGTCTGACAAACATTGCGCCTATCATCTGAATGTAGTCTCGCGGGGTCGCCCGACTTCTCAAGCAGTCTATAACAAAGCATTGTCGCACGGTTTCGTTATACGTCGCCAGACATGCCACACGAGGTTGCGCGATTTCATCTGACGTCGCTGCCAATACAAATAGTGGAGCATTTGTCCCTTTAAACCCATATTTTCGCTAAGGAACCTGTGTCGGTAATCTCACACACCGCACAACATCAGAAACAGAAGGGACATTGTTAAACCTTAAGTCTCTGTGTAAAGTATATGATACCACCCAGTAGGAATTCATTTGAATCAAGTTTTATATTTTAGTAAAAGTGATTTCCACCGTTAGTATTTTTTTGTGAACATCGGTCTAACTGGATTTTGTGTTCAGAGGGAAAAAAATCCCAACTAACATTCCCCTAATTCTTATTGATAACGATGATTCTAATAATGAAACGTGATTTCATAAGAACCTGACACTTCTCACATAAGTACCTACTGATAAGTTGGGAAAAAAAACCAGACGATTTGAGAGCCTTCTCCTTTTTTTGAAGTTGGTTAATGAGGTGTTCGAAATTACATTGGAAGAATTAACTTTTTACGTCACGTTAACCTCTTTCTTCATTACTCGATAAAGCCCGCGTTCGGGGATCGAGAGAAATATTGCTTGGTTCCGCACCGTCGATTTAGATTGAATCCCACAGTCAAGGCAATAAATTGGCTACACGCTGCTCTTGGCCCCCGCGGGAGTAGGCTTTATCGATCAATGAAAATGGGCCTTAATATTCATTACCGCTTTTTATGTAAGGATGGGCGTACAGCTTAAGTTAAGGCCAAACCGACGCGTTCAGCCCGCGTCCGCGTGGCGTGCACGCGGCTTTTGGCCTTAGCTTTACTTAAGCGCGTTTTTCTCAAGTGATAAACGATGACAAATATTATACTGCCGGCGAGGAAGCGATTAGCCATCGACTGTTTTCTCGTTCTAGTAACGAATAACCACGAATAACATATATAGATTCCGTGTCAATAAAAGAGATGCATGTATTAGTAGTTGATCGCTGGCTGTTCCGGCCGGCGAGAACTCTGTCCACTAAAAACAAATAATATGGATACCGTGTCAATAAGAGACACGTATATTAATAGTCGCTGGCTCTACTCGCTTCCCGCTCATCGTTGGCTTTGGGACAAGTACCTGAAACATGCGCTCAGTCAAGTAACGAGCTTGTAGCAGGGCCGGATTTTGCCTAGGGGCCCCGCGCACCGAAGTGTTTTTTTTTATGTAATAGGGAGCTCCCAGAATTGCATTGCCTACGGGCCCCTCTCAACTCTCTCTAGCTCAACGACCTAACGTACATCTTCCAATTGTCTTCTTCCATATAAAGTGACGCCTAATTATATAATAAACTTTTACTTTGGTTAGCTACATTCCCTTCTACGGCAGGTCTTAGCTCAGTAGACCAGGAATCCTCTTTTGTTATATACTTACTTACTGGATCTATAGTGAATTCAATCCACGACGGGACGCCGCCACCTAAGTTGACGTCGCACCGTACTGCGTCAAGTCGCCGGTCCCTGAGCGAGGCCTAACCACCCCCTCAAACCTCTAGTTATGCTTAGGCTTAGTATGATTTTGATAAAGTTGCGCGATCTTTCGAACAAAACCATTCTCCTATTGTAACACCACATAGTATAATCCCGTTTAAAAAATGAAAGCAAGTATATCAGAGATAGGTACTAAATCAGAAGGTTCATTTTTAATAAAAGCTCGTTCGGAATTGAATGCGTCGAGACAGGCAGGTACCTACTGCTTTCATTTTAAACTGAGGATTTTGATGGTCCTATTCCATAACCACAAAATATGAGAATGAATTTGTTTTATAAACTCTGTTTCGGCCTGTGGGCAATGGTTTAATTGAAATATGTCATTAAGATGTAATAAAGTGTGCCTACCTACTTTGTGCCAAGCTCAGATAGGTACGGGTACGACGAGTATGACTGTTCTTATTAAATTCGGGAGCCTTCCGTTTCCAAATAATTCCCAACTATCAGTACCGTTCATTCCGCAATTTGTATTGCTAGTCTAATCCTCGCTCAAGACTGCAGTGAATTTCTGCAAGCTGTAAGATTGCTGTAAACTTCTGCAAGCTGTAAGATTGCAGTAAACTTCTGCAAGCTGTAAGATTGCAGAAAACTTCCGCAAGCTGTAAGATTGCAGTAAACTTCTTCAAGCTGAAAGATTGCAGTGGACTTATGCAAGTTGTATTACTTCCTACCTAGGTAGTCTATTCCGCACTTCACAATAATATTTGTCAAGAACTCCAGAACCATCATCATCTTACCTATTTCGCTAAGGAAAATAACACACAGCGAAAACTAAAACAACAATAGGTAAGTTTCTAGATTAACTAACGACAAATCACCCTACTCAGAGAAACTTTAGTGACAATTACCTTTTTGAAATTAGGGTATAAAAAATCGTCGCCAAGAAACTGAGTGCAGTCGAAAGACTAGATAGGTAATAGTTATTACAATGGTATTTAATCCCTTTTGCATTTACTAATAATTAATGTCTTCATGCATCACAATTTTGGTATTGAAAAGCACTAATATCTATACGGCCATCGTGCCAAATATATGTATATAAATAGACCTTATTTA
Source organism: Acleris cristana (assembly GCA_948252455.1). Lineage (NCBI taxonomy): Eukaryota > Metazoa > Arthropoda > Insecta > Lepidoptera > Tortricidae > Acleris > Acleris cristana. The sequence continues at coordinate 11,698,493 of OX411782.1, read as the reverse complement.
TCAGTGTAGATATTTTTGACGCTTTGGGTACCTACGGATATTTATATGCATTTGTATATCTATGTAAAAATCCAGTCAAGTGCGAGTCGGACTCGCGCACCGAGGGTTCCGTACTACCACACAGTAGGTAGGTATTATTAGACTACCTACGTTCACACCCAACAAATTAAACAAAGTAACATGCCAACACCTTGTAAACATACAAAGCTTTCCGACAGTAAACTTAAACCTCGTAACCTTTAATTACTTACCCAGTTCTTTGTTACACAACGCTTAAATCCATTAAAAAGGCTGAACTGAAAAATATTTTGAAATACCGCTTTATAAGCACAACCCGTACCCTGCGTTACCCGGAACCTAATAATTGTTATAATCTTATTAGTGTTGAAAATACCAAAGCAACCCTTAAATCCAATGAGGTCAATATTATATCGTCCACATAAAACAAATGCCAACGAACAAACTGAAATAAAATAACCGGTCAACGAAAGCACGGCCCTGCAGTATAACATAAAAATGAACCAAATTATAAAGCAAGAAAATATCGTGTATGAACAGTCAGTGTTGTGTGTTGGGGACATTACAGTGTGTGACGTACCAAAATGGTAAGCTCATTGGACAGGCGGTACGCGATAGCGCGCAGCTTGTAGCGTAGTTTTAAGCTGCTCTGCGTTTTCTTGCGCATGGTCCGCAGAATAGTGTACATGTTGCCCGAGTGCAACACAAGAAACATGGCCGCCAGGTAAACCACCTGTCGACGGAGCAAAATAAATCAACACTACCAAAAACACAAGCATGCAACTGAAAACAAATTTATTATTTCATTGAGACACGAATAAATAACATAAGTAAAAATACAGCTTATTGTAAAAAAAAGTGAGAAATCGCAAATAAAAAAATACAATTTTGTTGGTTGCGAATTAGTTTAATTTTTACAACATTTACGAACACTGATTTTTCCTTGTTAAAAGAATCATAATTATTTGATGTTGAATTGAGTATGTGAAAATAAAACAGAATCTAACGTCTGTACAATGTTTATAATCAAAATAAATACTTAGTACATAGCAATAAGTCGTCTAAGACATCTATAAATAAACCTTTATATCTATAGGTATTTTGAAGGTATAACGGCAACATTTTCGCCTCTTAACAATAGTAGATCAATAATATTGAAGATTTTAGAACACATTATTTTTATATACGAGTAAAAAATAACCACTTTTATGTAATCTAATCAATCATAGAATTACTATCCAAAAATCCTAAACCACCTACACTATGCCTGACTTAGTTTCCTACTGAAAGGCACAAGCTTTTCACATTCTTCGAACCAGATGACCCATATCTTTAAGTTACATCCCTAACGTCCAACTAGGCATACTCATTTTCATACGTAACTGAGAATACACAAATAACTTAGAACCTAACCTACTTCTGTCTATTCTCTTACTTTATGCATACTTTCAGATAAACAAACATATACAACAACAAGCGTTAAAGAAAACAAAAAATAAGTTATACATTATTTACACCACTAATTGATAGCGTATAAGTACTAAGTACACCAATTAACAATTTAAATTAAACGAACATAATATAAATTTTGTATACAATATCGTTTGAAGGTACTCGCAGCTCTAATGGGACTCTATGGCATAAAATTATTTATAAACTGCCTCGACGTTTCGGCCTCATTGCAAAGACAGTGGATATGAAAATAATATCGAAACGAATTAAGTCAAAACTAAAAGAAACGTTTTGAAATGAGAAAAAATATCCTTTTAAAAAATAACAATTGTGTGTAGAAACTGCAAAATATAATAAACTTGAGTTTTTAAGAAAATACATTAGTAAGATGACGTTCGCGATAAAGTATTTAACATCGAGATAAGGTTGGTGTTGACCTTGACTACTATTTTTATTCTAACAGGTTGAAAGTTCATGAAGAATATAATTGCATTAGGTGAGGTATCACGTAACGAGATGTTATACCTTAATCGCTTTAGTTTATGAGGTCACTAACACTAAATCTACTACCACCTAAATAAATAAATAATACCGTTCATGCAGATCCCGATGACACTTAAACTAACAAAATATTCAGGTAAGTATAATCTAACCTTCATTTCAACCTCAAACGTAAACTATTTTGGCACAAGTCGATATAATAAAATCAATCAGATCTTTTCAAAATACAAAACTTGCGACTGGAGATTCACAACCAATATTTTTTGTTGGTTAGGAATGCGCAGACATTTTGGTGTGCGCTCGATCTTATGGTTAACATGGACTAACTAAAGCTCAGTGGATCCGGTTTATTTGCTTTAGCCGCCAAGAAAATAAGTACCACCTTAGGAACCCTCCGCAATGACAATGTATTAATCGCCACATCACTTAGGTTAAGGGTCATTATTTGGGCGTTTGTTCCGAATCACTTTCGTGGTCACGTTTTTGTAGAAGTGACTGCAGATTTCGATTTCATTTCTGGTTAGGTATCTAAGTTTACCGGACATCTAACAAATATCCAAAAACGGCAACAAAATATACCTACGCCCAATTCTTCAAAAATATGTCCACAAAAGTGAGGCGGTTGAAACGCTCGAATAATGAACCTTAAAAGCTTGCAAAACCTAGGTAAAAAAAAAATAGGGCGATTTTTTAAAAAATAGGGCGTTTTTTTAAATGCTATTGATAACATAATCCAATTTCTACTCAAAAGCTACTGCTCATCGTGATGGTCGCCACTTAATCCCACCACCTTTTTTTGCCAAGCTATGATTTTGCATGTCATTGCGACAGGCCTCAAAATGCACATGTCTCTAAAGCGTTATAATAACTTATTCGACAAAATATATAATAACTTCAAAAACGCCAACGGAAAGTTTGTACGCCACACCACATATTCCGAACTAGATACTTTACTTCTTTTTAAACCGGATCCACTGATATAGTTGCCGCATACTCAGCTCACATCAAAGTAAACATTCTAATGTGGACCTAAACTTCTAGGCCAGTCATGTTGAGCATGCTTAGAAAACAACCTTATCAGTTCAAATGTCACTGACTAATTGAAGGGTAAATACACGGAAAGCACATGTATAGTCAGTTTTAAAAAAGAGAATTTATTCTTTAAATGTAGAGCTCGCAATGAAGTACCAGTTACAGATATAAACTTTAATATAACTTTGATTTCTTCGTCTGTAAAAAACCGTTTAACGAAAATAACATACAAAATTACATGGTTACTTGCTTATAAATCGCGATATCTCAAAAAGTTACTAACTAGACATAATTTTTCAGTTAACTCTTCAAATCATGCTCGTCATTTTACATGAATTTATAACAATATCGTGACAAGGAACTAAAATGCTTAACATGTTTTTGGGGTTCCGTACAGTATACTTTAACAACGCGTTCCACACTTTACGTTCCCGATCTCCTATGCTGTCAATCCATATTCTACATAGACTCCATATTAGAATGCTTTACCTTGATGAGGCGACGCAAAACGCGTGCGACCTATAACCACCACTATAAATTTAGGCTAATAATTAATGTAAGTGCATTTATCACATCACGTACTAATTAAACTGAAACATACAAGACCAGACATGCGAACACCACATGAGGTCGCATTCACGATGAAATAAATAGCAGAAATATACACAAAGGGCTTCGGATGACTTGTGCAATTCATAAGGACTAGATAGTTTTATTGTAAACAAAAAAACTACTTAAATTAAAATGCTTCTACAGTTACTTAGGCCTCGTTGGTAAACAATTAGGAAAACCATCCAATTTTCATCTACACAATATTGCGCTTGTTTAATCTTCCATTAATAACCACTTTTATATTAATATAATTTACATTAATAAAGGTGCTGCTGTATCCCTAAATGTTTCCAACATTTTGCTACCTACAACTAACACACCATCAGTCCGAAGTACCACATACATACAATACAAAATTCAAATAGGACAGTTAAACATTATTCATTAAAGAATAATCACTACGACAAGGGACATTGTATTTTACCACCACTCCAATAAAGAGGCAGGACATAAATGTTTGAAATATTTTGTCTATGTCTCCGTCTGATCTGTCTGTTAGTTCTTAGCAAAGTGTCACGAAAATGGGTTGAGTCAATCACGAATTATAGACCCTGAAACAAGATCATGTAGGGTCTTGTCGATGGTGTTCAAAATTTTAATTTTATAGTTATTTTTAACAAAATCTTACACCATTTGTTAAAAAGGTACCTTGTCATATTGATTAGCCTTAGGCCACTTATTCCACATTATTAGTTAGACATTGAAACTACGAGCCGAGACGTCTACGCCGTTGCGGTGAAAATACGACTATAGCTAACATTTACTACGTTTTAGGTTGGTCCGCAACATTGTACTCAAACTACTATGTCACATTGCCACTCTAATATTGGTAAATAATATTGTTAGATAAGTACCTAGCTAGTATTGTTAAGAAAAATGTCAAGAGGATAAAAAAGGGAAATGCATTGCTTTTCCTTACAAAATCAACATTTCGTAATACCATGCTTCTTCTCTAGATAATGAAAATGGCTGTAAATAAGTGCAAAGTTTTTTTGGTTAAGTTATTTAACAAACTACTTTGTGACAAAGACTCTTCCAAACATGCTTTGGCTGCTTGGAGCACTGTCAACAGAAGATAGAAGTCATTAGAATACAGACTGAGTTAGCTTTGTAATGCGTAAAGATGATCATGTAAATCGGTGCTAGTTTTGGAGGACGAAACAGAGTAGGTATTACGAAATTGTAGTGTAGATGTGCAAGGCCTCTTTTTAACTCGGTAAAACCATATTCTACAGGGTGTCCCAAAAGTACCACGCCACAGTGACACCGGAGGTAGGTCAGCTCAAGAGGAACCTAACAAACCTAACATGACCTCAGTAAAATATGACTTTATTTTTTTCAAATTGCTAGACCAATTGCAAATTAAAATTAAATTGGTCTAGCAATTTGAAAAAAATAAAGTCATATTTTACTGAGGTCATGTTAGGCTGGTTAGGTTCCTCTTGAGCTGACCTACCTCCGGTGTCACTGTGGCGTGGTACTTTTGGGACACCCTGTATATGACGTGTTATGGTATTGTTTTTACTTCGACCTCCATTGCTGTCATGTAAATAAGAGCTATCAAAACGTTGACAATACGGATACAGGTCAAAAGCAATAAGGGTTTACAGTCTATAATTTCAGCCCAGTTGACTTATTCCTTTGACAAAATTGACAACTGCACTGCACACCTCTCACTTAATGTTTATTACGAGTGGCATTGTGGGGAGTGCAACACTGCCCTCCTGAGTAAAAAGAGCGCATTTGCATTAACTCTTAGCAGTTAGCAGCAGAATTCTTATGAAACAGGAGTTTGTTCTGCCGTTCTCACTAATATATCTTGATCAGGGCTTGAATACCGGTATTATTTTCATACAAAAATACCGGTATTCGATTTCGGTATCTCGCTTATTATTGAATATTTTTGCTCTTCAATGAATTTATATAATAGAATAGTGTTATTACCTAAATTACAGTCGAAAATATCGAGGAAATAATGCAAATTAAGGAAGATATTTCAATTTTAATTAATACCGGTATTAAGCTCTGATCTTGATCTCCAACTTCTAACACCCAGCTGAAGTTGGAGATCATGAAATAGTGGTGGTAACAAATGTGCCCTTTTGTTTGCAGGCGTGCAGGCGAGCTCAGCACTCTACCTGCTCGTTGAGTTTCTGCGGGATGACGCGCAGCATCGTCGCCGTGTTGCCGATGCCGGTGAGCAGGAACGATATGCTTAACGCTGGGACCTGTTGCCGGTCATTACACGGAAAATGCTTTATATGTGGCAAAGGGCTCAACAGCAATCAATGGGGGATAAAGTTTAGATAAAGCATAAGACTCATAAGGGCCACGTCCAATTTCTGCAATTGATTTGGTTTTATGTTAGTAAAAGTTCAATACTAAAGAAAATCTTTTGATTTTAGGACGTTGGGCTTTACGACGATACGATGTCCACTTTTCAACGGATTGCTGTTTTATATTTAAATCATGAAATCCGGTTTGGATTTAAAACGTATGAAACTGGCGACATAGTCCTGTTTCAAGCCAAGTGCTTGCGAGCGTTTGCGTAATTCAGCTTGTGCTTGTTATTATCTGATTTTAAAAGCTTGCAAAAAAGATCATAACCAATTCAAACATAGAAGTTACCCCAAATAAGTATATGATTATGGTATTCGCAGCGCGCTAAGGACAAATCGTAGTGTACTAGGTACCTAGTACGATTTGTCCTTAGCGCGCTGCGGATACTATACTTCCATTTAAACCTTATCATTAATCTTAGTTCCACTATAACGTCGGACGGTTACAAGTTCATACAAGAGAAATACGGTATAAGTAGGTATGCAGTTAGAAAAATTACAGATATAGTGACGGAAGGCAATGCGGGGCAATGAGGCCATTTCTATGAATTTTTCCGTCGTCTGCCGCTCACCACCACCGCTCAAAGTTGTGACTAATCCCATTATCGCATCAAAAATAAAAAGTTTATTACAGTATCAGTATCGCAGATCCGACCTATCCCACTGACCACAAAATTACCGGCTGTCACTTGTGCTTGATTACGAGAGCATTGTATCTCCGCATCCCTTTCGTATGAATATGATAACAGACCGGTAATAGCGAGTGTAATTTACTAAATACCATACATACCTGCCAAGTAGCCTCAGGGTGGAAACTCAGCTGGTACAGCGAGTACGCTATGTACAGTTGGAACACGTAGCCTCCGAACAGGAAGGGCAGGAGGTAAGACAGCCCACGCCACATCCAGGAGTGGAAACCTTCGATGGTAATATCCATGTTATGCCTTGCACCTAACGCCTTTAGGCGGTACAGCACCCCGCTCTGGTATCTGAACTGCATGTATTGGACTACACCTGAAAAATATGATTAAAATGGTTAAGCTGGTTGACATACGAAGGCTGTCAGACAATAAAGACGAATCCTACTTTGGTAAATCATTACACATTTTTTTTAATAATACACTACAATGCCCAATGTCAATCACAATGAAATATGTCATTCATTATGATTGACAACATTTCTTGGAACGACAAGCTATACTTGTAATAATGATGTATGTATGAATAATGTGTGATAATGATGATGATAATGATTATTACAAAAAAATTGCAATAATCAAAGTTAAAAAGTTGTCGGTCAATGTAATGAGTTGGGAAATAAGGAGAAGTAGAGGGCTTAGGTCTCGCGAAACCAATACAACGTAAAACCATTTGTTACCGATATTCCGTAAGTGGTCAGTGAAACGTTAAAACGCAATCATAGAATGGTCACACTTTAATTGCTTGGCTAACAAAGAACTTTGTCACAACCAAGTTTGTTTTTATGTGAAAACCCGCTGTTGGGTGTATGCTTTTTCAGGCTTCTTCCAATTTGTTCTATATTAAAATAGGGTGCCAGCATTTTATTGTGCTTAATTACTGACTAGGTAGCATGGTTCAAAAGTTGTCTGTGATGGTACAAACTTACTGATATAGGTGATGAACCACATGAAGACGTGCCTGAACTCGTTCCAGGGTTGGTTCTGCGGCCAGATGAGCAGCACGCCGGCGACGGCAGTGGAGAAAAAGTGGTGCAGCCGCCACCAGCCCTTGATCCTGGAGCCGTTCACCTTAAGGATGCTCTCGCGGATGGTCAGCGTGCAGTAGTACCATACCAGCAGGAATATTAGGATCAGTTGGAGAGGCCTGGAAACAGTTTCATCATCCTCATTGAATCTGGGGAAAGACGTTCAATGCTTGATACAGGTCTACTCCAAGGTCTACGACACAATGATTTACTGTGCCACTTGCATCTAGCAGATTCCTGCATCCTTTAACAGGTTGTCACTTTAGTGCCAAGATTGCCAAGGATCGCAGAAGTTATATATTGGGTCGCGTTTGTATGGAAATAACACTGCGAGACATTAATAACTACCCGGGTCAATACCTCGAGTCGAAGTGGATTATCTTAGATATTTCACCGTAGAATTCTTTAAGCCCAGCATGTGGCGTATGCACTTAAATAACGCCTTTTAAGATTTGCACGCCATTATTTATTATGTATCTAATCATTTGTTATCACCCAGGGACTGTAAAACCAGGTTGGTGTGACGGCTACTTTCTATCTGTACGGATAGCGCATCTTGTTTTCTCGCTTATGATTAAATGCAGCGACTCTTTCGTATTGAACTAGCTAGTTGGAGAAAGGTAAAAAGTCGGCGACAAATACTGTATAAAATATTTACATTTCTACTAATGTATTCAACTTAAAATATAAAACCCAGGAACCTATTCACTATGTCAGGGTGCTTATCAGCCATTAAAAACGGCTCGCTATTAAACGAACATAATTTACACTCAAGAGCAACGAAGACGGGTAAATGTGGTGTGGAGTGGGCCTTTTTTCAATGTCTTGCCAGTGTACTCAGGGACATTTGACAGATAATAAATCGTTCCTTTTCCAAATTTGTTTATGAAAAATTGTCACTGAGGAACGACTTTAAACTGTCATTAAGTGAATCTGAGTGCGGCTGTTTGAGTGTATCTGCTTACAACCATCTCGTAACGGCGTTTATTACTTTACTTGAGTGCTGCATTGCATTAAACGTTTTCATTGTAATACGTTCGGTGCTCATTCAATGTTGATTATCCCTGCTTTATCTAAATGGATATACTGATAGCAAAACAGATTAACCAAAAAATTATAATGCAGTGATATCGTAAATATTAATGACACGTGATGCAAGAAGTGGGGAGGTCGTTAGGTACTTCAGAGATCTTTCCAGTATATTTCTTCTTTTACAATACTGCCGAAGAAGGTTAATGTTTTTGTCCTGTATGTATGTATGTGGGTCATCATCATCACCATCATTTCAGCCGAAAGACGTCCACTGCTGGACATAGGCCTCCCCCAAGGTTTACCACAAGGACTGGTCCTTGTGCCGCGATTCCAACGGTTTCCTGCAACCTTAGTCACGTCGTCGGGTATAATATGTGGGTGTGGGTATGTAATGGATATTTTGTTCCCTTGAAGGGACTAAAAAGATGACTCGATTTAATAAACGAGGTTTCGTAAGATTCGTCTTAGCGTCGCGACACAAATGGGTAAAATAAAAAAAAACAAAAAAAGCCAAGAGACGATTGAAATAGACGACTAAAAAACAACATGTTTTACCTATCCATAAAAAAAACAATGCCAAATTACAGCTTTCTAGTACCAAGAGTCTCTGAGTTAAACCACAGACGGATGGACGGACAGATGGACATGGCGAAACTATAAGGGTTCCTTGTTGACTACGGATCCCTAATAAAATGCAAAAAAAATAATCATATTCAACATATACGTATTAACGAAAAGATCAAACACGCAGTCGGGTTTTTAAACCTTGTTTTTTTTCAAGGCTTGTTTGTAAGGAAAGATACCTCTTTGTTTCTCAACTCTTTGAATCTAGCATTTACTAGAAAAACGTTCAAGGCAACAACAATAAACATGTATTACGTCCACGTTACGTCTTAAATTACCTGAAATCGATGTAAAGATTAGTGACAGCGAGAACAAAGGCGATCACGCTGAGAATCAGTTTAAACTTCTCGTACTCATCTTTGTACTTAAACCTGAAAAGAAACAAGGCACGTTTTAATGATAATTTAGAACTCATTTATTATTAAACATATACACGTTTATGGCTTATCTTAAGAACTTTTCTGCTTTAGTGGCTCAGTCGAGCATTACTCACGTATAACCATTCTTTATCAGCTGCACTTTTCTACTATATATCTTAAACAACGGTTCATGTAAGTTACTTAAACAAAGTCCAATTCTAAACAGCCTCCAATATACCTACAACGGAAAATTGCACGCCCTTAAAATGGTCATAACTATAACTAAATCGCAAGAACATTGCGTTCCTTTACGTCTGTGTTAGTTTGCACAAATAAATTACAACTGCAACTGACGTTGATTTACTCAAGTACCATGACGTGTGTGCGTCGATTTCGTCATTATGTTAGGTAATATGATTTCAAGGCATTTCCATCGGACTCCACAATCCGCTTCCTGGAAATGGTGAAGGGAGCCATGGACTAAGTGTTAAAATGATCCCATACCGCTGGAGCGATCCAGATGAAATTGATATGGAGGCAATGCCGTCTTTACCAGGGCAAACGGGGCCCGTACCCAGGGCCCCCATCCTCAGAGGGCCTCGAAGGGCCGACAATTTCTCTCACGAGATCATACTAGATAAATGTTTTAAAAAACAAAAAAACCGCCTTCAAAAACGCAAAAAATAACTTCTACTACTAGGTACTTAGTAGTAGGTACCTATCCTATTAGGTTAGTCCAACTGAAGTCGGCTTTTTGTTGAAAATATTGTGGTCGCCGACTTCAGTTAGACTAACCTAATAGGATAGGTACCTACTACTAAGTACCTAGTAGTAGAAGTTATTTTTTGCGTTTTTGAAGGCGGTTTTTTTGTTTTTTAAAACATTTATTTTATTTTACACTTTTTAGTGATCATAATAAGCTTATTTAGTCCCACTTCTTAGTTGATATATGAAACTTTAAGACATTTCAAGCTCGCCGCAAGCAACGCCGCGGGAAAATCATAGTCATTTTAAAACAATTAAATGTGCTTCGTTGTAGTCGCTCAACTATCTTAATCGGGATATCTTATCGCCACCCTTGAAATCGGTACCGTTGAGGAGTTCCGGTGGCCATCTGTGGTCTTCATCATCAGTTCCGCTTCACCAAGTGACACTTGCTGAATGCAAATGCTATACTTGTTACTAAAAATACTAAAATCGCTATATGTTTGCATACAATATTTGAGGAGTTCCCTCAATTCCTCACTGATCCCTTCATCAGATTCAGATTTGCTGACAATGGGACCACCTCGGAAGTATACTCTATCAAACCAAAAAAGAATTTTTAAAATCGGTCCACAATTGACGGAGTAATCGGTGAACATACATAAAAAAAAAAAAAAAAAAAAAAATACATACAGTGGAACGTATAACCTCCTCCTTTTTAAAAGTCGGTTAAAAAATGATAGTGTATTTCTTTACTTTCTAAACGGGCCCCAAATTCTTGTGTGCCCAAGGGCCCCAGCAAAGCTTAAGACAGCCTTAGATAGGGTAAGTAAGTACTTCCTCGCGGACAGAGTCGCGGACAACAGATAGTATAAAAAAATATGTTTTTTTTCTGATTTGAGATTACCATTAATCCATAAAGCATAGTTCACTTAGAATTGGTACATATTACCAGGGTTATAAAATTTAAAATAATGAATGAAATAAAACATTTAGTCGAATAAATTGAAAAATATGTATTATTATTTTACATTTTCACTAAAAATATTCAGTTGTCAAAACCATGTATGTAATTCCGAACTTTCTTCGTAATAGATCCCATCATCTTCTGGACAGTGCTTTTATTTACTTTTTTGGCTTGAAGATTCCATGTAGATCGCAACGAATTTACATCTTTGCCATTTTGCCACTCTTTTTGAGTTTCCCTTTCATAATTTCCCAGTAGTTCTCAATTGGTCCAAACTGTGGACAATTTGGAGGATTCATGTCACGAGGCACGTAATCGACCTGATAGGTTTCATACCACTGTAGTACCTTTTTTGAGTAATGGCAGCTAGCTAAATCTGGCCAAAACTTCAGAGGAAGACGGTGGTTTCTAATGAAAGGTAAAACTCGTTTCTGCAGGCACTCTTTCATGTAAACATCTGACGACATTGTAGAAGACGTAACGAAAGTTTTGGTCTTTAAGCCACAACTACAGATCCCTTGCCATATCGTGTGTTTTTTTGCGAATTTCTCCAATTTAACGAACTTATATTTTTCTTTAACATTTCCTCTAGCATCATCCAAGTAATACTTTGAACCGGGCAATTGCTTAAAATCGAGTTTAACATAGGTTTCGTCGTCCATCAAGAAGCACCCTTTGAATTTGGTTAAAACTTTGTCATACAACAAGTGAACTCGCTTTTTAACTTGAAGGTTCTTCTTCATGGTGCGATTTGGCTTCTTAATAGCTTTATAGCTCTTATAGCCAGCTCGAAGGCTAATCCGTCTCACAGTACTTCGACTTTTTTTTAATTTACGGAATAGATCGTAATCGGACAGCCTTGGATTTTGTTCAACAGCTCTCAACACTTCCTTTTTAAGTTATCTATCCCTGGTACCCGATTTACGATTGATCTGTGTCTTACGGCGGCAAGACAGGGTCTCCTTGTATCGTTTTATAACTCTACAAACAGTACTTTTGTGGAAATTTAGTGCCTTAGCTATCCGCGACCCAGACCACGATGGATTTTCCAAGTAATTGTTCAGAATTACTTTCCTTTTTTCAAGTTCCATTGTCGATAACTATTAAACGCATTGATCAAAGTCTATAATTTTTGCACCATTTAAACATAAAAAGGTTGTCAACAAACCGTGATTGTCACTTTTGAAATAAGAACTCTAGAAACATTTTTTTTTAATTCATTTATGCGTGCCAATTCTAAATGAACCATGCTTTATGCACCGACGACAGTTGCTAAACAAAATAAGAACTCCTTATCTAGCTTTAAAGATTACTTACTTGTCATTTTTGTTAAGAATGGACACGTTGACGTTGCCCAGTATGATCCGGAGATACAAGCTGTTCTGTTTGGGCAGCGTGGCCTCAATCTCGTGCAGCATAGCTTTCCTCTTCATCACCTCCTTCTCGAGGTTCGCGAGGCGTTCATCTTTCGTAACGCCTTTCTTTTCTAACCTGTGGTAAAAATATTAGGGTGATCTAAGTACGAGTTACATACTCATGGAAGAGCGGGTCGCAGGCTTGATGCGATTAAATGGCCCCTCTACACGATGGCTCATCATGGGCTTGCGTAAGAGACGTATTTACATCTCAGAACGAGCAACATAATAATATTCTTGTATATCACTAACGCATTACTCCGTCCTTCGTACTCTTACGCATTATTACGCTGGCCATGATGGGCTATCGTGTAGACAGAGGGATCAAAAAAAATTAAAGGCACTTCGAATGCAACTTTACGTAATCCAGATGCCAATTGCAGTTCACCTTGTGTAATGTGAACCTAGTCAAGTCATACACAAATAAACATGGTGGAGATATTTTTGATGACGACGTACTTCGACTGGCGTGGCATGAAAGGCGGGTCCAATATGTGACACCGTAATAACCAACTTTTTAATACGAATCGATGAAAACCCAAGGCCTATATCGATTAGCATATAAAAAAGAATAACTTATAGACATACACGCGCATACAAAAACCTTGACCGGTTTGACCCGACTTTATATTAATTAAAGGAATTCGCTTGTAAAATAGGTTACATGCCGACATTAATATTTTGAATGATGAACTCTATGTACCTAATGTGTAATGTGAATTTTCACTGATATGTTCTATGATCTATGGCAATAAATGAATCTTTATTTGATTTGAAAATGTAAGTATTTATTTTAAGATTACAGTTTTTTTACAAAATTAAACAATGTATTTTCCAATCAATGGATTTGAGATGTAATAGATATAAATATAAGTAAAGTTTTAAGAGTTTTCGCTTGATAAGATACCATACTTTTTATTTGAACCGACTTCAAAAAAAGGAGGATTTTTTTTAATGTTTGTTACCTCAGATCTCCGTCGTTTACGAACCGATTCGACAACTTTTTTTCAATCGAATGCTTATCTATACTTTCATATTATAGGCATACCTAAAGCGATTTTGGTGTTCATCGTTTGTAACTTGTGTATTTGCTCTTGGAAAGCACTATGTGGTGAAGTGGAACTGATGATGAAGACCACAGATGGCCACCGGAACTCCTAATGCAGACTTCGGTTGGACTGACCTATTACCTACCATTTTAAAAGAAGTTATTTTGTTCTATCATGTTGCCAACAAACAAGCTCTACATCCGACTGATATGATAACTAATCAACATTGAATACGGGACTTTAACAGTAATCACTAATCAGTAAAGATTAAAGATATTCAAATTAACTTTATATATATATGCGGTTTAAAGCGAAGATAATTGTAATTTTTAATGAAGTAATAAACTAAATCCCTACTGGCAACTAAGTAGTATGACGCACTCTTATATTTATACAGCCTTAGAGCCACATGACATTTATTTATTTATTTATTAGGACATCAACAGCATAATACAGAAAGTATAAAACCGATAACACCAAATAGCAAACAAATTATAGATATCCACAGCTTACCCAGATAACATATTGAACAACTCTACTGGTGCGATTAAACACTAAAAACAACAAGTCAAGTAATAAAATAAACTTCAAAAGAAATGGCAAAAAGCCACGCATGTATTACGACAAAGTACCAGTAAAATACCGGAAATCCGGAATTCAACAAAATAAATTAATATTTCACCCGGTTGCAACCACTCTATATTATGTCCCTTTGCGAACTTTAGGTAAATATACTCTACCTATTCCGATCACTGATTATATGACATACACTTTCATGTAACTGGCGAATCGGTTCGATAGTTCAGGAGTAGTGTAACATTCGCTTTGGAATCCGAAAATAAACTCATTCCCAAAATACCAGAATTTTTAATTAAGTACCAGAATGTTAATTTACAGGGATGCCAAAACTTAACATTAAAAAAATGTATGTTTGTTAATTGTTTTTCCCCAATATGTCGAATCTAGTATTATAATTCTAAGTTACAAATATGTAGTTTCCATTTAGGGAAAAATAAAACAATCTCAGGGGCATGACTATTTTCTGAGGTATTTGTAGGTAATAAACGTGAAACCTGCCCCTCCTTTATTTCAGAAACTACGGAAGATAAAAATCCAAGAAAAATGCATAAACTAGAAAACAGTATATTTATTACAGGCCAAATGCAAGAGTTGTTCTAACACTTAAGGTTTTAAGAAAAGAGATAAAAGTTGTAGCAAGGCAAACATTGCGGTTGGTAGTTAGTTAGATAGCCTATCGACAAAGAAAAAAAGTACAGTAATGGCATTTACGGTTTCTGTTTACTTAAACGAGCTAAACATAAGTCCCGAAAACAACAAACAGCTGCAGGATTTCAGAATACAAATAAGACGTAACTAGGTGCGGAACCCTCGGAACTCGAGTACAACTCGCACCAGACCGAATTTTTAAGTATTATTAAAATATTACAAATATTAATAACTTTACTTGATTGTGTGTTTAAGCCTGCGTCATACCCTATTTACATATGAAGCAGCCGCACAAAAGCAAATAAAACCAACATTTTACTGTTTCAATAAATTAAATAATAATAAAAAAAACATTAATGACAAGATAAGTAGTTATCAAATATCTTACAAACAAAACACGATAATCTAAACATTAAGGACAAGACTAACACAACTTACTAAATTTTCCCCGCGAGTACGAAGTCGCGTACAACTTGTTTATCGCTATTCCCTTGGAAAGTATATTAATTTTCTTGTATAAAAGCTATATCCATAAAAATCATCAAAATGGGTTCAGCATTAAAAGTATAAAAGACAAACACACATAGTGATTTTTGCAATTATGATATATAAGTATTCATTGGAAGAAAATCTGCACAAAACCTTTCAAAAGGTCCACATTGCTCCCTATAACATGATGTTATATCTAATTACATATATTTTACCCTCAAATGTCAAATATAGGTACGGCTACTAGAGGCCCTAGAGGGCGCCCGCGGACTCGTACGCGTAATATTTGTTTCCAGCTACTCCCCCTATTTTAACCCCTTAGGGGATGAATTTCCAAAAATCGCTTCTTGGAGCACCTCATAAGGAACCTACGTGCCAAATTTGGAATCTCTAGACCCAGCGGTTTGGGCTGTGCTTTGATATGTAAGTCAGTTTCTTCTTTTATATATTTAGATAATAAGCAATCAACACACTGACTATGTATAGATAACAAAGAAATTGATAAAACTGATGGAATCTTGTTTGTCTTTGACACAATTTGGCCTAATAACCTTTGTTTTCTGAACATTGATCTAGCGGTACAAAGGTTGAATGTATAATCTTTTGTTTATAAACAAAACTATGCAGGAAAATATTCTTACTTGGTATTAGAACTTGTAACTTATGCTCATCCAAATGGGTACAAAGTACCTACGCGAAGACGTCAAAGTACCTACGCAAAATGTTACACGCTCGGTTCTCATATAAATCGATTAACTCTTTCCTTCTATCTTGATATAGTTCTGTGATGTATTTATGTTACATTACATTTTTTAATGACAAATAGCATTTATTTTCGATGTATGTTAGAGCCTAATCACAACTACCAACCAGTTTTGTTAAAAGTCAAAGTCAAAGTTGTTTATTCTTAAGGCATAATACCTATAATCCACCTATGATTCCTATGAATCTTAAAATCATTACCATTGAATTGAAACTAAATGGCATTTATTACATTACACATATTTTATTTTATTTATAACTTAGAAATGATGCAGTGCAGTTAACACACTCGGTCGCCTTACCCATTTACAGAGCACAATCCAGGTAAATCACCATTTATTTTTATTGTGCACTAAAGTCATAGTCTACAGTTGTAGAAATAATGTTTTTTTATTGTTACATTACTCTACTTATATCTCGATTGAATGATGTAAATTTCATGTTTTCCTCACAGGGCCCGTGTCCAGGTAAATATAAAATCATAGAAGAAAATATTTTTTTGTCATTTACTTTTTTACTTTCCAATGGGTGCCAAAAATTCTTATGTGACCAATAGTAGAGGATCCAAATAGGACACAACCTTCACCGGGCCCTTTAATCGATAAAAAAGTATTTTATAACAAACTAGAGGACGCCCGCGACTTCGTACGTGTAGAATTAGTTTCCCGCTACTCCCCCCATTTCTTCCCGTTGGGGGTCGATTTTCGGAAAATCCTTTCTTAGTGCTCACTTACATCATGAAAGGAACCCCTGTACCAAATTTCAAGTTTCTAGGGACAGTAGTTTCGGCTGTACGTTGATACATCAGTCAGTCAGTTTAGCCTTTTATATATATAGATAGATTTAATATGTTAAGTAATATATGACGAATAGGTGGCTGAAAAATTTCAGTCCAGCATTTATTTAATTAAAAATTTCAAAATATAAATAAACTTTTCAAAACAATTGCAATGGCTTGTTTAATAGACAAATTACATACAAATCGATAGTATGAAGCCTATACAAACATTATGTTGACTATTTTTTTCCCATTATAACTATTGGGCAGGCAGGTATAAACAGGTAAGTACAGGTAGGTACTAATAATTTGCACTGTTATAAAATTTATACCAAAATAAAGATGAAATGAAAATATCAGTCTAAATTCCGATTATCAAGCTTTAAAAAAGCAAATATTTCTGTGAATGAATACATGCGACAGAGAGACCTGGTGAAATTCGTTTCCTATTCGGATCTTAGACGACAAGGGCTCCAGCATAGCCATAGTAAAAAATAATATACAAACTCATTAATAATACTTTACTTAGTTAAAATGTCACTCAGACTATTTGTAGTTTAAACACACATCACACAACTAATATAATATAATCAATGACACAATCTGACCTTTTGAGTGCTCCGTTGATAACAGACATGCGATATCTTTGATGCTGCAGTTCCTTCATACATGATGCCTGCAATTCACCCACTTCCTCTAATTTTGCTGCATAATCTTTGTTAACAGCCTAAAAAAATCAAAAGAAACATGAACAATATTTTCCAATCACACCAGATATACCTGACACATGGGATGAACCTGGGTTACTCTAAATAATAATCCCTATTAAATTTCACACAACATAAACATGCAATACTTTCAAGTAAGTCTACACCTCACTAAATATAAAAAATAGTGAAAATAAATACAAGGTTGAATCAAGGTGGAATTTACGAAAATGTCAAAGAACCAAGTTACAGGATTCCAATATTTTATTTTATCTGTTTTTTAACAACTTTGTTGTGTTTATAAACTTTAACACAGAAATCATCCAAGATCAACTCAGGTTTATTAGGATTCCATTAAAATCTAAATCACTTGCGAGTTGCAACCTTATCAATCTGGTGAGCATGTAAACCATAAATTTTGGTATTGCGGTTTTGTGGATAACCTATTTAATTAAGCAAAACATTAAAAAGGATATAGAAAAATAGTACAAATTGTAAATGGTCTTCACCACTAATGAACTGCAAATAATGCATTATTAATCCATAAACCGTTAAACACATCGAATTCCAATCATTATAAGATTAAGCGTAGGTGTGTATAAGATTTACGCACAAGCAACAGTTTTACGTTATCGAAAACCATGCAAATACCACAATAATTAGCAGGTCACTTAAATAGTACTTGAAAGCAGGATGCCGAGAACAGATCACACCCACTAAAGTCAATATACTCTTACAGCTTAAGGTAATTGCTATGGAAAACGAAAATCTGGTCAAACATCCGGAGGCCGATTGCTATGAGATTATGTTTTCATATTTTTTAAATATAAATTAGGTACCTCTAAGCGCTTGTAATCCGTTACTAAGTCTTCCCACTCTTTCAGACATTCTTCGATATCCATCTTAGCACTATTCAAAGAGACTAGGTGATTGATTATTCACATAAAATTCGAGAAAATCCCAACAAGCGTTCTATGCCATCCCAACCGCTGATCGAATGAAAATGACGTTTAATGCTATTTGACGTTTAATGTCATGACATAACTCAGATTGTCTGTGGTGCCAAGGTGGTGCGCTACTCAATAGTGCTGTACCCATGAGAACATAAAAAATAAAAGCGAAATCAATGTTGTATTACGAAAGGTCAAATAAATATATCTGTGTTATTCACGTTTATTTATATGAGCAGTCGCAGTCGATCATCGATATATTTACACATTTGAGGAGATCCCTCATATTGACCCAAAAATACAAGTTGCCAAAAAAGAGTACAAAGAGGGTGCCGCACGGAGTGATATTGACAAAATATATATTCTATGTTTTTTGACAAACAAATAAATAAAGTTTTAAAACTTGTGTGACATGATACATTTGGGTGTGGTGTTTAAAGTTCACTACTCTCCCCCCCCACTACCCTGAAATGTATGCCCGTTTAACGGTTTTTTAACTTTCTTGGGACAACTATAACAGATACGAAAAAAGTGTCAACGAAAAAAATGTTCCTTATTAAATTCTTTGAAAAAAAGGTGATATGTATTGTTTTCATAGGGGCGACGGTTTTCAAGCTATAGCTTCAGGTACCGGCCACTAAAATATCGCCTTTGTACTTACATCTCGTACGCTCCATACAAATATGACTTACCAAAATTGACAACCAATCATATTATTATCATCAAATTACTTTTTATTGACATCGTAACGTTGTCGCCGACTGTTATTTTTTCGTGCAGTCATCAGCTGCTTCTAACGATGTTAAGTACAGCCGAGATCCTGTTGCCACCTTCAGACTCCACCATGAAATCAGCTCTTATGCTCACATTTTCTAAAGCAAAGGCCTTATTATTTTGTCCCTACTACAGAGGCTCTACTTTGAAATCCTTAATTCGAACTTCGTCTATTGCTATCCCTTTTGCTCTCGACGCGTCACTAATTTGCAAGAAAGTGACGGGGCGATCCGAAGTTCGAATTGCTGATTTCAAAGTAGAGCCCCAAACTGGCCTATTTGGGGCAGGTAACGTATATTTTTTTGCTTGGTCAAAGTAGGTACATACTACAGAGTTTTAAGACTGCGCCGAGCGTACGCCGAAAGTACAGTGGCGCCCTCATTACTATTATTGTTTTCTAATAAAGTATTTTCTTGAAATCGGAAGGTGCTTTTTTGTACTTCAAATGAAACACAACTAATGATATATCACATAGTTTAATAATAATTGACTTTCGAGTTATCAACTTAATGGAAAAAAGTGGCCACCTTTTCCCGTTAAGCTGACTACTCAAAGGGTAGTTGTTATTAAAGTTTGTTACGTATCCCATAAGTTGTGCTTTTACTTGCGCTACAATAAAGCATTATGATTCCAAGAAAATTATTTAGTTAATTAGAAACTACAATAATAGTAATGAGGGCGTCACTGGACGCTCGACGTTTGCTCGGTGCAGTCTTACAATTTTCAACGCTATGTAAAATACAAAAAAGTCGATAACACCCTAATGACAACTTAAAACAAGAGCTTATGTCAACCTTAGTTCATAGACACTCAAGTTATATTTTGCGCTGGCAACGATGACGGATATATCCGTCGTTGGCATTGAACCAGTATTGCAGATATATCTGTCAAACGCGTTGAAAAGTTTAATAACATACACCATAGTTAGATAACAAAAAAGCAACACCATAATTTAATTGTTTTATTTACACAATATTTAAACCAAATTCTATTACAATTTTGGTAGGTAATTATTTATATTTATAAATTTAGACAAAATACAGAATTACTGGGTAAATACAAAATTCTCGTATGGATAGTGTATAGGGGCATGTACCTAATTAATTGTATCTCTTTAGGTATTTAAGAATTTTGTATATACATAGTTGGTACAGATGTAGTCAATAATCATACATCGTAATTTATTGGATAAATTTGTATTCGTCTTGCTCTCACAATTAGCTTATCAATGGGTACTAAAGCCGGCTGAGAAAGATAAATACGAACTTTCCCCGTCAAAAACCATGTCGTACGATTATTCACTACATCTATATGCATATTCTAATAACCTTAAGGTAAGCAGTTATAATAATCATATTGATGTGAGTGCAGATAATTTACTCGATAAATTGTACATAAATGTAGTTTGCAAGCTTCAAATCAATTAAGATGCTATCACCATGTATTTACGATTTCACATTTAACAAGCGAATGGTTATTAAATACGAACCATTTAGCTGTAACCACAGGCGCTGTATCGGCGCGCACGCATGCTATATAATCTCAATGTATTTAAGTATAGTAAGTAGACGGGCATACGTCCGGCCGGCAGCCGACCTTAGTCGGGACCAGAATTGTGAGCACTTTCTAAGCGGATTCCTACACAATTTTGGAACTAACTATTCTGGACAATCAGCACCCTACTTTGCACTGTCTTTAAAATATAGCTTGATTACAATTGTACGCTCCATTTTGACGACACACTGAACTGAAATATGCTCCACGAATAAAAAATGTATTCTGTCTAGTCCTAGGCCTGCTTAGTGACTGACGATAAAAGTATCGCGATGTTTACTCGTGTTGCTATATCGTATTTTTTACTACGAGTAAAATTCCAAACAAGCTACATTTTTAAGACCATATAACCTTGATACTTGCGGACTGAGATGAATGTAGACTCCAGTCTGATTTTATTTCGCAAGTTCACTCATACTATATATCAACCGCAGGCAATGTAGGTACATGGTATCATGCGTCAATCCGGCAAAGCGTCTATAATTATGACTATACTCACCTACAACTACTACTAATTCCTAGTAAAAATACCGGGTATCCAAACCCATTGAAATCCTCAAAATCGCAATAAATAATAACTACTGTATCAAACACAATACACCTCATTAAATATTATCTTTGCATCTAGCTACCTCAAACAGACTGAAATGAGAAAAGGCAATTACTATCAATATCACACACTTACGTCGAAGACTCGCATGATGTCTATGGATGATCTTCTAAATTTAAGCGTAACAATTAAGATTGCGTGATTCTCACTAGCAATCTAGCAATTTAGCAAAACGATGAAAAATAATATCTTTTGAGATAGCAATTAAACACTGAATTAATAATAAATAATTAAAACTTTAAAATATAACACTCTAACTTATAGTTAAAGTTTTGAATTGCCAAAACTTAAAATAAGTCCCTATGAAACTGCAAATAAAAAAAGCACGCGCCCACAAATAGCTCATCTAATTCGTATTAATTAAGAATGAATAGAGTTTTAAGTCCCCGGAGACTCATTAATGCTGTTGGCACTCGCAGCGAACAAACACAATGTAGACTTTCGAGCAGAGACTAACGCCAGCTATGTACAATGGCAGATGGGCCGCGTCATTCACGCGTATAACTTCTTCAGGATGATTGTCATGAATAACCAACAATATCAAAATTTAGTAAACTAAATTACCATAAAACAAATCAAGGTACAAATATTCTTTCTAGAGCGGACACGTAAGAAATCAATTAACTATTCATACCAAATAAAATTTATATCTAAACAAACTTATCAATAAACCATAACTATAAAATAAAACGTAGAATAATGAAATGTTAAATTATAACACAGCTTTTACTCCTCACTCCGTCATTTTCATCGGACGCATGACAAATGCTACATCGTTTTTAAATTTTATAAAGTACATATGGATTCCTGCTTATCACTCGGGAAACATACCGAATACGCGAATTTACTTACACCTAGCTATGAGCCATTATAATTTAATGGAATGTGTGAATCCAAAGATTTAACAGCAGAGAGGGGGCTGCCAAAGATGAAGGAGAGGACATAGCATCGTCAAGCATTCGAGAACAGACCACAATGAGCAGAAGGAAGAAACATTATTAATAAATTATCAAAACTATTTCTCCATTCTAAAATGATTTAACCATTAAAATCGCAATACACATTGCTCTCATTGCGGCTATTTAATGTGAAAAAATAATGATAAAGATATCATCGGTGAGTTTAAGTTACTAAAATGGCAACGCTCTTAGCGACACTCCCAAACTTTGACGGTCTGATCGACGCTGCCCGATATCACGTATGGCAAGCTCCTGTGGAAATCTGGAACCAAACAATTCATCGATATTAAAAGTGTTAACAATAATAGTGCGAGTAAGTCTTGTAATGTCATTAGTATTGATTTAGTGTCATTAGCAGAGATCGGAATAGGCAGAGCTAATTTGCCTAAACTTGATGCATGTTCATTCAATAATGTATTCCCTTCTCACTCACGCATGAATGAATATGCGTCAAGTTTAGGCAAATTAGCTCTGCCTATTCCGATCTCTGGTCATTAGGCACAAATGGAGAAAGCACGTGTTCGTGTACTGTGTACTGACCGAGGCTGGTGGCGAAGTGTTGGTGCGCGTAGAGCGTCTTGAGACAGCGCGTGTGCGGCACGTCCCACACGCGCAGCGTCTTGTCGTCGGAGGCCGTGAGCAGGTAGCGCCCGCCCGGGTGCCACGCCGCGCCGCGCACCCAGTTGTCGTGCCCCACCAGCGTCGCCAGGCACTGGCCCGTGCTCACGTCCCAGATCTTTATGAGAAACATATAATATATTCCGTAAAAAAAAAACAGTAAACTCTTAACTTAAGATTTGTTAAAAAGTCACTCGAGTGCCCCTGGCCCAAAGGAACCTTTGCACCAGGTACGAACCCGCGCGGGCGTCAGGCCCTCTACTTGATTCGGCGTCCCACTTCCCTAATGAAGGCATTCAGCTAAATTATAATTTGGATGTCTTCAAATAAAAAATGAGGCTTTTACTGAACCAGCGAGAATCCTAGACTTTATCATCATTTACCATCAGATGAGATAGAGGTCAATCGCTGGTCAGTCCAGAATAATAATAAAAAATCAATAGAGCATATGAAGAAGAGACGCACATAGACTTGATCTCACAAATTAAGAAGATGACGCATCCGTTTTCAATTTCTATGGATTATTATTCAGTCGTTTAAAGGGGAGTACTTTTTTTTATTCGTTCAAAGTTTTTTTCAATCAGACACGTAATTCTGAGAAAAAAGAGCACTCACGATATAACACTTAAAGTCGCCGTTAATAGGACTTGGAGTAAAGAGGCATTACCGAGAAATGAATAACTCGCGGGGAAGTTGTGGCAAGACAACCAGTGAAATTACCCGCGTAGAGGCATTCCATCTAAGTCCTCAGGATTGGCAACGGATTTTCGGTCTTAGGATTGCAGTCTTAAGATCGCAGTCTTGACAATGGAAAGGTGTATGGGTCTCAGATCCCACTAACCATCAGGTGATAGTTTGCCGTGACCCATACCGTGAACATATCAGGCCCGGAAGGTAATTAGTATTAAAATGTTGGTCGGTAACGGAACGGTCTGGTGGGCATAGTCTCATACTTTACAATACAAAGATATTTTATTTTTTGACACGTTCCTATTACGTTCATTGTGTGATACGGTGTAGTGGGTAGACCTTTATGGTCGCAATAGACCGACCTTGACGGACTTGTCCCGCGAGCCGCTGGCGAGGAAGGGCCCGTGGTGCGCGGCGCGGCGGTTGTCGCCGCCGGCCGCCTCGTTGATGGCCGGCGCCGCCGCCTCGGGCGCCCACGCCACGCACTCCACCACGTGCTCGTGCTCGCGGAGCTCCATCTGACACGACACACATACCATCAATACCGGAACAACTGGTTTTACGTAACACCTGGCCATAATGTGAGTTTTATCGCACGCTGCGCGCACGGTAAAACTCGCATTGTGGCCAGGTGAAGACGTAAAATTGTGTACTCATCACGGGCAGTAAAAAAGAAAGCCCTCTATCGCATATTTACAACCCTCGCCTACGGCTCGGGTCTCAAATACCTGCGATTTCGGGCTTTCTTTCTTTTACAGCCCTTGTTAAGTAATGTACTATTAAACCTACTCACTGTAATGCTAGTTTACTTGCAAAACATGGAATCGGCAAGGGATTTTAGGGTATTAAAAATTATTGCGCAATTCGCGCAGCGTTCATAGCAAACGTATGTTATGCTGCGTAAGATAAGAAGGAAACTCCAGGGTCAAATCCAAGTCAAGCCCACCATGAACAGACATTGTATTTTTTATGTAGTACATTAAAAATAAAATGTCTGTTCATGGTATGCTTTACTTGGACTTGGCTCTCAACAAAATACTGTTTGAAAAGACTTGAACTGATAATCAGATGGAATATTTGGATCCTAACATAGCTATTTTTAGACAGAGCTTGAAACCCCCTGCACATCAGTCAGCACTCTTTAAAATACAGTATTATTAATTTACGAAGATGCCCCTCACTCTTCATACAATAACGCAATGTTGCGCGCACCACATAGTTTCATGGATTAAAAACTATACAAAATGGATAACTTAAAATCCATAATGCTGCAAATACTAATTGTTAGTAATCGATTCAAACATTCAGTGTCCAACTGCCGGTGAGGAAGCGATTAGCTGTCGACTATTTTCTATCTCAAGAAACTAACAAAAGATATAGATCCCGTCTCAATAAAAGAGACTTATATATTAATAGTTGATCGGTGGCTCTACTCGCTTTAAGCTCGTACTGAATTTAGAGTTGTTGGTACTAAAGTAAATTGTGTAATGTAAACAGTTGTACCTTGCACTCGTTAGTCTCGGCGTTCCAGATGCGCACGGTCTGGTCGTTGGAGCAGGAGGCGAGCAGCGAGCCGTCCGGGGACACGCGCACCATGCGCACCCACTCGCGGTGCCCCTTGTACGTTTTGATGCAGTATCTGTAACAATGCACATTTGCAGGCTGTTAGTCTTCGATCTTCCAAATTAAAGCTCAGGCACTGGGCGCTTTGAACTGCTCTATACCATACATACGTACAATCATACCCCTTTTTACAGAGGGGTAGGCAGACACTTCTTTCCTTTGCTCCATACCAAATTGCAAGAGCGGGTATACCCTTCAAAACATGGAATGAAAAAGAAATTGCTAGCCAACGTTAAATTCGAACGCATGCATTTGATTTTCTGCATGCATACCGACCTGTGAGAGAGCGGGCTAATACCATGAGGTGTCTTGGAACCATGAATTTATATTTTATATTTGGTATTTATTTATATTTCTTTGTTGAAGGCATGGAATTTCAGGTTTCTTACCTTATTTCGCTAAATAAATCTATGACATATGCAGTGGCGTAAAATTGTATACGTTCATCTATTTAAACTGTGACTACAATCTAAGTAACGGACTTGATGTTGAGCAGTCTACCCAATTCGCACGTCGCTTCGTCGGACGTCGCTGACGATACGTTGCGCGATGTCGCTAGATATGTCAAGCAAAGTCGCGCGAGACATAAATAACATGTCGGTATTGCCTTGCCTTCTTATTATAAAGGGCGTATGTTAATTAAACTATGCTATTTGGTTCCTTACCCAGTCGCTACCTCCCATGCCTTGATGGTCTTGTCGCGACTGGCGGAGTACACGATGTCGCCGCTCGGCGAGAACGCGACCGACGACACGTTGTGGTCGTGCCCGTGCATCGTCTTCACACACTCGAACGTTTGGTTGAACTCCCACAGCTTGATAGACATGTCAGCGCTGCAGGATACTGGAATTATAAAGTGTCAAGTATAATTAATGTTGAATATTGCAGAGGTGAATTTCTATTGCGTGTGAAATGGGTTAGGTTTAGGTTTGAATGTAGTTTTTTCACGAGTGTTGGGAAATAGTGACACTAAACTACAAACAAACTGAAGAAATAGATGATGAATGTTAATTGATAATACTGCGAGCATAAAAAGGTGTTACCACCACAAAAGAGTGTTTTAATTAATTAATTTATATATGGTTCACCAACAGTTTTGTTACAATACAATTTCGATAATTTATTACATTAAAATAGTTGAAGCTGTTCAGGCTAGTCAACCTGTGAGCTACCTTCTCGTCTCTCAATATCTTACCAAGTAATTTGCCGTGATGATCAAAGGCGATGTCCTGAACAGAGTCGGTGTGGCCCTTCAGGGTTCGTTCGTACTCGCCGCTCTCGAAGTCCCACACCTTGATGGTGGCGTCCTCGCTCGAGGAGACCATCAAACTGAAGACTGGGTGAAATATAACCTGGAATGTACAAATAAATATAAGTTAGCCAAATAATGTTAAATATTACTTTAAGCACAGCATTTTAATTGTTACTTGGGAGTAGTTGTAGCATTTAAATATGTCTATAATATTTGTACGTGATTTTTTTCAATGTTTTAGTTGATGTTTTTTTTCTTTAGCCTTTAAGAAGCAAATCTATTGAATAAATGGAGCCTAACTTTAGTTTATTATTATTTTCTGTAAGGCTATGTAAGCTAAGCTATAAACTAGGTATATTGTTAACAATTCACGACGCCCCGCCACTCAAATTGACGTTGCGCGGTTTTGCGTCAATGTATTAACTAGTGGGATTGGACTTTGAGAATTGAAACCCCTACAGAGGATTATCGAATAACCAAAAAGAAACTCGATAATCGTGACTTGCGTGATTACTGAGCTAACAAATTTGCAATTTGTGTACATTTTTTCAGCAAATATTCATTCAGTAACCTCCTAACCTCTAATCTGATCGGCACCGAAGTGTAAATTAATGCGTCTTGTTTTGACGGACACTTGACATTGGGTCAAGTTAAATGAAAACATTATGTATGTGCTCATAATGACTGACAGCAAGAGTGGGATGGTTGAATAACACTTCATAACATCATCTCGCTCGTTACGCGGATCAGTAAACAGACTTTGGATCGCTACTGCCGTTGAATTAATGTAAAACAATGCAACAGTATGCGTCTCACATATATCAAAGCGCATAATGGAATGAGCTTTCATCTGTCTCGCTTTCTATCCAATGGTTATCAGAGAGGTGAAAATGCCATTATTAATGATGGTGAATTATAACCATTGATCGAATCTAGGATGCAATTTCCCGGGGTTTAAGTCCGTTATTTTAACATGGATATGAATATGTCTTACAATCTTGCGAGTCTTTTTGTTACTTACCTTTATAAAAAGGTAAATAACATTTAATTTTAAGTAGTTTATAAAATTAACAAAATATCTAATAACAACAACAAAAAAATACAGCACTGCATAGAAGAACTGAACGTAATTTGCACGTCTTATCTTTTATGGTATTTTTATTATTTTCATCTGTTTACCAGGGTATATAGGTAAAAGTAATAATTATTATTACCATTTTGTTAATCTTATCACCAGGGCTCTAACTTTTAGTCATTTCCATGTTAAGCATAACGTTTCAGGTAGTTCATCCCAAATTGCATCCTAGATCCGTTCACTGATTATAAGACTACAACCTCCGTAAAAACAGGTTTAGAAAATAGTATGACCCGCGTTATATAAAACGAAGATAAGTCTTGAAAGGCGTAAAATTCCTTGTAGATAACACTAACTGAAATTATCATAGTTATGCAATATCCGTCGCCATTAGAACTTCGAATTGAGTTATGGGACGAACACTTAGGTTCCATTATAAAGTTATCAAATCGGTAGACTATATAGATAACTCCGAAGAGTCATGAGTCATGAATCATGATGCAGAGTTGATTGAAATCCCGAATTTTCATAATCACAGATATTTTAATGTTAAATATCACCAGTAGCATATTATAGCTTTCGGAAAAGTAAAATCGGGACAAAATATTATTAAAAAATAATGGAATTTTATTGGTTTTCGGCCACCAAGTTATAAAACAATTATTGAATCATTTCGATCACTTGCCTTTGTTCACAAAAAAATATGATAATAGCTCCACTGTAATAATCGACCCGCCATTTATAGGTAACTCAAAAACGGGAGAAAGCCTGAAGACTGATAAATTTTAGTGAAATATTGCATAATTATAATCTCCCGCACGATAATGCTAGTGTTATTGAGTGCAGAAGGGGCAAATTATAAAACTGGCACTCACAGCAGTCCCTTCCTTGCAGTTGTTTTTTAAAACTCTTATTCATAAAGTGTAAAACGAATATTATCAAATAGCCTAACCGCCTGTTTCACAACCGACAAGTAAAGCTTATTTGACACTTGACATTTGAAAGGGCTAAATTTATCAAATTTAGCCCTTTCTCTCTCTTAAACTTGCAAATAGACAAAGAGAGAACCAACTTTAAATGGCAGATAAATTTACTCGTCGATTGTGAAACAGGCCCTTAGTATACACATAAATATTTTATACTAGCTTCTGCCCACGAGTTCGTCCGCGTAGATTTCGATTATAGTTATTCCCTCAAGACCTTTTAAATGTTCCGGAATGAAAAGTAGCCTATATGTTAATCGAGGTTATAAGCTAACCCAATTTCAAATCCATCCAGCCGTAGCAGTGTGAAGAAGGAACGAACAAACCAAAGTTTCGCATTTATGATATTAGTAGGATTGTATAAATGAAGAATGTAGTACCTTGGTAATAGTAGCGCGGTGTCCGGTGAGGCAGAACTTTTCCGGCGGGCGCGGGATCCACTCGGACGGGGTGCGCTTGGCGCGCGTCGGGGCGCCCTCGATGAACTCCTTCTGCGCTTCGGAGAGCTTCGACTCCAGTTCCATCACCTACGATGCAATACATAATGCTATTATTGTCACACTTGATGAATTGAATGCATTTAAATAATACTTCAATATACATTTCACAACTCGTCAATCAATTGCCTTCTATCTGGCCTCTGCACCATGATATTTAATGACAATGACATTTGACTTTAACAAAAATTTGCGCTTTAAAGCTTAATATTAGTTTTTACAAACCCGCAATATTTTTAAAAGACCTATCCAACGATGGGGTAGACAAGAAAAAAAATACACGTTACGTGTAGGGGAGGTACACTAAAAAAAAGTGTTGCGTAACGGTGTTTTATGTTTGCGATTACTCAAAGGCGAACGGACCGATTTGAAAAAATATTTTTTTATTTGAAGGTGTCTACTTTCTAGTTGGTCCTATTGTCAACACGTTAGAATCTGATGATGGGATCTTGGATAAATCAAGGGAACTCCTCAAATATTATAGGCACACCTACAGCGATTTCGTTATTTTTCATTGTAACTCGTGCATTTGCTCTTCGAAAGCACTACCTATTTGGTACAACAAGCTCGCGGAAAAAGGTATATACAAGTTACAACACAACTCTATATCGGTAAATACTTATCGTTGTTAGAAAGAGACTACAGATGTATGCGAGAAACAGAAGATGTAAATAAAGACGTTCTTTACAGCTACAGAAGATGAAATTTGATGAATGGTTGTTTATGTTTTTCATTCGTACAACAATGTGTTTACATAGGTACATTTCATTACATAGATACATTCACTGATAACTACCTAATTAAAAGGATTAGCTCAATCCAGTTTATCCTAACATATTTAACATAACAGAGCTTATGCGTAAAATTTAATTATACGGTGTGAAAATGGTGTCACGTTTATTGTGCAATGTAAAAATAGGACAGCATTAGGTATATATGCATTAACAAAGAGAACATTCGAGACAATAACATAATATCAGATCACATAAGAGCAGAGGCAGACATAATTTATGGTTGTTTTGATTATTAATACTTTAAGGGAAGCTATTAATCAGTTTTATTTATCGTATTATAATAATTTATTACAATTTTGATGCACTACATACTACACGTATCAGTAATGAACCATTTTCGCTGCAACAAAACCTTGTACAAGGGTTAAGTGGATCAAGGTGCACGTTAAAACAGTCCGGCATTTAATCTCCTTGACAGTTTTGTTTGTTTAGATCCACTTTATTTTCGGAGCGATAGTTGCTGCATAGATCGTATCGAAGGAAAATAGTTCAAACGACCTAGAAACGTCGGCGACGCAGATCGATGCATTGCTTACAAATAGAGATGTCATGACTAGAACCGTCGAGTGCCGTTACAAGTTGCAACAGTGTTTAGCCAAGCTTTGTCATTCATAACAACGTTTCGAAAAGTTCACGCTAAATTATGTTGGAATTATGCTTAGACGAGCCATCTAACCTGTACAATCCATCATCTTGTCGTGATGTGATTATATTCGTATCAATTACTACAGTTATGCAAGACTAGATACGAGCAAATTACTCGTACCATATAAGTCATTTGGATACATGAAAGAGAAACCGAATGATTCACAGAGGCATAGTCATCTGAACTGTTATGCCTTGTGATATTATTAAGCGATTGTTGCAATGCTATTATGCTAACGAAAACAACACAACGTGCGCAGAGAAATAAGATTCGTTTTATTATTTACAAGCGACCCGCCCTCGCTTCGCTTCGGTTTATGTGAGCTATATAGGTAACACCCGTACACAATCCAGAATTTAATATACATATAAACCTTCCTCTTGAATTACTCTATGTATTGAGGAAAACTGCATTAAAATCCGTTGCGTGGTTTGAAAGATCCAAGCGTACATACAGAGACAAACGGCGACTTTATTTTATACTATGTAAAGAAAAAGATTGCTAACTAATTAACTATAACTAAGTATACATTAAAGGGCGGATGTGAGCTTGACATAATCACTAATCAGATTGCGTTTGTGACATTATTACAGATCAGTTAAGAGTACCCGGATAATTGAAACCGCGTTTATACTTAATCAGAACTGGAAATACTGGAATGTTAAATAATTGAGATTGAGAGCAGGCTACATTCACGAATATTACATAAGAGAAAAAATAAATCGTTTCAATACATTCTCTAGTTGGATCATTAATGTTAAACGGTAATTAAATAAATAGTTGTAGTGAATATAAATCTTGTCATTAATGACGATGTTAGGAGTCTTGCAAAAATCCTAGAAAATCAGAACGTTGATGGCACAGACTAACTTCTAGTTGAAATAAGACTGTTGTATGATGACTGTGAGCCAAGGAGACCCTAATCCAGCACTAGATTACACCAGGCTGATGACAATAAATATGTTGTTGGTCGTCGTATGTATACAAGTTTTGATGTTTTATTTTTCATTTTATATAGAGGATGTTACTGACCTTCTTCTGCAGCCTGATAACCGAGGTCCATTTCTTCTCAAGCAGGCCCCCGAACTTGCGATCCATCTCGCCGGACATGTCGGCTTCCTTCTTGAACGCTTCCAGCGCGTCGTTGTAGCCATTGCTGCCTAGATAGTCGGCGATCGCTTTGTTCCTGAAACAATACAACAAAATATTAAGCTTAGTCAGACTATTAACAAAACCTTATATGTCAAGATCACACCTGTACAGCTAGCACAAGTTGGTTTTTCTTGCTTGTCGCTCAGTGCGTTTCTTTTATTACAGGGGCCGTAGCCAAGATGCAAACGCTACTAAAGTTTTTCTTTTCTATAACTAAAAAAGTATAGGACGACATTTGACCACGTGATTTATACGCTACGCACGAGAATGTCATCCCTTAAACTTTGAGTGATGTAAAAGAAAAACGTTTGTAGCGTTTGCATCTTGGCTAGGGCCCCAGACCAGTTAGAAAGGGAGATCCGAGCTACAAACAATTCGCGGACAATTTGTGCTAGTCCTCCAGAGGTAGCAATTAAAATATCTGTCAAATATTACAAATATCCGAATACACAACGCTAAGTGAAGTCCCACCATAACTTAGTTACCATTACATGATTTAGATTTCATGAAACAATTCATCAGATTCGTGGTTAAACTACGACTCCGTTTGAGCGATATGTTAAAATACCATCCATTAGTGCCATGAGTCTATCGTTGATAAGTAGCGAACAATTTATCGATTTTTCTCAGTCCTATTAACCTATTCCGCAGCATTTGCGAAGCTTTCATGCTGAGTTGGCTAGACATTTTAGCTACACGACCCTTTCTAGGTCACTGTTTTATAAGCTTTCTTATAAATATTGGCACGATCATTTGAAACAAATAGTATACCAAATATTAAAGTATGCATTATGGTAGCACTTCACTTGGCCATGTTTGCCAAATATTGATCTTACATCTCTTTCGTTTGACATATTGATTGAAAGAGATGCAACGATAATATTTGACAAATAACAACCAAGTGTGCCACCTTTACATTGCTATCCTTAACGTGTACTAATGTAATTATTAGTATGTTATAAATGCGAAAGTGTGTTTGTTGTTCCGTCTTAACGGTTCAATGCTTAAACCGGTCAAATTGTTAAATTTGGTAGGTACAGGTATAGTTTATAAGCTTGAGGATGTAGGATGATATTTATATGAAAATAAAAATGGAATAAGGGAATAGCGTTAAAAAAATACTGCTCAGACGCGCTCAATCTATATATCTAGGTAGTATTAATGTAACCAGGCCTGCGAGCTTTTGAGATTTAATTAGGTAGCATATCTAATCTCATCTTGTACAAATGGGCCCTCTCACATACACTTGACTGAATCTGAAGAACTTTGTGTGCAAATAACAATAACAATGTATGTGTATATGTAGTGTCCATGCCTATGAAGCTAGAGGTGCCGGGTTCGTTTCTGGTATGGGCAAATATTTGTGCGATTAGCGCGAGTATTTGTTCCTGAGTCTTAGACTCGTACATAAACTCATGCCTTCATTCCCAGAGTGGGGTAGGCAGAGCTACGTAATTACCAACAACTCCAAAAATTTGTTGATACTTCTGTAACCACATTTTGCACAATTGCAGTCCGTCCTCAAATAGTTTGCATGCTTTGATGTGCCGCCACAAAGAAGCCGCCGCGGCGCGCACAAAGCTGTGTTGGCGACATCAAAGGATTGTACATCCACAGTGTGCGCTTGTTAGTTGAGGCAAGTGGTTGTGTGTTCGTTGCACTTATGACAAATGTAACACCCGGTGTTAACCCGAACAAATATGTAGGGCTTGCTGAGTCTTGGATTATTTGTTATATATTTAAGTATGTCGCGTGGAAGCCAATGGGTGGTATTTTTGGCCCATCTCCCATGCGACGTCGTGCATGCGGTAGATATGACCAGCCCAGTCCCACTTTAACTTTGCGGTCTTCACCCCAACATCAGAAATCCTACCAGTTCTGGAGCGCAGCTCTGTGTTCCTCACCCTATCGGAATTTCGGACACCCAGGATGCTACGTTCCATTGCTCTTTGGCAAACCTCGAGTTCGGACTTTTGAGCCTAAGTCAATGACCACAATGACGCGACGGACATCGTTGCGGAGGTAGACCCGGAAGGAGATGGCGGGATGACCTAAGGTTCTACTTTGAAAATAGAAGTTTGAAGTTACGTTAGCTCCATCCCTTCTTCTCGATTTAGTCTCGAATGAGGAGTGACAGAGATTGTTTATTATTACAAAGTAGACAACATGCGGTCTTATTGCTAGAAGTGATCTCATCCAGTCGACCTTAGACAGAAGAGGCGCTACAATAACATTTTTCGCAAGTGTTTTAGTATTTAATTATGTATAACATACATAACATAACTAAAACATGGTCGATGTCGATATATGGATACACGTTTAAATAAATATTATGTTCCTCGCAGACC
Source organism: Acleris cristana (assembly GCA_948252455.1). Taxonomy (NCBI): domain Eukaryota; kingdom Metazoa; phylum Arthropoda; class Insecta; order Lepidoptera; family Tortricidae; genus Acleris; species Acleris cristana. Next base: position 11,664,174 of record OX411782.1, on the reverse strand, counting down.
GCGCGTTATTCAATTAAAACGTCACTACTTCGCAAGAAAGATGCTGCAAGAACTAATTAACGGTACGAAAAAACGGATGTTGTTCACTTCAAGGTACACGCGTGTAAGGCAAAACGGCAAAAAACATAAAACATTGTAAGTAACAATAACGACAGCTGCCAAGCTTATGAGTACAGGATTTCCTCAAAATTTAAGTAGATATTACGAAATCTGAAACTCTTAATGCCATTAGGACACGTGTGTTGACTGTGGCACTGTGGGCCACATGTGGATTGTCCCTAATCGAGGCTCATGTACAAGTATTACCCTAAGCTTGCTTTTTTATGTAAATCACAACGATATTTTTTATACGATAGTGTTTCCATAAGAGGTTTCGGACAATGCGAAAGTTTGCAATATCGAAACGGACACGTTACATCATTTTACGACGGAAATAAGTGTGTATCTGGAGCATAAAATTACTGCCGTAAGTACCTGCTACATACTTGTTTTGAACGGGAAAACTGTAATCGGAACTCCTTGTTTGGAGATCACCACCTATCTATATAAGTCCTACAACAACGCAAGTACCTTTCACCTCTTTAAAAATCAGGAAATAGGTACCCATTATTTCCTTATATTACAACACTTAGACGACTCCACATTTTTTTAAATTTACTTTATCTATAAATTGCAAAAATCACATAAATAATATATACCTACATACTCGTACCTATATGAAATCAATGCAAAGGTAAATTACTTGAAAGTTGCGGTCCTTGGTAAAGCTAACACTTCAATAATTGAAATTGAAAAAGATATTATAACTTACATTACACGTCACGGGTTTTGTGTGTGATCAAACTTCAGTTGGGATTGATACTCAGATACTTCTTTATTGATAATGTCAAATTACACGTCAGATTAAGTTTATATTAAATTACAATATTTTATATTGTCATCTTATTGTAAACGCTTACTCACACGTGTACAACAAAGCTATGGTGTTGCAAAACAAGTGAGAGAAACGAGACACCTACGCGATATGATGGGAAAGCTGTGTACATTTACACTACAGCTAAAGCATTTGTTGACAGAGATACTTAAAGTGCATCGGCATAGTATAGTGCAATTTGTGACGTTTATAGTGAGTCAGCCAACATCGTAGGAACGATCTAATCTATTAGAAACTATCGCACTAAGAGGCTATCATTTAACATGCAGTATGCGTAGCCGCAAGGCAGGCTCGTGTGTCACCGTAATCTCACGGAAATGTTCGGCCTTTATATTTCCTGCAATACCTTTAGTCGTAGACCTCATAGTGCAGCTACAGCAAGTTCATGTAGTAGATATTTTAGCTACAACGACACCTGATAGATACCCTGAATCTGGAGTTCTCGAATTAATTTTAAATAGGTATCTACTTGTGTTAATGGTGTCCAGTTCGCCTCCGGGTGTAACTTCTTTTTCCGTTCCGTCCTACTGTTCGAATATTTTGGCTATTCCCAGGTGTCCACACCCCTTTGTCCACACTGCAGCAGCCGCAGTGTGGACAACTGGGAATAAAAACAATTTTAGGTGGACAAAGGGATGCGGACAACTGGGAATAGCCCGAATATTGTTACCCTAATAGTAATTCAATCAAGTAATTGCATCCTAAAATCCTAGTACCTAACTAGTGAATCGTAAAAAGAAAATCACATTACCCAACGCAATCATACTTGCGTCACAGGTAACATAAAACAAATACAATGGAGTCACGAACCAACATAACGACTTTAAGGAACTGTTTCACAATCTTATCTGCCATTTAAAGTTGGCTCTCTTCTTGTCTATTTTAAGTGTAAGAAAGAAAAAGGGCTGTCAAATAGGTTTTAGCTTTTGTCGATTGTGAAACAGGCGGCGGTAAGGTAGACAAAATACATAAATTAATCAAGCAAGACAAACTCTTACATTTACAATTCACAAAAGCGCGCCTTAATTCTCAATAAGTACCTATATCGAAAACACTACATTTTAACCTGTACCTAATACCTATTATTTCTTTATCTGTTGCCGTCTTGCCTGTCTTCACAAAAACATCCTAGGTACCTATTCTTAATTAGTTACAAAACGGCAACATTGAACGGAACAGACGTCGTCGAACTTGTCCTAATTCGATAAGACGCCCTTCCAACATAATGGCCTGTATCCGCAATTATCAAGAGCAGAACGATGTCAAAAGTCTACGAGGAATTCCAATAATCTTTCACAAGACTCAAGTCTTCTTGTTTTGTGTTCGTGTGGCTTTCGCTGGGAAATATATGGAAAGGTTTGGGATTAGGCACATAGGCACCCCGGAAACAGGATTATGTTTAGTTAAAGTTTAGTAATGACGTAAAAGAGGGCTCAAATTATTTGAATGATCGGTTTCTTTAGTGTATGACATCACTTTGTCAAGCAGTGTGTCGATGAGGTCAGCTAGTAGAACTTGTAATATTAGTCTTGTTGCGAAGATGTTAAAGAACTTGATATTGAATTAGTGATACCTACATTATTAGCCCCAAAGCGCAAAAAAAACTTAATTTATGGTAACCATGCAGGACGTTACTAAGGTCTGACTTTTAATTCACTGCAGTAAAATGACAGAGCCAAATGTCATTCTGTGAAATAATGATACCACATTTATTTTAATACTGCTTCAGACGTTCACCTAATTAATGATTTGATCAAAGAACGAACTAAATGTTTTATGAATATTTAAATATATTATTTTATTGCATTTAGCTGCTCACTTTGCTTGCAACAGAATTTTAAAAATATTAATATAAGACACGAGTAAGCCGCAGACTTCTAAATATTAATATTATTAAAGTAGTGAATCGCTCAAATGATCATTACATTGTTCATTCATTCAGTAAGGAACATTACTATTTTTTATACTTACATCAAAAACTGACAACACTGAAGCTGTCATCTTACTGCAGTGAATTAGTCGGACCTTAAGTGGAGTTTTTTTACGTCTAAATCTATATATATATTATACACGACAAGTGTATTTTTTTTTTTATTCCTTGATTTTTGCCCCATAGTTTACCTTATTCATATAAGATGTACATACATATTGCGAATCTACAAAGGCACGATATCAAAGCGAAGTAATTATAAAATTGTCATCATAACTCAGAAGGGAAAAGGCAATAAGCTCTACATTTCCTTCACCTCGTGGGCTAGTAGCTCTCCTTAACGAGCGCTAGTAATATAATAGGTAGGAAACGTCTGAGTACAGTGCGTTCACACGAATAGTGTGCAGCAGGGTTCGAAAAAATCCGACATTTATTGTAAATATCCGATTATTTGATATATATCCGGTAACTATCAATGTATAGGTAATTGAAATGAAACATTAATTTAAATTTGTAAGTACTACCTATTTATTATGTATAAATCTTATTCGGTGGTGATAAAGTTTGAGATTCAATATAAATACGAACGAAACTTGAGTGTTTCCCCGACACTTGAGATTGGTAACAGAAATTAAAGTAAGTAAAACATTATACTCTAGTTTTGCCTGTGTAACAAAGGAATAAAAATAATTTTTAAAATAAATATCCATTGATAAATAGCAACGGACAGGGTGCCCCAAAACTCAACGATTAACCTTGGTACCGGGCGAGAGGACAAGTTATACCAGTTCTGGAAAAAAAAATGAGAAATAGATTTTTTTTCTTTTTTTTTTCAGAACTTAACGTAACTTGGCTTCTCGTCCGGTACCAGGTTATCGTTGAGTTTTGGGACACGCTGTATATCAATGGATCATGATATATATCGGCGGATATATATATCAGCGAACCCTGGTGTGCAGTACCTACACCCACACACTGCTATGTAATATTGTCTCAATAACAATAACGACATCTTTGAATCCATTTTTATAAATAGTGACAGACAAATAATCAAACAATAGGAAATTAAAAAACACATACATATACTTAATGTCAAGATTTTATTAATATTAATCATCTGAATCATCTGAATCATTTTGTGTGTTTATTATTATATTATGAATATTTTGATCAATGTCTTGGTCTGCTCTGAAATATTTGTTCTCTTCTTTAATTGCACGCCTTACATATTTATTCCATAAATCGGGTGTTACATTTGTCATAACTGCTCTAATTAGTTGACATACGGCATTACTGTTTGTCGGATCACAATTCTTCGCCTTTATGTCGTGTTTTACTTTAGCCCACACTTGCTCAACAGGATTAAATATGCAGTGGTACGGCGGGAGACGCACAACTTCGAAACCATTTGCTGCTGCTAGTTCGTCAATCACGTATTTTTTTTCGATGCCTGCTTGTTTCACGTTATCTAACAATACCGGTATGGTTGGAGCAGGTTCTGGAATGGGAATATTATTCTCTCTCATAAAGTCGAGAATCTCCCTTTTTCGCGTCGATTTGTTGGGTATCTTGACGGATAAACGAGAGTGGTAGGGGGCGTTATCCATCACTATAACGCTGTTTGGTGATAGATTGGGCAATAATTGCTCCTTAAACCACTTCTCGAACAGTTCTGCGTTTATATCACAGTGATCGTCTGCGCTTGCATCTTTAATTTGTTTTGCTGATAGCAGTACACCATTTGCTACCCATCCATCTTTTGAACCAGCATGCAATATGATTATTCGTTTCCCGCGAGAGGAAGGCAAATCCGAGATACACTGGCAGCTGCAACCTGTCAAACTTTTTTTGTCAGTGTCATGACTGTCGTACCACGTTTCATCTAAGTATACTACGTTTCGTCCTTCACGGCGCGCTTTCCTGAGACTTGTAATATATTTATACCGCCAGACGTGGTATCTCGACGATTCAAGCAATACACTACCTTTATTCACCTTTTTATATTTAAATCCCAGTGTATGTAAGAGTTCGTACAATGTGCTTCGCTGGTATGGAAAGTCAGTGTTCATTTTTAAATCCTGCAAAATCATATCCAGCGTTGGTAGTTTTTTATTTGTGTAAAATCTGTATATTGTGCGCCGAACTAAATCACATTCGAAGTTATCTAGTCGTGACAAACTTTTCTTTCTGTTACCTCTTTTTTTAGGTGCAACCGGTCCGGATTTTATAATTTTCCCAACTGAGTTTCTATTTACATTAACCATTTTTGAAACTGTTTGAATAACCGGAGGATTTACGCGTAAATCTTCACTAGTATTCATAAAACCAACACAGTACCGATGAACACTTAAAATAATCTGTTTACAATTTTTACAAAGTATTTGTCTTTTTTTCTTTGTATTTTCACTATTAACAATATTATTTTCTTGAGACGGACCGCCATTGTCCTCCCAGGGACGAAAAAACATTTTTTACACACTTTTATTTCGCAACGAATACACCACCACTTGCCGCAATTTACCAGCGCATACTGGGGATGTAGCTCGGTTCGTTCGTTCAAATTGTATGCAGTACAACCCTTTGAACTCGCCGACACCGCTTTGAGCGCGAAGCGCGCGGCGGCGGCTTCTTTGTAGCGTTTGAAGCGGCACATCAAAGCATGCAAACTATTTGAACAAACGAACTGGCGGCTTCTTTGTGGCGGCACATCAAAGCATGCAAACAATTTGAACGAATGGACTGTAAAGATACTGGCAACAGCTATAATTATTACCTTAACACTGCCGACGGGTACCTAGCTCGTTTCAGATTTACATCGGAGTTTAACAAACATAGGTACCCAGGACTCGTTTTATAAAAGAAAAATATTCATGTTTATCAATATGGACAGAATAAAGATGGCGGGACGATATTGAACAAGTTCTGAACGGGATGTCGTAGGCCAGTTTCCAATATTCAAAACGCGGATAAAGGTGAGTTCAAGTAACAATTTAACCCATTTTCTTTGTAGCAAATACCAAATTTTGATACAAAGTAACCAATTCTATCCTATACCGGCCCAAGGATTTTTGGATGAAGCAAGATCCAGTTATAGGTTTTTGCTTACTCCTAATTTTATATCAGTTACTTTTTTTACCACTGAGGCGCCTCTAGGACTTGGCGGCGGCGCCTGGAGCGGCCGTTCCGTTCGCCCTATGGTGGTCTTGCCCCCTTAACTATCGACAAGGTAATAATTAGCCAACGACTATTATTCTAACTCAAAAACGTGCATCGCCAAAATATAGACATATGAGATGCTCCAAAATATCTGAACTCAACTCTACTGTTAAAAGCATTCAAGCGTACTTAGATATTATTGATGTAAGCGTCCGTGCTAATAATAGAGACGAAGAGTATGTTTTTATAATTGATAGCTGACTGTTCACATTGCCGTTGAGAACTATCTCACCAATTTGTCGCAGTTTGTGGGTTGTATTGTTAGTAGGTAGTTTCTAACTAAACTCGCTCGTCGGTGGTGACAGTTGCCTTGGGCTTATTGGTTCTTATTGGTTTTTGGCCAAATGGCCGGACAGCTCAACTGCAAGTCTGTTACTGCAAGTGTGTTCGTTTTGTTTTTAAACCAATCGCGTCACTGCTAGATCACGTGACTTTTCGTATCACGTCATCTACCAGTGACGGGATTGGTTTAAAAACAGAACGAATAGAAATGCTAGTTAGCGTCATGCATCTTGTCTAGGGGCTCAGTTTGCCATTTGATGCATTATAACTATTATAAGTAGAAAACTGAGCCTAAGACCAATTCAAATGATAACACATAAGTTCTCACGAGAATTTGAATGCGTTCATTCAAATCGTCAATGAGGCTTAAACTACAAAGTATTTTATGTTTTACGATGACTGCTACAAATCGTGTTGACAAAGCAAGACGTGTATAACTTAAGTAAACAAAATGTAGCACGTGTCTTAGGTTTCTTTAAGCTTTTCTGATAACTCAATTATTGTTTGCATGTTAAATTGCTATTAACTCTACACTTATTTTAACTTAAAATCGAGGGTCAGCAGAAGAATTAATATATTTTGCCTGCTTACCATAGCTGGGTAAGATTCAAGGGTTAAGATTACTTATTTTAATCTCTAAGACTAAATGTAACTTTCTTAGTCAAATACTGGATGTTAGGTGGGAATGTCTCACATCAGTTTAAATATTGTGAAAGCGGATGTTCATTGAATAAGTGTTGTGGTACAAGAACATCTCACTACGCACAGTCTAAACTGCTAAACCTAGGAAATAGAACTTTGGAGAGAATGTTCCTTGGGTACTCTAGAGATGCACTAAGAAACGATTTTTGGAAAATCGACCTCCGGCGGGAAAATGGATCGACTAAACAGTTTGACCGATCACGTTTTACAGCGCTTTCACATATAAGCGTTTTTGTCGCACGCCTGTAGCGCGCTTATAAGTCGCGCTGCAGTAGCGCGACTCGTATCCATACATATTTAGTAGCGCAGCTGCAGCCCTAATTATATATGTATGCTATACGAGTCGCGCTACTGCAGCGCGACTTAGAAGCGCTACAGACGCGCGACAAAAATGGTTATAAGTACGTGAAATCGGTCTTAATCGCGTCTTTTACACAGACCTGTGTGATCACATCCAAAACAACGCAAGAACGTCGGTAAGAAAGAAAATTATTTTGACGCAGCTCAACTTACGCAGCTTCAGCGTTGAAATAGCTTCGGGTATGGTCGATCCTTAATTCTACGCGGACGAAGTCGCGGGTGTCCCTCTAGTTTAACATAAATGCCGTTCTTATCTGTTACTTTGCCAATAAATTGTATAGTATTCTTTATAGTAGTATTAAAATGTAAGCGTATTTTAATTCTTCGTCATTATCATTAACATGAAGACATCAACTGTGATTATCATGATTATCAGATATGCCTATAGAATAATAATTACGAGTATGTACACTTCCTTCCCGGGAGTTCAAAGTCTCAGAATACAAAGTGTAATTGGATTGAAGCCTTTACGCAACAGATAATCCAGAGCGCTAAGCATCGATTCGCAAGAGGTTGGTACTTTTATTACGTTTACAATCAGAAGAAAACCAATAAAGGATAGCTGGTTTAAATTTACAAGCCGAGCGTTTCGTGTACTGATCCGAGATTATTTCTCGGTCGTTATTGCGTTAGGCCGCGGCATTCGCGCGGTGAAACCGAACCGATGCGAGACACAATCAATCTCGCGGGGCTCCTATTGTTCACGTGGGACCGAACCAATCATAGAGAACCTTTTATTTTCAGGAAGAGAAAACAATCAATTTTTTACGGAAAATAAAATGAGTATGCCAAATAAAGGAGGAATGCCACCTAAACTAATAATTACGTAAACGAAATTTTGAAACTTTTGATAAGGAACCAATAAATATTGTAGCTAATGCCCGTTTATAAAGTGCTCAGTCAAAGAGATTTCTTTTTCCAACAAGGTAGGTACAGTCAACAGCATAAATAAGTGATCATTTATGTACTTTGTCGCTTTCATTAGTTTCACAATTTTGTATAACATTTCAAACACGACGTTAAAGTGACAAGGTACATAAATAATCACTTATTTATGCTGTTGACTGTACACTCTTTTGAAGCCAAGTCTATTCAAAACTACGATATCAGAAAAACATGTGGGGAGCGGACGAGCATCATGACTTTCGACACCTTCAATTGTCGAGTAGAACTTTAGGTGGAGTGCGCGTGTCGTGTAAGGTTGATATAATCGACAATAATCAAACAGTAACCTCTCCAACTAGTGAAGGTTGGCTGTCAGATCCTAGAATCTGTCATCATATCGTATAATTTGTCTGTTAGTTCGCTCTACCACAGAGAGGATCCAGCCTTCATTTTCATTTGCGTAGTCAACAGAACTTTGCGTGCTCTGAACGTAAACGTGGAGAAAGAGCAAACACCATCGAAAGTTACATTAGATACTAATGCGAGTGACGATGACCGGTGTCGTTAACCATCCATCCAAACACGACTACATCCACGACAATTAAGGCAAATGTTGACGTTGTTCCGAACGCTACGAGCTATACAACCTTGGTCGTTATTACAGTTAGTAGTTGCTAGCGAAAGTGGTTTCGTGGGTAGAGGCACGGGTCGATCTGAGACCGCCTGAGAATATAACTTTCACGATACAATTCCGATGTTAAGACTGCGATTGCAGGGACCAGTGCTTTTACTAACCATACTATATACAAACAAACCATGGAGACAACAGCATCTCAGTACGCATGAACCAGGAAAACATCGTTCTACAATTACTATACCATTATTTAGCAACCACGTATTTGATAAGTTATCACAAGAAAAGATAAGACTTTAAATTGTACAGTTCTTGAATGAAACGTACTATAATCATGATCGGCAAAACGACAACTCCATTGGCTTGATATTACGTGACGATCATCATTGATTTGCATTTAGAATAGGCGATGTGACCAACTTTGAATAATATTATTTAACACATAGCGTTGACGGTATTTTCGAGGTTAAATGGTAACCCGATATTGGATAGATAAATTTATTTTTTCGGTAACGAAACATTTTTTGAAACGGTACAACGTGATAGTGTAATCTGTCTTAAAAACCGCTTCATCAAAAAGGATGATAATTTCAGCGGATTGTGAATTTGCCAGGCAACAGAAATCAAGTATTTAAATATCGCAATGCGAACTATATAAATCATTATAAAAATCAATGTTATAACGAATACCAGTGCCTAGAGTTCCGTTGATAATTCAATTACATGGTTCAACATTATCTTGATAGAGCAATGATTGCGAGAATATGATATTAATGTACTTAGATGTTAAAGTAAATAAATCAAGCTAAACTATTTTATAATGATCTAAAGGCGCGATTGTACGCAATAAAGTTGAGCATAACTTTACTAAGAAAACATCCACGGCTGAAGGATAACAAAAACAGGCATTGTTTATGAAATACCCATCGTATAAAAAAGGAAGCGAACAAAAGGGTCATCTAATGAATTATAAATACTTGCAATACCAGAGGAATCAGTGCTTCGGCGGCCTTTATACAAAAGATATATTTGCGATGTAGGCACACGTGGTAGGTTCATTGCCCTATATCTGTTATCTTGACCATATATCTTATCCATTCTCGACATACAACCAACGTACGAACTTACAAACAATTAGGTTTAAACAATTAACAACATTAACGGTGAATGTCTAACGTAACGTAGTAAAGTAAAACTTGAAAATTCTAAGAGACATCCCAATTTTATTGGTTTGGTCGTCGTATGAGAAGCACGTAGCTAATTTACATAGACACACGTGACCTGAAAAGTAAGTGAGCTACTGTGGTAAACTTGCGTAAGGCGTCATTTTGTTAATTTCAAGAATGTTGGGACAGGAATATTCCGTGTGCCTTAGCGAGGCGTTAGGCAAGACTAAACGCTTCCAGATGTAAAACAGATACTGAGAAATAGTGAACGTAGATCAGAGCGTCAATTTGCAACAATTTCCAGAAGGATAACAAACAATACAACGTGCAGTACCTACTAAAGCTCTCGGCTTAATTGAAAGGTTGCTTTTAATTGATTAGGGTTGAATGTCACCCCGTCACCCCTATTGAAACTGACACCATTATCATAATAAGCAGAAGTTTTATTTTTGCTGTTGTTGCTGGCAGTCCAAGACTGAAAGGAAGCTCTAGTTGCCTATGTCCATTGCCTAAATAGGTATGTTTACTTGAATTTTATTGTAGGTAGTCGAAATACAATGTTTAGATGTGTGATCAGAAGTTTCCAAGATGACAAGCCTTTAATGGCCAGTTTTATAAAGGTCCGTTAGTAAATATGTCAGATCAAATTTTAGTAACTTCATACAAGTTTTGACATTCCTGACCGAAATTTGATCTAACGGATCTTTATAAAACCCAGCCTTAGTAATGCTGTGTGCCATGTGTGCCATGTGTGCATGCGTGTCTTTGTTAATTTTGTAGGGAGCTTATTTATTGTTTGAATTTAATTCAATATCTTCGTCCGAACCTCCCAAAACCTTGAAAATGGCTTAATTAACCTAGAATAAATTATTTAAATGAAGACAGCCGTGGCGTTTTATTTATGTGTAAGCGAGAAAGATTCCTGGTTCAAGGATGGTAGGTTTATAATAGGTTTCTTTGTAGTGTCGTGGGGTGGCCGCCTACGCGATTTCTTGTATCGATCGCCGCCTCCCGGCGCCGGCTGCTACGTCAGACCGAAGTGCGTCACGAAGGCCCTTACCCACGAGCTCATTCGAACATCCTCCCTCGAGATGCGAAATGGCAATTGCTAAGGAGTAGGTACATAGCTCAGCCCGAAAATAGCTCTGTCAAAACATAACTAAATCCATACTACTTAAGTCATTGAACAGCATGGTTATTTAAGGAGTTTCTTGTTTATTCTATTCATGGATTGATTTTGCGGATGTATTTTGCACTCCTTGGCATTTAAGAGCTAATTTATCAATGCTTAAAACGGATAATCCAGTCAGAGGCCAACACAAACATGTGCCTGATGCTAAAACACGAAGGATATCAGGTAACTCACGGCCGTGCGTCGTAAGGTTTCACGCGAACGATAAATGGCGTTTAACAACACAGGGGTTGAAGCAAATTGGAAAAACCAAGGGGAGCCAAATTCCATAAACGCTTCATCGTAGGGGAAAAGCCTAAAAGACTGTCAGAAAAACATTTTGGTTAACGTGTTGGCAACTATTTTACGGGTGTGGTTCTAATTGTAGTTAAACAAGTGTTTACTACATCTAGTCGTAATAGCTTGAGATAGTTGAGATATATAGGTACTAAGCATGAATGCTATTCTATCTGATGACATGAACTACGTACATAAATAAAATTCTTAGTATTTTGTAGCTTTTGATGATGTTCAAAAATACCAAGCTATCATTCTCTTAAAGTTATGTACCTACCTACGCAGCTTCTTACCACCCTGTATGTTCATACTTCTATTGCTGCCTGGCAAAACATGAAAATTAGAAAAGAGCAAAATGTCACTTCCTTGCTAGACTTAAAAGTTAAATGTGCGCCGCATCGTAAGCTGTGAGTATTTCCATTCCCACATGGATATCTATAATGTATACAGCAGCGTAGATATAGGTATATTGCTATGCGGCAGAAGCTGAATGCATAGCGCTTATGGTAGAGCTATAGTAGCGGCAAAACGGCGCCGGGGCTGAGACGGCATTCCTTGCGCTCCACAAGTTGTTTAGCCAACGGGTCTTGGACCTTACAATGGGTTACATGCCTCATTTCACGAACAAGTTGCGCTACGATCAGTATCTAAGAACTTTAAATTCAGCTGGTTGGTGGAAAACAAGATCCTATTCCACAAACCTTATACCATTGTACTGATGTACCAGTAAATGAACGTACAACCTCGTTTTTGGGCGAAAATGTTCGTATTTATCTTGCTCTCTAGCTTTGGCACCTATGTATAAGCTAATTAGGAAAGCAAGACCAAGAAATTGACCGACCGAATACGATGTCGCATGAACATGCACTAACTATATCTGCACAAGTCGATTAAACTTAAAACTTTTTTTAGGAAACGCTTACAATTCCGTCAAATACACAGGTACACTTGACTTGTAATGTAAAGTTTTGTTGGTATTCCTGACACTTTTTATTCACACGAGCTTTCCAGTAAAAATGACACTGTAAGATCCTTTGATAACAAACGCTAACCTTGAGTTTAAAGAATCGAGCAGTAAAGAACAGGTTGACATTGATGCAGGTACATTACACGTCCGTCTTGTAACCTGTAATACGATGACTCATCCACTTTAATTAAATGGAACTGAATTGTTCTTATTTTAAGAACAACGTTTAAAAGAATCTACGTACAGCCGTAAAGATAAGACATTTCAAGGTTTCAGTAATTCGACTCCCTTAAGTGTTAAAATCGAAGCTGGGTATTTTTGGAGCACCTGCCTACTACTTGCGTACATTGCTCTATTTATAAACATCGCTCATCACTCATCTCAGAGTTCAGTAGGTGAATGTTTATCCCATCGGGCTTTCTAACTGATAAAGATCTTGCATAATGTAGACCAGATTGTGATCTTGATAGATTATGGTCATAACATAAAGCATGATGTAATGCAACTTTTTGTCGTTGTTTAAATATTCAAATATAAAGCTGAATTGTGATCTTGATCGATTATGATTATAAGGTATGATGCAAAAGAGTTTTTACTGTAGTTTGGGCGTTCAAACTCTCGATTTGGCCTGGTTACTTAGAAAAACTGATGAGGCCTCGTTTTTTTGACGTCGTTATCGTTTAAACCAATTGAATAGAACGCTGAACAAGATTGCTTTTGATTCACATACTTTCACTATCATTATCTTCACTATGTGATGATAAGGCAATTCTTACATGACGAATTTAATTGGAACTCTATGTAAGCATTCCAAACGAATTTGTATTTGAATAACCTGTTGGTTTCGTTCGCACCATGAAGTATGTAAAGGGCTTTCTACGGAGACAACCGCAGTTAGTTGCACCTGTACTATTATTTTAACCCGAGGCATAGTTAAAGCCCAGAAACACCTGTTTTAAGACGCAAAAGAAACACGTCGTGTTTAAAATTTCCGAGAATACCGGTACGGTTCGTTATGAAGTTATTTTGGGCCTCATTTCATTTTATAGCTAAAGATGCTGCTGTGTTCTGACACTGAACTAAAACGTTATCTTTGAAACGTAACAAAAAACACGAATTCCGCAATCATCACGCATGGAAGCTAGAACGGTGGTATTCGGAATTAAGAGTATCGCGGACCATATCCATTCAACGAAATGTTACAGTTTTAATTCGTGATCGTTATTTTTAATCAAGAAGCGCGTTCGACGACCCCGATTCGTTACGTAGCCGATTCAAACGGAAGGCGGAATCTGCCCAATCTACGAAGATTGCTGTCTGGCAGGGTGTGCCTTGAAAATGTCACAGCTTGGGTGTTCCGACCGCTTTCTGATCGTTTCTGGTCCTGCACATGACGCAACGAGCGAGCTTACGTATTAGTAGATTGTTGTTCGAGTTCGGGCGCGGCACTTTTATGGAAATCACGTTAATACTTTGATCGCATTTCTATAATGAGCTTATGTAATCGTGACATATTTTGACTATTTAAATGGCTTAAGAGAAGGCAAAGCGAGCAAATAGAAATGATGTTTAGTGGGCTCTAAGGCCTATAAAGGGTAAACCGCCTAAGGCTGATAGAGCAGCTAAAAAACCTATCGATTTAACTTCTATGTAAGTTAAGCGATTTTTACTAGTTTCGGAAATATTGAGCATTCATCAGTTTTTTTGTAATTTTCCCTTACAAAAAACGAACAAAAGACATTCTATAATGATTCTGTATTTTTCGTGACAAGGACACAGGTGGCTTGCTCGTCTGCCTCTTTTTTCACATGAAAAAAACCCTGTAGACATTTGCAATTTAAAGCCTGCGCAATATTAGGACAGCAAGTGCGTTGCCAACCGTAAAGACTATAGAAGTATGATGGAATATAGAATATATTGATAGCGTGTGAACAGCATGGCCACATCTTTGTTTCGATTTAGTGTCGGTTAGTCGTAGTTCTCCTTTCACCGAGAGCCGGCAAAGGGTATGTCAAGGAGCGCCGGGGCATTTTAGGTCACAACACAATAGGAAATTAGATACGCGCCTCCGACTCGAATTTCGTAAATGATTGGGATACTGTGAACACAATCACAAAAGATTAATTGTGACTTAATTAATAGCGCCATGCAGTTAAAAATTACGTAAGGTGTTAGCATCTGTTCATGGGTTTTCTCACATGTTTGTTGTATTGTAACCAGTTGGTAAACTAAACCGTTGGGCAAGAGTGACGCAAGCCTATTGTCTGAATAGGTCAGCTGTGTTGACACGCATGCGTACAACTTGTCGACTACACGTCCGAAAAGCGGATGAGTTTCAGGATCTATATGGTTAATTTGTCATTTTATCTATTGTTTCATTTTAAAATCGTAGGATGCAGCACAATTTGAATATATTTAGGAAGTTACATATCGAAAGAGTAAAAAGGAGCAAACAAATATTATTCGTTGTTTGTATAATTGTTTTGTTTAACATGCATTAAAAGCTAGACCGATTTTGTAGCAGTTTTTTTTTTCAAGTACCTATATAGATAGTCTGCAAAACACGAAAGGAGACTAGACTAATTGAGGATAAATTAGTTAATGATGGAAAGTTATTTAATTTTGTTCTATGGTTGTTATTAGTCTACAGTAATATAATAAAGAGAAAAGATTTGTATTTTTTTTTTGTTACCAATAAATTCAAAACTACCAGACCTGCTGGCCAGCCTAACGTAAAAGTGGAACAATAATTGTTTTCATTTTGTATACAGACAAGCGTTCGATTTTCAAAATGAAAACGATTGCGATTGCGAGTGCGTTTGGCAATAACCCTCTGTTTTGAAAATTCTTTCACTGGTAGAATGCTTTATTATGTCTGAGTAATATATCTATGTTTTATTTTTCTATGCGGACGCGGACAGAGTCGCGGGCAACAGCTAGTTGACTATAAAATAATGTATGTTAATGTACTCACAATTTTATATGACTTAAATAAAATAACATGACCAAGCTACTCTTATGGCTTCATGTAAATCAACTATCGAGTTCAATTTATGACGAAGTCGTGGGAAAAAGATATAAGAAAATAAATTACAACCATAAATCCTTGATGATCTATAGTAGCAGTATATGCGCTTGACTGATGTATGTGTTTAAGGGATAAAAACATTAATAGCTTAGCGTATAACGATGATGGGATTCCTAGGCGAAGAAAGCCTCGCAGCAAATCGAGGAAGGCGCCGACGCGAGTTCAACGACACACCGCTATAAGAACACTGTTACTTTCAAAGGTCGGCGGAGCGAACGGGCGACCCCGTAATCGCCCGGCGACAATAGGCAAAAGCAGCAAAATCTGTAGAGATCTTTCATAAAGATATTGCAATTCACGCAGAAGTACCACTCTTTATCGAATCCAATCTTGAGAAGTGACTTGAGTGCTTAACAATTGCGCTTAGGTTGCTTTTGGGAACGCTATAAACGCTGTGAGAAAGCTATTTCTGTAATGTAAAAATTCTGGGATATGGGTTATAAAGTTGTCTGGGTTTTTATGAGATCTTAGCATGATTTAAATTGCAATAGATCGTAGAACTACAAATTGACGACACCATCCACCTCTTCTCTGCGGACCGAGCAAGATCTTCGTAGGCGAATTGTACCTACTAATAATCAATTTTGTAGCATATTCTAAATTATAAAGTTAAAAGTAAATCTAGCCAGACAACGCAGTTACTCAGACGCGGAAGGAAGTAAGTAGTTACATACGGTTATATGTATTATACGGGCATAACTGCATTTGCCATGCAGTTGCAATCGTTACGACTTAGGTAAGAGATACATATGTTAAACACATCGACTGAGAATATTCGCTTTACAGTCCAACCGTACTATAATATATAGTATTGTACTATATTTTGACTCTGTGTACTATATACTGTTGAAGAAATATATAGTACGCAAAAATACTATATTTCGGTCAGTCCTTAAACATATGCCGTTTGGGTTGGAGAAATGGGAAAAAAAATTTCAGCTCGGATAGTTGCCCCAATAGCGGGCAGAATGTTAGTAAGTAGTAAATATTGTACATTCGATTTAATGAGTTTTCTTCAAAGTACTATATTTTCTTTCTGTGTACTATATTTTTTATAACTTGAGCTGGAAAATACTATTTTTTCCCAAGAAAAAGTTGGCAACCCTAGTCTGGATCTATCGAAAAATTGTAAAAGGAATTCGACCAGCAATTTTTTTACTTCTATTATTTTAAAGACAATATGTTTTATTAAAAAAATTAACTATAGTTAAAATATATTTACTTAAACTTATTGACTGTTTGTTCCTATTAATATTACAAATGAGAAAGTTTATGTGTTAGTTTGTTACTCATTCACGCTGCAACGGCTGGACGGATTTTGAGGAAATTTGAAATACACATCCTACTACTTTTCATCCCGGAAAATTTCAAAGTTCCCGAGGGAATAACGATAATCGATACTACGCGGATGAAATCGCGGGCAGAAGCCTGTCTTCTAAACCTATGTATAATGAAGATGCTCGTTAAACTCCAAACCCAATGAAGGTACAAACGCTCTGTAATATCATGGCAAAACAATGAACTGCCCACACAAAATTGATAAAATGCTAAGGGCCTGTTTCACAATTGACGAGTAAATTAATCTGCCATTTAAAGATGGCACTCTCCTTGTCTATTTTCAAGTGTAAGAAAGAGAAAGGGCTAAATTTATCTGTCAAATATGCTTTACTTGTCGATTGTGAAACAGGCGGTAAAACTAACAACTGGCCGATATTTTTAAACATTCTATGTAATTTTTAGGCATATCATTCGTTCTAATACAATAAAAATGAGTTTACATTCTAGTGTTGTAGTATTTTAATTGTTCTAAACTCTCGCAACGATCACATTTGTATTAAAAATGCATTCAGTGCGATACTCGTAACCTAAAAAACCTAAAACGTAAAACCTAACGTAAAACCTAACCTAACCTAACTAGGTACTTAATCGCTAATTGGTTGAGGGATAGGCAGGGAAAATTTAAAACAGGAAAAAAAGGTTCTTCTAAAAGGTTGTCTGAAAAAAATCATCCTTATAGAGCTTTGGTTCAAAAGTATACTATTTCTTTTTATTAATTATTAACTGAGAAAATGCATCTAAAAATATTTGGTAATGGTTAAAGAGCTTAAGCACCACATGGTCATTTCTACGTCACAGCTAATTTTAGAATTAAAAAAATAAAACGTAGTTACAAACAAAATGGCATCATTCCGACCACTAGTCTAAAGATGGCGTAGCAAATACTGATAATATTCAATATTTGTTTTCTCAGAAAATAATAATAAAAAAATAGAACAAAAATAGTATGCTTTTGAGATAAGGGAAAGGTCCAAAAAGTTGGACACGCTAACTCGCGCAATATTTTTTTTTCTATGAAACTTTTCCGTTGGGCGACGAAAATTAGCCATACAATTTTGTAAGGATACTTTTCGTCGCACAACAGATCTTTTTTCTTTTTATCGTTGTGTCAACAGAGAATCCTCACCGACAAACCTCTATAAGCATGATTTTTATCAGAAAACCTTCATAAAACCAACCTGTTGTCAATCATTAGGCCTCTCGCGACCATAGCCGTCGCAATAGATACTCAACATCAACAACAACAACATTAATCTATACTCATCATTCACATAAGTTCTATCTACAAATTATTCCCTCTATCGAATATAAATAACTGTTTACACTGGGAACGCTGAAATTTTCTAGCGCCCGATTCAACTGTCGGCGGATTGCGATAGAGGCCCGACCTTGCTGCAGCCGCAACTATTTGCTTGACCGAATTCATTGAAACGTAGATCAAAACTAATCTTACCCTACGAAGGTTTTAAATGAAACCCTTCATGGTTTGAATTCACGATACTAACTAAAGAAATGTAAGGATCAGGTAATTAGAACAACGCGATCCGATGGGAGAAAATAAGTTGAAAATTATGATAGAAATCCATATTTAATGATAATGCAAATCCCTGACGTTACAGGGACAAATATCACATTGAGTAGGGTCTCGGTGGCATAATCGGTATACACCTGAAGAGGAGATGATTATTCGAGTCCAATTCAAGACCCACGATTTATTCTTTGCTCTAATACAAGACCTGTATGCACTCTGGGAGCACCTTCGGATTAAGAACGACTTTTTCAGATCGATAATTGCATCCAAGATATCTGTATTCCGTACTTTTTATACTTAAAAGAATTGGTCACTTAAAATATGTACAATATCTGTCACAAGTCGTGATTTAATTCTTTATGTTTTTACTGACTTTAGAATCAAATTGACAAACAGGGCTGCCTCAACCAAACCGCTAACTCGCAATTTTTTAACAATATCCTGTTATTTCAGTAAAATTGCTTTGTGTAACGGTAAGACGGACCTTTATTACAAGAATTAAAGAAGGACTGCACTGTAAACTACCTATGTTGCACACAATACTCGATCATGGCTTAGGAAAGCTTAGTAATGGGGTCTGCTATGAGCAGTTACTTGCATCATCAAATCTTAAACCAATTTAATCCTCAAAAAAGAAAATTAGACACATAAAGCGAGCATGGTAGTCTGTACGCGATCAAGTAGCTTTTTGATTAGTATATCAAAAGTTCCATACATTTTTCTCAACTCTATCCTTGGGCGCAGCTTATACTTAGGTCCACTGAAAATTGCCTTAGTAAACTGTAAATTATTAAATTTATGTTTTTGTTAGACTTACAGCTCCTCGCGTTGCCGTTGAGACAACACCATTTTCATCGTGGTCGGTGCTTGAGGCGGCGGGCCCGGGTTCACTGCACTAGAGTCTCACTGGTTTACGCGGGGGACGGCGGAAGCGCCGTTGCCATTATCACACCTGATCAACAGACAAAAAGGCGTTAATAAAAATACATACAAGCGTATCACAGAGTCCAAAAGCAATTTAAGAGGGCTAAATAAATGGATTTAAAGAAAAACATCTCTTAGCGCTAAGCGCCTAGCACCGCCGACCGAGGGCCCGGGAGCGGTGGGAGGAGATGCAAGAAGGTACCCAGGACGCGAGAAAACACCCAGGGCGCGGGAGAAGATGCGAGAAAATACCCAAGGTGCTGGGGGAGATACTAGAAAATACCCAGGGCGCGGGGGGAGATGCGAGAAAATACCCAGGGCGCGGGGGGGAGATGCGAGAAAATACCCAGGGCGCGGGGGAAGATGGGAGAAAATACCCAGGGCGCGGGGGAAGATGGGAGAAAATACCCAAGCCGCGGGGGGAGGTGCGAGGAAATACGTAGGGCGCGGGAGGAGAAGCGAGGAAATATCCGGAGCGCGGGGGAGATGCTAGAAATCCTGGGCGAGTACAAAGGCGAACTTATCCCTTTAAGGTATCTCTTCTCTTTAAATGATTGGGAAACGTTTGAAATAATTAATTAATTAATAAACACAACATTGAAAGGGACTAGATGTTTCATAATTACATTAATATTATATAACCAATTTAAAGTACTAAGATTAAATAAATAAATATGAGATAGAGCTTAGTGAAATAAAACATACGACTTAGATTGTGACTTTCAGTATTTAATTGTCGTAGGAATTTCAAAATTCAATAATTCATTAAACCACTAAACAAATTTATATATTTTAGTATGAAGGATATCTCCGCAGTGAAAGTGTACCTAACCAATAAAAAATAATAAGTAGGTATGGATAAACTGAACTAAAAATATATTTAGTTTACTTATAGCAAATTAATGTCAATACTGAAGGCCAAAATCAAAGTGGTATGTATTATAATAATCAGGAAATAGTGACTCCATGGCTTCTAGAACCATGATATGCCACCAAAATCCTAACCCTAGTTATATAATTTATATATCCCACCTATTTGCATTCACACTGATTTCCACAACATTCACCTGACAAAATTTGAAATTTAATTTTTAATATAGTGAAGTTATATTTAAAATTTAATTTTTAATATAGTATAAAAGGCCACCTATAAATAAGTAAACTAAATTGCTAATATTAAATATTAAATTTGATTAGATACACATTTCTCTATGAATAGCAATTATTTTCATCTCTACCCTGCTTTTCAAAAGATACCTAATGAATTGTCAAATACCTTGCTATCCCTATCCTATTATTCATGACATCATTAATTTTGAATGATGAAATTAATATGACTACATGATTTAAACACCAAAATTGACCCATAATCTATATTTTGTAATTAATGTGTTGGCCTAGTAACGAAGCTAGCAGTCCCGGGTTTTGATTCCCGTTACGGGCAATTATTTGTGTGATGAGCATGAGTATTTGTTTCTGAGTCTTGGATGTTTCTATGTAAGTATTTATATCATTGTCTAGTACAGTCAACAGCATAAATATGTAATTATGAAACAATTGAAAGCAACAAGGTACATAAATAATCACTCATTTATGCTGTTGACAGTACAAGCCTAGATAGCTTAGTTTGGGACTAAGTCAATTTGTGTGATATTGTCCCCTGATATATAAATATTTAATGTGCTACTAATACTATTTACTACCTACTACTTTTCATATATCAGTTTGTTATAAAATTTGTTTCAAAGTCAAGCTCCATAAAAACATAGGGAAATTTAAACAAAATATTAAAAACATACCATAACATTGTCATTGTTAGATGAAGCAAACCAATGCAAGACATATTTTTTAGTTTAACATGTGTGATCACAATGAAAAAATAAACAAAAGATTTATAAATAAGGGACTATCATGTAACCAAAACCTACAAGACTAAAAACAATTCTGTTTATACTTTCAATTCTAATTATACATGTTTATTATAAGTTTTGACTGTTTTCACTTAGCAGTTTAACAAAGAAAATAATGTATTGTATTTTCTCAACAAATATAAGGTCAACTGTTAAGGCTTAATAGTATATTTGTATTGGCAATTCTCATAGAATTTCAAACTCCTAGTAGTGTTTTTCGTAAGTAATTTATAAACAAAATTACTTTGACTACGAAATATTTCTAGGAAAATAATGCGCAAAATTAAAATGCAGTTCCTAAGTAGCAGTGCAGTGAGTCAGAATCAGAAATTAAACGTCAAAATCTGTCATTTGCCACATCAACCATACGACAATTTTTAGGGATAAATATTAGCAGGGAGTCTCTCTTTAGTCCAACCTTCGTAAATCCATAATATCTATGTGTAATTATTGAACAAAACTAAAAGCACAAACGGCCAAATAATGTAACAGAACGGCCATATTGACCACATAACAGAGACTGACTATGAAACATTCCATGCACTACGTCGATTCAATTATATCATATTTGAGTGGTAAATATCCAATATAGTATACTTACAAAACGCAAATACACTAAATGATTCACTATAGTTCGAAATAAATATCACACAACCAACAAACACACTTCACAAGACCCAAGGCAGAAACCGTTCGTTGCAATGGCTCAATAAGCCGTTGTCGAGTTTCGATTTTTCTTTTCTCTGCTTTCTACGGTGTTGAAGTTTTGTAACGCCATCTAGGATTTAACAGTTAAAACTATAATTTATTTTCGTGTCTAGCAACATTATTGCACAGATAGTACACTCTTTGACGGAAAGCATAGACAATACGTAATCATTTCGATAATTATCGGTTTCGGACAGCCCAAAAAGGTTCTTTATGCAGGAATATTCTTATTAGAATACTCGTACTAAGTATGATACTTGGAGCAATACTTTTCTTTCAAATCGCCTAGTTTATGGGCAAATATTTGTGTGATCAATAAAAGAGCGCGAGTTCTTGAGTTTGGATGTTTTCTATGTATTTCTCTCTGTAAGTATGTATACCATCGTCCAGTACAAATAAATAAAAAATATATAAATAAAATAAAATAAAGTAAAATACTCACTCAGTATCGTACTCATAGTACAAGCCTACAACATACTTTGGGAGATAAAAGATAAAGATAAAAGATAAAATGTTTATTATTATTTCTTTCTTACACAGCTACAGACAAGGGAGAAGATATGAAATGTTAATTTACCTACTTATTCATTGGCCCTACCTTACCTATTGTAACATCAAGTAAGATATTATTGGAAAAATCATTACTTATATGTTATTTACTATAAATTTTTAGATAAGAAAATATTGAAATCAAATAGTGTAATTTTCGCTAAAGTATTTTTTGCCACCTCCCCTACAGCCAAAACTACAAGTGCTAAAAATTGTGTTTGTAATAACGGCTTCGGAACCCTACACTGAACATGGTTCAACATGCTCTTGCCCAGTTTTTTTTATCTTCTATTTATAGCTCGGTCAGTTTAGTAGGTAAAACCTTTAGGGCGTGGCCCCGCACTACGTCAGTCTGGAGTAAGTCAAATATGCCTGTAGACTTGCCTGCCCAATCAGTAATTTTCCAGAAAATTTAAAGTCTCAGAGAACGACATTAGGTACCTCTTAATTGACCTATATATCACTCTTGTAAGCTGCTACTCAGGATCTAAACGTGGCAGTCTATTGGCTTTGGGAACCAAAGAGGCTGGGGCCCTACTTTGAAAATCGAAGTTCGCAGTTATGTAATCCCTTTCCCGTTCTGCCAATTTAGTCTCGAATGAAAGTGAAAAGGATAAAGCATCCAAAGTTTCAAATTTTGTTCCTAGCAGTAACCATCCTGCATCATGTCTACACGCGTACGCGTACCAAACATCTTAGATCCTGAAATGCTCCGTCTATCTACTTGTTAGCGTCTTGGTGTCCCGGTCTGCACTGTACATATAAGCCCATATGTTACCACGGACTTTCATGGCAAAAAAAGCGCGGGCCTCTTCTCTAGGCACGCCGCGCTCAATGACATATCCGCCGGTCTCTTGCACCTGTCTGTCCTTATAATCGGTGCAGTCAAGTGTCAACAGACCGGACCCTGGTGCTCTAATTTGAAATCCGTAATTAGAACTTCGTCTATTGCTATCCCTTTTGCTCTCGACCCGTAAATAATGCGCAAGAAAGTGACAGGGCGATCCGAAGTTCGAATTACGGATTTCGAAGTAGAGCCCATGAGGCTCTACTTCGAGAATCGAAGTTACGTTAGCTCAGTCCCTGTTACTCGTCATTCAAGACTAAATCGAAAGAAAGGGAAAGAGCTAACGTAACTTCCAACTTCGATTTTTAAAGTAGTGCCTCTGGCGGTGACGGTATGTCTTTGATGCCGTGGATCTATGGGTGTGAGGTCACTACGTGTGTAGACACCCTACCCATAGAGTACATTGAATAATAGGGTAACCCTACCCTCATCTCATTACCTTACCTCCGCGGAACAGTAATCAACCAAGATACCTTATCCTCAAATATACCAAGTATTTAATGTACTCAAATACATAGTATTTTTACTTTTGTACCGGCATGCAAAGGCGACTTATTAAAGCACCTTTAAACAGATGAATTACGGGACGTTGAGTGAGACGTGCCTACTCTACCTACCCAAAACAAATGTCCGATCTTGCGCCCATTTCGTAAGTTCCTCGAACGACTATTTCGATTGACGCCCTAGTAATATTAATTTGTGATAATATTTTGGTAAACGCGCAATGTGAGTTCTTAAAAGAACAATTTTGATTCGTTATACACGTTATAATTTACTAACTTCTCGAAGTATTTAGTGTTTTAAATTTATCGTCTCAGTCGGACTGAAGGAATCAAGTTTCATTACAAATAAAAGTGTTTGCGTAAGTCCAGTAAATTCGTTTCGCCAGGGATAAATAATTTGTATCGTAATAATAATTATTTGGGTGTCAAGATGGCAGTCAGCAGTCTTCACCTTTCACCTGCTAGCGATTGAACAGTCGGGACAGGACCCCCGATGATCGTCTCGACTGTGGGTGTGTTCGGCGCGGACGCTGGCTCTGACGAGTGGTGTGTGCGATGGTGATAGCAAAGAGCAAGAAACTCAAACCACAAATGAACCACACCAACACCATTAAGAATATGGACTATAACTGGGGGCCAGCTCCGGATCCCCCGAACAACCAGGATGTGGGGATGCCGAAGGCGGTGTTCGTGCCGCATTCCAACTCGCTGCCATTTGAAGAGAGGAGGGTCACCCTGGAACAACCTGTCAAGGCAAGTATTCCCATTACTGTTCTAAAAATATTGGCACTCAGGTCACTGACATCAAACAGCCATCAACAATCTCACAACAAACACTTGAACTTCTGATTAGGGTGTAAAAAAAACATTACTGGGATTTGCTTACATAATTTATATTATTACCAAAGAGCAAGTTAAAAAATGATAGTTATCACTGTTGTTTACTTTACTTTTTTTTTAACTAAAATATATATAAAGTTTTGTTGTCACTGTTGAAAAACTTTTTTAGTCTGATTACTCTATTTTGTGAATTACTTTTTCTGTAGTTTTTAATTTGTGCTGTGCTGGCTAATTGTCCTTTGAGGGAGGTAACCAGTGGCAATACATTCTAGTAAAACACTAAAATAACTTATGTTCCACATGGAAGTGTGTACCGACACCCTTTAGTTGTTTCTTCTTTAATATTGTATAAAAATAATATCTGTATTAAATACTACTGATTTGGTAGTCCTAGTATATCAGGGACTAACCATTTTACGTTCAGTTCCAGATTATACCTGTGTTGCATTTTAAAAGCATTTAATATAATACAAATTGACAATATAGTTTTTTCACAGATTTTATAGTAAACGATTTGCTCAGATTGCCATAACTGTAACATTTTACGCAGTTAGCCTAGTTGGTAGTACCCTGCCTATGAAACCCGTGGTCCTGGGTTCAATTTCCGGTAAGGGCAAGTGTTGTGTTGTGTGTTTAATACACATTCTTGTTACTGACTCTTGGTTGTTTTTTATGGCTTATGTTTAACGAATCACCAGATATAGTAAAATATAACACCAAAAAAACACTTTTTACTGCCGAAAATAGTAAATGATAACCAAAAACGAAACTACCCTAACCTAATTTAGTGATTGTTTATCATTATATTTGTTGCCATTTTTTATGTATCTAAGCTATATTTAACAATGTAAGTGTGTATGTATATTGTTGTCAGGTAGGTACCCACAATACAAGCCTAGAGCTTAGTGTGGAACTAGGTCAATTTGTATAATATACTGAGGAGGTCTTGCAGTGCAAAACTAATTGGATAATTTGAAATCTAGCATTTAATTATTTTTTATTAAGATTAGCTTCCTACTTGGTTTTATGCTTATGTAGTGGCTCAAACAAACTAAGTTACTGTAACACTTAAATTAATCTTTGATCTGAATAAAAATATGCATTAAAAATATGGTTTGCATAATGTGCCACCATATTGTGGTCAAATGAATAAAAGAGGAGATAAGTTGGATCTGCTATTTTGTAAGTCTTTGTGGATTTAGAATCAATATAAAGTTAATCTAAGAGAGTTTGCGCTTTGTATGATAAGTTTTATCAGGTATGGGATCTTGAGCAAATACGGGTTATCTCCTCTTGCTATGAATTTTTCTGTCTACAGTCTGTATCTTTCAAGGATTTCTTTTTGTTTTAAAGATTCTTTACTTTTTTTTTTGTCATAGTCTCATTTAACAGATAGGCTGATTTTATGTCCTTAATTGCTGGGGAGAAGTAGCAGAGGTCATGGTCTGGTAGTGGAGATCTTAGTTGAGACATAATAGTGATGAATCTCTTTTATAGTTGTGGTTAAATGCATTATTTGTGGTTTGATGATGATAGCTCGGTACTGAATGTTGAATATGTCTAATGTACAGTCAAAGGCACAAATATGTATACACCCCAAAGTCTCAAAAATATGTACACAGATCTTATTACTAAGGCAATAAGGTCTATGTGTACATGTTTTTGCACCTTGCAGAAATTTATTTTTACACATGACTGTACTAACTCCATTTCTTGCGATTGTATATTCAATGCCATTGTCTAGAAATTGTATGTAACTTGAATGTGTCACGGGTTACTTGACAATTGGTTGGTTGGTTACATCAAGAGTTGTCAGGCTCTGAAATGAGCTATTGTAAGGTTGTTACTGGAGTTAGATTTATTTGTCTGATGCACACAACTTACATAGTGATGTTACAATTTTAAAAATAATGATACAGGTTAACACCTGTTTCATTATTTTTCATCATTAATTCAACATGGACATAACTGTCCATGTTGAATTAATTACATTTAACTATACCATACACAAAAAGAACTAAAAACAAAAGATGAAAAAATTATATATAAAAAATATAAAAAATACAAAGGTACCTTTTTTGGACATTTAAATAAATAGGTGCCTAAGTACCAATTTCACCAAATAAATTTAATCGTTGTTAATTGGTTAGTTCATACATTTTCACAGCTGTTAACGCTGTAATCGTCTGTTAAGTGGTTATATCGTTTGGTGAAATTGGTACTGTCTTATTTTTACGAAACTGTTTAACTGAAGCCAGGTATATTGGCGATTGTGTACTACAAGGAATGTTACCGTCTGGCAGTGGAATTTTGCACAAACTAGTGCTTATGGCTTATGGCGTAACAGTAAAAAATCGGACTGCCGGACTGTAAAATTCCTTGTAGTGCACAATCGCTCTAAAAGTTTTTTATTACTAGATAAATTATTAGTTCAAGAGCAAATAACTTTATCCAAATCAAAATGTATTTTTTTCGAAAAATATTGGTAGCTCAGGAGAAAAACTAATATTTTTACACAAAATATGGTCATTAAATTCACTATTTATCAGGGTAATGGGAAATACATGCGATATTTTACAGAAACTCATTAAGATTCCTTAAACTTTAAATGTGCTACAAGTTTAAAACATTAGCTACGGTATTGGGTCAGATCAGATCAATATAAGTATGGTTAATTACAGTAAGATATTTTACCGCTGTAAAGGTGGTAAAATTACATTACATATATTTTTTGGTATTGTTGTAACTCATTGTATAATTTAAGATATAATTTATCAAAAGTTCCATGCAATTCAAATGAAATTTTACTTTATCTGATTATTTTGATATTCTATGATTCAAGCTGTTTTAAAAAAAGGACTCATTTAAAAAAAACTTGAATCTTTTGATTGCAATAAAAAACCTTTTTACATTAACTTTCTGACCTTTCAAAGATGTAAATAAGCCTACATTCCTCCGCAACTTTGATTGCTCCAATAGTCTTAATAAAAAATAAAAGCGGTACCGTCGCCATCCTTATTAAGGTTTCGAAACGCGTGCCAGTGCGCTTGTATGTGGGTATTGTGGGTCTATAAGTATGCAACTCAGGCGCACTGCACTAGTGTGCGGTGAACTGCCTGAGTCAGCGTGACCCGAGGACTGCTTGAGACAATTGTGCATTGACAATTAAATCTAATGAGATTAAATTGTGCTATTTCTGACTGCCTGCACAGCGACAGTAGCGAAATCAATCCCATCAATTCTGCCTGGAAACAGGAAAACCGTATCAATAGTTATCACCATTTCGGGAGTAGGTTAGGTATCCAGTCTAAGTACTCGCTAATGATATTACCTACTCGGGCGTTGATAATGGAATGCTGGCTTTCAAAGTTAAAAGGCAGTAAGTGTGCGTACATGGACCTAATACTCTACTTCCTTTTCTTTTGGACGGTAGGATGGAATTTACTCCCATTTAGAAGTGAGGCACGTGTTCGCGGTAGAAGGTCATTGGCGGCCGCAAACTCGCATGATTTGACATGTGCGTCAGGATGTAGGTAGTACCCGCTAATTTCAATTAAAACTATCTAAAGTTAAGTACTTACTAACTGACGGACAGACAGATAACGCACATTATAAACGACTGAACGTAGAAATATGAAATTTGGAACTTTCATATAAGTACCTACCTACTTTCGGTAGCATGTATATACGTCGACTACAAAGGTTTACCTATCCACTTTTGGACCTTATTACAATGCAATAAGGTAAAAAAGTGGATACATCTCTTTGTAGTCGACTGTACGAACAAGAACACTAAAATAATGTTTTTGAAATGCGGAGATACCTACATTTCCAAATACTGAACGGGAACTGGGAATCTCCGAAACCGATTCGACGCCGACGATGTCGCGGGCGACCCATAGTATTTATTGTGCCATTATTAAAATACTGTTTATATACCACACCTCTATGACTACAATAGGTATCTAGCTAGCTCGATATATAAAACAAGCGACACCCTACCAGACAGCAGAATATCGGGCGCGCCTACAATGAAGCGATAGACTTTACTTAACAAACTGTTAATTAACTGTGACGAGGTTCTTTGCATTCTAAACGTTTCTTGTAAAGAAAAATGTAGGGTGTCCTTTAACTTATAATTTGTAGTTTTTTAATGTACCCCTTTTTCTATAGCTGATGACAATGATGACACTAATCGTGTTTGTTCAGCCATCGCGAATTAAACCTTATTTCGTCAAAGTTAGTCTCTTTTTCTTTTGTTATGTAAAAAACAGGGGAAGTTACTTTATCAGTCCGATATTTTTATCTAAAAACTAGCGGCCCGGCAGCGGCTTCGCCCCGCTGCAAATTTCCGACATTCCAAGCGGATTTAAAAAAAAAATCTGCTCAATTTTCTCATTTTTTTAATGTAAGAACCCTCTACCAAGTATTTGAAAGCATTTAAAAAAAAGATGAATGAAATCGGTAAAGCCGTTCTCAAGTTATAGCGTGACCAGGATAAATAGGGGTTCATTTTTATTATATACATAGATTGATAAAACAGGCCTATATTCTCGTAAGGCCCAGTGTGATAGGATGTACCAAGACAATTTAATTAGAACTGTATTGTAATAGGAATAAAGTTTATTCTACTTTCTTCATAAATTAAAAAAGGCATTATCGAACAAACGTAATTGGACTTTATTGCCTTGATGGTAGATTCAAAGTCCCACTGACAAAAAACTATTTAGCTGTTGGTAGTAGGGCTTTACGAGGATATCTAATTGGAAATCGATGCAAACAGACGTACAGTTTTTTTAAAATTTAACAGTAACGTCTGTTACTTAACTTTAATATACTTTAGATGTACAGATGTAGTAAATAATTAAACGACATAGTATTTTGTCGCATTAATTCGTACAGGTATCTTGATCTCTCAATTACCTAACTTATCGACGGGTACTGAAGCTCACTGAGAAATCAAGATTAATGCGAACTTTCCCGCCAAAATACGCTAACGTTAGATTATTTACTACATCATTTATTTAATACAATCCATCTATATGTAAAAACCACAAAGGACGGACCATCTCCCCTGTTGAACCCTCGGGTATTGTACTGATTGTGATGATCTTATCTCGATGTCGCATAAGGAAATTGTAAATTGAGGATGTGTCGTGTCGCGTATTCGCAGTGTGTTCTTTGAGAGACGTGCGAGCGTAACATGAGTTTTAACCAACTTTTTTATTAATGGGGCATATCGAAATATTAGTCTCCTTTAGAAGTTAAAATCTGAACAAAGAAGCCCACGGAACTCCTCAAATATTATGGGCACTGATGATGGAAACGAAAGAATACCCCAGTATGTCTTTAATGATAATAAATACATTCATGTCGATAGGGCTGCTAAGTTTAAACGCATGATTGCAACAAGATTTATGTCTTTTCATCTTGGATTAGGTACAAATAATATAAAGGATCATGAGTCAACAGTAATGTAAGGCTATTGTTCCGTTTCTTGGTGTTAATGTGAAAAAAAAGAGTTAATCTCATTTGATACGTAGGTACCTACTTAGTGGAATAAATATATAAGATTTTCATTGTTA
Source organism: Acleris cristana (assembly GCA_948252455.1). Classification (NCBI taxonomy): domain Eukaryota; kingdom Metazoa; phylum Arthropoda; class Insecta; order Lepidoptera; family Tortricidae; genus Acleris; species Acleris cristana. The sequence goes on along the minus strand of OX411782.1, from coordinate 11,633,807 downwards.
TTCATATAAATTATAAATCTTCCTATGAATTAACACTCGTAGCCATTGCCGCCTATGAAATTGTCAATAAGCTATCAATCGGAGGCTATTTACGACGGTTCCTAGTTATGCACATAATTAAACATTCGCGTGCATCAGACGGCTTATTGATGTATCGTAATCACGGTTTGAATTCATAACAAAGACGTGATGCAAGACGTCCACTTCATGAGGTGCGAAATAGAAAGGAACTTGCTACAATGTAAAATAAAAACTCATGTCCTCGATGATATTGCAATTTTAACTGCATTTTTTACGATTAAGTGCATTGCTATAACCTTAATTTTATTAGAGAAGGTGGTTTTAGTGTAATGACATGGCATTTGTTGCCACAATAAACTGCGGGACGATTTAAAAGAAATGAGTGCTCGAAACGGCAGGCGAGCGGTAGAAAATAAATCGCATGCCAAAGTACGTCAAACCAACTCCTAATATTAACAATAAAGATTTACTGTTCATTTTCAAATAAAACTTTTGAGCGCTCGATTGTCAAAAATCGACCCGCTGACCAGACCTGCTAGCTAGGCACCATATCGCTCTACTTGTTCAAAATCAGACGCTTGTAAAGGGTTATAACCAGCTACTTATTTACCTTTAAGACTTAGTTTAATGATTTTCATTCTCGCAAGATTTATTTGACAAAAACACACTTTTCGTAATACACTGCGTCGCTACAATAACTCTCGGCTCAAAAATGTTAAAACAACCATTCAATGATTGCTACAAGCATGAAAGCTATCTACTAATGAAACTGAGCCTTTACAAATATACCCAATTGGCTGTTTCAATAGCTATTGTAGTTTCTAGGCCTTGGTTTTGGGATTTAAATGCCTTCAATACTAAATTCTTCTACCCACGTCAGGGAACCGACTACGTTACGTGCGAATAGATAATCCCGTGAATTTAATGAGATCCCGAAGACTCGTAAACAGCGGTGCAGGTTCGAATATGCAATTGTTATTTGCGGCAACTGCTTGAATATTCTTACACAGCATTATAGGCGGCACGATATCTGTGGGAACCACAGATGTACAGGGCTCGTTTCTCGTGAATTCTCGTCACGGGCCGTTCTGGTATGAAGATGGCTAAGATTTCTCTTGGTACATCTATTGTGGGGAACACATTATACCTAATGATTAAGATGTAAAACCAAAGAACTAAGATTTTATAATCTGACTGCTTTTCAAAGTAGTGGATAGGATTTTTCTTGAAGTCTTCAACCCTCATATTATACCCCGTGGTTTAAGTAGGCAAGCAGTGCCACGGTTACATCAGAACTTAAGGATCGCAGGTAATTATTATAACATCATTCATTTCGTTCATTTTTTCGGGATAAAAAGTAGCCTATGTTACTCAGGGATAATGTAACATTCTAATGGTGAAAGAATTTTTGGAATCAGTTTAGTATTTTTTGAGTTTATTCGTTACAAACGTACGAAAATACAAATCTTTCCTCTTTATAATATTATAGTGTAGATCACTTCTTGGCTTGGATAAAACTTATCACACACCACCTCGCTTTTCAAAAATGGTCAAGCCTCAAAATTTATTAAACCGTCCGATTTTACCCCAGTCTGTATCATTTACGAGATCTACACGGAAGTTTGAATAGTTAAACTCCCCTGACAAGCAACAATTTATACTCGACTCAAGTAAGCCGCCACTTCAACACACCGGCAGTCTTGCCCGACCCGTTGTTTAAACGTTATGCCCTACTCACTAATTACCCGGCTTACAAACAGGGTGGCACAAAGGCCCACGCGCTCCGTGCATATCTATTAGCCCTAACAATGGCGTTTGAAGCCACATCCGACTTTTCAACGAAGTTGACGCGCAACAAGATCCTAATGGCTGGCCTTGGCAATGTAGTTAGCATCGATACGGCTCACTGCATGAGCTATCACAGTTTTACAGCTTACGACGTGAGTGCTTATAGGTATCCTCCCTACTCTACCTATCTAGAACAACGACTCCCTATGCCTCATAGGTATGGTCAACCAATTTGATTCGTAGATGACCATCGAACTATCGAACTATGACACAGTTGCGTAATAAATAAAATCGTAAGAAGGTTATTATTGGTGATCAGGAACTAAAGTCGACTTGTTTGTGATTTATATTTGTTTTAAACTTTTATATGTAGGAAAATAAAAATAGTCGTATTGTGTTGCCTTATGATGCTTTGAATCTAAATATAAATATGTATTACCCGCATTGTTAACAAATTACTTGGAAGTATACCATAAAAAAATCGTTCACCTTTTTCACGCATGGATATCTAGATCAATTACCGCATAAGTGGAGAAATAGCTATATGTCATTGTTAGTGTACACAGAATTACTCTCATTGCCTAGTAAGGAATGAATCTCCCATGAAACTAGGGCACACAAACGGTAAATGTGGAGACAATAACTTGGGTTACAACTTCATTCGCTTAGAAGATTGCGCTCGTAGGCGGGACACCTGTTGGTACCTACTTTATCGGAAAGCGCTCACTGATTTGGAAGACATGCGTTTATGTATACGGAGATTGTTTCACAAGAGCTAGCACGAATGGATCGAATGACTGAACGATAGTTTTGAGTGTATCTTTAACGATAAGCCCTCCTAAGCTAATAGGTAGTAAGTATCTCAGATGAAACTCCTGTAACAATATCAAAGTTATTATTATTACTAAAAAAAGAAAATAAAATCCTCTTTGGTCATTTAATTTGAGATACTGCTCATTGGCTTAGGATGGCATTATTCATCTTTTCTATAGATTAAATATACTGAACCAACTGGAAATGTCCAACACGGGGGGTTCTTATTTGAATTACACCAATAAGTATAGCTGTCTACAACGTATAGCGATGCCTTATAGGTACATCGTTGATTGCTCTTGCGTAAGAGGTGACGTTCGTTCCGTTCATTCTCCAGTGCCAGCTTCCTAGACAAACATGTACCAATGAACTGTAGATCCATGTCACAGTGTGGACAGTGTATTTTGATATAGATCCATATGGTTTGATTGTTACGTCACTGTAACATAGTTCCATGGTGTCTTACCGTTCAGTGGTGCAACCTACCGTTGTGGGTTGATCAAAATTATACACGTGCACATACTAGCCGGCAACAATGTCCAGTCACGTCAGCAATTTACTAAGTCAAGGCGACTTTTATTGTCAAGGTTCAACTTCACTATTTCAGTTATTTACTTCATGCAAATGCAGGGAAATTTAGGTTTCGTAATGATGCTCAATCGTGGTAATTTTTACCATAAAGTGGGTAATGAACCTGCCTATAAAGTCTAAGGTTCGACCACTTTTTAAAAGGCAAAACACTAGCTGAGCACAAATTTTAATGTTAGATGTTTATATTTATTCAACTATATTATTGTCCATAGTACAAGCCTTGAGCTTAGTTTGGAATTAGGTGCTAAGTGAATAGACGCGCGTATCGCTAAGCGATTGTAGTGTTTGTTATTGTCTCGAATGATTTATAAGTTTTAAAATTCCTTTATCGATTTCAGATTGGCCGCAACGTGTACCGAGCAACCCCCAGTCCAACGAACACGATATTTGAATGCCGGGTGCTTTCGCGGCACCACGCTACGCTTTGCTATGACAAAGGACACTTTTACCTCGTGGTAAGTTCAGTAGCCAGGAATTTAAAAATTGAATTACGAAGATACGTCGTCTCCATCTTTTTCTACCGGCATATCAATAGACGAGGATGAGGCATCCGAAGTTTCGATGTTTAGCTCTTCGTAGTAACCTAGTAAGCATCCATTGTAGTTGTTCTATTGGAACACTTCGTCTTTCACCCCGTTTCTATTTCACCGGCAAGCTTAACATGATCCGTTATAAGTTTAATAATATGCGTGCTTAGGCGTGACTCAAATTTAGTCTTATTAGCAGCTTCGCTATGATTGTTGATTCCTAAATCCGCATACCCTCGAGCCTACTACATAAGCGCGATTCAAGTTAGGTTTGTGAGGAGAGATTAAATATAGTAAGAGACGAGTTTTCTAGGACAATAATAAAATAACAGCCCGTGCTCTCTGACTAAGGCAAAGCATGGAATATGTTTCAACTCAATATGAGCAGCGACGACAGAGTATGTTATGCGTTACCCGTCAAAATTTTGCAATACTATTGTACTCACATGTTCTATCTAGTCTGTAATCTCTATGTCGAGTTCTAATGGTAGGACAACTTTTATGTAACTTTGAACGCGTGATTCAAGCGATGTAGAAATAGTTACGCCTCTTCAAATATTTTGGCGACGTTCTACTACCTATACATATACATAAGAACAGCTGTTAAAGATGTAAACAAATTACATTGATGACACTGACACGTTTTGATAGAATGCCCTAAGTTTGGCTACGTGACGCATCGCATGATATCGATTTGGTGAAAACCTGAGGACCGGAAGGTGACCTAAATCTACACAAATGACCTCAATGATATTTCGACTGTGGTCGATAAGCTGTATGCGCAGCGATACTTATAGTTATTTTTAAACCAATCAAAACCGCTGGTGCACTGATATCCATTAGAGCCGAGCAAACCATGCTATGTTTAAAAATGTAATTCCTACTTTAGATATAATGTAAAACGAGTGCGGGTATTTGTGAGTCGGTGACGCTAATTACTGTTAAACAAAGCACGCCGTGCAAGGCGCGCCCGTTTAGCAGATTTAAACCTGAATCGACTCGTCCGGAGCGCAGAGTACAGACATGAATAACCTGTCATAATCATTAAGTTAATCTGCACGACATCACTATTACGATGCTGCAGTGATCGCTCGTCCTACGTGTTAAGCCGGGTACTCACTGGCGAGATGTAACCGTACAGATACAGCAACAAGGTTCTGTGTACGCGACGCGACGTCCACATCAACTGTAATATTAACAGGGAGCAGATACACATTGTTCGTTCGTTCCCTCTGGTTTGTGGTAAAATCGTCTGCTCGCGTACCGGTCGCATCATGATCGCCCTATAAATTTCAACACCCGAGCACCCGACACGAAAAGTCCGCCTGCCCGTCCTGTCAGTATGACACAGGCAATTAATACCATTGTAGGTTTATTTTGTGTTGACTCTAATTATTAAACGAGCTCGTATTTGGGGATCGGAGTTATAAGTTTAGATTTCTTTTTTTAATTTATCTCGTTGTTGGTAACAGGCGTAACAGTGATGTTTCGGTTACAACTTGCCAGTGAGTACCTAGCTTAATGAAGCATTGCGAGAGAGCCTTGAACGGGTTAGGCTCGGGCGGTAATAGACTCTCACTGATTTCCGCCTACGGCCGTTTTCTGTTAACGTGCCGCCGTTGTCTCTATGCTAATTCCGCTTACAAAACTCTACCTCCGCTTTCAAAGGTTGTTACTGGATATCGTGTCTAATAGTCACCTTCAAATGTACGTTTTAATTTTTACTATGTATTTGCCTCACGATTTTGCTAATTGAAACCATTAAGTTTTCAGTTCATTATCGCTATATACGAGGTTACTGTGTTTGTTTTTAATCTGCGTCATAACTACACATAGCTGATTAAAATGTACTGTATATTATTTTATAATTTTGATTTGATTATAATTTTATTTTCTATTTGTTCTTGGTGTTTATCATCACAGATGTGCGTTGAAATTAAATAGCAATTCGTAAAATCATTCATTATTTTGTGAATGTGTTCAATAGATTTCTGCATAGTCGATATGCAACATCAGGTAATAACGGACTATTTGATTGGTAACCTACGTAGTTTGCATCAGCTACGTCCTATCCATTAGCTCTGCAATTACTTGCACAAAAGCGCAACATGCTCAAGGTTCGGATATGCATCTCCCTCCAAAGTACTCCACACATCAATTTGACGGTGGATTTGATTGTTTTAGCCATAAAAAGTATCTTGAGTGTAGCCTGCTAAACATTCCAAAAATTCGCAAATACTTTTGAAAGGGAAAGGAAATTTGGTACCAATCAACAATACATCGCATTTTTCGTCAGTGACTGCTTACTTACTGAGCTAGCAGTCCCGGGTTCGCTTCCCATTAAAGTCAAATATTACAATTTAAAAATGCGAGACGTAGAGTTGCGGAAACCAGCTTGCTATGTAAAAAACAGGTTAAATATTGAAGAGGTAGAGAATCAAAGAAGTAGGTACCAATTATATTCATAGTTTACTGTCTTTGATCATTCATTTGCAACAAGCACGAATATTCGTTTCTAATTCTTGGATGTTTTCTATGTCTCAAAGTTTATTTAAGTATGTATATCGTAACATAATTATTTTTTTCCAACCCAGTAAAAATTTCTTAGATGGAAAAAATGGAATAAAAAAGCTATGGCATTAGTAAAATCAAAAAAAACTAATGGTAACAACATCAAGTTCACGTATGAAACGTCTTGTTAGGCTCTTATGGAATCAATACACTTATTCGCAACTGTCAGAATATTGTTAGAAGCAACCAAATTTTCGTCGCAAAACACTTAATGTAGAGAGAGAGAGAGAGAGATAATTGTGACGTATGATTCTAAAAAACTTTTTGCGATGCTTTTTCAATGTTGTCCGATAACTCATTTTGTTTGTACACAGGACAATCAAAGTAGCAATGGAACATTCATCAACAACAACCGGTGTTCGATATCCAAAGAGCAGGAGCCACACGAGGTGTTCTCCGGTGACGTGGTCCAATTTGGCATTCCCGTCGTTGAGAATGCCACCAATTCGGAGAAGGTAACTGTTATAATACGCATGTCTCCTCTGTAGGTACATTTCAGGTTTGCAGGCTTCAGTGTATTGGTAACCCCAACACGGCATTGATTCAGAACATAATTGACGCACACAAGCCACGGTTCTCGTGAAAGACTTAAGTCAGTTGCGATCGTTGTCTATGTGTACGTGCACACACACACATACGCATAGGCTAGCTATAGCGATTTAGCTGTACGTTACGCGGAATTCCTCTTGTGATGCATTAAGCATGCTTGATTGATTTGAACGTTTATTTAATAGCTCAATTTATAATGGAGCAAGTGTCTTACTTAATCTAGCATAGAGTAGAGAATTGTTGATATCGTGAGTAACTTAGTCATTTACATTTCCGGTACCTACTTTGTATCTGTATTTTTTATCGCTAACATTTTAATGTAGTTCTAATAAGTACACATGGAATGATTGTCGTTTACTGTTTGTAAATGAAATCGGCTCAGAATTCTCACGGAAACGCAGGTGGCACAGGCAAGTCAATGTTTTTATGGATGACGAATAAGGAAGATTAGCTTCCTTATCAGTCAGATGGATATGTAAACTATAGATACAACTTATAATGTAATACTAGTATTTTAGTTATCTGTCGTGCTTGTCTTTGTTCGATCTAGATCAGCTACTTTCAATGCGTGTTTCACAGAGCCCTGGGGTTCCGTTAGACTAAAAGTGCTCCGTCGCTAAATTTTTTGTTTGGGTTAGTTAAATAGGTAAAGCCCAAAACCGTTTGACCCGCACATCCGGTGTGTTCCGAAAAGTTTGATGTGTAAGATGACAAATAACTATCAAGGGATTCTGTTGGAACCTTAACACAACTAATTTCCTGTGCCTTACCCAAATATGTTTGCGTTGATAGCAGAACACGTTCCCGCCGGTAGTGGCGCTGCTGAAGCTCTACCACCCCGACGGCAAGGAGGCGAAGCTTTCCTTTAACCCCACCATGACGACACCGCTACACCTCAAGGAGTTGTACCAGTTGAATAATTTTGTTCAGGTATGGATCATCATGGTTTTAATACTTTCGGCTAGCCCACGAGCCACGACTTTGAGCGACGGCGGTGAGCTCAACGTCGCTGCGGAGACTCATTTGTTTGTTGCCGCTTGCCGTTCATCGCCGCCGCTACCGCTGCTGTCGCCGAAAGTCGTGGGCAAACTGTTGTGCGGCATATTTATTATTAGCACTCTTACATATTGCGGCCTTGTGTATGTTTGTAAAATATAGGAATTTAAAGAACATTTCCAATTTTATTTGCAGTTTGGGGAGTATTAACCTTAATAGACGCAAATTTGTACCGATGTAGTGAATATATATATTGCGCATCCTATTTGGTTGCAGGAGTTGGTATTTATCTTAATTTCTCTGTTAGATTATTGACCGGGGCTCAAGCTAAGTGTACAAATAGTATGTGATTGTGAATATGCGAATGAAGCCCTTTCCTATATGAAGCCCTATTTAAACTAGCAGCACCGCTTTAAAACTTCGATCCCTTCCTTCGGGGTGTTATACATGAGAAAAATATTTTTTGTAATAAGTTTGTTTATGCGATATTTCAAACTATTCCAAAATTCAAGTCTATTAAATTAGTCATTGCTGTAATATAACGCTATGACAGACGCAGAGACAGACAAGCGACAAAGTGGTTTTCACCATCAGTTAGATTTTCCACGGAAGGTTTTTATGTATGATAAATAAATTCTGGTTTATGTGCGTGTGTTACAGAAAACTCTCATAAACCGAAGCGAAGCTAGGGCGGGTCGCTAGTTTGATATAAGACAAAACAAAAACAATTGTTACTATAACTTTAAGTTAAGTATAAACATTCAACTAATTTGGCAACGTGACGTCGTAAACCAATCCATAAGTCTCCTAAGTTTTAGTCAACCTCACTTTAACATAGTCCATAGTGGCTTCGGAATCAAATTGGTGGACTATACGGGTTAACTACTGTAGGCCTCGCCCTATTCACCATTTTACTCCGCAATTTCTTAGCCTATCGAACGTCCCGGCGAGAGGCCTGTAAATGTTTAAAAGCCTATTAATCTCTGTATTTTATAGCGCAAGCTCGCTCGCCTTTATGCTCGTTCATACTTATAATATACATAAAACATAACAGTAAACAATGTCTCCGCTGATATGTCGTCGGTGTCCGGTGTATTGTTTTGAATTTCTCGATATTAATAGTATTATGATGTTGATAATTTAAATAAGTCTAAGAGTCGTTAAGTTGTTTTATGTCCGATCTGTCGACGATCTAATTAATGTTAATTGTTATTATCGTTTGTCGCTATTTGAGCGCATCTTTTCTTTAACACAATGCAGATTAGAGCGGGATGCTTGTGTTCTATACCGCAACTCTGCAGCTATATACAACGACATAGTCGATCTGTGGGCCTAGTATGGTTGCGTCTATATCGCGTGTCAAATGTGGATAAAGCATCCATCACTGTCGTACTTATTTACGTGTCAAAAGGTGACGGATGCCTTATCTAAACTTTGTCACGCGATAAACGCAGCCATGTTAGGGCCCCATATTACTTTTGTGATTTTTCGCTTTCACTCTTATAAGAATAGGGTTGTTGACAGTAGTACATTAGTACAGATATTTTATTTTGTACTGTCTATTAAAATGTACAATTAGGGTATCCCCTGACCTATCGACGCGAAATCGGTTTGTCCGTGTAGTAAGAGTGAAAAATGCGTCGTTCGGCTCGGCTCGGCTCGTTTCTGCGTTGCGAACAGAACGGCGTCGTTTTCGCTCTTATTGCATGGTCATAAAACTTTTTCTTACCGGCGCAAGCCGATTCCGCGTTGATAGGTCTGGGGAGACCATAATAGAGAAGTATGGAAGAAAAATACATGTTGCGCCGACCCCAAACAAGTTCGAGCACGAACATTTTATTCGTACGTCACGTTTTCGAATCGCCTTTACTATTACATAACGTGTTCTGAACCTATCCGTAGCACGAACCCCTAAAACAGACTCCCGTTTTCGTACATTATTATATGTACATCAACATCACCTTAAACTCTTCTACGGCGATACGAAAGTCAACGTAAATGGCAACGTGCTATCAAATTTCGAGTACTGAATACAGACACCAATTTTCATACATATTTTCTCCATGGTGATACGTTAACGTTTTATACTCGATAGAAGATAAAAGATTGAGTCTAAACGATAGCGTGTATGAAAATTTAAATAAAGTACAGCACTCCGTACTTAATTCAAATTTCCATACACACTATTGTTTTGACACTCCTTAAAAAGTAGCTCTTTAACCTGTCAGGCTACATCCATTTTATAACGCAATACCTGAAGTAAAAGCGAGACATATAGTGATCCCTTACTTATGGCGTTAACTGTACAACTATTATATGTAAATTGAATTTTTCATTCAGTGCGCTAAATAGATATTCTATCGATATTATTTAAAAATACAGGATCTACCATTGAATCTTAAAGTTTTGCCGTATGAATGTGATTTTCATAAAACAATGATCGTTGTCGTGATTTCTTTATGTACATTTGTATGCAAAACAAATTGTCTATCCTCCGGTTTGATTTTTATTCTCGTGGTCTACCTATCTGGTATCGACGGAACTGGTATTACTTGTTCCAGTCCTAAACCAGGCATAATTCGCGGACGCTGTCAACTGGCTTCTTGTACAATAACCTGCTATTTTAGACTATTCCGTTATTCGATCGTTGATTAATTGAGCCAATAGGATTGTGTTGCTATTAAGTTATTTCTTGGGATAAAACCCAGACACAGAAAAAAGTGTCAAAATATAATTATAAACGATCAAAATTATTCATCTCATCCGCAAAATCTTATAACTTAACTGATTTGAGTTAACTGAATTCTTTGCATTGTTATACAGCGGAAATGGCGTTGAAATGAATGCGTTTTATCATTCATTGTGATACAATATGAGACCTTATCCTGAAAGCAACCTGCTTGATTTTTTAGTTAAAATTGTTTGTTAATAATTAAATGTGAACTGGAATGGCTATTTGGGTAGTTGTTTGAAGCCATGCCCTAGGGCTGAAGGGGTGAAAAGTTTGAAAGTTTTTGAATAATGTTTATGAGTTACATACCTACATACATACATAAACTCACGCCTTCATTCCCAGAGTGGGGTAGGCAGAGCCACAAACTCACCAACGATACTCCAAAAACTTGTTGATAATTCTGTGACCACATTTAGCACAGCCAGGCTAAGATGTTATCCAGTGTATTAGTGACAGGTTGCAAACCCATCGCCTAACAGCACTACACAGCCTTAAGTCCCTTAGTCGTCTCTTACGACATCCAATGGAAGACATGGAGTGGCAACATTCTAAACCCGGCACATGTTTATGAGTTATCATATTATTATTATCAGCTTTGACATGATCTTATGTGTTAATTTATATTATAGTTGTTATGTTGTGTTATAATCAGGAAGCGATCCAGCGCGAGGCGTCTCTCGAAGGTCGGCTGCGGGCGCTCCGGGAGACCGTGCAGCGCACGCAGGCCGAGGCGCGCGCCTCGTGGGAGCTGTTCGTGGGGGAGCAGCGGTTGCTCATGCGGGTGCACACCCTCGAGACCATGCTGGCGGTCGGCAAGCAGCCGGAGGCCACGCATGTGGCGCAGCTGCTTGGCGACAAGCGCAAGTACCAGGTGAGCAGTTAGGTTAGGTTAGAGTTAGTAGTATTCGTGGCTAGTAAGCTAGCGCAAGGTGGACCGACGATCTGGTGAATATCCGGGAAACGGATGGATGCGAGAAGCACAAAACCGACGCGGCCGACGGTAGAAGGCAAGTATAGCATTGGACGTTTTTTGACTGATATGATGATAAATAAGCTTATGCGTTAATTGATGGTAGGCGTCATGCGTCATCATAGATCAGTGGGCAGGATACTAGGCCGTTAGTCTGATGAGCTGATGACATTTGGCTAACGGTTGAAAAAAAGGATGACCTTAGACAGGACCAGGCAGATTGGCGTGACCATGAAGTGGTTTGACCCTGCAGGGTCACTTAAAAACATTACAGCCCACAGAACATCTATGTGGGCTATAATGTAAGTTAGAGGTATCCGTCGCGTTTTGTAGATCGTGAGAGAAATAATAAGGGAAGCTACTCGTAGTAGAGGCGGAATGTACGTCTCTGGTGCTCTCATTAAATGAAACAGTAGTGATACTATTAGTATACGCTGATTTTTTTCGAGTTGGTCACTAGCGAGCCGCCGGCATTCAATTTTTTTTAACATTTGAAAATCGCTTCTCTTTTTATTAATGTATGTATCGTGTATTTGTAGGAAGTGGCGACCGAGAGCCTTCGAGCGGCACACGAGCAGCGGCTGGCGTTAGAAGAGACGCTGGAGCGGCGCGGGCGCGAGGCCGCTGCACTGCTCGACCACAACGCCGCCCTGCGGCTCGCTGCCAAGAACGCGCTCGCCGAGCTGCAGGTACTGCCCCCTGCGCACCCCTGTCTGTAGGGTCCCTACCTAAAGTTACCTACACACGTCACTTGTAAAAGGCTGCATGAAAAATCAACTTGCGCTCGTCTACTACAAACAAAACTTGGAGCGATCACTAGTATAATGGGAAAAGCATCGATAATTGAGTTTATCGATATAGGTGATCCATAGCTGTCATTTAATTTTGCCCCATATATTCCGAGGTCTGATTATCCCTTCAAGCAGCAAGAAAACTATAGTAAGTTTAAATTTGAATTTTGAGTTAATGTCATAAAGTATAAATTGTTTTTTGACAGCAGCCGTTATACGCTTGCTTGCCACTCGAAGGGTTATAAGTAAAATTAAAAAAAGGATATGCGCTTCATCAATTCTAGTTGATACGTACTTACATTAATGTGTGTTCGGTGTTGCAGAAGTTAGCACAACGCTGCGAGCGCAAGATGTGCGCGGCGCGGCTCGCCATCACCGCCGCGGAGGAGCGGGAAGTCGCCGCCAGGAGCCATCTACCTCTCGCGGTGAGACTCTGCCTCATACGGATTCTTGGAATGGTGTCAATGATTCTGTGAACTCACAAAAGTCTAACGGGCATCTGACGACGCGTTTGGCCTAGTTGGTAGTGATCCTGTCTACGAAACTAGCGGTCCTGTGTTAGATTCCCGGTCAGGGCAAATATTAATGTGATGAGCGCGACTATTTGTTTTTGAGACTTGGTTGTTTTCTCTGGGTCTCTATTGGATCGCATAATTTTTTTACGCATAACGTATCTTTACGCATAAAATCGTTTGACCTAAAACGGTTTTTACAATAGAAAACGTTTTATTTTAATTATTTTAGAAATCTAACCTATCCTAACCTAACCTAATCTATTTTTATGCGAAAAATATATGCGTAAAGATACGTTATGCGTAAAAAGTTTATGCGTTTCAAAGGGATCCCGTTTTCTCTATATAAGTATGTTTATCTTTATCTAGTACCTATATTAATTGCCTGGAGCTTAGTTTGGGGCTAAATTAACTGGGCCTCTATTCCCGGCGGTAAAAACGATATCGTATTTGACCTGTTTCGGTATTGTTTTGACGTCAGCCGCCATTACTGTGAAGGAAATAAGAGCTATCAAAACGTTGACAATACCGTAACAGATTAAGGACGATATGGTTTTTTGCGCCTGGAATACCGGCCCAGGTGTCAGATTGTCTCCTGATATTTATTTATTTATCTCACCCAAATTTTCAAGTCTAACGTTTGTACAATAAGTCTAAGATGGAAGCCTAGAATGTAGGTAACTGTTTTGGCCCGTGTACCAACAATCCTATCGAATAATGAGAAATTTACATTTTTAACTCGGGGCACCTATACTAAAGTGATGTAGCAAAATATTTTATCGACAAAAAATATATCGATATTACTGTCAACATCTAAATGTTATTCAACATAAATAGATATTTTTTATTCTTTCCACGTTATGAAATAGAAACAATAAACAAATTAAAATTTGTATTTATTTGTTTATTTTAAAATAGTTTTCATAATATACAATATATAGAATAGAATGTATATAACTACATAGAAGTAAGAAGGCGGCATGATTATTTTGGACTTCGTAACAATCATAGCGGAATATTAATTAATTAACTATAATGAATGGCACTGACAGTAAATTGTTATTCTCTTAAGAGGCTCAATATCAGATATGATATCGAACGTTTTTAAAGTATTCGAGAATTTTCAATAAGCACATGTATATCGACATCTTTTTTATCAATATCAAATCCCTAAAACGTGCCCCGAGTTAGCACAGGTATGATTAAGTTAAGCAGCATCGAAATCGATTTCAGAGCCCAGCAGCCATACATTCCAATTGCAGAACTTAAAACCTTGGGCCCTTAATAACTTGTTAACTAAATATGATTGCAGTACTCGGTGCAAAATGGCGAGGCAAAGATGCTAGTGCTTAGTACGGACAGCAACAAGCTTTCGGAGGCCAAACGCAACGGCTCGCTCGAGGACGCGGTGCGGGCGCTCCCTGACTACATCAAAATGCTGCTGCCGCAACATCTACTAAACAAGGTCGGTTATTCAAAATACAAATACAAAATTATTTATTTCCGAAATCACATTTCCATATTGCACACAAATTAAAAAAATATATATATTAAAATCGAACTAAAAATTACAATTAAAATCCAAATTAAAATTAAAATTACAGAAACCTTTCACAACTAAAAACTAAAACACAATGAATAAATACGATTGCTCTCTACATACAGTGAACCATGTAGGGGCAATTAAACCTACTCGCTATCATGTCCAGCATGCTGTTGCCGCTAGCGCACTCTGCTCAGCAGAGACGCGCACCGCTTGCGCAAAGTTGTGTAGAAGCAATCGATGCGGGCCTCCGCGAACATGCTTGACGCACTGCAGCGACGCGGCAGCCGCACCAGCACCCTGAACGCTTCATTATGTCCCAAATAAAAATAAATAAAATATAAATAAAAGGTATAGAAGCTTTAGGTCTTCATCTCGTTAGGACTAGGTAGCAAATAAGACCAGATCGCTTTGCGACTACATCTCGATCTGACTACATCGCTTTGTGCCTAAATCGCAATACAACCAGATCGCTTTGCGACTACATCTCAAAAGGCCGAGTTGCAAATTGACCACTTCGCTTGCGTTACTAGGTAGGTTAGGTTCGTTAGGTAACTTCAAATGCCCGAAGGGCAAATTGCCCAGAAATAGGAGCCCCGCCATGCGGGGCTCCGTCGACATTGCTAACACAGACATAACATGAAAAAACAAAGTGGTAATTTAGCGACTCAGACATATTGAGATGTAGTCGCAAAGCGATCTAGTCGTATTGCGATCTAGGTACAAAGTGATGTAGTCAGACCGAGATGTAGTCGCAAAGCGATCTGGTCGTATTAGCTACCTAGTCATATCGAGATGTGGACGGAAAGCTTCTATCCCAAATAAAATTATACTGTATAATTTTATTTCTATTTTATTTATGATCTTCGAATATAGTCGGCCCACAGGGCGTATACAAAGAAGTGAAAGCTCTGAAAAGAGTAACTTTCAGCTCCCTGGAACACCGCGCAAACTTGCAGGCCAACATGTTCGCTCTCACCGCAAGCGCCCGAAGCTCCCTCTCGAGTTCGGCGTCGTCTCAGCTTATCGGGGACCAGGTGTCCCAAGTACTTGAAACGGGTCACGCGGTTTAACTGAAAATTATGATTGTCAATTAAATTGTTAAATATTTGGTACTACGTACGGTTGTACAGACAAAAATATGTATCGATAGAATCCTCTCATAAATATGTTACGAAGTTCTTATTATGAAATGAAATGAAATGAAATACTTTATTCGCTTTAGACATGGTAGTTACATCATAAGATAACATTAAATATTGTTTGAATCACATGTCTCACCTGATCGGTATGCAAAATCTTAATCTTAATATAAGTGTTACAATGAAATAAATTATAGGTATGTATAATAGAAATTAAATTGTCAATGAGAAAAATTTACATTCATAATTTAAAATATTTAATATTTTTTTTTTATTTTTTTTTATTGAGACAATAAAAAATAATAATAAAAAATATTAAATATTTTAAATTATGAATGTAAATTTTAATAATATATAATATATATACTGGAATAAGGTGCATTGTTACTTATTTTTGAAATGTTGCGTTCTCTCATATTTGTACACTTGATTGTACCAACAGTACTAGTACTATTTAATTCTACAACTGTCACATAATGAAGGCTCTTACGATTCGAGTGGGTAAGTTAGGATCACGAGGCGTTGGGTACCCTACGATGGCATTCTGATATCGTTATCGGTGTCAATACAATATTGAATATGTAGTAAGCTCCGCATTTTTTCCCGCTTTGTTTATCTATGGTATTTCACTACCACGATCATTCTAATAAAATAATTTCCCTTTCCCTTCCTTTTCACGCATTCCTGTCCTCAGGGTTGGCATCGCATTTGTAATATACTTACCATGAGGTCTGTGGTAGGCCTGAGTGCTGGTTGCCACCACCATGCCATCCATACTATCCATACTAATATCATAAATGTGAAAGTGTGTCTGTCTGTCTGTTACCTCTTCACGCTTAAACCGCTGAACCGATTGAGATGAAATTTGGTATGGAGATAGCTTGAGTCCCGGGGAAGGACATAGGCTACTTTTTATCCCGGAAAATTAGACAGATCCCGAGGAAGCAGCGATAAACGACTTCTACGCGGACGGAGTCGCGGGCGAAAGCTAGTAAGAAATAAAAATATAATACGCCTATGTCATATGGTGGACGTGTTTGTTAATGTATGATCAATAACACCAGAAAAGTAATGAAAAATATTTGCGGTTTCAGATCGGCATAACAGCTATATCAGCAGAGGGAAAATCGGCGAAAGAATTCGAATTGATATTAAAAACGAATAATAT
Source organism: Acleris cristana (assembly GCA_948252455.1). Classification (NCBI taxonomy): domain Eukaryota; kingdom Metazoa; phylum Arthropoda; class Insecta; order Lepidoptera; family Tortricidae; genus Acleris; species Acleris cristana. The sequence continues at coordinate 11,617,091 of OX411782.1, read as the reverse complement.
TTACGACACGGAAAACAAAGGTAAATTTTATTTTAAAACAGGTACTAACTTCCTATTATTATAAAATGACACGTGAATTGCTGACGCACAGTTTGTGATTAGTTTACAATTCTTAGGATGTCACTTGTCTAGGATCAAGGCCTCAAGGGTCGAAAATAATAATATTTACAAATCTTTTTCTGCAAGGTTTTATTTAACCTTTATTTTGTTGGTTTGTCAGTAAGTTTAGATTTTGAACCAGAGGGGCTATTGCCTAACGCACTCGCAATCTCAATCGTTTCCATTTTAAAAATCGAAGGCGAGTCTTCATACAAAATGAAAACAATCGTTCCACTTTGAAGCCGATTGCGATTGCGACATTGCGAGTGCGTTCGGCAATAGCGAGGCTGTTTTGGTTATTGGAATAAGTTATTTGGAATGCATCATGACGGTTGTGCAATGAAGAATGTTTTGGTGAAGATAGCGTCGGAAGGTGGCAACATGATCTCCGCTGCACCTCTTTGTTTTCTGAATATATATTTTTTGTACTCAACGTAAACCCATTCAGCTTAGTCTCGATAAGCATATGATATCTGCAAAAAAAGTAGTCTGTAGTTTTTTGACCGAATGAAATGAGGTCTTAGAGTCAACACAGTGGGCATTTGTAGGTTTTCACTTCTCGTGGTTTATAATGACCCATAAAAAGCCATTGTGTAGGCGTACTTAAGTGTTACTTTTTGTCTCTAAGGACTAAAGCGCTTTTTTAAAAATCATTGATAGTGACAATCAGTTACATGTTGCTAATGTAGTCGGAGAACTCGTGTAGTGTAGGCCCGACAATGTATCGTCCCTTTACTTTCTCAACCTCTTATCTGACCTAATAGTTAGATAGAAAAAACACTCATGTTCTAAGGTTTATAAAGACTACTTTCCTATCAAAATATTCGATCAGATATGAGGTTCAGAAAGTAAAGGGACGGTATCTGTTCGGGGAGATCTACTAGTTTATTATGGGTATCAATTAACTGGTCAGCAAAATATTCTCATTTTGGTGAACAGAAATATGTATTTGGTCAGCTAAAATAGCTAGTTGGTAAGCAACTTATGGTTAGCAAACATTTATAAATCTGTCAGCAATTAATGACATATTGGGCTGCTCTAAATTATTTTGGTCAGCAAATTAAATATTTAAGCTGCATTGAACGACCCACAGATAATTAAATTTTGGTAAGTAATCAGAAGGTAAGCAAAATAATTCATTTTGTCCAGCAGAAAAAAGGAAGCAATAAAATCAAATTGGTCATCAACAAAATGGGCCAACTATTACAAAGTTCATTCAAATATACTCTCTTTTTTTGTAAATTATTCAATTTACACAGAATTATTCCTCTAGGGCACACTTTCCTCGCAGATACACCCTTGAAAAAAGTTCGCCTTTATTCCTTATAGATCCCCTTTTTAAATACCAATGCAGTGTTTCCTAATAGATACACTTTTGGGTACAGTTGTGTACACAAAGGTGTAATTAACAAATTTACTGCCGTGCCGGCAACACACACATCCCAAACCCACCATCAAATTTACAAATTTAACAGAGTCGACGGAGCTCCGCTCACGCGGATCTCCTATTTCTGGGTTGTTCTGGCCCTCCGGGCCTGATATAAAAATGAACCTAACCTAACCTACCTCATATTTATGATACAAATTTTGGTTAATCTAGGGTGTGATTGTGATAGAAAATTGTGTGACAAAACTTAACTTGTAAACACTGCTGACTTTTCAAACTAAACGCAATCCACTTCTATATTATAGGTGACCATTATTTTAATATGCATACCTCTTAATTAAACTGCTTACAGACATGTATTCTCTGCTGACCAATTGTAAAATCTTGCTGCCCAAATAATTATTTTGCAGCTCGACTGTTTATTAGGCAGACAAATGACAAAAAAAGCTGATCGAAATTGTTTAAAATGTTACCCGTTTATAAATTGTTTGCTGAACAAAGAGTTGTAGCCCGATTTTTATTTATTGCCACCCAAATCTTTTTATGCTGCCCAAATGAATTAATTGCTGATTTTTTTTGCTGATCAATTTTAATAACGGCTGACCATTTAATTACTTCCCGTTTATTATCTATGATATAATTATGTGCAGAGAAAGAGCAGGCTTCGGACGGGGAAGGCGGCGAGGACGGCGGCAGCGGCGAGGACCCGGTCGGCGAGCCCGACCTGTGCACGGACGACGAGAAGCAGTCGCGGCTCAACCACGGTACCGTTTCCTATCATTTAAAGGAGTATAACTCAGTGACTTCAACGCACATCAAGGGTGAATACTGAGGCGGAGACGAGCGGAGCGGAGCGGAGCTGTGCCAATATTAACCAATAGAAGGCGTATGCGGTCACGTCGAGCGCGCCTTGCGCACGTTAGTTTAGATTCTATTGGTTAATATTGACACAGCTCCTCTCCACTCCGCTCATCACCGCCTAAGTGGAGCCGCACCCTTATTATTGTCTGCAATTGCAATACAGGGTGGTTTTTTTTAACTAGGTCATTATTGGACAACTCACTCTTGATCAAAAATGACTATACCAAAAATGTTTTAACAATAAAAGACCTAATGTATGTATGGTGGACCTAGTAAAAAAAACCACTATATTGACTAGAAAAATAAGTGGTGGTAGTGTCCGTTCAGATCTTTCACCATTTTACCCTTCACCCTGCCGCCAAATAGCAGTGTTCGCATTGTTGTGTTCCGGCGCGGGCAAGTGAAATGACTAGCATAGAGGCATTCCATCTAAGTCCTCAGGGTCGGCAACACATTTGCAGTCTTGGATATTGTAATTGTATGATTGTAATCTTGATATTGAATGTGTCGGGCTCCAGAGTCCACTTATCATTAGGCGGCGGCTGCGGTGCATTGTGCGTGAAACTGTCAGTACTCATAGTTTTCAAAAAAAGATTCTCTCTGAATTTGTCGAAAGCTTTTTGTTTGAGAAAAGCATTATATATGCCTCGTCGGAAACGGGGATTGACTGACTCGGATTTTAGCAGGTCTCGCCAGCATGGCTAGCCTTTGTCGCTCGAATCTCCCTTTCTTTTTCTTACTTCAATTCCCTACTTTCCAGGCCTAGGCAATAATGTATTGATTCCTATTGCTGGATTTTCCTCGCACACTGCTCCTAATATTTAATAGATTTCGTGTGGGGAACATGTATACCTTAGCCTGGACAAAACATGAGAACAAGAAACAGATTGGCTATGAAGTTAGGTCCAGAAATGGTAGTACCGCTTGCATCTCTCTAGTTGCTCAGTTTTTATCTTTCGTTATAGATAAGATACAGAACTATTATATTTTGTAGTCCGTGTGAACCCAATGCATTTTGCCGCACTGTAAAAAGTTATCACTACAAAAGTACTTCAAGTTTGTGTTTTGGTCTTATCATGGCAGTTTTGATAGACGTGCAGCGAGATAAAATATATTATTATGAGTAAAGGAACTGACCTTTCGTAAAGATTCAGGCTTAATATTTTTTTAATGTACGGGTCTTACTGATGGTTTCGCATTGTTATTTTAAACGCTGCTTTTTACCTTACTTCCGAGCTTCCCAGCAAATCATATTTTCGTTCGTCTATTGCTATCATCGTTCTTGTCGCTGAGAGAATATTTCTCTTTTGTTATTTGTAAAAACCCAAAGAAAACCGACCACTTGTAATTAATCGATTGGAAGCGCTGTGTACTCCATATCATTTTTCTATGATCTGTGAGGTTCTGGGTTTTGACTGTATAGTTAATTGACATTTAATCGACATTTCCTCATCACTAATCAATTTCATACATATTTGGCAAAACTTTGTGTGTGCGCATAATTTCGTACATTAAGACTGCGCCGAGCGTATACCAGATGTACAGTGGCGCCCTTATTATTATTATTATTGTGTTTTCTAATAAACTAAAGTATTTTCTTGAAATCGGACGGTGCTTTTTTGTACTAAAAATGAAAACACAACTTATAGGATATATCACATAGTTTAATAATAATTGACCTTCGAGTTATCAACTCAACGGAAAAAAGTGGCCACCTTTTCCCGGTAAGCTGACTTCTCAAAGGGTAATTGTTATTAAATGTTATTAAAGTTCCGTAGTTCCGTGTGGTGCCGGGTTTAGAATGTTGCCACTCCATGTCTTCCCGTGGATGTCGTAAGAGACGACTAAGGGACTAAAGGCTGTGTAGTGCTGTTAGGCGATGGGTTTGCAACCTGTCACTAATACACTGAATAACATCTTAGCCTGGTTGTGCAAAATGTGCTCACAGAATTATCAACAAGTTTTTGGAGTTGTTGGTGAGTCTGTGGCTCTGCCTATCCCACTCTGGGAATGAAGGCGTGAGTTTATGATGTTGTTGTTGTTGTTATTAAAGTTCGTTACGTATCCCATAAATTGTGTTTTTACTTGCGCTACAAAAAACATCGACCGATTCCCAGGGAATTCTTTAGTTAATTAGAAAACACAAAAATAGTAATGAGGGCGCCACTGGACGCTCGACGTTTGCTTGGCGTAGTCTTAAATCACCATTACTTGTCTTGAAAGCAAGAAACACAATTTTGCTGTCTTTTTCTAACTCAAAACTTGGAGTAAGACGGCTGTTAACTTCTGAATTTTTTTTGTTAGTCTAAACCTCGGTTTTTAGTAAGTGAGGTAAGGTTCAGTATGTTGATGGCATGTTGTCATGTTGCCGGCAGACCCGGGGCACGAGGGCGCGCCCCCGCCGGAGGGCGAGCTGCGCGCCGACAACAACGCCAACTCCACCTACACCGAGCCCGACACCGACGACTCGCCGGTATGACCACACCTTTATTACACTAGCTGTAGCAGCTCGTTTAACGCTTATTACAGTAAAACAACTGATATGGCTTACGGATGTACCTGCGCAAATGACGATTTTCGAAGCGCGGGATCCAATCAGCATGATCCATGCGTTAAGCGTCTGTATTCTGTGCTATTATTGGTTATTAGTGACGCCATGTTGACGCGCGCCCGCGTGTCATTCAATCAGCCGTGAGTTGATGGAAAAAATAAATGCAATTTAATTCGCACCTTATAACTATTACGTACAAGTCTGATCGTGGGTTTTAATCGTGCTTTCGGAAATCATCGGAATCGTTGTTCGTGTCTGCGCGAACGAAGATTCACGACACGCCATGTAAATTGTGTTCTACTGTACCAGAGACTGGAATTTTTGTGGCACGCTAGTGAGTTCTCATTTATCGACTTCCGATATACATATACCGATACAATAAAATACAAAACACAATTTAAAAGAAAATTAAATGTAGAGGTAAATAAAAGGCGGTTTTATCGCTAAACAGCGATCTATCCAGATACCTTTTGGCAGTTGAAAATTTGAAACTGACATATGAAATTAAATATAACAGTTACTTGGAAAATAATATATCTAATATTAAATCAGTTCCCAAATACGACTTACAATTCCTGATCCATTGCTACCTTTTCAATTTCATGGTCAAAATACTCGCTAGTGCTAACAAGTGTTTCTTTAGTTTCTTCATTTATAAATAGACTGTCCTATTTTTTTCCATATTATCTGGTTAGGCGCATGCCACGATAAGTTGCTAACAATCTATTTAGAAATTAAGTATATCGATATGTACAGAAAGTCGATAAATGAGAAGTCACTAAGACAACCCCAAGGTAATAAACAGAGACGGAATTTTCGTGGCACTATCGCCACGAGAATTCCGGTCTCTGCTTAATTACCTTGGGGCCTGTAACTTTTTCCGCGATACAAAGTACCTTAAATCCATTTTGGGCTACAGACTATCTTATGTAATATTCTTCAGCAATTTTTGTTTGAATTAATTAACTATTCACATATTTTACTACTAAACCGCTTAACTGATTTGTTTGAAAAGAATTTCAAATTTTTCCACGTAGGAAGTCAGAGGCAAAAGCTACTCTTACTACTATCTCTTATTCAAAATGCGAAAGTTTTTGTCTGTGTTAGTTTATTACTCCTTAACGCTGCAAGGGCTGGAAGGATTTGGATGACATTTGAAATGGAGATAGCTTATACATTGGATTAACACAATCTAGAAAAACGTGCTCTTAGGACCGAATCCAAAAAAGTTATGAGGGTTAATAGGTGAGACTTTGGGTAATTTGAACTTATTTTTAAATCATATTTTCATAACCACTCCCTTAGAACCTTGGGACTAGGACTGAAAGGTAGTAAGTGAAAGAGACCACCAAAAAAAATTCGACGGTCTTTTTGCTTAACACCCTGTATAATGGGGCTGTACAGTGTGATATTTTGAGAGAATCGAGGGATTCTAATGTGGTTTCGTAATCGTTTACTGAGTGGTGAAATAAAGTGCTTGCAAAGTGTTCGGATTGTATTCTTTATTAATTTTATAATGCGTCAGATTTCGAAAGTATTGTATATCATTAACCTTAGGTGGCCTTGTATGATCGACTCAAAAAAAATATGAAAAATGATAAGCTCTTTGTATTGCTGAATTTTTTGTCAGAGTATTTTATTTTACATGGAAGATAAATGAAACACATTGAAAATATTTCAATATATCTCTTGAATATCTCCGAATATATTTAAATATAATTCCGGTGTTGTCAGCTATTTGTTACTTATAAATATGAGATCCCGTGCAGAAGGGCGGCGTGGAGTACGCGGGCGTGCTGCGCGTGATGGCCGGGCTGAACGAGGAGATCCGCGCGCTGCGCGAGCGGCTCGGCGTCGCGACCGGCGAGGCCGAGCAGCTGCGCGCCGTTCGCGACGAGCTGCTCGCCGCGCGCGCCGAGCCCGAGCCCGCGCCGCACGGGGAGCCCGACCTGCTGGCGCACCGCGCCAAGCTCGAGGACCTGCAGGTAACCACGGAACTACACTACAAAACCGACCAGTCGACTTAATACCGCGAGGGTAATATATCTATTACACTCGAACTAATAAAAAATAACTCCGCTAATACATACATTCTTTTTCACTGTCACCATTCGAACAAAGCCAAGCAACGCCTTTACACTACCCTTACCCTATGATTTGGGTTTGAGTAAGCAGAAAATTTACTGTGACCGGAATAGCTAACCATTATTACCTATCACTACATTTTAAAAAAACCAACAGGCTCAGCTGAAACGCGCGACAGCCGTAGAAGAAGCAAACCTCGCGGAGATCCAGCGGCTCGCGTCGAGCGCGGCGTGGATGCAGGCCGAGCTCGCGTTCCGGCCGACGCGCGCCTACGTCGACGACCTGACCGTGGACCTGGCCGCGCTGCGCGCCGCGCTGGCCGAGCGCGACGAGCAGCTCGCGCGGCTGCAGGCGCGCGACCCCGCGCCCACCGCCGACAAGGCCGTGGACACGCGCGCCGACGCGCCCGCCCTCGCCGAGCCCGCCGCGCCCGCCGAGCCCGCCGAGCCGGAGGACCAGTTCTCGCTCAAGATCTCCGACGAGATCGACGAGATGTTCCGCCTCGACTACGAGGACGACGACGAGGAGAGCGAGTCGGTCGCCACCGAGATCCACGCGGACGCCGAGGTCGAGCAGAGCGGGCCGGCCGAGCTGCGCGCCGAGGAGGCGCTCGTGGCGGACGCGCTCGGCGAGGGCGCGGTGCGCGAGCTGCAGGACGAGCTCGTGCGCGCCAAGGAGTCCTGGGCGGCGGCCAGCGCCGAGCGCGCGCGCCTGGCCGCGCAGCTCACCGAGCTGCAGCACCGGCCCGCGCTGCCGCGCCTGCTCGCGATCGCCGTGCCGCTGCTCGCCGTCGCGGTCTACCTGCTGCTGCCCTACCTGTCCTGATGCACCGCCACCTGGGACCCGCCCGGGTACCGCTAACCCCCAGAAGGACCTTCCCGTGTTCAAAATTTTTGCTCACTATATACTCTTTATACCTCTTTTCGAAGTGTTCGATTCTAAAAAAATGACCCCCGACTCGGACCGATCCGCCCGCTGCGCCCGTACCTCGATTCGAATGTATTCGCCTAGTTGTAGATGCCGCTCGAAGGTTACAAAATATTTATTGATATTGTAATTTGAGGTTAATATAATATAGTAATTTAAATGATAGCGAATAGTTTTTTTAGTTTCGATCGAGCGGCAGAATATATGTATTTCCGCAGATCGGTGCGAGTCACGAACTATTAGCAAACGATCGGTGAGCGATTTGGATCGAGCTTGTTTCGAAAGTGCCATTGACTACGTGGAGCAGTGCCGCGGGCGCGTGTATATAGCCATAGCATCGTTTCTGTAAAAAATCGTCAGTACCGTATTAGATATAAATTGATTGTTGATATCTGCCATAATAAATAACTGTACGTTTTATATATTAAGGCCTAACGACTGTCCTAAGTTTTAAAAACATATAAATATTGTTGACGAGGTGACGCGACCGCGGCGGAGCGAGCCGCCGGCGGTCCTTGTTGACTATTAGGTACTTCGTAGTGTGTTCAACGGCGAGGGCTCCGCCCCCGACTGTCGCCTTGTTATTGCTTTTGGAAGCTACACATATCAATTATAGGTTTACGTAGTGCGGGCATTTCACTGCAGATGGACTGGTCCGTCGGTCTATTTGAATCGTTTGCATTTTCTAGTCTAGAGAAACGACTTTACTTGCATGACTTAAAGGTTTTGTAGTATTGAGAATTAGTTCAAACGAGCTTGTATTAATTTCGAATAAAGTCGAAAACGGTCTCGACACGTGTCCGAGGACGCATTTAGCAGCACCTATGACGTGTAAATAATTTGACGAAGTGCGGCATGATGCATTTTTGTTTGAAGGTGCAAGAGTAGCCTGTTGTACGAGGCTTGCAGCAGCTGTTTGTTTTGTGAGTTTGCCAGAAGCGGCGTTTTAAATTGAGTTGCTAGGTGCGAGTGTCCAGTAGGCGAGTCGCCGCCGCGCGCCTCGCCGTCGACGCTTCGGATCGCTTAGCTCTGTGATGTGAAGGCCAATAGATAATTTTTGTATCAACTTGTATTGTATAACTAATAATTGATTAATTATAATGTCCTTAGATTTACTATAACCTTACCACGTTGAAGTCCCATGTCTATATTTATTTAATTGTTGCACTGGTTTTGTTACGTTCGATGTTTATTTGTGTTTACCACCGGAATGTAAATAGTTTTTATCTTATAATCGTTCTTTGGTTTATTTTCACACTGTCCAAGAATTTATGTTGTATTTTATGGAGTAAATTAATAAGACGTTCATTGTGGATGTACTGATAAATTTATTGGAAATAATATTGAATTGTTTAAACGAATAGACTTTTTTTCACTCCCTAATTCCTAGATATAAATTATTTATAAACAGGGCCCGTTTCACCAAAAGCTTCCAACTTGTAATAGGAACCCACGTTACAAGCATTTCGGAAAGGGACCTGTTAATCGTTTTAATTTTGTTTTTTATTTAATGTACAGTCGCTATTAAATAACTCGAAGCAGACTTGGTGCTTAAAAATATCTAAACGAGGCATATTTCCTTAAGGTTTGATATTTTTGAACACAAGGAACAGTGCGATTTACTAAAAACCAATTTTATTAATGGATTACGATTATCAATAGAATTCAGATACTCAGTTCTAAAATATAGCGCATACTAGGTTCACGAACTACAGTGCGCTTGCGACTTCATGTCCATCGTGCGGAATGCGGTAGTCACGTCAACACTTCAAAGACTGCACTAGACAGCAGACGAATACGGCGAGGCGGGTGAACGCGGGGAAGATTCGCCTCAGCCCCCGATGGACATGAACTCGCGTGCGTACTGTACATACAGTATGTTACCCGGGACTCTGGAACTATTGTAGGGCAATTTCACTGTGAGGGTTCAAGTAATAGCTATGACATTGTCTTTATCTACACTCATATCATAAGTTCTCTATAATGCGTTCAGAATCAGTAGACAATGACCAGCATTACTTGATACAATTTTACTATGATATGTTTTCTTATCTGTAGCTGTAATGAAAAGTTAAAATTACGATACAACTTTTGATAAAGTAATGTTGTTCAAATTTGGAACATCTTCCAAAACCAACAAAATTCAAACAGGGGGCCAATTCTAGTATCAATTGAACGTCGACTCGGTATATTTGACGTAAAGTGTCGTACGCCATCTTGATTTCGAATGACATTAGAATAGGGACTTTGTTAGTTTGTCTATGATTTAAAAAAAACATTCATATTCGTGACATAGGTTAGCTTTGCCGCCATGTTTGTTCTGCCGCCTACTGAACGCATCTTAGAGTACTTATAATATGTGTGTAGATAAAGTAATGTATGTAACTGTAGGTACATAATTAGGCCTTAAAACACTCGTGTGATCTTATTATGAAACTCGCCTTCAGCTCGTTTCATAAAACCACACTCGTATTTTAAGGACCCTCTTTATGTATCAGTTACATAAAATACTATTTCGTTATTCGGTAAAGAAAAACAACGAAAAAAATCTCCCTTGAAAAGATTTTGTCATGTAGTTTTAATATACCGTCAGGAAATGAGATGATAACCAGCCGCATTTATATCTGGCGCCCTGGGCGGTCACGTAACACAGATTTTAGGTTAGAATCCTGAGCGCACCTTCGGATTATTCATTTATTTATTTATTTAAACTTTATTACAATACACAAAGTAAGTACAAATGGCGAGTTAATGCCTTGAGGCATTCTCCACCAGTCAACCGTTGGGCCAAACAGAGACAAGTAGAGGTACCGTTGCGTTGGTGCTAGATGACACGTTAAAAAAGGAAATTACATAATAATAGTATTGTCACGTAATAAACATAATCAACATATTCAAGGACACGGGTGCAAATAACTTTGGTCTCGTGTTGCACATACAAATTTGTGCTTCAGCAGCGAGAGCATAAATACCTGAAGCTAAAAACCCACCCAGCCCCCCACCCATTTATATTGACCCAGCACTTGCCGTGCCTGCATGCCGAGAACGGCATGTTATTTTTCTTACTAAAGTTACTTTGTCTCACGCTCGCAGCTAAATCGAATTTTGCGTACTGTTTTTACTTAACCCTTTATAAGGCCCCAGTTATACCAGTTATGCTATGTAAAATTCAAATACAGTTTCATGATTGACACTTCCTAGGGAATCGTTTAAAAGCAAGTCATTTTTCGTGCAAAAACAACAGAATATGTATCATATTCTGTAGTACGTAAGGTTGAAATTATAAATAAGTATATGTGGTCGCTAAATCGCATCTGCCTTATAAAGGGTTAAACAGCAATACCGGCCTTTTTGAGGTTTCCGGTGAAAAATAAATATTGTATATGAATAATTAATACTAATTAAATATTGTAACATCTCATTTCATGATACTAAATTTAAACTAAGTACAGTCAACCAATTTGATTCCTAGGCCACTTTGGACTATGTTAAAGTGACGTTGATAACCAAACAGACTTCTTATGATTTGGTTTACAACGTCACATTGACAAAGTCCATAGTGGCCTAGGAATCAAATTGGTTGACTGTACCTACTCAAAAAATAATCGTAGGTTTTCTTTGCATTACTTTTACTAATAGGATCTTAATCATTTACTGAGTTGCGAAAATTAAGTTAGGACCACGATCCCGCGGTTACCCTGTACCTATTGCCGTGGCTAAAATTTCCTTTGTGAACCCCTGTAAAGAGTAAAATTACAATTAAACACGATACAAATACTCTTTATTGAACAAATACCTATACAATAACAGCTAGAATTGAAACTGTTACTATGCAAGTCAACAGGCGGTCTTATCGCTTAATACCAATCTCTTCTAGATAACCTTTCGAATTTTCTATAGTGTTTGAGTAAAATGGCTGCGACGGACGTGGCGGATTTTTTTTTTCTGGCATCAACACTCGATCGTATGTAGGTACCGTAAAATGTGCTTAGTTTGCTCCCCCATGGGTAATTATGCTCCATAGTAACTATTTGGTTCTTATAAGTTAAGGTTGATGACAAATTTTCTAAAAAGAATCGATGCATACATCCAGCCACGCAGTGACTGCAAGCAATAGAATGATTTACAATACAGATTACCTCAATATAACCATGGAGCATAATTACCCGTGGGGGAGCAAAGTAGGCACATTTTACGGTATTATTTTTTACATATTTTGAGGCAAATATCTCGCGTGGTCTATGAGGATTGACCGTATTCTAATTATGGTATGGCAAGAGAAGAGCTGGTCGGTGTCGGATAAACTAACTTTTTTAATCTCTTGTAAGGAAAATAGCATTTACAATTTCAAAGGGGAAAGTAGGTTAAATTAAAAAATAGATCAGAAAGCCATTTTTGACTCGTTACTGGAAGAATCTTATAAAGCCTTTACGAAATAACTGTCACTTTTTTTATTAAGAACTTGTTTTTTGGATTGTGAAGCTAAAAAAAACCATACAAAATGCGATAACGTTTTTCTTCCCTTAAACCTAGTCGGATTCTTGAGATGTGTTGTACCTTAGATATTATGAAACAAGATCTGTACATTTAATTTTCTAGAAAATATTTGTTGGAAAGAAACAAATAAAGAAAATAATTTTGGAAACGTGCAGACCTAGTTTTTCATAATATCCGTAACAGGGGTAAAAACGTTATCGCCCGGAGCTAAATTTGTATGGGACAACTTTGTCAGCTACGCGATTTAAGTCTCGGTTCAAATCCTCTTAAGAGGATTGTGAAGCGCCGCTATAATCGCGTAGCTGTCAAAAAAAATCCATACAAGTTTAACTCCGGGCGATAACGTTTCTCACCCTCTAAATCAAGTCTCATTTACACGATTTTTGAATATGCTGTAGTTATTATAAAGAACTAGGTATGTACGTTTCCCTTTTTTGTTTTTTTTTAACTTGTTTAATTCTAAGAAATATTTTCTTGGAAAGGAAAACGTACAGACATAGGTTTTCATGATATCAGACATATTCAAACATCGTAAAAATCGTACTAGGTTTAAGGGGAGAGAAACGTTATCGCATTTTGTATGGAAATTTTTAGCATCACAATCCTCTTAAGATAGTGCCAAGAATAAAATAGCACTCGTAAATTTTGTATCACAATAGACAATTAAAATAACATATAGTGTCACATTTTAATTTACTTTCCTCTCCATGCAAAATGAAAGAAAAGTGTTTAACTGAGGTGAAATTATAATTATTGCACCCCCGAACTCTAGGTGCACTGGCTGGCGATTGTGCAGCCTAAATATCTTGAAATATATTTTATCTACACACATATCATAAGTCCTCTGTTATGCGTTCAAAACCCGTAGGCAATGACCAGCATTACCTGTGATGTTAATTTTGGAAGATGTTCCAAATTTTAAACTCATTACCTTACAATATTCGATAACGTAATGAAATTACGTTACAGTAGCTGTCATCGCTGTCACCTACTACCACAGGTTGCTGGTCATTTGCCTTTCGGCTTCTGATCCCATCTAAGAGTACTTATAATATGTGTGTAGATAAAGTATTGTACGCGACTCTGCCTAATTGGCATTACGCAACCGTCACGTAAACGACTATTTGAGATCATTGATTAGTTTAGAGATGCAAGCAGGATCCCAACCTGGCTTACGACCTGGCTTACGTACGACTTGCGGCAGCGACTGCGGGGCGGGGCGGCGGCGGCGGTGATCGTGGCTAAAACAAATGAATAGAAATAGCTTCATAGCCGACGCGGCGGCCGCGGCAGGCGACTCGTGGAATGCTTCAAACATGTGTATGCGTTTGCTTGCTGCTCGTTGCCGGCACTGCTGCCGCTCCGTAGAGGTCTTAAGGGTTTCATTTTCATGATCTTCCTGTTGCAGTCAACCCCAAAAGTAGATACACTCTTTTGTATGCTTTTGTACCTTATCCTTTACAGCCACGTAGGTAAGCGATGACAAACTGGATTGTCAAATAATGTTACTACGATAAAGTACCTACAGTCAAGGTTGAAAATTAATATCCGCACAAAGTTGCAAAGATATGTACACATAGACCTTATTGTCTTGGTAATAAGGTCTGTGTACATATTTTTGTGACTGGTGTATACATATTGGTAACCTTGACTGTACAAAAGTAAATAACATGATATGACGTTGGTTATACAAGCACAGAATAAATAGTGAAAGAAATCTGTGATGAAATTATTGGGCATTTGGAATGTGAATGTTAAGGCGTCTTGTGAGCTATCGCTATATGCATTACACAAAATGTGTTACGTAAAATTAAATTCCGAAGCGGACCTTCTCCATCCGTTTGCCCAGTTCATTTATGCTCGCCAAAGACCTTATCTTACCTTAACTTTATTAGTATCTTAATAAAATATTATTTTTACCCTTTTCTATAGTTAAACGCGTAATCTTAGCCAACACTTAAAGTTTCACTAAACTACACTGGGTTTAAAAAAAGTTTCGCCACCAATTTCCAAGACCGCAAATAGATAGGTACAGTCAAGAATTTGGAAAATAATTCCCTGACCACTTTGGACTATGTCAAAGTGACACTGTGTGTGAAAATTATAAGAAGTCTGTTACGTTTTGACTGATTACGTCACCTTGACATAGTCCAAAGTGGGCAGGGAATCATTTTCCTTTACTGTACATGCAAAAAACTCGCGAAGTATTAATTAACAAAAATGTTTACGATACATCAATTTTTGGACTTTTATTGTCCTGGCAGACATTTAGACATGCACTGGTCGACGTGTTGTACGAAGTTCAGGAAATTGGCACCATACTCAAATATTAATTATTTTGTAGATTAGGTTAGGATATATAGATGCAGAGAATACAATTACTTGCGGTTGACAATGATTTATACTTAGTAGTATCATTATAAAATTAAATTACAAGTTGTCCGTATTCACCCATCTTCTTTGCCTTATACCTAATGTGATTGCAAACTGTACTTTATATAATATAATATTTCAAATATCGAATGTCTATCTATTCGAACACTCAACAATGACGCATGCAAGAGAATTTCTTAAGATTTTTACCTATAAGTACATCCATCAATTATAAATGTAATAATTATTAAAGTAGGTAAGTTCAATAAGAATATAAATTTGCTCAGATGAATTTATTTAGCGCCTGTTTCACAATCGACCAGTAAAGCATATTTGACGGATAAATGTAGCCCTTTCTCTTTATTACACTTAAAAATAGAGAAGGAGAGAGCCAACTTTAAATGGCAGATAAATTTACTCGTCGATTGTGAAACAGGACCTTAGAGAAATAATAAATAAATCACGAAAAATCAAACTTCTTTATGTAACATCGAATAACGTATTAAAGATAGGGCATATTCATAATATTTATTATTTTATTATTATTTATTATTCTTAATAACGTGGCTACTCCCCACTTCCCCAGTTACTAATTACAAGTAGGTACGTGATTTTTATGCAATTAAATTTGAATTTCCTATCCTGATAATCTTGAGCATTTTCAACTATTTTCCTTAAGTGTCTTTGTAAAAAAGTGATCGCGTGTATTGTATCTGAATCGCAGTTTCTAGAGTGGGGCTAATTAAGAATTAACACTTTTTTTTTACTTAATAAATATTTGACAACAACGCACAAATCAGGTGCGTCGGTAACATTATGGTCTTGCACTAGGTAGGTAGTGTTTGTTTTATGCTCTAACTGCGTCTGCCGCTGTTAATCAAAGCGATAATTGACACAAAACTGATGGACTTCTTGTTAATTAATGGTAGGTATTAGACACAGTTTAAACGCAAATATTGTTAGAGCCAACGATTCGTTTTTGAGTACCTAACTTGTTACATTTTTGTTTCAGCAGCAGTGTAGCAATACCTATTTTACGAGCAGTATTGAAGGTCATCATTTGCATTGTATCATAAATTTGTCATCACGAAAAATCTCCTGGCACAAATCAAACAAAAACAAGTGATGATTCCAAATTACCGCGCTAATAGCCCGGTGGAAAGCGTTCCACGTCGCTCCGTCGCAGCGTACAATTTAGTTGCAACATTGTGTAATTATGAGGCGCTATCAAGCAACCACAATAAACAGTGTAAATTACGAGACAATATCTGGGTAGTAAGTGTTCAGCTTGTAGGCACCGAGCTAGGCACAAATGCACGGCGTTGTTACAAACGAGTGGGTAGCGCAGTGGTGACTTGATATTAGAGCGACTGTCCACGGGAACTGTTCGCTCTAAGCTCTAAGTCACCGAATCACTCTTTACTAATTCTTCTCATAAATTTCTTCTAATTGTTTGTAGAGCTGCGTTACAGCGATCGGAGTAAACACGTATAAGCGATACAAACGGACGAAGATCCCACCGACCCGTGAATGTCGGCCGAACTGGGAAGTTCGTCCGGGCGTAGCACTTGATACTGCTCTTCTTTCTTCTTTGTTCACATCACATTTATCAGCTTTAAACCTGTATTCTAATTGTAAGATAGTCAAAACTAGCGTTGAAAATGACTTGTAAAATACAAGTATCTTTCAAATGCCACTGTATTTTTCAATAAAATACAGAATCTTTCCTTGCGGATCTTCGGTTGAATCTTTCGCAAGTTTAAGTTATTTACGTGTATTTTACGAGGTATTTTTCGCATTTATTAGACGCAACATTGAATTGTAGAATATGTATGTAATTATTAAAACAAAAATTATAACGTCAAATACTAGGAGTGCATGAACATTAAAAGTAACCTACAGTGCTGCGCCGGTGCGCCGACGCGTTCTACGTCATCGCCTGCGATCTAAGTTGCACTACGCACCCTCTAATTACCGCTGCGCTCCTGGTACTTTATTTAATTAGCCTATTGGTTTTTTTCGAAAATTACATGCATTTTATAGGAAAGATACAAAGTTTCGAAAGAAACAAAATGTATCTTTCGCAATTTTCATCCCTAGTCAAAACATATCAAAGGAAAGTGTAGAAGCGCTACGTTACTCACGTTTGTTTAAAATTTAACAACAAAAAACATTTTTCATGGTAGGTAACTACAATGTTCAAGCAATTGCAGCAGTAATTTCATTGATAAACACTTTTAATTCCAAGCAAAGGGTAAATAGTCAATTCAAGGAATATGACATCTTACATAACTTCAAAAACCAGTTTTCCTGTTATATAAATGAATCACATAACTCTAAGTCACTTTAAATTCCACCACTACTGTACGTACACTTAATATTTTAACTATTAAACTCAAAATTTCACCTGTAATGAAGGTATCTTCAGCGCGAAGCGTGTGAGATAAGAGCCCGGCTGCCTTCTGTCGACCTTCGATCGGCGCGAAACGAACGAGTGAGCGATAGTGCGAGAAGCGCGGCGCCGCGCGTCGACGGTGAACGAACTCACCTTGACAAATGCACCATTTGGCATTGTTCGCGGGAAAACCGGCGGCCTTGCGCTCGCGCCGCCGCCGGCGCTCGGCCAATCACGGGCCTTCGCGCCACAGCCTGCGCCCGTTTTGGCGGGAACCACTCGTCTCTGAGCATTGCCCGCATGGCGCGCGCGTCGCCTTCCCCGCCGCCACCGCCGCCGGCACGATTTCAGCGTGACGACCTTTCATTCAACGCGTTGTCTGCCACTGATTGAGGCTATACACGGACATAACAACAGCATGTGAACGACATCGCTTCTTGCTAAAGGATTTATAAGCTCTAGCTCTAGATGCCAGAATAAATTAACTATTTCCTTAGAGAGGATAAGCTCACGTTTGCATAAAATGTCGAAGTTTTACATTAAGTACCTAATGTTTGTTGCAACTAAGTCAGTGATTTTGACACGCCCATTACAATTACCCAATTACTAGTGGTAATCAGATATTGTCTGGTGCATTTTAATGAGAATAGATATCATGGTTGAGCGAGAGCCAAGTTACACGTGAGCTACCAAGTTGTCAGAAAAAACTATGTAATAGCTTATGAAGTGCCGTCTGCGAATAATAACTTAGTACCTATTGACGTGCACCTAACTAAGCTTTAAAAGGCACCGGATATTACGTAATGAAATGATGATTAATAAATAGCCGATCGGATGTCTGTAAGTAAATCATTTTAAAAGCGTTTACAATTTTAAAATCAGTTGATTGCCTTCGTTTCCGTAATATTTTTCACACCAGTAACTTTTGTATAAAACGAACAGAATCTGTTATTCACTAGCTGCTAGTTTACTGAGCGATTACCTCGAGCACGAAAAATTATGCGCGTGAGTGTCAGTAATTATCTATTTTATTACCAAAATGGCGGATGCAAGTTGGGCCGTGGCGTCACCGCGCTGCAGCTCCGCGAAACGTCGCCCGTGGCCGCTGACTCACCTTCAGACCTTAGGGAAAACGAACAAAACATATTTATTACACACTTTAACGAAACAACAATCTACCTACCAACAGTTGCAAACTAAATACATGACCTTAATATATTGTCATTCGAAACTTAGAAATTGATGCTGGACATAATGTACATACATCATCAATCATCATACATTTTGTAGCAAACCAAAAATGAGTCTGGGAACTATGAACTGTGTTACATTTTATCGGAATGTCTTCAATTTCAAAGGATAATAAAGCGATCAGTTTCCCAAGATATTTTTAATGCCCGTGTGGGCCGCGGATGCAGTGCACGCCAAAATCAATTGCTAATCGTCTCCCACGCTCTGTATCAAATTATTCTGTACAGTTAAATCATTTATTTTCATTATCTTAATTGACTTTTAAACGTCGTCGCGACCGGGAGACCAAATGACATACGATGTTTATTTATTTAAACTTTTGCAATCTTACAGTACAGAATGATGGAAATCCTTTTAGGGTTTCGTAGTCAAACTACCCTTACAGTTTCGCCATGTCCGTCCGTCCGTCCGTCCGCAGCGTAGCTCAGAGATTCTTAGTTCTAGAAAGCTGTTATTTGGCATGAATATATATACTTATTACTTAGTCACGCCGAAAAAGTGGTAAAATAAAGTGTTTTTCTCGTCTACCCCATAGTGTGGAGTGTCGTTGACAACTTTTGTTGAAACAATTTTTCGATTAAGTGATTCGTTTGTGAAATATTAATATTTAACATGCTATTTTTTGTTACACTCAAATACTAAAAATCTAAAATATCTTGAAAGCACATATAACGAATTTTAAAGGAAAACTTTCATACGACTAACAATAAGTAGACTAGTTTGATTCCTGAGATACAGGCGACTAAAGTGTTTATACCTTCTAATATCATGTAAGACAGCACCAAATAACTTTAATAGAGAAGTTTTTTTTATATTTATTGACGAAACGTTAGCCTAGTTGGTAGTGACCCTGCCTTCGGAGCTAGCGCTCCCGGGTTCCAATCCAGGTAAGGGCAGATATTTGTGTGATGAGCGCGAATATTTGTTTCTGAGTTTTGGATGTTTTCTGTGTCTTTATTAAGTATGTATTAGCCTCGTCACACCTCCGCAGAATAGTAAATAAACCAGGCGCGGCGGCTGAGGCGGCCGAAACAATGAAGAAGAATAAATACAAGTACATTTCAAAAAGGCTAATAGAAACCACCGGAGACCACAGAGCTGGCAGGTTCCAAGGGCAACGCATATAAGCATTATTATACAACGAGGAAATGCTGCCAGCATCTGTGGTACTTTGCCACGGGGGCCATCTCTTTTTTAGTTTTAATTTAATCGTATTAAGCTTAGTTATAATTAGGTTTAATTTTGCTTTAATTTATTTTTTAATTTGCCGTAGTTAATTATTGGGTTTTTTTTCGTATTCATTTAAACCTTTAGCCAAACAGAAATTAGTCTTAAGACCGCGCACGAAAAAGATAGATCTTTTTTTAGTCCCTACTCTTATGAACAGTTTAGTTTTGTCACAAAATGTATGAAATTGTCAGTCAAATCTAGATTTAAGGCTTAAACTACATTTTTTTCCGTTGAACTGGCCCTTAGTAGCGTAGTAGCTATACTAAAATTACATTCGCCATTTATTGTAGCTTAGTTCGTATCGGCCCTACGCCCTACCATAGTTCAATAGAGGCCCTTATAGTATTCGTAGCAAGTCTACGCAGCAGCTACGCCGTAGCACAGCCCACTGGTAGAAATATGATCGCATTTATAGGCCCTTTTACAAAAGCTTCACTTGTTGTAACTTAAAACTTAATTGATTTTTAACACACTTAAAATTAGTTTAACTTTAACAAATACGTTAAAATATCTAGGCAGTTGATTTGAGCCTACTTATTTTATTAATCATGCATATTACATTAGCTTCTCTGGTTAAAGTCCGACCAACGAGTGGTGACACAAAAAAAGGTGACAAATTCAAAATATCACTAGCTGGTAACACGAAATGCATAGCGACTGGATAGCTGTACTCATAACGTGACAGCTTATTTCTTAGGTAAAATTGTTGCCATGTAAAGAATTTGAGAAAAATGCTTGTGTCACCACCCGCTGGTCGGACTCTACTATGTATCTAAATAAATCAGGAAATCGATATTAACTTACTTTTAGTTGATGGATTGACTTAAAATTTCGCGTACTTATGCGATTCCGATGAGAATACAAGAGGATGGTACCATCGACCTGGGCCTCTATTCCCGGCGGTAAAAACCGTATCGTATTTGACCTGTTACGGTATTGTTTTACGTCAGCCGCCATTACTGTCAAGGAAATAAGAGCTATCAAACGTTGACAATACGATAACAAATCAAACACGATTATGGTTTCTAAGTTTTTAGCGCCTAGAATACCGGCCCTGGTATGATGATGGAGACGGAAGGTGGTCATAGCTACTCCTTAATGGCTTAGAGTACAGTCGTACAGTAAATACGGTCAGTAACAAGGTAAATGGTAAAAATTTTTTTTTGAAAATCTTTCATTGAGGGTATTCTTAATTCACAGGGCGCGGGCGTTTAATTTTTTTGGCATTTTCATGAATTCATCCATTCATTTGTACTTGTACTTAATAAGTACAATTAAACGGATTCGTAATGATAATTCAATTCTTCCTCAATAACTGGAGAGGAGATAATAATTATTTCATTTCAATCATTAATTTGAATAATAGTATTTTAGGAATCTTAGAACCAACCTTATCTTCCTTATTTCTTTAAAAATAAACATTAAGAGAATATTATATTATTAGTATGGAATGCAAACTATAAGTTACAATTCACCTTAGAGTATTTATTACATAGGAATTGGGTTAAGTTTAATTATTTTTTTCAAACAGTCTCAATTTAGTTGATGCGGTATGTCACATTAATTGTTTAATAGCAATCTTAACTCGGGTAAGTATCTATAAATGTTTTATTCAATTCAAAACTTAAATTACGAACTTAGTCCTTTTAGTAAATAAATGTATAGTTTGATTTCGGCGCACAAAAATGCATAAAGTCAATAATATTTCAGAGAAACAAATAAATATTGTTCAGTTGGTTACGAAAGTAGTATTTTTGTTTTGATACAACGTTGAATTTAAAATGTTTCTATCGTCGCATCATGATGACAGACGCGTCTTTTCGGCCATATTGTTTATGTCGTGTAAAAGGAATTGAATCCTAGGGTGGCTCACCACCAAGAAGTATGAAAATATAAATAAATTAAGACATAGCCGAGGGCAATTATCTCTTATCTTATCTTATCTTATCTCATTATTAAGAGCTATTAATGAGCACTACTTGTTAATTATTTCAAAAATAAAACTTCACTGTTTAACTTACGCTCACAAAAAAAATGCAAAAAGGTGAACTTGGTATTTTAAACCTGTCGACCGACAGTCGACAGAGAAAGGCATAAAGTCTCGAGTTTACATAACACAATATCTTTGTACTTTATGAGGTTTTATAGTTCGCAGCACCTGTGTAGGTACTTACATTTCATGCACATGTCAATGACCATAAAAAACAATAGACTTTTGCATTTACTGTCTGCGCAGGGCACTCACAGTCGGAACAACAGCAGAACGAAACTAAGAATTTCTATAGATATTTTATTCTCTATTTCATACTGAACTTTTGTTATAGCTTTACAAAACAAAAGACGATTTTCCTGAGACAATATCCTCGACAAAGCGAATGTTGAACCCTACGCCTTTTATTTTTAATGTCTATTTTTGTAAAACGACATTAATCAAAGTCGTTTGTTCGGACAAGGATCCGTCCCGATATGGCGGGGTTAATGCTACGAATAATAATATTTGCCGTCTGTCCGTGTCGATTAGGACCCTCATTATTGTAATCTCGGAGGATTGTATACGATGAGATCTTTTCAGGTTTATTTATTATATAGGAGAGAAGTTGTAAGGTAAGGAGACGAAGTTTTATAACGTCTATAAAATACATCGTTTGATAGGTATTTATGTTTATTAATCGTTAGGGTTCGAAGTTATTACAATGATTTGCGTTTGTCCTAATCTAACGAAAAGTAGGTACCTATATACTTAGGTAGTTATGTGATATCTGATAAAAATAAGTTAAATGGTCGCACACGCTATATGCATAATTTGTAATGTTTTTTTATAATTTGTTTGCGATGGTAACAGGACTGGTTTGTCTATTTATAAATGATAAATAAATATTATTTAAGAGGCTGGGCACGGGCGCGCTGGGTGCGCGTGAGTCACGGACTGGTCCGCGGACCTGCTCCGCAGCTTTCGTTTAGAGGTCGCCAGTATTATTACTGGCTGGATCTAGCAATACCTTACATTTTTTGCGAGTCGATTGAGACCCAAAATTTAATATTGGGCTCGCTGTGGAACTAATTCTTTCGTGCGGTACACTTTGTGTGGAGGAATAAGCCCTACCCGAGACGAATCGATTTTTAATTGATTTATTATCGCAAAATTATTGCAGTTTATGAAATTTGTTTCATGGTCTTGTTACTTACTCAAAATAGTGTCAGGTTTTAACTTGGTCTGAAGACACTTGACAACAGTTTTGTGTTCTTGTGTATTCATTTGACTTGCGTGTTTTCTAAAACACATCCTGATAATAAGTCCTTTATTTTTCCTCCCATATAACAAATGATTCGCTATAACAATCAAAACTGAAAGCTGCCAAAAACGCTTATAAAGGCTTATCCCCTCCAGCCCCGCTCGGTCCTGCATCGCTACTAGTTAATCGCATTTTTATAATATTGTATGGTTAAACTTAAGGCACAAACAAGTAACATATAAAATAAACTGTAGTTTATTTAATAGAACTAATGAAATAGCCAGCGCGCGCGCATGTAAAATATCTTCAGCAGCGGCGCCGCGCGTGAGTCAGGTGTCGTTGACCCGGCCGCCGCGTCACAATACCTAATGCGCCATTACATTTTACGCCATTTTTTATCACCGCCAACTCTTTTGCCCCAGCCATGTTTGATCTAAGGTATGAGTACATATTTTTGACTCTGTTTTCATCCCTTTGATCGTTGGCGATCCAACACTGTGCGTTTCTCGCGAGCCTTTCCGCCACGCACATCGTCTTTGTTGTATTAGCACTCAGTGTAAATATTTAAGAAGCGATACGACTTGGAGAGTTTTAAGAAACGAGTTTGCTCTTTTTGCAAAGGCTAGAAGCGCACTTACAATTTTTTTGGTGTTGCGAGTTTTGTATGGATTGTAGTAATAACATACAATAAGGTGGTCCGGTTGTTTAACTGCCTAGTTTCTGACAAAAAAATATGTTAGACAAGTTCTGGTTTTCAACTGTACTTTTTCGACCAAACTTACGAGTTCAAACTTGGTGGGTCTACGCTAAGTATAGTGGAGATCCTCCTTCTGACTCCATTGTCAGATCAGCTCTTGGAAACCATAATACTGAATGTGTGTTCAGCCCATTCTAATTACAGGAACAGGTTTAAAATCGACTTGAAAAATTTGAACTTAGCATATGACGATGTTCACTGTTATCAGCTATACTCGTAAGTACCTATGAAGCATACATCCTGCTTCTGTGTCTAATATCAGTACCATGGACTTGAAGAAAAATTATACGTTTTATTTACACTACTGCCAACTAAAACATAATTTCCTGTTATTATACGAACAATATAAACAATACGTCGTTACATTCGTTTATTTGTTTGTAAGATTCACGATGTCGAAAACGGCAATAACGATTTAAACGAAAATTGCGGAATTGGGGTCGTTTTGGTCAAGAAATCGATCTGTCAAGCAAGTGTCATCTACGGGAAGACTCGCTTTCAACCCGGGTAATGCTCGTCCCTATTGTATTGTAGTAGCTACTGAGGAATTTTGTGGAATGTGGCGATATTTTTTTGTAAACTATCTTAATTCCAGTTTAGAATTCTCGTATTATCCACTTTCTTATCCCTTAACCTACCGCCAAGCGGCAGTGTTTGCATTGTTGTGTTCTGGTGTGGGGATAATACAACCGGTGAAATTACTCGACATTCCATCTTAGTCCTTAGGGTAGGCAACGCATTTGCTGTCTTACGATTGCAGTCTTAAGATTGTAGTCTTTCGAATACAAATGTCTATGGGTGTCAGATTCCATTCACCATTGGGTGACCTGTGTGCTCGTTAACTAGTTGTCTAACGCACTCGCAATCACGATCGTTTTCATTTTGAAAATCGAAGGCTTGTCTGCATACAAAATGAAAACAATTGCTCCACTTTGAAGCCGGTTGCGATTGCGAGTGCGTTAGACAATAAGCCCTCAGTTTCTTAATCGCAATCAGAATTCTTTGTTTTTACCCAACTAAGGGCAAGCAAAAAGGAGGGTTATAATTTTAGCCGTCTAAGTATGTTATGTATGTTTGTATGTTCATACATAAGTCCCCTGTTAGCTTCTAGTCTATTCATCACATTTTGACAAATCTTCGATTAAACTGCAAAACCGCGTAAAGTAACTTCATTTTGTTTTAAAATAAATTTGTTAGTTACGCGGTGTAGCAGTATCACCGGTGAAATGTCGTCGGCTTCGTCTTATTGTTCCGCGTGTCAGGCTATGTGACGTCATATTAAATCCATCATGGCCGGTTTTAACATGCAAAATATGCGCAGCAAATACAAAATCTTACAAGTTTATCGAGTTCAGTTTCAAATGAAAGGTTTTAATCATGTTAATGCATATATCTTGATATATTTAATAAATCAGAAATGTGCCATTTCTTTGAAACTATAAGTTTAGTAGACAAATAGCACTGGAGGCAATGTGATATGATTACAATTAGTTGATTTCGTAGTCGGATTTTAGTTTTAGCTTTACTTGTTCTATGAATCACAAGTGACAAACATATAGTCAGTTGCGAGTGCAAGTGGGATAGCGATAGCCAGCCGAATGCTGGAGGATTGTGAAGCTAACAATTTCCATTCAAAATGCGATAACGTTTCTCTCCCCTTAAACCTAGTCAGATTTATACGATTGTTGAATATGTTGTAGATATTATGAATAACGAGGTTTATACGTTTTCCTTCTGAGAAAATGTTTGGTGGAAAGAAACAAATAAAAAAATAACAAACTTCTCACAAACCTAATTTTTCATAACAAATAAGTACAACATATTCAAAAATCGTGTGTGAGAAACGTTATTGCCCGAAGTTAAATTTATATGGAAAAAAATTGACAGCTAAGCGATTTAAGCGTCGGCTCACAATCAACTTAAAAACTAAATGAAAAGCAAGTTTTAAAAACCCGACTGGATTTTTTGTTATTGTTATTAAACCCGTTTATTAATGCTACTATATTCGTATATATTTGAGATGTTTACAATAAGACCTTTCAAATGATACCTATATTGTAATAATTAGAAGACTTTTTTTTGTTGACATAAATTTTTTACATTTTGCCATTGTTGTTATTTCAATTTTAACAGTTTAGGTATCCTATGTCACCCAGCGGGCCGATTATGGTCGTGTTTATCGACGTAGATAAGCGTAGATAAAACATCTGTCACTTTGTGACCAGTATGTAAGTGCAAGAGTGACGGAAGCTTTATCCACCGCGATAAAGGCGACCATAATACGGGCCCTGGATGGTGAAAGGATTGTAACGATACAACACACATTTAAATCGGCTAAGGCGTTTCGAAGTTATGGTGGAATAAAGAATCGTAAGATACATATATACATGAACCCTGAAAACTTTACACTCCTTTTTTGGGCAGTCGTGTAAAAAGCTGGGAGTACAGACCGAGACCGAGATTCTAGGCGGTAAAAACCATGTCGTCCATATCGGCCCTGAACGCGATTTTCTATCGCAACAGAGTCGCGTCCACATATTTTTGAAATGTTTAGCTTATCTAGTGACTAGCCGTGACCGTGACTGTATGAAATAAAGGCTGGGTATAATAAAATTGTAAATGAATATGTATTAGTTGTGCATCCGGGAGCGTGAGTCAGCGGCCGCCGGTCGGCGACGGCTGCCTTGCGAAATCTCCTGTACGGGTTTTTCTAGAAATCTAGGACACGGCCTCAGTATCATTGTCCTTAAGTGGATTGAAGATAGCTTTAGTGATTTATTAGTTACAATTTGAGTTACATTTTCAATTGTCTACTGTATATATAAATTTATAAAAGAAAAGGCTCTAGAAGGAGAGTCATGGAAATTGCTCTACCGACAACAGCCTAGCTCTTAAATTTAACAAGCCAAAAAATAGTTGATGCTTAATGTCTTATTTGTGCTTATAATGTTTTCAATTCAAGGGGGACCGCACAAGCACATACTCAAATGCATAAAATTATGTACAGGATGCTTCTTCTTGGATTAGAAAAACCTACGATTTGTAAAAAAAAATATGTCTTAATACAAAAGTCCTTTGGCAAAACTTTAATGAAATACATACGTAGTGCTACAAATTGGGGATACTTCATTATACATATTAGCCCGTGAATGCTTTAATTACCATTAAACCAAATTAGGCAAAGTTTATGGCTATGTAAAAATTTAAAATTTACTTTAAAGTACTTTTAATACAGAGTAATAAAATGTGCTTGATATGAATATAAAAATTCAAATGTGACATTCAGAGAACTGCGTCGAAATATACGTTAAAAACATTGACCCGTACTCTATATATGGCGTGTCCTTCCGTGCGGACTGAAATTAGGATTCAAGTCGGCTCTTGGAAGTGATTGAATCGGATGAATTTTGTATGCCATTACCATACACAGAATATATATAACTTAATATAAATAACTTCCATACGTGTGCGTCAGAATAAAATTGATTTACATGTTCTTTAAAACGGGATGCGGAGGGTCAATGATAACAATGTTTTATTCAGTGAATAGCTTTAAGTAAATTTTGAAAGAAACCGGTGTGTTGTCCGTTGTACGATTTTTTATTAATGTATTCTAATTGATTTCCTTACGTTTCTAGTTTTACGTCATTCCTATCGTTTTATGCACAAACAGAGATAAATTTATGTATAGGTAGGTACACGCTGTTAATAACTGAACAATAGAGTCGTCACGATATATTTTTAACCGGCCGCTATCATATTTTCGTTCTTGACTGTGCTACGGCTGTACAGTACACAGTTAGGCAATGCCATATATTTGCCGTTGTTCTCGGTAAATTTTGAAATACATAAGTACGTGAGCTACTTTATCATGTGATGTATGTGCAAGTATATAACTGCTTACCTAATCCAATTTGGAACATTCTTCAATTATCTTCAAGCACTAGTAGATATGTTCCATGCGGCGTTGCGTTGTTATGCTGTTGGATGGATCTGAAAAATACAAGAGAATACTGTTAACTTTGAACAACAAAAAAAACATGGCAAAAAAGGAAATGTATCCCTTCTTATCCTGTCTTTTTTACTTAACAGATTTTCATTTTACATTATTTTTTAAAAAGATATCGTTTTCTAGTGGAAAAATCTAAGAATAACGATGTCAATTCCACATTGAAATAGGAAGGGCACTGGGGAAGCTTTAAAACATATTCTATTTGTGTTGTTGTTAAAACTATTTACGAATGGAATTCCAGGAAAACTGCGTGTACACTAGCAGACTTAGCGAAGTGTGAATTCAAACGCGGAGCTCAATAACTGTATGATGTCATCCGTGAATCGACTTGAAATGACTGTTTTCCGTTCCAACTCGTATTCGGAAGTTGTAGGTACCTACGACGAATTTCACTATACTGTTTTCCTTATTATGGTTAGGTATGGTATGGATTTTATGGTAACATCAAAAGAGATTACAGTAAAATATCCATTAATTCAAAATAGAAAATATTTATCCAGTTAATCGGGCCCATGAGGGCTCTTTTACATATCGGTATTATGGAGTGAATCTACTAGCAATTTGGACAAGACCATCATTGCTGAGAACAAGTGCAGCACCGCAACTCTACTCGGCTCTAGCCCTTAATAAGGCAAATAAGCTGAAATTGGATTTTACTACCTACATTTTATGATACTATTTTATTGTATTTTCCTGAAATATAACATCATGTATTATTACTCTTATGAGACTTGCGATTCCATAACTGTATTATTTTTTAGTCTAGTATTTATAGTTTAACGGGGCCTTATTCAGAGCTAGCAGAAGGAATTTCTTTCAATCATAAAATACAATAATTATTATAAGTAAGTAAAACCACAAGGTAATAAAGTAGAAGATACTAAAAAAAATACGTTAAGACAAAATAAAACCATTAAAAATGTAAGGTCTGGGTCAACATTTCAAAGGACGAATGGCTACGTCGACGAAAACAGCGACTAGCGACTGAATGAAAATAGGTATACACGTTTAAAAAGCTTTGTATACATTTTGACAGCAACTAAAATGTGCCGGTTTTTGAATCGTCCGGCGGATTGAAATATGAAATGTTTAAGAGGATTGTGAAGCTAAAAATTTCGGTACAAAATGCGATTACGTTCCTCTCCCCTTAAATCTAGTCCGATTTTTACGATGTTTGAATATGTTGAAAAACTATGTCTGTAGGTTTTCCTTTCCAAGAAAATATTTCTTAAAATGACACAAATTTAAAAAAAAAACAGAATCGTACCTACAGACCCAGTTATTAATAATAACTACAACATATTCAAAAATCGTGAAAATCGGATTTGATTTAGGGGGTGAGAAACGTTATCGCCCGGAGCTAAACTTGTATGGAATTTTTTGACAGCTATGCGATTTTAGCGGCGCTTCACAATCCTCTTAAGAGAAAACATAGCTGCTAAAGCATCAACAGGATTGTGAATAACTTTAAAATAATAATGATCAACACGATGGGGTCTGTAGCTCTACGTAAAAAGCAATTAGGTACTAGAATTGGCTGAAAATCAAGTCCTTGCAAGCGTGAATGACCGAACCCCACAAACAGCACCCGTTAACGTGTATGACGCGTTTCTCAGCCATTATTGGCATCTAGAAGAGGAGTTATTGGCATCTAGTTAATGACCATTTACAATTTTTTTATTTTTGCCACTTTGAAATATTTCAGTGAGACTCGCGTCGCTAAGAATGTACCGCCAACCTTTGATCCCTTGGCCACTATATGGACGATGTTAAAGTGACGTTTTCAATCAAAACGTATGTTGGTGTTATCGTATTGTCAACGTTACTATAGCTCTTATTTACTTGACATGTTAAAGGCAATATGATTTTACCCTAGAGTAGAATAGCCCTGCCTCTATTGTATATTCTAGTTATGGTTTAGGGTACTGTTTTTAACTCGGCCGCCATTACTGCCAAGTAGGTAAATAAGAGATATCAAAACGTTGATAATACGATAACATTACAGATCAAAAACGATATGGTTTTTACCGCGTTGAATAGAGGCCCTGATTTGGTTTACAACATCGTCACGTTGACATATTATAAGCGGCCTTTACATGTAAAGTTCGGACCGCGGGAAACGCCACGAGCCGTTCCATTCTTAGTTCCGAACCGTATTTTTTTACTATTTTACTATTACAGTCGCATTTACACGTACGGTTCGGAACGAAGATTGGCGGTCCGAACTTTACGTGTGCAGGCCGCTATTAGTCCATAGTGGCCTAGGAATCAAATTGATTGACTGTACCTTTTTGCAAAACAAAATGTCTCTAAGGTCCTAGGGCCCGTGTTAATAAATTCTGTTTGACTGAGATGGATAAAGTAAATGTAAAGCCATAAAAAACTGCAATTTTTGACGCATATGAGTAGAGATTAGTTCATTAGTACGGCCTTTAATTAGTAAGTTAGTAAGTATGAAGATTAAACCTAGGTAAGTAATAAATGAATATCGGTAATGAATTAATCACGCTATGAATTGTATCATTGTGCTAACTGTTCTTGGATCAATGACATCATGCTTCTGCACGTGCTGAGTTATTACAAGTAATAATATTATTAGTCCACCACATTTCTAGTGTTACGCGTATAAAGAATGAGTATAAACTAAATCGTAGGCGAAAACAGGTGGAAATGAAGAGTGAACATCAGTAATTTTTAATAATAATAGTCAATAAAAAAATCCTATAGTACAAGCCTAGAGCTTAGTTTGGAAGGAGGTCAATCTGTGTGAGATTAATCAGTTTTTTAATATCTTAATTTCAAGAACCGAAGACGTTTGCATATGTAACTGTTTTCTGAAATACCTCACTGTTTTCTTCACTTTTATATAAGTCCTCATTTCAAACATGTTACGCACACATACAAGTTACGTAAACGTACAACAACGAGTACGATGTTGATAATAGTGTGCGTGCGTCACGTTATCGCGGCGATAGCGCGGTGTCACAAGCCGATGACGTCATCGTCAGCTGTGGCAGCCATTTTGACCAAAAAATTTAATTCCTAGGCAGTAGCGGCTAGTTATCGTTATCGAACGCAGCAGCGGATGTAGGTCCGTTCCTTAATGGTTACAAAGGGCACTTAAAAAGTGAAAGGTGAGCATTCAAATGGATTAAATGCCGTTCTTCCGGAGGTTAAATTATTACGTGTCGTTGTAATAATATCTGAATATGTGGCGCTTATAAGTATTATAGCCAAGGATAAAATGTTTGAACATAGGACATTTATGTCGTTCTAGTTCCTTTTTTTTGTTTTTTACTAATGAACATTCATGAACCTCTCATCGCCATGATGCCAGAGGGCAATCCATTAAGAAATCATCTTTCAATTCCGGCAAGCGGGCAACGGTGTGTGACGTCACGCGCACAGCTGTGCCGGTAACAGGTTCCGCGCATTCCTGAGGGAACGCCAACACCGCGAGCCAACATTCCTCCACACCGCCACGTCTGAGATGAACGCTCCGGAATACGAATTCAATCTTCGTTCATCCAGTCCCTCTCACACTTCGGACATTATCAATTTTAAAGGAGAGGGTCAGAATGATTTTGATTACGGACCGGTGCTGTGGGCTGGTGGCCGAAATTGCAACTAATGTTGGTGTGTCAAACTGAATGCCAGCCTACAGTGGCGGTGGCGCCTCCTTATATCTAATTAGGTATTTTCTTGCAACAATATACGGGTACACTTTGTGATCTTCACCGGATCGGGGAATCCTTCAGGAAGGCCTATGTCCAGCAGTACGTCTTTCAACTGAAATGATGATGATGATGAATATTATACATTAAAGCTCGTAGTTTACAACTGGGAATAACCTGGCGAATTCGTTTTTAATCTGGAGAAATTATTGAAACAATCTTAAATCAAATTAAAACAATGTGAGAAGAAAGACAAGGATTAAGTTATTCAAGTTCTGTGTGTTTTTTGGCGAAGTATTTGTATTACGGCTATTCTGGTTTTCGAGAATAAAAAAAAAGAATACTCTTTGATAGTTATATATGTTTCAGGCAGGAGGCAGTGGCGATGATTGAAGTAGGGCCAAAGAATGAATGTCACGTCGTTTGCAGTCGGGTACGGGGTAGCAGAGTGGTGGAATGGATGCATGTGAAAATATTGTTCTAGAAATACCCAGAAAGCAAGATGCACAAGAGTGGGGTGACCTGCCAAATGTTTGAAGTATAATTGCTTGCACTAATCATCATGACACGATGGAGCTGGCAGGTGCCTTAAACAAACTGGTACTAAATACATTGTATTAAATTACGACGTAACAGAAAAAGAATTGCCCAAGTGCCTATTAATATTTTAAAAGGATCAAGTGCCTTTACAAAAATAGATAAAACTTTCCACTGCTGTTAAAAAACACTATCTCTTAAACATGAAGTTGGTAAATATTTTGTGATCGAGTACTTGTTGAGGTTTCTTATAAAGTTAAGGGTATAAAGGTTTTGTCTGCGTTAACTGTTATTGGAACACACATAAAAAATTACAACAGTTTGTACCTATTTAAAAAATATAAACAAACGGTTTAAAATTTATTTCATCCATTCTGTATAGCATAATTTTTATTTATTTAGTGAATACTATATCGCAAAGTGATACGTTTATGTCTTTTGCATGAAAAAACTCAAGTTCGAAAAATGTACAAAAAAGTGGTACCAGTTGGTAGTAACATGATAATAAAAAAATACAATTTAATGTGTTTCAGCAGTGATCGGTCTTCAAATTTCTCTGACACAAGAGTGACAAGTATACTATCTACCAGCTGCGGGTGCAAGTGTGATAGCAATAGCCAGACGAACTCTATTTAGAAACATTAGTGCACGAAACTTAATAGAGTAAATAACTAAAAAAAAACAAGCTTTTAAAACCCGACTGCATTTTTTGATACTGTCGTCGATACTTATATGTTAAAAACATTAAAACATAATATTTGCATGAGAAATGTTTTTTTAAGAATTTTCGCGACTCATTGATAATCGTGCAATCAAGACGAATCTTTTATAAAAAAAAATAGTTACGCCGAGACATAGGAATGGACTTACATACATACATACAGGTCAAACACATAACCCTCCTTTTGGGCTTCAAGACAGTCGGGTAATAAGAGAAACATATTAACAGGCGAACCCCAAATCATACACATCTTTTCTTAAAATTTTACTCAATAAAAATAACAGTTAGCTCAACCAACCGATGGCTCAAATCATCTCTAACATGAATATCAGTGGCATTTCTTGACAAATAGACGTAGTTGGCGCCTTAAGCCACGCACGTTCTCTTGCAATGTAATTCGGGAACACTCAATGCTAGGCTATTATTGTCACAAGTGTGGTCATCCGTTTGTTTACGACGGCAATTCTCAAGCTCGATAGACCATCATTTAGTCATTACCAATGTATTTTGCCATGTAAGTGACAAGTTGTTTGGAAATAGGGTATTATTTTCTTAAAAAACTCACTTTTTTATTCGTGAATGAATTATTTTATTAACAGGCCAGCTTGAGTTGCCCCGTGCATTCGTAGGCAAGTAAGGCAGAGTTAGGTACATACCGCTTTAACCGAGCTGCTTCGTCGCAGTGAAATACGTCCAAATTAAAATTTCACGCACTAAAGAGCCTGTAAATATATTACACCTGTCTGAATTAGTCACTAACAAAAGGTACGCCGCAATATGTTAGACACGTATGGAGATATCTCCATCTCATTCCAACGTATAGCTGCGTCCCTCTTGTTAGTGACTAATTCAGACAGGTGTGATAATTTCTTTACTTGTTAATAATACTCTGACGGAACCACTTTGGCCTGCTGGTTAATATCTCGACACCGAAAATCGAAGTTTAAGACAAGCACCTAAATGCTATCTCCCTTATAACTTTAAGGTTTACTTTGCAGATTAATAAAAAACGACAGTTAAATACGGAGCTTTGCCTAGTAGCTAGATATTTTTAAGATCGCCGCACCGACTTGTACGACGATATAGCATAGCGATGGGCGGTCATACACGTAGTTTAATGTCCTAATTAAGGAATTCTCGGTGTTCGTCCGTCACAGTTCGTTAACTGATTAGATTGCGCACACGCTCAGCACACGACTCATTTTTCCTCGCATTATTTGGGTTCAAACTTTTATTTTGGTTGTATGCCAACGGCGGTGGGCGGCACAAAGGGAGCACGTCAATTAGTTGTTCACTTAAGCATTCGTAAATTATAACTGATAAGAGCTGTACCAAATAAACTAGTTTTATTTCTATTGTATAAGTTTATCTATAAGTACATTCTCTTTTGCGATGATGAGGAAGACCACTAAATTGATTGGCTAGTTGCATGATAAATTATTTACCTACCAGAAACTTATGGTGGAACTGTAAAGTTTTATTAAAAACATACCATTAGTGCTTAGTATTTTTATAATGGATTGGGTTACATTCCTTTCTTGCCCCCAAACGATATGGTTTTAGTTTTAACATTGTCGTAGCATTTTTTTTTAACACCACTTAATATGAAATACTTTCGAATATTTATGGCAAGCATGTAATAGTGCCATTTTTATTCTGAACAGATAATAAAATTTATGGAGAGAAAGTGTAATATTAATATGCGTGGATCCATGACTTGTACAACAACCGACTATCCACAGCAAATTGCATTAGTTAAATATTGGTAACAACTATATGACAGTTTTTAAAGTCCGCGCTCTAACGCAACATGCTGTTAGGTTGGGACTCTTGGGAGATGTTTTCATTGTTTAATCGACATATGAATCGTTTTGAATTATTGCGCTTGCGCCTGGTAGAACACATCCAGCACGGCCGAGAACAAATCAGCAGTTATATTTAAACAAAAGATAAATGCTTACTTATAAATAATCTTCATGAGCTGAAAATAGCCCAGAAGGCGGCAACACTTGTTATTGGAAACTGCTGCCATCATGCCGAGAAAGTAATGGGAAAAATATCTTGAATCGATGCCAATTTTATCCGGAAATGATGTGTGTAGGCGTGTAGGGGCTGTTTGTGGCGTTTTCGTTCCGATCTAAATATACGGCTGACGGGAGTGACGTGCGCTGACGCGGCGCGCCCACGTCAGCGCCCACCGCTCACGCGCAGCTATCCGGCCCTCCACTCGCTGCGGCGACTGATGGCCCCATGCCATGCCTCATTATCATTATCAATGGCGATGACTTATACCATATACCATGATATTTGGCGTACTCTTTATACTCCCGCGAATTCATGAATTTCAATTGGTTGTCAAGCAATGAATGACATTTGATTTGTGCAGGATTTGTTTAAAAAGTGACTCTATCAAAATTGATTACTTATTTCACTCAATAGCTTATCGGAATTCTTACAAAATTTGTAAATATATGTAAGCAAGTATTTTTCAGCACCAACCTCGTCTGTGTCATAATCAATTATTAATATTCTTTGACATCACTCAGTGTTTCGATTTGCGTCGCGGGATTAGGCCTTCCATAGTTCGTTTGATTTGTATCTTAAAATTAGTTTCTGTGATGGTCTTAAATTCGTCTGCCCATCCCAAATGTGGTAAAAATAATATTAAATAATTGTTTAGGAAAACATGAATTATTTCCTTTTCTTCCTCATGTTTTAAAACTAATTTTATCTTTGATTGCGTTGGCAATAATGCATAGGTAAATCAAATGTATAATTATTTACATGGATGACTCTTTACCTAACAAATATTAAATATTTCGACTGGTCCATCTGTTTGATGGACGTTGCTTATGGACGTCGGGCTACTGCGGCGCTATAGTTTCAATACTATTTCAACTGGAAAATGTTGCACTCACAAACTTAAAACATCTCTCTTCGCAAATTCGCAGAAGCCTTGAGTTACTTGACATTCATGAAATGGATTAGGAGGTTAATACGTTGGTTTTGATAACAGATATAAGAAGTCCACTTAGATGAATGAATACTTCAATGTAGGCGCAATCAGCATGTAGGGGTAAATGCGCTAACTAAACTTCCCAGGAGTTGCCTAGTTTTGCTGAAGGCACAAACTTACCATCCTCAAATAACAAAATATGTTTACGAGTAGTTAAGTGTAAGTGATATTTCAATTATTGTCACCTTATGATATCGAAGTAACTTATTTTTTAATAAAAATCTGAAATTGTAAGATAGGTACCATTTAAATATGTAACTAGTACTCACGAGTGAACGCAACCCGTATCGCTGCTGAGTCAAAATGAACAAACAATGAATAAACATTGCTGGGTCAAAATGTCGCCAAGGTTATAGATAGGCGGCCATTTAAATCTCTTTCAAGCAAACATACTAGCAAAACTACATATTCGCCTCAAAATGTTAAGGTCACGTATCTGGGTCCAAACTTCTATTTTTCGTGCCACTCGAGATGAAATGTTAACAGCATATAATTATTTTTGACATACCTATCTCCCATATGTTATGTTATGTGGCTTCGTAGGTATCTCGTATCTGCTGGCACGAGAATAGGAGGGCAGGCATTAAACCAGTCGGTGAGACTGAGTCACGCGACGTCGGCCTGACCCCGGTTCCAGACAAGTCGAGACTTGAACGGACCCCACTCTTCGGAGGGAGGGACCAAAAGTCCACATGACTCAAACAAGCGAAGACTCGCTATTTTAAACAAATATGTAAAACAAAGCGAGATACCCGGATCTTTTTCACTGTTGTTGTGAAATATCGAGAAATTTTACTTTAGCTGAACATTAATTAACGATCTTCTGTTTTCTACAATGCTTAGGGCAACAACACCAAACTTTGTTGTAAAATCTACTTGTAATGCATGCATTTACTTTATTCATCATATTGAAGAGGAAAATGGTAAAACAATTCACCAGCGGGTTATTTTAGTCGGAATTAGTAACGTGTAGTTATCAGCGGCAATGTCACAGGGTTCAGCGGGGCCGGCGCGGCTGACGTCACCGTGATAGGTGTTTTATCGAGACAACTTTCTACCAATAACAACCTCGAACATGGTTGCAAATTTCACAGATTTCACTCGAGAGCGATTACCTACAACAACTGAAATTTTTGCCGCCCAGTAACTCATGCATGTCGTTGTTCTACAAATAAAAGCATAATTTATTACTTGCGATAAGATAACCTATGTACGTGACCTTTGCGGTGATGGCTCAAAGGATGTTACAGATTGATGGGTGTACCTAGCTTATTAAATTAGCTAGAAACAATTTGCTTTTGATTGGGGCGAAATGGTAGCAAAAAAACAAAACTGTCCAAAATTACTACAGCCATCGTCTTCTCAGTCGTTCTCGGATATTTAAAACGAGATTAATTAATTCATTCAAAAAATATTTCCTATCCATCAGCACACTTTCATTCATGTGTTTGCCTACAAAGTGTCTAATATGGGAGTCAAATTACTTTCCACGTTTCGAAGCGGCGGCGGCGGCGTTGATATGCGAGTCTAATGACTTTCATCGATGGGCCGGTACCGTCATTTGAATGTTGAGGAATCGTTGACGAAAGAAGACGCTTATGTCAGAGGAAGCGCTCGTCGGCCTACCCCCGGGGAAGATGCGATAAAAAGAGAAGCGGAAATGCTCGTCCGTCAATGCGGCGACATTGTCGTGCTATTTGTGTTAACGAGCGATTTATTTCAGTCGGTCGCGCGTGAACGTCCGCGGAGGAATTTCGGCCGCGAGGAGACTGTTTCCGTTAGCTTGCAGTGTCTTGTCAGCTCGACGCACCGGAGGCGCACACGCTGCCGCCCCAGCAACCCATGTTGGCAGTGGCACGGCACGAGCGATGGGCCAGAAACCCTATGCGAAACTAAAAAGTAATTTCGAGACAAAGCTGACTCATGCCCCGTCGCACTGTTCGCTTAGTAACAAAACACTTGTAATGAGCACTAATTCGCTTTTCGTCATAAATGCCTTCGTCGTATATTTTCACCGACGCACCATTTTCAGGTCCTTACCGTGTCGAGCGGAGAGGTCACATGCGAAGTCCATTAGCCGGCGGTCCGGCCGGTGGGCACTCACTGCATTGTGCACAGTAATATCCGAGTAATGGCACTGAACGAGACGGCGCGCAGGCGGCGGTGCGGCCGGCGCGCGCTCACGGAACTGACTGCGCCGGCGCTCCATTTGGGTCACTGTCAAACGGAATGGTGGGGCGGAGACGGCTGCCTCTGAAAATTTATATGCGTCTCGCGAATATTTTTCATCAGCTCGGGCGTTTTTTTCTGGCGTTGTGCATCGGTGCGCTCGCGCCGTTCACTCGGGGCGGCGGATTTTGGTGATTGCTGGGTGCAAGGCAATCACCGGCTCTTGGTTTAAAGCAGACTCGTCTCCAGCGATTACCCCTTGGAGATAGCATAGTCGACTGGGGAAATTAACATTTGCTTGTTAAAGTTGTAAAAGTATTACACGTTGGTTCGTTTTTAGATGATTTCCTGTTTTATTACTGAGTTACTTTATTACAGGTGGCAATTTGTTGAGTTTGCGTTAGTTCACGTTTCAGATGTTCACAACGATTGCACTTCCGTAAATAATAAGTACAGTAAGTAAAAATAGCATATTTTCCAAAATATTTGGCTTCAGGCAAAATATATACATCAATGAAACTTTGTTTATAACTTTAATCTTGGCACTAGAAATGATGATCTGCATGGGATCTGCCGAGTCCTACCAAAATTTAGGGGTACGCCCATCGGTAGATATGGGCAGTGGGGAAATTTTACTAGGCGAGTGAAGTGTCATTTTCCATGTAATTTCTTGCGTTGAAATTCTATTTTGAGAAAAAAAATATTTCGTATAAAATCTAGATACCCATTGTCTCCATAGAAGCATTTTCCTTTATACATTTCTAAAGGAAAAAGTAGCCTGTTTTGAACGAAAAAAATATATGTTTTACAAACTATTTGATTAATCAACTTCATCAAAGAAACTAATATATTTATAAGGTGTTTGGTTTTTAAGTTGTAACGTTCCATAAAAATATGTTAAGTGAGTCACATAGAACTAGTTATTTAAATTTATTTCTTAATTTTTCAGTAAATAACTAGATACTAACACGAGTTTTATTTAAAAGACACCTATTCTTCAGTATAAAAAAAAAGGGTATCAATTAACCGGTCAGCAAAATATTCTTATTTTGGTGAACAGAAATATGTATTTGGTCAGCCAAAATAGCTAGTTGGTAAGCAACTTATTTATAAATCTGTCAGCAATTAATGACATATTGGGCTGCTCTAAATTATTTCGGTCAGCAAATTAAATATTTGAGCTGCATTGAACGACCCACAGATAATTAAATTTTGGTAAGCAATCAGAAGGTAAGCAAAATAATTCATTTTGTCCAGCAGAAAAAAGGAAGCAATAAAATCAAATTGGTCATCAACAAAATGGGCACAACTATTACAAAGTTCATTCAAATATACTCTCTTTTTTTGTAAATTATTCAATTTATATAGAATTATTCCTCTAGGGCACACTTTCCTCGCAGATACACCCTTGAAAAAAGTTCGCCTTTATTCCTTATAGATCCCCTTTTTAAATACCAATGCAGTGTTTCCTAATAG
The DNA here is from genome assembly GCA_948252455.1 of Acleris cristana. Classification (NCBI taxonomy): domain Eukaryota; kingdom Metazoa; phylum Arthropoda; class Insecta; order Lepidoptera; family Tortricidae; genus Acleris; species Acleris cristana. The sequence goes on along the minus strand of OX411782.1, from coordinate 11,577,840 downwards.
AAACACTTTTAGGTACAGTTGTGTACACAAAGGTGTAATTAACAAATTTACTGCCGTGTCGGCAACACACACATCCCAAACCCACCATCAAATTTACAAATTTAACAGAGTCGACGGAGCTCCGCTCACGCGGATCTCCTATTTCTGGGTTGTTCTGGCCCTCCGGGCCTGATATAAAAACGAACCTAACCTAACCTACCTCATATTTATGATACAAATTTTGGTTAATCTAGGGTGTGATTGTGATAGAAAATTGTGTGACAAAACTTAACTTGTAAACACTGCTGACTTTTCAAACTAAACGCAATCCACTTCTACTTACATTATAGATGACCATTATTTTAATATGCATACCTCTTAATTAAACTGCTTACAGACATGTATTCTCTGCTGACCAATTGTAAAATCTTGCTGCCCAAATAATTATTTTGCAGCTCGACTGTTTATTAGGCAGACAAATGACAAAAAAAGCTGATCGAAATTGTTTAAAATGTTACCCGTTTATAAATTGTTTGCTGAACAAAGAGTTGTAGCCCGATTTTTATTTATTGCCACCCAAATCTTTTTATGCTGCCCAAATGAATTAATTGCTGATTTTTTTTGCTGATCTATTTTAATAACGGCTGACCATTTAATTACTTCCCAAAAAAAAATACATTTAGGAAAAAATATTGGTTTTTCGTGTTTTATTTAATTAATCAATAAAAATGGAATCCTGGGGAATCGTCGGCACTCTTTAACTCTCTCAGGCAGGTTAAAGGACCCAAACTGAATAGGGACGCTCACGGACGTTTTTGGTATTTATACTAGAACTAGTTTTTGCCCGCGACTCCGTCCACGTAGAAGTCGTTTATCGCTGCTCCCTCAGGATCTGTCTAATTTTCCGGAATAAAAAGTAGCCTGTGTCCTTCCCCGGGACTCAAGCTATCTCCATACCAAATTTCATCTAAATCGGTTCAGCGGTTTAAGCGTGAAGAGGTAATAGACAGACAGACAGACAGACACACTTTCACATTTATAATATTAAGTATGTATAGTAAGAAGTATCTTCAATTTTAAGACATTTTTTCTTTATTAGATATTGTGCCATTGTGAAAAACTTTTGCAAATCTCTGGCGCGTTGATGGCATTATTTCTGAAAGCAAATATGTTTGGCCTCTAAGTGTTTAAATAACTTCTAAAAAAACATGCCTCTCTGTTGTGTAGAATGAATTGCGTATTACATGTGTTTTTCATTAATTATTTTATAAATACATACATACTAGAGCCATACTTACACAAATTGACCATGTACCTATGTACCTACGTACAGATATTTTATCTCTCGAAAAAGGATGGGCCATACTTGTAGTTGTAACGCGAATAGACACGCACACCACAGCGACGTTTAACGACGACAGCTACGCACTCAGTAACAACGTGCACGTGCTATTACACACACACAAGTATGAGCCACCCGCTTTCGTGAGATAAAACAACTGTAGCAACAAAGCTGGGCCTCTATTCTACGCGGTAAAAACCATTATTGTCTTTGACTGGTTATATGGTATTGGTTTTTAACTCGGCCGCCATTAGCGTCAAGTAAATAAGAGATATCAAAACGTTGAGAATACGATAACAGGTCAAAAAAGCTAGAATAGAGGCCCTTAGGCTTGTGCTAAATATATGAACTAGATAACAACATTTCATAACATTCATATAACCTTCCACAATTGTGTTTCGTTCTGTCGATTGGACCAGTAATTGGTAATTCAGTTCACTTTATAATTCAATATCCCATGCATTAAATAAAACTTTTACTCCATGAATGAACATTAAATAATTGCTTGTTCTCATTCATAATTTCGGCGCCACGTTGTCTACTGCTCCTAAGTTATTATCTAACGTGAATGGTGAGAGTTCGTCTACAAGCTCTACGCCAGTGGTTCGCCCTACAAGAAACTCGTAACGCCCTGTATCTAGTGGTCTGATAGGTTATTCCAAAGCAGTAATTCCGAAAATTTGGCTGCCATATCGCTTGTTATTCATTCTTTATAGATTCAAAAGGGATAGACAGGGTTTCGAATTTTGGTGTCTGGGCCAGAAAGTAAATGAGCATGAGTCAACATTACCATTTCATTAAACCTCTTGCGGTCCTAGTCGTACATTAACTACGTCACGTTATTTCAAAGATGCGTCAAATGAGGAGTGAGAGGGATGGGACTGTTTCGTGCTCGGAAGAACCCTCATTAATAACCATGGGCTGTCTATCACTATAATACTCACTTTTACGCCTTAAGATACATTTAATTATTTGTCATTCGTGTTTATTTCAAACAAGAAAGTCTGTTGATAACTTTGATGTTTGATATACATTTCAGCCTGAGGGCCGTACAAACAAACTAATCTTTATAAGATACGCGACTCCGTATCCACGTAAAAGTCGTTTATCGGTATTCCCTCGGAAACTATCTAATTTTCCAGGATTCATTCCAGACTATAATCTATCTCTGTCTCAATTTTGGCTGTTCTGGCGTGATTGAGTAACAAATATCAAAACTTTCGCTTTCATGATATTGATAAGAAAGATAAGACATTTCAAAATACGCCAAAGCAATGACAAATCATAAAAAACTGTCATCTATGCCGCGTCTTGAGACGGGCGTCTTCCTCGATATCGGGCTCTATTCTACTCGGGCTAAACCTAATTGCTTTTCACATGTTATCGTATTGCCAACGTCATAATAGGTAGCCAAAGCCCTTATTTACTTGACAGTAGTGGCAAATGTCAATAGTAATATGATAACAATGTAGAAATCCAAGTAGAATAGGTAAGTCCCCAGCTTGTTAATCGAGCCCTTAGAGTTCGTCGTCGAAACCTTTCATGCGATAATAACCCCGTAGAGGCATAGAGCATAGAGAACTGCGATGGTGGCCGCGAGAAAGTTCCCGAACGAGAGCTCGATCAAACTGTGGTATGCGCGCGTTGGTTGAAATTTATTTAGATCCATTACTAACGACGAGAGACCAATCGTTTACGTAGGATCGAACCAACTACAGCTGTGATCGACGTTGGTATGTCGGAGGCTTTTACTAGCGTTTATTTAGGGAAAGGTGTTAGAGATTTAGTTTCTAAGATTGGGTAAAACTTTGAAAGTGTTTGGTAATAATTCCACACAGTACATACGAGTATAGTTATAGATTTTGCCGGGGATTTCGTTTTAAAATCACAAAGTAATCTTATTTGTCCTTTTCCGATGGACGAGCTATCTTTATACAAATTAGAATAAACCCGGTGACGATTGGGATACGTAAAAAAAAAAGTTTTTATTAAACACTAATAGCTTCTGCCCGTGACTTCATCCGCGTAGATTTGGATTATCATTATTCCGGGATAAAAAGTAGCCTATGTAAATTTAAGGCTATATAGGCTATCTCCATCCCAAATTTCATCCATATCCGTCCTGCCGTTGCAGCGTGAAAGAGTAACAAACAAACACACAAATTGTTGCATTTATAGTATTAGTAGGATATTTAAAAATAGATCTACCATTAGACCATTTTAAGAAATTGATTTCGTTAATTCGTAATAAAATGTTTTTTAATATTTTTCCTTCAGTAAAAATATTTTGGGACGTTGTGCCCGTTGGATGTATTTTGCTTTTAAAACAAATAACTTGCCAATCTCGTGTTGTGTTTATATTGTTCCACAAACTATATTATAAAATATTATATACTGCAATTTAATCAAAATCAAATATTATTATTTGGTAACCTCTAATTTAATTTGCTATAACTATCACATGCTTTAAAATAAGAATCTATAACGGCCAAAATCAATATGCCCATTTAATATACCTAAATAAATCTCCAATCTAATATACTTTTAAAATAAAAACGATAGTAATAAAATAAGATGTGGTCTAGGTTGGGTTAGTCTTGCAGCTGGCAAAATCCATAAATGTGAGCTCCGCTTAGCGGGGCTCCGTCGACTTTGTTAAAACTTAGTTTAGGGCGTTTTTTAACACGGTTATTCTGGGTACAAAGCCTATATAATAGCTTTATTACGAATTCGCTCGCATGGGTACCTAGATTTTACTATACCTAATAAAGAAAGTGACATTTACATGAAATGACTATAGACTTTGAATGTTATAATTTTTTAAGTTGGAGATTTTGAAATTATAGAATACTAGCTTTTGCGCGCAGCTCCGTCCGCGTAGGAACAGTTTATAGCTATTCCATCGAAAACTGTCAAAATTGGCGCGATAACAAGTGATTATAATAACGTGTAACTACAGATCATATTAAATTGTACGTACTCTGGTAAACATCTTTGCCGGTTTGCGCAAAATGTGGTTACAGAATTAACAACAAGTTTTTAGAGTTGTTGGTAATTCTGTAGCTCTGCCTACTGCACTCTGGAAAAGAAGACGTGAGTGTATGTATGAAGTTATATACCTAGACGCTTTTTAATGACCGTTAGCTTTTAAAATGTGGTGTATCCCAATTCGATTGGTATCCAGATAGTAGAGATGTATGTGGTTAAAGAATTTCCACTGTTGTTAACCAAAATCTACTAAATACGATGCTATTAACCCACAACGGTCACTCTTATTGGTCCTAGCCTATGTTCTATACCCACCATTTAAGGATGAGTACGAATATTTTTTTCTTGTTTTGTCTGACACTTCTGACACTTCTCTGTAACCATATTGATAATAATGATAACAAACAAATTCATTTGAATATGAACGATAAACCCTAATGATTTAGCATTTATCAGATAATAACGTTCTCACCAGGCATTTGGCGATAGTACGTGATAAGATATTGGAGCGCTGCCGGTGTCGGCGGTGCTCTAGTGTGGACTGGTCGGGCCACATTCCGATATGTCTTCGTCTATTGAATAGTTCTATTGCTAGCCGTTAGTCGTACTAAAAGTTTATACCACGTTTTGATTCATTATTATTGGGGACAGAAGAAGCTGGTGCATTTTTAGTAAATATATAATTTTCTTAAAGAAATGCAAAAAAGTTAGTTTTGTTTTTGTAGAGATAGACCACTTTTGTTTGTAGTAATTTTAATGAATGCTAAATAAATAACACCCTGTGTGTGCTATCTATACGTACATATATACTTAGGCCTGATTCCCACTTTGCCGGACCGGCAATTTTGCCGGATGCCGGTAAGGGTAGTGGCTGTACAATTTATATGAAGTTGTTCACATTATGCCGTGTGAACAGCGTCATAAGCCACTAGCCTTACCGGCATCCGGCAAAATTGCCGGTCCGGCATAGTGGGAACCGGGCCTTACATAAAATTTAAATTTAAATGGTGTTTGTTGTTTGGTAAGCGCATCACTCGAGAACGGCTGGACAAATTTGCTGCTGGACTTTAAGTTTTATGTTGTTGTCCATTTAAGGGTTTTTTTTTAATATTACAGGACAACGTTCGTCGGGTCAGCTAGTTTATAACAATAGATTGTTCTTACTGTTAACCTAAAGTTTACGGAGTTTCACAATCTTGTCATAAAAAAAATACATATTTAACGAGGAGTGGTAACAATGCCTATGTACCTACCTACTCGTAAGTCTAGCTCAAAGTCAGCTTAATCTTTATTAATATATTAATTAGTCCTATTATCCTACTTATATTCTAAATGCGAAGGTGGGTGTGTGTGTGTGTGTGTGTGTGTTAGTTTGTTACTCCTTCACTCTGCAACGGCTGGACGGATTTGGATGAAATTTGGAATGGAGATAGCTTATACACTGAATTAACACATAGGCTACTTTTTATTCCGGAAAATTTAAAAAATCCCGTATGAATAACGATAATCGATATCTAAGTCGCGGGCAGAAGCTACTATATCATGAAATCAAAGCGTGATAACATGGTTACGTTGCTTACCCCGTGCGTCAGGAAGGAAATATATAATAAAATTAATATTCCTTCAATTAAGGCTGTCTACAACACTTTTAGAGATTTACTTACTCACCTTCAGTATTTTGTGGAACCTCATTGTTTACTTCTAAATATTTAGTTTTTTATATCACTAAAAACCGGACAAGTGCGAGTCGAACTCGCCCAACAAGGGTTCCGTACAAATTTGTAGGTAACTCAATTCAAAATTTGCACCGCCGTTCCTAGCATAAAGACTCGTTTTTTTGTGATTTAATTAAAAATTTATGGTTTTCAGATTTTTCCCAATACTTGTAGTATGAGATTACGGTATTAATTGCCTAATTTCATAGTTCTAGGTCAACGGAAAATCTAATATATAAAATTCTCGTGTCACAGTGTTTGTAACCAAACTCCTCCGAAACGGCTCGACCGATTCATATGAAATCTTGTGTGTATACATATTCAGTAGGTCTGAGAATAGGTCGTAAACTATTTTTCATAAGGATTTTATGAAAAAAAAAATTACACCCGGGCGACGCCGGGCGCGGACAGCTAGTACCCTATAAATTTTGATTCCCTTGGGAGCGTCGAAATATATGTTTTTTGCGGCATAAACGGCCGTACCTTTTTTTTACGTTAACTTAGAAATATGATTTTTCACAGCTTCAAGTAAAGAAGCTTGAGTATATGGTTTTGGTACCCTACCCTTTTGTGTCGGGAACGAGTGGAGGTTTCAACTCGATACCTCCACTCGTTCCCGACACAAAAGGGTAGGGTCTTGACAGACAGACGGACGGACGGACGGACAAAAAAGTGATCCTATAAGGGTTCCGTTTTTCCTTTTTAGGTACGGAACCCTAAAAAAAACATATGTGGTTAAATTTGAGGCGTTAAACCTGATCAAAATTTGACAGAAATGTGACAGTGATTTGAAGTCGATTTTTTATTTAGTATTAACTACAGAAAAGAAAAATAATGGGTACCTATTCTTTTTATTTACAGTACATATTCAAAAGGTAAACTACTAAAATGGTCCAACACAAGGTTGACACTTCAGTAAAAGTTAAGTAGGTACGTTTGTTTTGTTTAACAAATCTGGGTTAGATATTACAACAACCTGTGTGATTCTGTAACTATACTTAAGCGTGTTGTTGTGTCATTTTGGAATAGTTTAAGGGAGACTATAACTTGTTTTGTTTCTTTTACTAAATAGTACATCAAACTATACAAGTTCTGAACAAATGTAAATTTTATAAATGTTAATTGACGCTGACATGAATAATGCATGCGACAATCCAATTAGTAAGTTTTCCTTAAGGACATACATACCCTATATGTCACTACTTCTTAAGGGTGATTTGTCACAGACCAGGCTTTTGCTAACTTATTATTGTCAATGGCATTTATCCTTCCTATTCTGTGACTAATTTCATCACTACGCACATTTTTTCAATGAAGTTGATCGTTTCTCGGAACACTGTAATAGGAGAGTCACGTATATTTGTTTGAGGAATAAAACTCAAGCGCAGCGTCATATTTATCATCGACTGTTTGGCAACATATTGGTGTGACGCTGATTGAAAAAAAAGCGCGGCAAAATGATGGCTGGTTGGGCGGGACGGGGGCGTGTAGGGGGCGGCGCCCCGCCCCCTGACTCACCGGCGCGCGCGCAACGCCGCGCGACGCCACGAGCCTGGCCCTGTACTCCGAAAAGGGAACTTCAAAACTTCCTTAGCGCCATCCTTATCCCTCTAAAGCTGTGATACATAGAGTGAAACGTTTAGAACCAACAATCTATTCAATTCCGTGAATCGAATAGCGTTTCTGCGGTGAACGAACTGAATAATTACAACGTAATTGTCGAGATTTCTTCGTGCTGCATAGATTAATTAATATTAAACATGAGCTTAAGTCTGCGCGTGGCGTGAGTCAGCGTGGCGATCTGTTTTGAATAAACCTGTAAATAAATAGTCGTTTATTAAATCGTAATTGACATATCTGCCATTGTGTAAAAGTGAAAGTAAACTACGGGGCCAAGTCGGATCAGTATTCTCTTATTTTAAATTTTATATATCCATAAATTTAATTTATGATCGTTAATGTCGATATTTGTTGCAATCGAATCAAGTTTGACGTTTACAAATGTAGGTTTTCAGATAAGTATTTAAAATTAGAGAACACTCATCTGAATTGGCGCATAAAACTATCAATTTACAATCCTGGTCAGAGCGATTTGGTATCTCAATAACTCGAACGTTCTACTTTGGTGCTGGTCATGAAAAACTTTAAATACCTACCTTGCCGATAGCAGTGAATTGTTTAATGACCTTAAAATGTAAACCAGATTATGTACATATTGAAAATCAAATTAGGTTACTAAAAAAAGGTCAAGTGCGAGCCGGACTCGCGCACTGATTGTTTCGTAGCGCACCGTACAGTAGGTAGGTCTTATTTTATTCGAATTCCGATTTGAATTCAATTTTGAATCGAATCAGCCCGAGCCCAACTCGCACTTGACAATTTTACTATGATCATATTCGACGCTCGTATGTTTTACCCATTTTACGATCCAACAAAAACAAAAACACTTTAAAAAAAAAAAGTTTCTTTGATGTACCTCTTTATTATTTCACTTTTTTATTTGTTAGTAAATTCCCCATAATAATACATATTCTGAAGAAAAAAAAACATGCTGCTATCTATTACCTACTGTGCAAAAGCTACAGTTCTTTAAAGTCAGGATCAGGACGGATGGACGGACGGACAAACGGCCGGACGGACGTCGTAGGCCTATTTATAGGGTCCCGTTGGGCTCCTTTCGGGTACGGAACCCTTGAAATGAAGTGAATATCCGATCAGACATTTGACTTTTATATCCATTTATCTGTTATGTATTTCACACATTATATCATAAATTTTAATTTTAATTTTTTGCATTATTGATAAGATCCGCAAAGTTTGGAATGCGTGGCAGGACCTAAAATCCAACATTGGTGATAATTAGGGGCCCGTCGGATAAATGAATTCTTATCGCCGCCCCTTCACCACAATAATAATGTTTGGGTTTGGTCAACTTGAAAATAATATCACTTAATTTAACTTTAATAACAATACAATATAGCAAAAAGTAAGTTATGTAACATGACTCTAATTTAGCTAAAGTAAAATTAATATCAAATCAATACTTACTTAATATAAATGTACGCCATTTAGTTAAAATTAAAAAAAAACTAATTAATTCCTTCAGATGTCAAATTGAAAAAAAAATTATCTACCTTATTTAATAAAATAACGTTACTAAACCCAGATTTTAATGAAAAAATAAAAGATTTTGTAAAAACTAATTTCATCTATTTTACATTTCAGCGACTTTCATTTGTTTTCTGATGGTTAAATGGTTAATTTGGTAGGCGTTGAAGTCGTATTCTAAAAAAAAAGTTAAAGATAAAAAAAACATGGACACCGTAGGTATTAAAAAAAAGTGGCCGTTAAACAACTTTGAATTATTAGATAATAAATGTTTTCCCAAAATGGCAGTCACCTAGGGCACACTGAAAACTTATGTTCAATTGTAGTTATAATAACTTTATTATTAATTTGTTGTAATTACATATATCTTTTTATAATATAACAATACAGCAATACTTAATTATAAGATAAACATTAATATTACAGCATTTTTTTAAATATTTATTATCGGATAAATAATTTGATCCCTTCGACAAGGGCGTTGAAGTCTTTTATATGAGTTTAAAACCTTTGGGTCCTAAAACAAGGGTGTCCTATTTATCCAGTCTTTAACCTATTTAATTATAATTTTTGAAAAAAATATCTCATTTCATTAGATCATATTTACTATATAAAATTGGAATATAACTAGATTTGGCCCCCGGCTTCGTTTCGGCTCGAAAATTTTCCGTATTCATTCCCGGGACTCGAGCACTCCATAAGAAATTCATTAATATCGGTTTTGCGGTTTAGCCGTGATGACGTAACATACACACACACAACAAGCTTCTACGGCTCTAGACTTACATATGCCATGGGTACAGTCAAGGACTTTAATTGTTATTTTGGCGTAATTTCTTTCATGTGGTTTGACGCTGACATTATGACAGGGTTCCATAGAGGCAAAACCATTAAAGTCCTTGATTCTACAGTTAACAACTTTAATCGTTGAGCTTTGGAACCCTGTCGCGGAAAAGTAAATGATAATTTTGACGTAACTTGTTTATTGAGACTTGACGCTGTCATATTGGTTGTGGTGACTCATCAATGAAAGTGGTTTATACATATATGTATGTATATACACACATAAAATACTTATCCAATTTTATCTATTCTAATCTTTTTTTATCAAGAATTCGTTTTCATTAAATTCAAGAACATATTTATACATTTCATCACTCTAATATTTGCTCCAGGGATCGAACCTGCGACCGCTATGATTTATGCAGGCTACAGAGCCTATTTTCTTCTTTATTTAAATCCATCTTGCTTTTAAAACTATTTCCCTTTTATACAGATTACAGCCGCCTTTACCGTCGTCGCGAGTAAAGGGCTATCATAATGTTTACAATGTAATAAAGAATTGTTTTAACATTTTGAAAATAAAGTGGAATAAAACCTACCCAACAAACCAACTAGGATAAATGTTAGGCAAATGTAGTATATTAATGAGGAGATTTTGAACTACGAGTAATAAATCACTAAGCGTTCAATGCCCAAACTCTAAATGAGCTCCATTTTGCACTGAAGCCTGGTTGATTCTAATGTAGTTTCATTCACAATACAATCGCCATTGAATAATATCGCAATAAGCTCTCGGCTCACACGGGTGTCATTAAACACGTCAAACTTAGGTAGTTAATAATAATTGTCTGTCGGTAATGGAGTCTCGTTTTTATATCGCACCTTATTCGAGCGCGGAGCGCTGGGTCCGAGTCTGACCGCAAATAGGGACACCATGTTGATGCCTCACGGCAGGGACTGGGGTCCTAGTGAAAAAGGGTATAAGTCATCTGAAGATCAAGTGAAAAAGGGTTTAAGTCTAGTTAGTATACTACGTTCATGTATATACCCTTTTTTATTTAGAGTTAATTCGGCTTGTACTCTTTTTCACTAGGACCCCATTTATTTCTACTCGGTAAAACTATCACATATTATCGACACGCTACGATGGTGGTTTGCCCGTGGTCCTACTGGCCAAAATGAGTATCATAAATATGAGGTAAGTTTAGGTTATGTTAGTTCTGCGGCTGGCCCGGAGGGCCCAAAACGCCCAGAAATAGGAGCTCCGCGATAGAGGAGCTGCTCCGTCAAACCTGCGCCTCTATTTTAGACGGTATAAACGATATCGTAGTTTACCTGTTAAGGTATTGTTATGACGTCAGCCGCCATTACAACATTACATTAAATTAAGAAAAAAATACTTTAGTCCCTAGAGATTAATAAGGAGTTTTAGTCCCGATGTGCAGAGACTAAAGTAACATTTTAAGAGCATGAGAAGTGAAAAGCTACAAATTACAATTTACGGGTTACAAGTTTCCATTTGACGCAACCTCGACCAATGACAACTAGCCATTTGAGCAGTGTTGCCAGTTAAAACCTGTAAAATTATTACTTGTAGGTTTATAAAACGTGCCCTAAGTGGCGCAGGACGGGCCCTTATGGTTTGCCATTACTTGGGGGAATTAATGACTATTAAATAGACAAACGAAACGATGGCGGGTGGTCGAGAGCGTTAACAAAGCGGTGGCCGAGATTAGGTTCAGGGTAGTGATTCTTTCAAAAGCAAAGGTGAGCGAACGCAGGAGTGAATGTCCAAGCGGCGAGTTTAAGTAGTCCCGTCAAAGCGAACAAAACACATTTCAGCGTGTGTATTCAATTTGGTAGCATGGCTTCTCGAACGTATAAGGCTGCCTAATTGAGAATGCACGCGCTAAAATGTATTTTGCTCGCTCTGACGGGACTACTTAAACTCGCCGCTTGGACATCCACTCCTGCATTCGCTCACCTTTGCTTTTGAGAGAATCACTACCCAGATCAGTGGGCAGACCATCAGCTCGTTGGTCTGATGACATTTGGCAGACAGTTGGGAAAGGATGGTTGGCGTTACCACGAGACCGGGCAAAATGGCGTGTAAATGAAGATGAAGAATTTTTGAAGTAAAAATATTGTTAATACATAACATAAGGCTAATAAAAATAAGCTAGTCATCATCGCAACGTATGGGCAGCCTACCGGATGAGTCACGCGAGTGACGTCACCCCGATCTCGGGCCCCGTTTGTTTGCGCGGGCGCAATCCTTCCACGAACCCGGTGCTTAGGACCTTTTCGTTCTTGTTCTGACATATGATCATTCAGTTAATGGATATTAATCGGGATTTTATCCTGTTTTAAATTTGTATACATGCATTAGGGCAAGAACCTAAATCTGCGCAAAAATATGTCATTAATATGACTTGAAATTGAATTCTCTATGAAAAACGTAACTCTTAATATAAAATGAGATAGCGTTATATTATTTTGAGTTATATTTTAATTAGTTTAAGGGCCTGTTTCACAATCGACAAGTAAATTTATAGTTAGCCAGTTAAAGTTAGCTCTCTCCTTGTCTATTTTCAAGTGTAAGGAAGAGAAAGGGCTAAATTTATCTGTCAAATACATTTACTTGTCGATTGTGAAATAGGCGGTAAGTGTTATGCATGGAGTTTCTTTGAGAGATCAAATCGAAAAGAGTGCATGTAGAGAACAACCGAGGTAACCGAGATAATCTGGATAGTTCATGGACTTAAGTGTCAGCCGATAGGGTTGAAGAATTCTCAGGTGGCCACCCCGTCCCAGATAAGAGGCGTCGTCAGCAGATTCTCTACAAGATGAACTGGTGATTCGGTAAAGGTAGCAGGAGTCGATATATCCGGGTGAGGAATGTCCAGCAGTGGATGTCCTTCGGCAGCCAAGATAACCAAGTATAGCATTCACCATCATCATCTCAGCATATAATGTTCCCACTGCTTAACCTATCTCTAGCAGTAGCTTGTTTAATTAGTCGGTAGAAGCAATTGCAATCCAATCAAACTTAAACAGGAGCAAATCCAAAAATTGGATGCAGTGGTTTTTTGGATTTGCTCCTTTGTGAGGATTTCCTTCTTTAAGATGCTGCAATAGTTTAAGAGGGCTTCTGTTTAGCACTGGCCTTACTGAGTAATGTAGAGCTTAATATTTATGTCACGTTGAAAATCTTGAATCAAGACAGGGTTTGATTAAACCTGCGGATTTATTCTACTCGGTAAAATTATATAGCTTTTGACATGTTATCGTATTGTCAAAGTTACGATAGCTCATATTTACTACATAGTGATGGCGGAGTTCAAACAATACGATAACATCAACATGGTTTACCGAGTAATATAGAGCCCTTGTATTTGGCGTTGTTTTTAGGTAGGGTGGCCATCCGTCCGGGTTTCCCCGGATTTGTCCTAGTTTAGAAGGCGTCCGGGGGAGCGTCCGTGCGGGGTGTCATTTGTAGTCCGGGTTTAAAAAAAGGCGACTCGCGCGCCGCGGTTTGGACAACTGGGCTCCAAAAACCCGGGGTTCACGCGTCTTGTCCTGTTTGCCAAATTTTAGAAATGGTAACCCTATTTTTAGATCAGAAATAAATTAAGCCCAAAGAAAACTGCCAAGAGCTACTTATTTCTTGAGTTTACTTCTAGCTTTACCTCGGCTTCTGTATCCCTTAAACTAGTGTTAAATAGATAGCCCCAAACTATTTACGTTAGTATGTTAGTGAATCACTTGTATTGTCAAAATAGCAGCGTTCTAGCCAGCATCGGTTGCACCTCGGGGCTTCGACCGGGGTGAACGACCGCCAAACCGCGCCAATCCGCCGCCATATTGGATTCGTCACGGAACGCGCGCATTATGTCTTCTGCTCAAACTCGCCAGCATCAACTCATACGCAGTTAACCGCTTCATATTCATAAAAAAGATCTTAAATTCTACTTTGTATCTAACCTGCCAGCAAATTAAATTCTTCAACGTCTGTTGCCTGTTAATTACGTAGTTAAATCAAATCACAAAGTGATTTTCACTTGATATCTCTTGATTACCGGCAATCAAATTTAGGAAAACATTGCAACACCTACATTTAGCAAATAAACAATGACATACGATCGAAATAAGAAGTAGCTGTACAACTATATATAAAAAAAAACTTTAATACTTTACAGAGACAAGGTACTACAATTTACAGCTGCTTCTATCTAAGTTCAACTGTAGGTACAATGCCAATTTAAGGCGAATTAGTATAACGTCATTTGCCAGATGATTCAAAATGTATAACACAAATAATAATTTGCTTTGGTTAGGTATTTCACCCAGTTACAATAGCTCAGTTACCTAACATTTTACTTCGTCCTGTTTTGCCCGAAGCAATGCTAATCAATAACATGCGTAACCTGGGTCTGCTGAACCAATGACTACGTTTTCTTTCGATTATCACGATGTGCGATGCTTAGAGTGAAATGAACCGCAATTGAAACTGTTTAATGACACAATTTGGTTAGTTTACTGTTACTTTATAACCGATACCGCGTCGAATCAACATTTCGTGGGCTTCTCTTGGCCATGAATGGTTTTAGAGGAATTAGATAAACGTTACATAATGGCCAAGTTGTGAAACTACAATGGCCCAGTTGTATGCGAATGGTTATCTCAATTATCCGTAGGTACTATTTACTAAGCTGTACTCGAGTCACTAATCGAACTCAACCATGAGAGTTTGTGACCCGAGATTCGTTGCATGCACACACAAAAATGGCGAACATTTTCCAGCGCAGGCCGCGGCAAAAAGCGCGGGCCGCGGCGCATAGCAACAGCGATTGTTCTCCGTCGCACCGCCGCGCGCGCCTCGCGTCATCCCGACCGCCGTTTGTTTTTTACTTTTTTATCTTCTGATAAATGAAACGAGGTCTTCGGTGAATCGTATTAAATGTTATTTAACCTTGTTTGCACGTCCTTGCCACATTTGAAGACTGTCTTGGAATCTCATCGATTCAACGACGGCTAAATTAGTTTGAAAGGATCGTACCTTAACTTACATTGACTTCTAAACTTAATGGCGTTGGATTGGATGTTACGCTTTTAGACGCGTAAATAAAAGGAAAAATGATACAAAAATGGAAATAGTTAGCCAGACCCAATAAATCCCCTTGAGGCGTGTATAACGTGCACGTAGGTGACATTCTCGGAGCAAAGGAGAAACTAGTCGGACGGCATTCAGGGCTCGCCCTCAGCCACCGAGCAAGTACCGTTGGTTGCCAGCGCCCGCACCGTGCGATGATCGAGGGCTGCTGTGCTACTCTGAAGCACTAAATACCAAACATACTAAGCTCGTACCCTTTTGCACTAATGTTATAACACAAAAGTGAGAAAGGGACACGATTAAAGTAACTAAAGAGTTCTGATTTTTGGTGTAGCGTGGGTACAGTACCCCAACGAAAATGTTAAGCACTTTAGTGCGTTGTCATAGTAAACTTCAAACATCAAATGACACACATGACAATGACAATGATATTCACAATGACAAGGTTCTAAGTATGCTCAACATTTTGATTGGGTGACTGTACCCTGCGACCTGCCACCGGGCACTGCACTTTACAGCGCCCAAGTCTAGAAGACACATTTTCACATCATTATGTACCTACCTACAGTGTATGACATAATTATATTTGTGATTGTGTAGAATTAGACATTGTAATGACTGGGTTTGGCAACGATTCTAATAGAAAACCTTTTTCAAGAGCGGTACGTGATTGTAAAAAGTGATCACAAGTTGACATTATAAGGGTATAGGTACATTCTAGTGACAGGCAGTTGAGGTTGTCTATTCCATCACGTCAGCCGGACGGTACGCGTCCACTGCTGGTTATAGATATTTTAGGCCTTCATAATAATATCCAAAAAAGGTCATATTGGTTAGCAAATGAAAGAAATGCAGAAATTAGTTTATATATCTTATTACAATTCAGTAGAGTCACATGACTGGGCAGCCCTGTTCTCAGTCATCCGTATTATGTTATTGGCATTCATGGGGACGAGCGGTCCTATAGGATCGGCCATCAAGACTGGCATGCAATTGACTTTAAATGCATTCCATTTATCGTACAGTTAAACACTCTATTGCCGTCCCGTAATCGGTGTATGTCATTTATATCCCGGGTTTTATATCCCTACTGTCAAAATTATATTTCCAAATAGATTTGTAGGTATTTGACGGTGGGAAAATAAGTTGGTTGTCTTGGTCAATCTGCAAGCAATGAGACATATAAAAGAACAAGAAAACGTTACAAGATAGATTAAACGGAAATAAAAATTCAGATGATATTAAAAGTTAGTCCTTCCATTTAAAAAAATGGTCAAATGCGAGTCGGACTCTAGCACTGAGGGTTCTGCATGAATCATCAGAAACCCAATAAAGTCCTGCTGATCTTCTCAAGCCCCACCGTACGAGATACCTAACACGTTTACATATACAGGTGTCCCATAAACCGACTTCAAGCCTAGGGCTGATAGAGCTTCTAAAAAGCTATCGATTTAAGCCCTATGTATGTTCAGCAATTTTTACTAGTTTCGGAAATATTGATCATTTTTATCTAATTTTTTGTAATGATGAATGAATGAATGTTATAGACGATCATTCACAATGTTATAGATACACTAGTGAAACATAGTCACTTAGTCACAATGTAAAAAAAAAACATTTCTGGCAGTTTCACGAATCACATAATACGCACAACCCGACTTTAGGCACATTGTTAAGTTTTTAAATGGGTTTTGTCCATAGCTTTAAGTTGCGTATTGTAAGGTACCTACTTGAATATTTTTAATATACATTCAGCGAGCTATGTAAAATGAAGACACAGTCGGCCTTGAGGAATGCCGCCTGCATACATTGTAAGTGGATTTCCAGCCAACATAGTTTCACAGCGATATGATCGGATCAGCGTTTCATCTCACTCGACAACGGCATGCGAGGTATAAGTAGGTAAGTACATTAATTATTAATTGAATTCTTTGAATATTTCTAGGTACTCGTAGATTAAATCTATCACATATTGGGTGTCAAGGCGTCGGGCACTCTATGAATACTTCTGTCATACTCTTACTTAATGATGTGGCTCTCGCACTCTTATATTAACTGATTCAATCCTTTAAAAATGGCATACGCTTAAGTAATTGGTCATGCCATCGGACCCTAAACAACAAGGTTGATCGTATGACTTTATTGACGTCTGCATTAAATTCGTGTTGTGCTTTGTTCGCAGGGTGAGTTAGCTGCGATCACCAGATAATGATGCAATTCCCGGAGTTTGACTCACCTCTTTGTGAGAGTCGCGGTGATTCACCCGTCGCGTTGCGTGATGTGCTAATTCCACTCTGGGTTGTATACAAGGCTGTTTACCGGCTCCCGCTTGGGAGGCAGGTCACGTCCTCGCCCAATATTATGAGCCTATGAGCCTCGTTCTAAGTAGGATTTTATCACAATTCGTACCTGACTTTCTTGCAATGAAACGAACGGGCCAGAACGGGACGTCTAATAAAAATTAGCTTTAAATCTTTACTTTGGCAAGTCTTGACTTTATAGCATATCATAAAAGAGGTTCATAAAGCAAACATTATTTAAGAAGTGGAGTAAGTGAGCGTCAACGGACCCGCCGCCGTGGACCGTGACGGAGAAGTGGTGTAAAAATAATAATTATTATATTCGAGGCATGTAAGCTAATTAAAAACGAAATATAATTGTGCTAGTTATAAGTGTAAGCAGTCGGCGATACAGCCGGTGCATCCCAGTTTCTGTTGCTAACAACTTGACTCTGCATTAAATTTTATCTCTAGAAAGTCAACACCACCTGGTTAGGTATACATGGTTTGCTTAATTGTTATTAAGATTGATTTCACAAATTAAATACTCAATGATTTGGAATTTATCAAAGTAGGTACTTTCCACAACCTTTGCTTATCGCAGCACTAACACGCATTGACAAGAACAAGTAGTTACTTATTCAAAAAAAGTTATTTTCTTTACTCTTGTCGACGCGGCCACACCGCTAGCTAAGTCTTGACTTAAATGGATTATCAAATTATTTACACGTCGCAGGAGACGTGTCAAATTTTAGGTACGTGCGTAGTAAAGGCATTAAATCTACTAAATGAAATGAATTCTGGGTTACAGTTACAGCTACAGAAAATGCGTCAAATTTCTAGTCAATATTAATACAGGTGTCCAATAGAAGATCGTTTCATCCAACGCCATATACGGTGCTAATTAGCCAAGCCCGGAGACAGGCAGTTCAGATCAAAGCGGCACAGACGCCGGCCAGACGCGCGCGGGAGGGAGCGCGAGCGCAAGGGAGAGGCGAAGGCTGCGTCTGCGTCGTTACGTCACGTATCCGGGTTCGCGGCCGCCGCACGCGCTGCAGCCCGATTCTGAATGCAGAGCTGCAAGAAATAAGCTGCTAGAAAAAGAATTTAAAAGAAACTAAACGAGTTTTATTTAATTGCTTTAATAATGAAAAGCGTTAGACAAGTAAAACTAAATAAAAACAGGTTTCTTAAAAAATATTGCTGACTGTAACTGAAGGTAATGTTTTGTAGCCAGCTTGAGACTCCATCACTAAAGACGCCATAATATTGTAAATGATCATCAAATTTTAATATATATTCAAACTTGCAGCCTATATTACAATAACGGGAAGAGGTCCAAAATTTACTCGGAAGATTTGACTCGAACAAATGTAAAGTATTTACCCACAGCAACATTATTTATTGACCCACTATAGAACCCTGTCGCAGAAAAGTAAATTATTAATTTTGACGTAGTTTATTTCTCATGACTTGATGCTGTCATTATGACAGGGCTATGTGATGGGCTCAACAATGAATCGAGTAACAGTAATGTAGGCAGTTTCCTTCTGTAATCCTCGAATAGGGCTGGCGCGCGCCGTCTGCGCCGGCGACTGCGACTGTCCGCTGAGAGCTGGGCAGGTGAACAATCTGACGAGAAAAAACTACGCACCAGTGTACGGTGATGACTTGTGTTTAGGACTTTTTGCTGCGTGTTTTGTCTCAGTACTACATATTTCTTGCATGATAAATAAAGGTCTTGAAAAAGCAGTATAGTCACTTAATAGTTTCGGCATGTCATGTTTACATAATACTTAATGTGGCGGCCGCTGTCACAGTTTTACTCGTAGTTCCTTGAAGCTCTTAAAATAAATAAAACCAAGTCTTTCAAAGAAAGTGGAAGATGCTTAAACTCGTAGGCGTCGAGGGAGACTGCGTGGAAGATTCCTCGCTTAACGTATTGTTTAGCAATTCAGTTAGAAACGTATTTGGAGTGGCGGTCAAAACTATGTATCTACTTTTTTTTTTAGGTCAAGAGCAGCCAACGTCACTTGGTTTCCAGAAGTAAACCCTACAGCTTTTTGGTGATCGATCAGATAACCGGATGATCAAGTATAGTCTACTGATCATATTTGAATTGTCTAACTTCTATTTTTTTGGGTTCCGTACCAATACCTATTGAAAACATAATCCTTATAAAATTACTTTGTTGTCCGAAGGTCTGTCGCTCTATCAAGACCCCCTTTTCTCTGAAATGGCTGAACCTATCGGGCTGAGACTTGGAAAAGGTGTAGTATTTAGTGGTCGACACACAGTCTCATCATGAAAAAATGGTAATTAATTTTTACCAAGCAAAAAATAATTAAACACCGAAAAATAAATTTAACTTTAACCTATCATGAGATATGTCAAAAGCTATCGAATTATTAACTGTACCAAGTATACGCTCCTCAAAGGAAGGTGTCACATTACCTACTAATCATCCTGTATAAATTAGTAAAAAAGTTCAAAGGCTCCGTTAAATTTCACGTTTATGGAACTTCAGTAAAATCGTAAACTAAATAGGTAGTAGGTACCTAATACACACTTGTTTTAAAAGCTGTAAATAGAGCGGTATCGGTAACGTTACTTTTAAGGTTTTAAGAATTCGGAAGTACTCGTAGCCCCTGGAAAACTGTCGAGTTGAGTATAATGTCCGATGAAGCGCCTGTACTAGATCTAGTACAGTAGGTAAAAATTATAACCCTTTATATTACAAGTCAACCTTAACTTGGAAGTTCGCTTGAGACGTGTCCATACTAAGACAACTATAAGATCGATAGTATCTTATACATAATGTTATTCTGTTCACTGACAGTCGAAACAAGCTAGCCATGCAAAAACAACTGTTCAAAGAGGAGCGATTGGAGCGTGCGCGCCTGCGCTGTTGCTAGGCCGTGGCCATGGCAATAGGAAATTGTCTAAATTCTAGGCCAATTCAACTATCGCTGCGCTGTCTCACTCAATCTTTTACACTTAGGCAGTGGCAAAAAAGGAAAGACGATTCGGTTTTGTGTATTAAAAAAAAGCTTTATAATGCGGATAACACTTTGATCTTCGATAGATACTTACTTAACTATTTATGTTGAACGTATAAGTATGGTTATGTGGATGAGTTGGTTTAGATCTTTTAGAGTTATTACAATGTAGAACTTGGCATAACTGCGTACCTACATTCCTCACTTATACTTATGTTTCTGTTCCCAGATTTCCTCAAATCTCTCTCACCTATGTGCAATTATCGTCCAAGTATTTCATTAAGTTCTATGCAATAACATGTACTTAGCCTTTTTGAGCATTTGTAATTCTTGCCAAGCTAAATTCCCACTCTTATAGCGACCACGGCAGAAAAAATATTTTGGAGCATTCTGTGGTTCATATGGACCAGCTTCCAAGTTAGCAGCAGCAATTACAAGAGAAGTGCAATTTTTAGCAGTAAACCTGTTACCGAAAGTGTCGGCAGCGCGGGCGCATAACGGCTCGGCGACGGCGGGGGAGCGGGTCCGTGGGAAGAGCGAGTTCCGGCTGTGCCACTTGCGCCCCGCCTTTCACCAGCAAGGTCGCCGCGCGGCCGCGCCACTTTCTTTTATATAACCGCCGCGTTCGCGAGCGGAATGCGACACCCAAATTTATGTCGGTGACGTCATTCCCCGGTGATTCACCGCATCATTTAGCCAGCCCGTCGAATCCCGGCCGCGGCCGAATCGACCGATCGTACGCGGGAGAAACAGGACGCGTGTTGGTTTGGTCAGTCAATGTAGTTTCCGGATTATAACACGAAGGTCGAATTCTGTTTAGAGTTAGGTACGTGATGTAATACTGGGTAAAGTAAGGTTTCCTGAAGCCATTGCCTGCTCTGCTTTGGGGCCTAGCAGGACTGATTCTTACCCCTTCATTCACAAACATCATTTTTTAATCAGGTAAAGTATTCTTTGTCACTTTCTTTTGAGAGATAGTGACAAAGTAGGTATACTTTAACTCAAATATAACTAAATATTGTACGTGTGTGGATAAGGGGGGTTTTAGTAAGTAGGTAGGTATAGTCTGTAATTTCAGTGACATCGCTATTATAATTAAATTCTTGTTAACGTTTCTCAGTTTCTAATTTCCCTTTTAAGTACCTAATGATTTGGAAATCAACAGAATGATGGTGCGGTATAAATGTGAAATGTTATGAACTTAAAATAAGTTTTAACTAATGCCTGTTAATGTTTTAACTGATAAAAAACTAAAGTGAACTTTAAAAAACAATCTGCTAGGTATGTCTGATGCTAAATTCTACTTACAAACAATGTACAGTCAAGTAAACCACTTTGGACTATGTCAAAGTGACACTGTCAATAAAATCATAAAAAGTACGTCTTACGTTTTGATTGATTACTTGACTTTGACATAGTCCAAAGTGGTCTACGAATCAATTTCCTTGACTGTACCTACTCATACGTATCTCAAACTGTATAATATAAAAAACTAGGCAGAGACAATTAAGCTATGGAAAACACGTCTGAAATAATTGACATATTTTCTTGAACTCATTCTCTTACATGAACATTACATTGGGTTACATGAACTCCATACCTACAGGTTTTCTATATTATTCCATTGACGGACTATACCTATTCGTTGATGATTTTACATTGCTTCATATATAAATTGATATAATTCTAGTCTAGGCATTGATCCGGGGGCTCCAAAATGGCCAAGAAGTCCGGTGTTAGAAAGTGAGAGGTACCTACATCCGGGCTGGCCGGAACTGCGCGTCTTGCCTTGCGCGACGGAATGCTGTTATGTCACCATAGCTGGCGTCAGCGTCACACGCCACAGAGGATTAGCAAATAATCCGTTTTACTAGGTTGTAATACCGGACACGCCAATAGAGAATGTCAACCAATTTAGATTTTTGGCTTATCGTATTCTTCATTAAAAACAAAAAAATGCTGTAAAAAAATCATTTCGATACGTCTAATAGTTTCCGAGATATTGAATTTTAAACTTCGTATGCGGCGCTCGAAACCCGGCGGCTAGCGCTCACGGATGATGACGTCATCGTTTGGTTGCGGTACGCGCCCTTATATGAATGAGTGAGTTTACAGGGCTTCTATCTTTTTAACCGTAATAAATAGACAGTTGAAATTTTCACAGAATACGTGTTATTATAGATTCTATCGATTAAATTTTTAAAATGAACAATAAATCAAATCCCAAGAGGGGTCCCCGTACAAAAACCATGAAAAAAACCATTTTTTTTTTGCTTTTTTATATGGATTGTATTTCAATAATGGCTTCTTATTTTGATGCGATTTTAAGCTTAAGTTCTAGTCTAATTTTCATACTTTACGACTAAATAGAAATCTCAAGTAAAACTGCTACAAATAGGTGACAAAGCTGATTTTATCAACACGATGTTTTAAGCGGTCACCCATCCTGTTTTAGACTACGCTCGTAGTTGCTTAACTTTGGAAGTCGTAATTTTTTACGAATTCGTTTTGATGTGACTATGATAGTTATGGTTATCCATTGTTTTGTTTTACATACAGTTTAACCTGTTTAACCAAACTAACTGTCCGTTGCTGACCGGCTTTTCTGTTTGTAATGTTTGTCGAATAAGTTGGTTAAATAAAAATAGAATAATAATCAAGCACTTTTAATTTAGGGTTCACCGTATTCTACATAAAAATACCAAAACATGAATGCAAAAAACCGGGCAACAGCCTGTCGAACCATGCTCAGTGTAGGGTTCCGAAGCCGTTACTACAAACAAATTAGACCTCGCGACAAACTTAACTTTGCCGTTGGAAAACTGTTATCCCCATACATCGATATAGGTCGCGGTCAGTTTACCAACACCGCAAATAAGTTTTCGGCAGGTATAAACATTTAAACCGTTTAACTCAAGAGCCAATGAAGTCTACTTAGTCGTGATAGTTTTCCTTTGAAGATATTTTTCATATTTTTTATTTGTAGTTTTGGCTGTAGTGGGGAGGGGACGACGACACTTGACTCTAACAAAAATTTGCGCTTTAAAGCTTTTCATAAACGGATACCTTAATTAAAATATTGTTTTCACAAATCCGCAATATTTTGGAAAGACCTATAACGACACCCCACACCATGGGGTAGACGAGAAAAAAAAACTTCCCCACGTTACGTAAAAAAAAAAATTCATGATTTTACTTTTATTTAACTATGTTGGCGTGACTAATATGTATATTCATGCCAAATTACACGTTTCTAGTACTAAGAGTCTCTGAGCTAGGCTGCGGATAGACGGACACACACACACACACACACACACGCACGCACGCTATCTAAGCTATCTTGCATACACGAAATAACAGTAATAATGCTCAAAAACAGTTCAAAAACTACCTACTTACTACAGCGGCCGCTAATACCAACAACTAGCGAGAGAGAGAGAGAGAGAGAGAGGCGGTCTAGGTACCTAACTTATGGCGAGTGAGCCACTTGGCAGCGCCCGCCCGCGAAATTTGAAATCGATGAAATGAATAAGTACACAAAATATCAGAACTACTACCTAGGTCAATCAAAAACTCATGTTTTATAGTTCATTATTTTATACGGTACCTAGCGATATGAATTCTACATTAGATACGACATTTGTAAAGAAAGGGCTATTACCAAAGTTAAGTAAACACCGCTTAAACATCGTGTAAGATTTTGTTGTTTGTTGTTTTACTACAGATTACTGTTTGGTCGTAAGTATGGAGTTTAGATTATTGTGTGACACCGAAATAAAAAGCTAATACAAATACAACCCGTACTTCGGCTTCCAAAGTTAAGCAACTACCTACTTACAAGCGTATTCTAAAACAGGATGAGTGACCGCTTAAAACATCGTGTTGATAAAATCAGTTTGGTCAAATATTTTTAGCAGTTTTACTTGAGATTGTTATTTAGTCGTAAACTATGAAAGTTCGACTGCGATTTAAGCTTAAAATAGCATCAAAATAGTAAGCCATTATAAAAATATAATCCGTATAAAAATGCTAAAACAACTGGTTATTTGTCATGTTTCTTGTATGGGGACCCCTCTTGGGATTTGATTTATTGTTCATTTTGTAATTTTAAACAATAGAGTTTATAATAACACGTAATCTGTGAAAATTTCAACTGGTTACTTATAACGGTTAAAAAAATATAGCCCTGTAAACTTACTCAATCATATAAGGGGCCGTACCGCAACGAAACCATGACGTCACTCCAGTAAGATGGCGCCCGCACCCTTTAATATTTTTGACCGTAATTTCATACGTTCGTAGAATCAAAACTACTGGGTCTATTTGAATGAAACAAAAAGTAGTATGTTTGTTTATTTATAAGCTTTACTCTTACAAAGTTTCAAGCGATTTGGCGTACCTACTGACATTCTTCATTCTGAGGTCAAGGTATCCCAAATAACTATGATATTGATAAAAATCCTGCTACTGAGCTGATATCTCTTAAACGGCCAAACCGATTTTCATGAGTTTAGGTGTTCTTATCCCAATTGCTATAAGTAACCAAAAAAAAAACCGGGCAAGAGCAAATCGGACCATGCTCAGTGGAGGGTTCCGAAGCCGTTACAAGTGTTATATACAACAAAAACAAAAAAATGTCTTTATAAACTTTAGCCGCCATATCTCAGGAACAAACCAAGTCTACTTAGTCATAGTTTTCCTTTTAAGTTTATTTTATATATATATATAGGTAGGTATGTACTTTAATTTTAAGATATTTATCCGATTTTTATTAGGTAGGTTTAGGTTATGTTAAGGCTCCGGCACACCAAATGCGTGGCAGCAGCAGCGCGTAGCGTCGCGTGGCGTCAGGGAGCGCTGCACACGCGCCGCACACGCGCGTCTCGGTGTGCCGGGGTTCCATTTGTTTTGTTGTTTTACAACTCCCTGACGCTACGCGACGCTACGCGCTGCTGCTGCCACGCGTTTGGTGTGCCGGAGCCTCAAGTTTTTCAGTTGGCCACACCACCCAGAGGCCCTACTTTCAAAATCGAAGTTTGAAGTTACGTTAGCTCTTATTATTGGTCAGTTGGACCACTGCCCCGAAAGGCGTTTTCCTTTCCAAGAAAATATTTCTTAGAATTACACAAATTTAAAAAACGAAAAACAGGAGCGTACAGACCTAGTTCTTTATAATAACTACAACCTCCTGGATTCCACCATACTAGGAAAGGTCACCTTTTTCCAACCGTTTTTTATTATTAGGCACTGTATATCTATGATCCTTGTAGTAAGGTTTACTATCGGGCACGTTTTATAAAGCTACAAGTAACAATTTTACAGGTCTAAACGGGCAACACTGCTCAAATGGCTGTGGTCTGAGGCTCTACTTTGAAATCCGTAATTCGAACTTCGTCTATTGCTATTCCTTTTGCTCTCGAGGCGTGACTAATTCGCAAGAAAGTGACGGGGCGATCCGAAGTTCGAATAACTGATTTCAAAGTAGAGCCCCTGTTTCACGAACCTACAAGTTACAAATTACAAGCGGAACCCTCTTTCTAGCAAAAGGAGTTAGAAAAAGACTTCCGCTTGTAATTTGTAACTTGTAGATTAGCATCGTGAAACGGGCCACTATTGTTCTACCACTCCCATGTACGATTTTCACAAGTATTTTCGAATAAGGGTATAGAACCTTATTATTATTATTATAATTGGAAACAGTTTAAAGTTTGTTGCCCTTACTGCGTACATTTTATAACACTGCTTCACAATAGGCGAAGGTAAAGTTTGGTCTTAGTCTACTTTAAAAACAATATCTCATTTTAAAAAAGATAAAAGACATTTATTTAGTAAGTAGGCCGCACGGGCACTTTTACACGTCAGGAGTCTACCAGCGCTTCCCA
The DNA here is from genome assembly GCA_948252455.1 of Acleris cristana. NCBI lineage: Eukaryota > Metazoa > Arthropoda > Insecta > Lepidoptera > Tortricidae > Acleris > Acleris cristana. The sequence continues at coordinate 11,551,652 of OX411782.1, read as the reverse complement.
AGAGGAGACCACTGCCGAGAAGAAACGCCGCAAGAAACTCAGCAGTCAGTCATTTTTTTAACCATATTTCTTATTACAATGATACAACTTAGTCTAGTATTATATAAAGCTATAAATATTAATTTAAATATAATATCAAATATCATGCGTAGTTCAGCAGGAAAACATGGCAAAAATATTAGGAGAGATATAGACGGAGAAAAAGGCAAAAACAAAAAAATAAATAATAAACAAAGTTTCGACATGTTTTCCTACATCAACAGTGTCCCCTAGACAAGATAAAGGTTTTACATTTGAACAAATTATTATTGACTAAGTTTCGAGTTTAGGCCATGCATTTTTGTCTGCTAGATAATCCTCGACCCTATAATACGCTTTAGACATTAACGACTTTTTCAAGTAATTTTTAAGTGCTGAAAAGGGTAACTTTAAAACTACGTCAGGTAATTTATTATAGAAATGAATGCGTTGACCAACAAATGATTTATATACATTTATATATATCTCATTGCTTAGGTAGGTACCGCTTCCACTGTACAATGTAATGCAATTAGTATTATTTAATTATGGCACTTAAGGTCCTTTTATAAAATGTATTTTTTGTAATACTTACTTATAAGACTGTAGATATGTTGCCTAAACAAATTTAAAAAAAAACGTGTAAATCTGACTTGATTTAGGGGATGAGAAACGTTACCTATAGCCCGGAGCTAATTATAGCGGCGCTTCACAATTTAGTTTAGTCTTAACCTTTCGTATGCGGGAGGTTAAAAAAATACCAAGTTCTAGTCTCTTCGGATTACGGTATAGACGGAAAAAATAAGCTTAAAAAAAATACAAAAAGATATCCAAATTTTGGGAGCAGATCTGCTCCTACGCATACGAGAGGTTAACAGAAGATCATAATGTAAATCCGCTTGTCAATTCAAATAAATTCAAGTTAACTATTTTTTAAATAGGATAAAGTACAGTTCTGACAATTCTCGAGTCATTCTTTTGTTAAAACTTGTTTTAATAACCAATATTTTTTTATAAGTTAACATATTTGTTTTTACAATGAAAACGGCTATTGTTTAAATAACCTAAACATTACCTAACTGTCACTATAACTTATCTAAAATATTACTTTAGCACGTTGTTTTTTTTTAAGTATGTTTCGGACATCTATGTGCCGTTTAGAATATGATTTACCCAATTGGTAGCTATAATAAGCGATACTAGATGGCAGCGCTCTTGAATGATGACCCCATATCTCGAGTGGATTTTACCAAGGCATTCTATATACCTAACACATGTTCCATGTATTATATAAAACATACATACATGTTCTAAATTCATACCTATTTAAATATTAAAGTGAACTTCAAAAAACTCAAATGTTTTCTGTATTTTCTGCGCTGGCAGCAATTTTATAGGTACACAATATGTCAAACCTAAGTGTCAAAAAGAAGCGTTTTTCATATCCTCTACCTTTTAAGACGTTCGGTTCGGCTATATTTACATTGCAAATGTTAAATTTTATTTGTATTCAACTAATTTAGGCAATAAACACCCGAAATTATAAGTGAATCGTAATTTTATTTGTTATGAATACACCATGTTGGTGGCGTAGTGTTGGATTTTTAGCAAACTATCGCTGTGTAACTGTCGTAACTGACATTCAAATACGTCAAAAAACGCCTCATTCTCAATTTGTAAAACGCAACTGCTAAACTTACGTTTCATTGCATTTATTTATTACAATTACTTACAAGTAATTGTGTTTCACCGTGATCTACGTGTCTTACTTGTTAAATTACAACAAATATATACCCCCTAAAAGATGAAATATATGGAAATGGCGTTTTATAAAATAACCTTTCGTTTGGAGTAATCTTACACGGAATCGTGGTATTTATAATAACACTGCTGGTTTTTGAGGGTGCCAAGCTAACGCGCAAGATGGATTCAACTAGCCCCGTAATATTAGCAAGCCCCGTTCCGAAAACCCCTCCTGGACCCGCCAGTGGTAACCCGAAAACCACTATCACGTAAGTTTAAGCCATTGATACATAGGTGAAGGTTATTCACGTTTGTTTAAAATTAAGTTTTCTATAATTCAATTGTACATATATGTAAATTGTTACCTACTATCATGCTGACTGGAGAAAACAAATGTTCACTCCGTAAGCATTCGACTTTGTTGCTACAATAAAATACAAACAAACAAGCAACTGCAAGTAATTAATGTTACATATTTACCCCAATACTAGTTAACGTGGAATATGTTGTTTGTCCTTACCTGTCGTTGTGACATTTGAATTTGACGAATAAGTACAAAACATGGCATAGCTACTCCAAGGTTATTTCACATTTATAAGTAAGGGGTTAGTCTACCTTATGTTTGTCAATACTTTATTGAAATCAGGCTGGAAACAGCAACTATAGAAACAAGAAAATTGATATGAGTATATTATCCTTTAAAGGTAGGCATTATTATACAACTATTTTTGTAAGAAAACCACACCATTTATTTTGTAGGAACTGATAGTGCATACCAACATGATAAAACAATGTTTAGTTTTAGAATTTAAAAGTATGGATCCCATACAGGAACATTGGGCCGCAGGGACCGTTCCGCTATCCTATTATTGTCCATTGTATTAACTAAAAATCCACTGGGCTAGCTATTTCAAGGGGAAGCCCTTTGAAAGGCTTTTCCGGAGAAAGAGTGGTCTGGTCTCTGGGCCGTACATGTTAGAATGGAAAAATCGCTATTAAAAAATATTGTTCCATGAGAAGAACACAGGGCTAGTAGTCGCTAGGAGGTTATTGGTTTGCACACGTCATATTTGTGTTATTATGATATACTTGTCAATTATTATTGTTTCCCCTTTTATTTCATTTGCTCACTAATCACCTTTATAAATTGTTTATCCTATGTTTTTAAGGTGTACAAATGTTCCTGAAAGCCTTTTGGAACCTACTGCATCTAGGAAACACTTCAGCAAATTTGGGAAGGTGCAGCGTATTCGGTTGACTCGTAAAAAGCAGATGTGTATTGTGGAGTATGACCAGCCTTCCTCTGTAGAACGAGCTTTGCTTAATGCCGGTGCTTTTGATGGTTTCATGTTTGACGTTACTCGATATAAACCACGAGTGTAAGTTATATTTATAATTAAATACATACTAAAAATTTCAGTAAAAGCAACAGAAAACATACTTGTTAGTTAACTATTCTATGGGCATGATGAAGTTTCTGTTTGTAGAAGAAGAAAAAGCAAGAAGGAGGATGATCCAGACTGGGTTCCAGATTCTGATGTGGAAGAAGAATTATCAGCAATGAGTGGAGGTCCTTCTTACGTAACACGCCAGAACCGTAAGTTGTTAAATATATTTGTAAAGAAAAACATTTTTAACCCGTGACTTTGGCTGTTACAAATAGAAATTGTTTTTATCACAATTTATTTAGATAATTTTGTATGTTTTATATTTATTGGTTGGTATTTTATAGGCATGGATACTGGCCCTGAAATTAGTTCCCCCAAATCACTCCCAAGGGTTTTTCAAAAGCAGTCACCTGTTAGGAAACCCCCTATTCGCCAAAAGCCAGTAATATCGTAAGTATTATGCTTAATATTCTTTTTAGATAGGAACAGAACAGTCTAATGAAATGCTTTTGTGTTAACCCTTGCATATTGTTACGTCACGAGTCAATGTCTTTGCTGTTTGTGCTTTTTCGCCAAAATCATAAGAGATTACCAAGTTCCAACAAGTAGATTTTATGAGACTGTGACATAGGTTCTTTTCTAATTTGTAATTGCCTGTTTCCGACAACCAGTTGTTTTTTAATTCGTAATTATGTGTTTCAGACAGCCAAAAAGTGGTGTTGAGTCCCCCATAATAGTCAGTATGCCACAAACAAGCCTCAGCACTTCAGAAGCTGCCATGGAGCTAAATCAACTGCGGCGCAAAGTTTCCATAACACCTGATGAACAGTGGCGAACATTGGATGCACGAGACAGGTAGAATATACTTCGCATGGACTCCTAAATCCTCGAGATAGGTTGTGACGAAAATCGTCGTCTGAAATATTCCATAACAAAATTAAGGCTTCTGACCATTCATAGCCTAAGCTAAAGCTAAAGCTGGCGTTAATAAGCTGCAGAATTGTTCTGTCGCTTTACATAATAGTTATTTTTTCTCATAATAAAGAATCCTAAGAGCGTGGGGCGGAGCCGGTGCCCGGGTGAAAATCGGCGGCGCCACCATCGGCACGTGTCCCGACATGTGCCCAGAAAAGGAGCGGCTTCACAGGCAAGCCGAGCATCAGGTAAATTTTATTTTGTGTTAGAACGGAGAGTACATAAGTAGGAGTAAAAATGCACCATACATGTTTCCACTCGCAAAAAATCAGTTGGAATGCTCTATTATTTTAACATTATATCGGAAAAACCATCAATTGTGTACAAAATATTGCATGGGATGCGAGGCGTTTCAACCGTGCTGGATATGTTAACGACTTTTATACTCCTGTAATAAAAACATTTTGCCGTGAGTCAACGCCATTTTTAATAAAGAACGTAATATGCAGGTGATGTCTTTGGAGACGGTCCCGGATTGCGACTACAAATTGGAACCATTTCGAGCTGTAAAGCAGTATAGCCGCAGCTCCGCCGACCAAGAGATACCAATGTGTTACGAACTCCGACCGGCGGCCGTACTCGAGCGGACCTGCGCTTACCTCCTGGCCGAGATTGCTGATACTACACGACCGGTAACTTTACTACTATGCTTAATTTTCCAGATTAACCATAAAATAAAGTAATAACACTGTATTGTTTTGTTTCAAGGTATCTCTGGCTGATTGGTTTCACTTTATGTGGGACCGCTTTCGCGGTATCCGCAAGGACATAACGCAGCAAGCACTTTGTTGTGAAGGTATGGTCAATATACTATATCAACAACCATGTTAATTTTACCAGTGCTGCTCCGATTTTAATAAAAAAACTCCATTACACGTAAATTGTAAATGTTTCAGAATCTATTCGCTTGGTTGAAATGTGTGCTCGCTTCCACGCTCACTGTGCGGCGCGCCTGGCGGACTTGGAGTACACTCAGTTCGACCAGAGACTGAACACTGACAACCTTACCAAGTGTTTGCAGACGCTCAAGCACATGTACACCGACGCCGGCCCGGAGCAGAAACCGCGGGAGGCGGAATTCAGAGGATACATAGCTTTGCTCAATTTGGGTGACGCTAACTTCTGGTGGGAGGTAAGTTCACCATGAAAATTATGTAAAACTTTCTATAGCTGGAAAACATACTGGTAACATAATATTTGTCTTCATCTTTTCAGATAAAACATCTCCCACAAGACATACAGAAGTCCGATCCCATCACATTTGCTATAAACGTTTTTAATGCGTTGGACAATAATAATTATGTTCGTTTTTTCCGACTTGTCAAAGAGAAAGCCACATATCTTCAAGCATGTATTCTTCTTAGGTACTTTAATGATGTTCGCGCAAGGGCTTTAGCCAGAATCGTCAAGGCATTTGCTCCTAGAGGCAGTTCGCGTTACCCAGCAGAAGAGTTAATGAATGCTCTCGCTTTCGAAACAGTTGACAGCATGAAATCGTTTGTCAATCATTATGGCTTGCGTTTTGGAAAACATGACGAGTCTGGACTGACGGTCATCCTGGACAGAAATCAGTTTATAGAAGACAGCGATCCGTATCCCGTTGCGCGTGCTATATCCCTTATTGAATCAAAGCGGCAAAACAAGGTAGGGGCGGTTATTGCTGGAGGACAAGTGCCTATTATTAATTTTGGACAGAATCTCCCATATTCAAGTTTTAACAATGATGGGACACTTAAAGAAGAGTCTTTAACAGCTCAAGATCAGGGCTACAGTACGAAAAACGATAGCAATAATGATTTACATGGTCTAAAAGCAGAAATCCGGCGACTATCCCAGAGCGGAAAAAGTAACACAGTTGTAGATAGAATAGCAGACGCAAAGACGAATACTTTTATCAAGTCTGAAGCAAAAGTACTGAATATAGAAAAATCCCGAGCCAATGAACCAAATTCTAGCAGCAAGGCGTTGTTTTCATTTAAACCAGCTATACCCGTAGCTCCCACTGAAATTATTAACAAGTCGCCAGTAGTCAGCCCTGGCAAGGAAGTTTTTATATTTTCCAAACCGCAAGAAAATAATGATCATTTAGCCAGTTTGCCTCTAAATGTAACTGGCGCCAAAAAAATATTTGGAAAACCCAAAAATGAGAATACTGATATTTTCAAAGGCACTTTAAATATTTTCAAGGAATCGAAGCCTGAAAATGTATTTCAAAAGCCAGATGTTAAATATTCTATATTCAATCAGCCGGCAAATGAGAAAAATGTCGTTTCCAATAAGTTGTTTGAAACAAATAAAATTAGTAGTAGCATTTTTTCAAAAAAAGATGAAACAAATGCAGGTAGTAACCATAATGTATTTGGAAGTACAAATATTTTTGCAAATTCTAGTGATAACTTATTTACGAAACCTGAAGCGGCACCTCTTCTTGAGAAGGGAAGCATATTTGGCAAGCACCCGCCCCAATTAAGTGATGTGAAAAATTCGGCTACATCCGTATTTGGAAACTTAAGGCCACTTTTAGAGAAACGCGATGTAACTAACTCGAAATCGTTATTTGCTGCTAACGGAGATGCGATCTCACCTGGAAGTTTGTTTAAAAGTGCGATTAATACTGATAACGTTGAAGACAAAACATACTCAATATTCCAAAGCAAAAATAACTTCTCTTCTATGGGTCAGAACACATATGATTTAACCAACGAACCTAAAAATGGCGAAATTTATGACTTTAACAATGAAACACAAAATCCATTAGAGGAGCAAATACTAAAAGACCAGAAAATAAGAGAAGAAGAAGCAAAAAGAATGGAGGAATTAAGAAAGGAAGAAGAACGAAAGGAGGAGCTAAAGCGTCAAGAGGAAAAGAAACGTCAAGAAGAACTTAAACAGAAACAAGAAGAACTTATGGCACGTATGGAAGAAGAAAGAAAAAAAGAAGCTCAAAGGAAGCAAGAAGAAATAAAAAAGATATTAGAAGAAGAAGAAAGGAAACGCGCAGAAGAAGTTAGACAAGCAGAATTAAAACGCAAAGCAGAAGAAGAACGCTTATTTAAGTTAAGAGTAGACGAAGAATCGACGGTAATAATAGAAGAGATCTTTGATGAGATTAAAGATGAAACTGTGAAAGAATTAATGAAAGATGAATTAGAAAAACTGAATAATTTAATGAGTTTTGCAGGTGTGGTTAACGATGAAATTATTACACAGTTATGTTCAGAAATTTGCCAATCAGAAATGTTAGCAGAAAGAATATGGACGCAGAAACTAATGAAAAAATGGTTTCGTATCTGGCGTAGAAACTTTATACGAAACATAAAAAGAAGAGACCTTTTAAAAAATACACCAGTTTGGCTTACTGATAAAACTCCAAATGAAGAAGCGTGTTATCTAAAGCGTCTTGTTGAAAATGCTACCTTAAAACATATGTACGCCATCAATAGAGGTTATAGATTTAATGGTAAACTACCCCAGATACCAGATCCAGAGCCTCTTAACTTAATGGAAGTCATCAAGTCCTCATTACTAAAACGAATGAAAGAGATAAATTACTCTTACGATAAGGGATTCTTTTGGAAAGTTACCCTGGTATCTCCTGGAGCGGAGTGGATGTATAGGAGAATAAACCTTGAAAGTTGGATAACGGATTCGTTCAGCGATAAAAAGGAACACGAGGTTTCAAGTAGCCTAATATATGTAGAAAAACAAACATGGAATCAATTAATGGATTTTGTAATATCTGTGAGCCTGAGAAGCAAAGACAAGGCAAACTGTGGTGAGGCGATGGAAGGCACTAATGGTTTACTTTTTTACATAACTGAAAAGGAATCTAATTTGATCGAAACTATACAAGAAACTTTACGAAATAGATACCCGTACCATGTGGTTCCGCTAGCAATTGTTATGCCTGAGATGCAAAATGAAAGTTTAGAGCCGTTTTTAACTAATTGCATAAATAGTAAAAGCATATCTGCTTTTAAAATATTTGTTGTAGATTCAAAGAATGTCTTTGATTCGCTTAAAATGACAACCAAGAGTGCATTGAAATGGCTGGCGAGGAAGTACCCAGAACTTCCTCCACTTGAAATCGATTATTTAAAATCAATTTGCGAGAGATACCTTGGAAATGAAATTTGGTTTCAATTTAGAAAAATAAAGGATAGCCGTATGGATGCGGTTATGAAGGATTTGCCTAAACTAGTACAATGTTACAATGCGGGTGTGGATAAATTAACCCAAGTTGTGACAAATGAAGATCTTTTCAATTATCCTTTATTTCCCCTGGAATTTAAAGAGTACTTGTACCATGAATCTTTATACCCAAAACCATATGAATATATCACAAGCGTTGCAAGGACCTCTGAAAATGTTTCAGTAATTAAAAATATGATGAATAAATTAAAATTACCTGTCCCTGTTGGTGACTACCATACTGCGAGTGTAGATAATATGCAAGAACAGATACACACTTACTGCACCCAAATAGGTTGGTTCCAACATCCACAAAAGAGCACTCGTGAAATAACGCTATTAGAACTATCAGATATATTGACGATGCCACCTCCAAACTTCAAAATATTGTTTGAAAATTTTGATCTGGGAAATTTCCTAAATTTGATAGTTTATGAAAAAATTAATAGTATAGGAGACTTTGGAAACAGGTTTGCTGTATATGAGACATCCGTCTTAGAATATTACCGGAATGCCTACTGGTTTTATGACTTGGATATTATATGTAATTTAAAACACAAGGCCATAGAATATGAAGATGAATTGGACAAGTTTGTCGAAGCGAAACGCCGCAAAATTGCTTTAGAATCACTTGAATATTTAATGCTTGAAGAAAAAGACAGTTCTCTTGTAGAAGATAGTATCAGAGAAGCTGATACTAACATTACAAGGTACGCCAATTGCAAAGAAGAAGTCTATAAATTGGAAGAAAAAATTGAAGAAGAAAGAAAAAGGTCTGTGGTTCTGGAAAACATATTAAGAGCTGCATTGCAAGACGATTAGCGAAAGTAAGATAGTATTGCATAAAATTAGAAAATAAGTGTCTCAAGGTGATAACAATAAATATATTTTTGTAAGTTGCGTCTGTGTTTTGCAAGTTTCTATTAGTAAACAAATTAATTATTAATGTTTCCTATTTGAATAGAGTTACCTGCATGAATAAAATTCATAAACATTCTGAAAAAAAACTTTGAATTTAGTATTAGATTCTTCTACACAACTTTACTTTTTCAAATACGAGTCATTGACTGAGATGTTGTTGGTTAGTAGGGTAAACAATCCCAATTGTTTTTACAAGCTTTATATTAACTTTCCATGTTTGTATGTATGTCAATTTAGGGGTTCTCTGCCGTTGCCCCGAATTTAATATGCAATAATCTCATTTGCCCGAATGTCATTTGCCAATTTAGGACTTAATCCTAAATTTTAGGTCAAATCTTGCAAGTCAATTAGGAGTCAGCTTGCGTAAATGGAATAGGCTGAAGATTTTTTAATTTAACAGGAACGTCTGTTACTAAAGTAAATTAAAAGGTTCGAATCCTACCTAAGGCCGACGAATTTCTTTCGCTTTAATATAATTTGGAATAGGCTGAAAGGGTCTGGCCGGTCTGCTATAGTAAAATCGCCCCTGGCTGAATATGAAAACTGAATATGCACGTTTATTTGCCTCATTGTCAAATATAATTTTACTGAATATTAAGCCTTAAATACTTACGATTAGCGAAATATTAAAAAAAAAAAAATCAGTTTTTAATTTATATTGGCCAAACTACTTTATCGATTGACACGTCCTTCGAATATTTTATACATGTATTTGAGATACATTTATATAAAAAAAAAAGTCCTAGCTTCTTTTGAAGTCAACATTTTTGTCTGTTTTAGTTTTTTTTTTTTTTTTTTAGTTGCAAGTTAGCGACACCTACCATATTTTGATATAATATACACAATTTAATATTCTATTACATATATTTTTTTCAAAAATATTAGTTTGTATCAACAAAGTGGAAATAAGCTATTTGTGTAAAAGGGTGGAAAAAAAGAACACCCATGAACTTCCTTAAATAATGGAAATAGCTAATTCTACAAAAAAACTTTTATTTTTGGAAACATTAAATACTTTTGTAATTCGCTCTGATACTTAAGAAATTCATACCTAGGATGCTAGAAGGGCGTTTTCCAAAACAGCCATATCGATTGACACGTCCTTAGAATATTTTATACATGTATTTAAGATACATTTATAAAAAAAAAATTAAAATCCTAGCTTCTTTTAAAGTCAACATTTTTGTCTGTTTTAGTTTTTTTTTTTTTTTATTTGCATGTTAGCGACACCTACCATATTTTGATATAATATACACAATTTAATATTCTATTACATATATTTTTTTCAAAAATATTAGTTTGGATCAACAAAGTGGAAATAAGCTATTTGTATAGGAGTGGTATTTAAATTGATTCCGTAAACGTAAACAGAGAAAGTAAGTTGTTCCACCGTGTTCTAAATTCAAAGACTCGCATTTTGAATTTCGAACACGGCGGGCTTCTTATTTAATTCTTGCTTTTTATTTCAATTTTAGAATGCACCTCTGTCACTGAAAATATATGGCGAAAAATGTAATAAAATATATTATCTCTTCTCTGTATACATAAAAAGTTAAGATATACGAGTATCTGCCCGTGTAAAATCAAAAGCTAGCGAACTGATTTCAGAGCTTTTCACGGAGTTTCAAAGGGAGTTTTGTGAAGTAGGTTTCCATTTCTAGAGCGATTGTTTAGATCCCGTTTCTGGGCGTTTTCCAAAAAAAGTGTACATGAACTTTTTTTTCCAGAATTAGTTATTTTTGGTTTTTCTTACTCAGAATCGTTGATACTATCGATCCTCATACAAGAAAAAAAGTGTCCCAGATTTTACTATGTAATTTTTTTCTTCCAGTGCGTCACGACCATATAAATAAAAAAAGACTGCATACAAAAATGTGACGATTTGGAATGGAATATTTGGGACACTTTTTTTCTTGAATGAGGATCGATAGTATCAACGATTCTGAGTATGAAAAACCAAAAAAAAAGGAATTTAAAAAAAAAAGATCATGTTCACTTTTTTTGGAAAACGCCCTTCTAGCATCCTAGGTATGAATTTCTTAAGTATCAGAGCGAATTACAAAAGTATTTAATGTTTCCAAAAATAAAAGTTTTTTTGTAGAATTAGCTATTTCCATTATTTAAGGAAGTTCATGGGTGTTCTTTTTTTCCACCCTTTTACACAAATAGCTTATTTCCACTTTGTTGATCCAAACTAATATTTTTGAAAAAAATATATGTAATAGAATATTAAATTGTGTACATTATATCAAAATATGGTAGGTGTCGCTAACTTGCAACTAAAAAAAAAAAAAAAAAAACTAAAACAGACAAAAATGTTGACTTCAAAAGAAGCTAGGACTTTAATTTTTTTTTATAAATATGTCTTAAATACATGTATAAAATATTCGAAGGACGTGTCAATCGATAAAGTAGTTTGGCCAATATAAATTAAAAACTGAATTTTATTTTTTTTAAATATTTCGCTAATCGTAAGTATTTAAGGCTTAATATTCAGTAAAATTATATTTGACAATGAGGCAAATAAACGTGCATATTCAGTTTTCATATTCAGCCAGGGGCGATTTTACTATAGCAGACCGGCCAGACCCTTTGAAACACAATCATGTAAACCCGATGACAATGCAATACGTATTGTGGTATCTAAGAGCTGGGGCCCGTTCTCGAATGCTTGCATCTTGTATTACAAGCGGAAATCTCTTTTCAAGAATGTGCATTAAAAAGAGACTTCCACAAGGTACAAGCGAAAATGGCGACAGAATTTAATAACGGTTTTAGTTTCCTTATTTTAAAAGGTTATTTTAGCTTAGTACTGATATTAAAGGAAACTGTTTATTAACCTAAAAAATAAATAAAACAATTTTTTTATTGAATAGGTAATATTTGTTTCTTAGTAAGTACAAAATTTTGTATTTAAAGCAGATGTTCGAAGTGACGTCCTTTCTACTAATCTCTTACTAAATGTATGGGAGTGTTTAATATCAAAATTTTGGATACTTCTCTGATCTCTCTTTGATCTTTAAAAAGTTATTGATGTCATTTTACTCATTCTCATTAGGCAAAGTACTTTCGATATCAGTTTAACGTTTTTTGATATCTGTAATAGTTACGGAATAATCGCCTGGATACACTTAACGATTACACAACGATTAGTATATTATAAAAACTTTTCTATGAAACTCTATCAAAGTTGATCCACCCAGCTATAAAAATAACCAAGATATAAGCCAACAAAGATTTGTTCCTATCTCTTTCTAGCAAAACAGAATTTAACATGGAGTTTATATTGCCGACGTGTTACATGACGCCATAGTGCATAATGTATCTCTCTATCTAATGCATATTCGCTATTAGTTAGTCTCCAGTCTCAGCAAAAACTTGCAACTTGTATTACCTATGTTGCACACAAGTGGTAAATTAAAGAAACTTTTATGTCATCATTAATATTTTAAGACACTTGAAGGTAAATCAACAGATAATAATATAATATCACGAATATTCAGGCCAATTTTTTGTTGCACTTATTGCTAAAACATTAGATATTTCGTTTGACTGTTAACATAAAATTTTAATAAAGGTCATCTTGTGCCGGCCTCTTCAGGAGGTTGAACAACTTTCAAACATTCATCTACAATATTTACAAAGATCGGGTTCTGCATAAATTCTTGAAACAATGAGTCAGGGTGTGGGGAACTGTCCAACAGCTTCAGAATATCTCTCACATGTGGATCTGCCAAGGCTTGCAACAACTCTTTAGATTCCCCTGAAAAATAAAAGGGCAATAATAAAGGGTAATATTTAGAAGGGCATCAAGTAGATTCTTATGTTTTTTGGAAATAAAGGTAAAGGTAAATAAGAAAAGCTACCTGATGGGAAGCAATAACTACTGCTGCCAATATACACCAACATCCCCAGAAAATTTATTGATCTGGTATATTGTTGTCAATAAAGGATGGTGTGCCCCAGTCCTTATTTTTTCACACATGTGCAAGTGCATGGAGAATTCAAAACATTATACCAGCCTTAAGCATTATGTATGTGCATGTTATTCCTAAACAATGCTGCTGGAGTTGAATCTTACTAGGTAGTTCACAAGAGCATTTGTTTTTTCTTTGAAGAATCCCCATTGTAAGTATCAACAAAATACCAAGGAAAACAGTCTAAAAAATACATAAGTACCTACCTAATAACTTCAGTTTTTCTATAGGAACAGTGTCTTCAGTAGGGAATTCATATTGAACCTGAACAGCTGGCTCCGCAGGTTCCAGCAGTGGTGCAGTGCAAGGAGTTTCTCTGTGCTTTTTACAGCATTCTACTGAACAGCTGAAAATAAACCATATATTTTCAAATAATTATCTGTATTATGTAAATTCCTTATTGTACTAAATCATTCAACATACTTATGCTTACGTACACAAATATTAAAGTTACAAAAACAAAAGTTCCATGGCAAACTCATCCCTTTACATCTTTTCTGATCTCTTTCAGTAAACCTTTAGAAGATTACGGAAATAAATTGTTAGTATAAACATTTACCCATTAGACTTCTAAGTCATTTTACATATGTACCATGGCATGATAGTAAGAAGTAAAAATCCAAAATCATATATTTTTCAAATCCTATTTTTATTAGTTTTCATAAGTTTCATTTCATAATCCTTTTTCATTTAATAATTAAGATTAGGAACAAAAGCATAAATAGAATATTCAATTAATGCTTTTTGTGATTTATAAAGGCTGTTAAAACCACAAAATATAGAAATCTTGATTGCCCCTATGGAACACCATCACATCATCATCTCATGAGGCTAATCACAGTATATGAATTCCTAATTTGTTGAAAAGTCTACTAAACTAAAATAATCAATATACCTCTAAAAACATCTTATTCAAAAATACAAAACGCATACTTAATCATTCAATCTTTTCTTGAAATAAGTATGCCGGAACTCTCTCACTGATCACTCCTTCACACTACTTGCACACTCAACTATTGTTTCAATTGTGAGGTCTTTATTGCACAGTACACTAAGTAATTAAATTACAAATGTTTTTGTTAATGCCTTGACCCTAGCATGGGATAGATGAAAAAAAAAGCCCAGTCGGATTGGATTGGATTGGATTAAGACAGTCCAAAACATTAAGCTTCAAAAAATACAAAACTTAATGCACAAATCTGTGCCTAAGTATACGAGGGGTTCACCCCAGATATGTCATGGAGAAAAAAGTACCAAGTCTTCAAGTCTCTTCGAATTATGATAGTCCAAGAAATAGGCATTATTGTCAAGTAAAGAAGAGCTATTGTATTATTGTTGTCCATATTGAACAGAGGCCCTGGTCTCCTTTTGGTTAGAGGTTGGTGCAGACTTAGATGAAATATTAAATTGAACAATTAAATATATCATAATTGGTTGCCAGATACACTTTAAGGTACAGATATCATTAAAATAGTTAGAACAATTACAATTTAAAACTGATAGTGTCACATGAACTTTGTGGTCATCTAACAAATTAGGTCTAGCAATACAATTTAAATTGATGGTCATTTCTGAGTTTAGTTCTCAAACATAATTTTGGTGGTTTTCATATTATTTGCCATTTATCAATACAAAGGTATGATGCCTTGCTTTTTAATTGAAATTTAAATTGATCATTAAATATAAAATATAATACATGTGTAAATTCAAATTCTAAATATTTAGTCTGTAAATTAGCCACATAAGGGCTCGTGTACACGTCAATTATATGGAATCTACAAGCGCTTCGGACAAGATCATCATTGCAGAGAAGCACTGCAAGAAAATACAACAGTAATACTTACTAAGGTTGGCGACATGATGGGCATTTGTATTTCGATGATTGTTCACATATAATGCAGTTCATTTTAACTGAGTCTGCTACTAAACCGTCTTAAAAATAACAATATAACTCGTTATTTTTATTTTATAACCTGGAAGTACATACAATACGGAGCATGTTGTTGATGATGTTGACATTGACATCGAATGTCAAAACAAACCACGTTCTTTTTTTTTTGTTTTAGCCTTGGCTTCAAGGCTTTACGTCCACAGGTGGTAAATGTAAAGTTAGTTCGATTAATATAAATAATATAATTATACGCGCTAAAATTGTGTGGGACCGTATCAAATCGACTAATTGACGCAGAAAGGGTGGATTTACATTGTAAAATTAGGTAGTGAGAAAAATCGCGCGTTATTTTGTCATAATCATAACCGAGGTCGGAATAGGTAGTGCTTATTAACCTAAACTTGATGCGTTTTCATGCAATAACGTATTCCCATCTCACTCACGCATTAATGAACATGCGTCAAGTTTAGGATAATAAGCACTACCTATTCCGCAGACCTATTCCGACCCCAGTGGCCCGTTTCACGAAGCTACAAGTTACAAAATTACAAGCGGAAGTCTCTTTCTAACTCATTTTGCTAGAAAGAGAGTTCCGCTTGTAATTTGTAACTTGTAGCTTCGTGAAGCGGGCCGCTGATCATAACCAATAAATAGCAGCGATGTCTCTACGAGTCCCTTGGTCAAGTTGTAAAGTGTATACATATAGTCAGAGGCCCTCCTTTGAACATCGAAGTTTGAAGTTACGTTATCCCATCTCTGTCACTCGTCACTCGAAACTAAATCGAGAGAAAGGAACTCAAACTTCGATTTTCAAAATAGGGCCTCAGCTTACTCAGTACTTACCTAATTGGCTTCATATTATTATTTTTGCCTGACTAAGTATTACTATGGCTATACAAATATTATGGTACGGTCGGCCATATATTAGCTGCTCACGTTAGTACTTTGTCACTTTAACGTTGTGTTAAAACTGCTGTACTAATTTGTCAAAGGCGTTAAGACTGCGCCGAGCGTACGCCGGATGTACTTGCAGTGGCGCCCTCATTACTATTATTGTGTTTTCTAATAAACTAAAGCATTTTCCTGAAATCGGACGGTGCTTTTTTGTACTACAAACTACAAATGAAAACAACTTATAGGACATATCACATAAGTTGTAGGTAACACAATATTAGTAATGATAGGGCGCCACTGGGCGGTCGACGTTTGCTCGGTGCAGCCTAAGGCGGAAACATACTATTGAAACGCGACGCGACGCCACGTGTCGACACCCGACGCGCCTCGTGCACATTGCCAAAACGCGACGCCACGACACGCTAGCAATTTCTGAATACAGTTAGCTGACAGCAGTGGAAGTGTATGGAAGTGTGCACGTACTGCGAAAGTTCTCGAACGACTGACGCGTGGCGTCGGGTGTTGACTAGAAACACACTGCGTGTGCTGCGTCGGGTGGCGTGATTACCCCCACCAACACCAACACGCCGATCTAGCACGTACGGATCGGGTGGTGTGTGAGCGCATTTCGTCGCGTCGGGTGTTCATAGTGTGTTTCTGGTCATAGAAAATACTACAATTTGATTTGACACAACACGCGTCGCGTTTCGTCGGGTGGCGTGGCGTTTCAATAGTATGTTTCCGCCTTATCGTGACAAGGTACTAAAGTGTGCTGTTACTTATAAGGCCGACTGACGAAATCAAGTTTTAATATGACATTTTTATAGAATCGCTCCTCAAAACGATAGTTAGCTTTAGAGGCTGCCGGTTAGACAAACAACAGTTTCACATCAATTCAAATTCAAATTCAAATTCAAATAATCGTGAGATAAATTTTCGGGCCTTCCCCTTAAGATTCGGGCCCCCATGTGCAAAGACTACTACTTATTGTATACTGTGCCCTTATGGTACAGACGGTATTGCCCGTAATCCTATCCAGTACGCGACTTTAGGCGACATTAAGGCCCGCATGCACGCAAATTTAACCCTAGGTTAACCCCAGGTTAAATTATTTACAAATGTCAGATTCATATGAGAACCGTCAATTTTAACGAATTAACCTGTTAACCTAGGGTCCATCGCTCCTCTAAGTCTTGAGATGGCGCGGCGCGTGTTCCAGCGCGCCCCTCAGATGAACACCAAGGCCGAAGCCCGACCAACCGGGTAACCACTGCTGTGTGCTGGCTAGACATGCTAGCGACCTCACGTACACAGCATAAGATTGTGGAACGTCGGAATACCGTGGGGTTTTAGTCAGTAGGAGTCTGACTTAACCCACCGCTTTCCCCAGGCGGTGGGTATCCATAAGGATTTCCCAACGTAAAAAAAAAAGAGTTAAAATTGGCATGCGAGCGGGCCTAAGAGGGTTGCTTGCGCTTAGCTGTCAAAACTTCCATAATAAATTACGCTTCGGGCTATAAAATTTCTCACCCCTTAATTCAAGTCCGATTTTTATGATTTTTGAATAATATTCATATTATGTTGTAAGCAGTTTTTATGAAAAACCAGGTTTCTATATACGTTTCCGTTTTTTTTATTTGTTTCTTTCCAGCCAAATAACCTTTTGGGGGTTTGTTCCCGATTCGCCGGATTCTTGTTTCGTCGGATTCTCGTTTCGCCGGAATTACATATAAATGTGACAGTCAGAACTCTTAGGTAATCGTTAACAAGAATCCGGCGAAACAAGAATCCGACGATACAAGAATCCGGCGAATCGGGAACAAACCATTTTGGGAGGAGAAAGGTACCTCGTTTTTCATTATAAGTACCTACAACATATTCAACAATCGTATATATTGGACTAGGTTTAAGGAAAGAGAAACGTTATCGCATTTTGAATGGAAATTGTTAGCTACACAATCCTCTTAAGGATCGTTCGTGCAACTGCGCAAAGGCAAAATAAAGAAAACATTTCAATTTTTGTACTTTATTGAAATCACACTAACAGCAGAATTACATAATTATGTATTCGATTACCACACATTGTTTAAGTATTTTCTTTTTTTATTTAGACCGGGTCTACCTGCTTACGAGTGTAAACAATTTTAATTTTTTTAATCTAAATACTCTCCATACTTTAATGTATCTTTCTTACATTATATACTATAACATAGTGAGGTAAACTTTAAATTCGTGGCACTTGGTGTTTCCACACAAATATTCATTACGTAGGTACCTTACGAACAAACGAACAAGCTTGCATTAACGTGACAGATGCTTTATGCCCGCTATAAGAATACGGTGCGTAGGTACACTGCCAAGGTAGATTCCTTTATATTAAAAAATCGAATAGAAAAAAACGTGATAATTAATGTTATAAGATACAGCGGCCCGCCAGCGGCTTCGCCCCGCTGCAAATTTCCGTCTTTCCCAGTGGTTTTTTCCCAGCGCTATTTTCTTATTTTTAAAAATGTAAGAACCTTCTACGAAGTATTAGAAAACATTTAAAAAAAGATAGGTAATGAAATCGGTAAAGCCGTTCTCAAGTTATAGCGTGACCAGGAGAAATAGGGGTTCATTTTTATATATATTGATTGTGTATACCTACATTAAATAGATACTATTTATAAGATCAATTACCTTACGTATAATTATTTTTTACTCTATAATATGACGTTTTTAAACGTCGGGTGTGGCAGATGCTTCTTCCTCGGTTTGCAAAAAATACTCGAAGCATTTGGTCCCATACTATGTTATCAGTTATCAGTAGACATCGGATTATATGCACTATCAAAATGCCAAAATATGCATGCAAATATGCATTAATAAAGGGTGAAATATGCACAAAATATGCACAATAAAAAATACCTTTCGACGTCAACTGACGTTACCGGACGGAATTTGAAATTTGGCGCCATTCCTGCAGAGACCTCTTCAGGAAGAGTTTGTCCGGTGCCGTTGATAAATGCGTCAATTTTCTTTATTCCGTCAAGACCGGGCTTTTTGTACAAAACTGCATTTAATTTGCCACGAACATTTTGCGATATTGAACTCGGAAGGGCGTTACTCTGTTCAATCATTTTTTGTAATATTTCCAAGGACTTGCACAAAGGAAGGTTTTTAGTTTCTAGTTTTTCAATTGCTTCGGGTAGGTATATTGCTGAAATGTGTTGCAATAAGAGCAACATTTTTTTAACTACTGAAATATGCACTGTTAATAAAAAGTACCAAAATATGCAAAAAAGCTATAAAATAGAACTATATGCATTTGCATATGCAAATATGCAAACGCATATAATCCGATGTCTAGTTATCAGTAAAGAACAACGGAATTACGAGCTCGCAATGACTTCACATAGTTTCTAGTAGAATGACAAACTTTTATTTTAATTATAAGCTCCTGTTGCAGGCCCCATCCCGTAGACTAATGAAGTATAGGTACTTAGCCCACAAATATAAAAATGAAAATTTGTAACAAGTATCTCTGTAAAAATTGAAAATCCGAGTTTACCACATGTACCTAATTAGTTTACAGAATAAATAAGTATTTCTATTACAAATACTTTTTTTTCACTTAAATCTAGTAATTGAGTTAACTACATTGTTTTGGTAAGATTATAATGGCAAATCACCGATGCAGGTATATAGGTACCTACTGTACTTGTCTTTTTTTTTGGTTTAGAATAAAATACCATTATTTTGCACACGTTTTCGCCTTAAACAAAGTAAAAATTATAAATTGATTAATAACAAAAATAAGAATATTTAGACAAATCGTTTTTAGTTTACGAATTTACGTTATAGAATAGCGTTGTCAATTCAACTCGAGACAAGACTCACGACGAAACGGATGGGCCCTGCCACTCGAATTAAAGATACGTCAATTTGATGTTCGTAAAATTAAGTAGGTAAGTAGGTAAAGTGAGGCGGGACGAAAACGTGTATGAACTTGACTTATATTTAACGGAGTACGCAAAATTAAAGTTAAGTTTGACAGTTTGACTTTATTGCTGCGTGTAGTCTATTTTTAATAAGATTTTTCAGAAAAACCATTTTGGCAAATTATTAGGTACTTATTCATCATGAAATAATTGTACCTACCTACAGTAGGTACTTCAGGTTTGTCAGTGCCGGGTTATGAAACTAACATGATAATAACGATAGGTACACAATAAATCTATTTATTTACCTACGTGAAAAGTCTTATACCGTACAATACTATTATAAATATGTATAAAATAAATGCAGTTAAGTTTTATAACGCGCAAAAGTACGCTGAACACATTGCTCGATAGCAAAACCAAATGCTTATGACATGTCGATACCCCAGGGAAAGGAAAGTGTTTTTGTTGTAAAGTACAAGTTAAACCTGTAACTCTCTTAACTCTTTTTTCTTGTCATACATAATCCGAACCCTATTATGGTTTTACATTTTTAATAAAACCGTATTATCCTTTTCGGATAGAGAAGAGATTGGGAAACCGACCTACACTACTACACCAAATAGAAAAAAAAAACTAAATGAAAAATTATTCAACACCATATTATTGATAAGAAATTAACTCATTGCCCGACAAGTTGTCTAAAGATCATGGGAAAGTCTTGGTAAAGTCAGCTTATACATAAAGTCAGCTAAGTATTAGCTTCGTGTTTTTTTTCCTATATTCAAGAAACGAATGGTTTACCTTAGGTCTCGTTAAAATTTGACATTTTCTACGTACAAAATGTGTCAAATTTTAACGAGACGTAAGGAAAACGATTCGTTTCTTGAATATAGGAACCGGGCAGTAATCGCCTATCCGCCCTATCTTTGTCTAGTTGATAAGGGCATCTAAAATTCTTCTAAAATCTGAATCTAATTCCAAATAACCACACAATATTCTAAACAATTATCTTGTACATTTACATGACATTCGATTTTCATCAGATGATTCGCAAATTTTTATCATCTTTAAATGCCCATAAATGTATGACCAAAAACCCAATCGGTTGTGTCAAAATGGGTACCAGTAGGCAGGTTCATTATAGTGCACAATTTACACTAATGCAGCTGCTTACGATCTTAAATGTTAAAATTATGCATGTTATTATGTCCCATACAAATCTTTAAAAATCTTTGAAGGCTGACTATTATAACGAAAAATCATGATTGACTCGTGTTTTATATTAGTGTAAGTCATTAGGACTTTTAGCATAAGTGTAAAAAGCAGAAACGCATATTGTGTCCCGCAACGGCCTTTTTCCCGGCCTCCCCAGTAATGTACTATTCTACTATGTCAACATTCGTCGAAACAATATTATACTAAATATGTCATGCCAAATACACGGCACCCGATGATTGGAGCTAGAGTGATGATCGTAGAGGCTAGAGCTCCACGTGCGCCGCGGGCAGGCGGTCGCTGACGTAGTAGGGCGCGGGCGGCGCGGGCGCGGCGCCGGCGTGGTCGGCGGCGGCGAGCGCGAGGTAGCGCGCGCGCAGGTGGTGCGCCGAAGCCTTCGGCTGCCGCGAGCGCGTGAATATGCCCTTGCGGTTGCCGCCGACACGGGTTATCACTGCAAAATAAAATTAACATATACTTTAGATCATAATCAAAGAAATTATCAGTCCGAAAGTCGCGCCGCGTCGTCGTGCGGCCATGTCGGTTCCGCTCAGGTTCACTTTGTCCATTTTCCCATCTCGTCCACATTCCCATTTCGATCTCATTCCCATTGCGTTCACATTCCCATCTCGTCCACATTACCATCTCGTCCACATTCCCATTTCGTTCACATTCCCAATAACTAGTGAACAACCGAGTGATCAAATTTATATCTAACAGCCCTACAGTCCTACGTTAGGCTGTAAACTAGTTAAGAATGCGGACGAGTTGGGAATACGGATGAATTGGGAATGAGGACGAGTTGGGAATGAGGACGAGTTGGGAATATAGACGAGATGAGAATGTTTACGACATGGGAATATGGACAAAGTGAACCTGAGCGGTCGGTTCGAATAATGTGAAATCATTCTTAACGATCAAAGCTAATGAATTAAAAATCTGTACCCTTACTGTGAGTTACAATTACTGTAATCGCTAGCAATTCGAACGCTCTGTCCCTAACAGACCTCGCAGTATTCTTATGGAGTGCGAGGAACAGAGCATTCGACTCTCTAGCGAGTACGGTTATTGTAACTCATGGTAAGGGTAGGTACTGTAGGCTTTATTAGTAGACTCGATCATCAAGTTAACTTATATGTCAGTAGTCATGTCATACGTAATTTCACCATTTTTAAAGGCGCTTTACATAACCAACGTAATCTCTTACAGTTACTTACTTCTAACACATGCCATCCTCTTTGAGATATTGAGGTCAGGGATCGGAACCGGTTTCAAATAACCGTTTTAATTTTGCTCGTAAACGGTTATGATTCTGTTCTTTTATATACCGGTTTATCACAGTAACGTTTAGTAAAAGAACGAAATCATTTCGGTTATCGGTATTCAAGAAGAACGAAATTTAAAACGTTCCGAGAAACTTTATTGAACTGTTTTATCTCGGCCGCGCATTATGTCATAAATGTCATAATGTCTGATTGACATCTAGCATCAAGAGCAATACCTAAATAAAATTGTTGTTAATATTAAAATGGAAAGGAAAAAGGAAAACCGAATCTACTCCATGTTTTGTTATGACTATTTACTTAATTATTTGTATTTCTTTCTTATCTTTGTTGTTCTCACATTACAGGAGAAAAATATATTCTTTCCTTTTAAAAATTGGCCAAGTACCTAGTCGCGTAGCCAGAGAAAAATAGTAAAGAGAATAACAAAAGTTTTTAAATTTTCGCTATATGGATAGATAAAGTGAATGGAGAGCTATTTAAAAAAAAACCGGCCAAGAGCGAGTCGGACTCGCCTAGCGAGGGTTTCGCACTACACGGTTAACTCAATTCAAAATTTGGACCGCCGTTCCTTGCATAAAAACCCTGTTTTTTTGTGTGATTTAATTAAAAATGTACAGATTTCAGTTTTTTTTCTATACTTGTAGTAAAAGACGGTGTTACTTGCCAAATTTCATAATTCTAGGTCAACGGGAAATACCCTATTAATTTTGGTTCCCTCGAGTGTCGAAATATACGTTTTTGCGGCATAAACGGTCGTATCTTTTTTTACGTTAATGTAGAAGTTTGATTTTTTTACAGCTGTAAGGACTGTAGACCGGAGCATATGGTTTTAATTTCAACTCGATACCTCCACGCGTTCCCGAGATAAAGGGTCTTGACAGACGGACAACAAAGTGATCTTATAAGGGTTCCGTTTTTTCCGTTTTATGGTTGTGCTTTAGGTATTTAGTAATATCGCGTGTTACGTAACATACTTAAAAAGCATTAAAGTTCTCGTATCTCCTATAAAGCATTTTTCGTAAAATACATTTAAATAATCTAAATACTGAAGAATACAAAGTACTTATCTCTTTAATTAATTTTTACTATTGCAGAAAACGTAAATATTACGATTGAGTAAGAAAAGCAAACCAATTTTACTTATTTTTATGTAACACTACAACTTAAAAACCAAATACCTTTTGAATCAGTTTTTTTTGAAGAAGTTGTTTTTTTTTCTAAAACACCACAAAACAGGCCACTTTTTTCCTCCATCCATTTTTCTGTGGAACCATAATAGACCTACATGATTTTTCTAACAAAAAAAATCTCAAAACTAGTCATCGGATTTTATTGCCCTCCGAGTAGGTACTTTTATATGTTGATCAAGATACGTAACTTTTTTTTATCACAATTGACCGATGTTTTTAGGGTTCCGTACCAAAATGGTAAAAAAGGAACCCTTATGGTGAGACTTCGTTGTCTGTCTGTCTGTCTGTCTGTCTGTATGTCACAGCAGGTTTTCTCAGCAACTACAAATGCTATCAACTTGAAATTTGGCATAGTTGTACAACTTGCTTGCTCGCATCTAATTTTAGTAAAAAAATATGAAATTAGTTTTATAAATAATTTAAAAGGTGTCTAGAATGGGGGATGAAAAATGAAAGTGGTTCGATTATAGCAAATGGGGTGTCATATGAAAGGTCTTAATCTGCACATATCAAAACATATTTTTTTGAAATTTTTTGTTATGTACTTTTTGAATTATAGCCAAAAGTACAAAAATGACCGTTCCCCCCCCCTTATCTCCGAAGTTTGTTAATCAAAAAATCGGAAAGAAAATCCGGACGTATAGATAATTACTTATATTTTATAGGAAAAATAAAATGAAGTGTTCATTATTTACGGTTCTCGAGAAATAACAAAAAACTAAGAAAATCTGTATTAAAATTTAGGCTTGTCAAAATGGACCTTATTGCCTGGAAAATAAAGCTCATAACAAAATGAGTATTTTCTTTTGCTGTTACCAAGCATATTATCTTCAATACGGAACCCTCGGTGCGCGAGTCCGACTCGCACTTGACCGTTTTTTTTTTCCATACTTTGCTTTGCGTGCGATGCGGTGTATTTTATATGTAATTTCATAAAGACTACACACTTTATTTAAAGGAATTTTCACGAATACCTGCTATTGTTTTCAGGACAAGCCATCATTATTTATGCTTTAATAGTTAGAAATTATTCAGCCACTACAATTATATTAAGTATTACTATAACCTCTAGCATGTAAAATAATAATTTCGTATCTGACATACGAGATATGTAATGGTGAAAAACATATGAGATAGATACGGCAGTAATAAATAACTAAAAGATAATACAAATGTACGTATAACTTAAAAACTTCATTAAAAATAATGTGTAAGTACCTAAAATATCGCGCCGAGGAAAATGTTACCACCAACATACGTAAACCATCTATGTTATGTGTAAGTGAGAAAGAAGGACTCTTGTATCTCTGTCGCGTATAAAACCGGTTAATTTCGTTCAACAGAAACGGAATCTTCCAAAAAACGGTTTTCCCCATAAACCGTTATAATACCGGTAACCGAAACCAAGAACGCTATTCATTTCGGTTTGAGGTGTATTGCCAAAACCGGTTTGAAGAAAAATACCGGTATCCGATCCCTGATTGAGGTATCTGAGAAAGAGCCATCGTAACTTTATCGAATAAAAAAAATCACGCTAAATACTTACTCTGCGCAGTCTTGAAGTCGGCGAAGTTCCAGATGAACTCGCCGACGAAGAAGCCTGCGCGGCGCAGCTCGTCGAACGCCTTGAAATGCTCCGACATCAGCGCCACCTGGTACTCCTCCGACCACACGTACTCCGGATACTGAAATGAAATAGGATACAAGTCAACTAAAAAAAAAACTTGGTTTGAGTACTTATAATTGCTTACTTTGGCCAAGATCAAAACCAAACTTCAAAGGTTGGAACATCGGCGTAAAGTCGCTTTACAAGGTGTGGTATGGTGAGTGTGCCCAGGAACTACATCCCACTCAACGCTTTCTCCCATTGGTCGTCCAGACCAATTGCGGATTGGTTTTGCGGGTGGTAGGACCTTGTGAAGGGTCTGTCCGGATCGATACCACCACGGAGAAGAAAACTAATGGAGGACGCAAGTGGGCGTTCCCGTGTCGCCGAGTGTTTGTGCAGTTGCACAAACTTCGCCCACAGACTATTATCAGTCTTATGTCAACCGACTCGATGTACATGACATTTGTGTAATTGAGAAAAAAATAATTATCAATGTAAAAATGCCGTGTTGCGCTATCTCAAGCTGCAAAAATGCAAGCAGAACAAAAACGATGTCCAATCCGGTCATTTTTTATCATCGTTAAGTATTATTTTACTATTTATTGAAATAATACAAATATTAATCTTCATTGATATAATTCGGGTCCAATATTGAGTAATAATCTACTCTATACCTTAGAAGTTACAGTTCATAATCATATATCATGCCAACTGTCAACTAATCTAGATTGTTCGCTACTCCGCTACTCCAACTGTCAAACAATACTCGCTACTCGAGTGCTGTGCTAAGTTTTTTCGACATTCATATCGATAAAAGTTAAATCAATTATTATGTTAACCGCGATGTGGAAGAATGTAATAGATACAGTAATTCAAGTGTTCATTACAATTTACGAGCATGTCAATTGTAATTAATACCTACTTACGGTTACATAGCCTGTGAAACCTTTCTGCACTAAAGATGAAAGTGGAGATCCAGTGGTGGCTTAGTTAATGTTTAAAAAGCCTTATCAACCGTTTTAGATTCCCAAAAGAAACAAATGTAAAAAAAATATGCATGGATGTCAAAGGAAACCAATTTTCGTTCCCAATGCTATCTAGCACTATTTGCTTAGAGCATTTTTTAGACAACGATTTCTGGATTTCGCCAAAAGGGAAGCGCTTTATCCGCGAGAATGCAGTTCCAATACAGAAAATCGTGCATGACAAACAGGAATTCTAAAAAGGATTGAAATGCGTTCTGTCAATGATTTAGGACCCCCAGACATTTTTTTCGTAAATATCTGCAATATACAGATTAATTTCTCCTTCTCAATTGTTTTATTAGTTATATGTATGCATACAGATGGCTCCTGCTACTTTTTAGTTGTTCATATTTTTATAAATTATTGAAGGCCCGTTTACATTGTCGCTACATTTCAAAGAAACCAAATATTAATATAAATATCACAAAATATCGACAACTACCTATGTTGTACCCGCATCCCCATTCTTTATGCCTTTAGGTCTTGTCGTAATACGGAATTCAAAGCCACATACGACTATTTAGTTTCGGACGTTATCGGGCGTATCGAAACATTTCAATTCAACCAAAACTGAATATAGCGCCATCTAATGCCGAGTAGCTGGACTACGATGTTTTTTCTGGAAATCAAACGTCAACAACTACAAAGACATATGTCACATTTCTGTTACACTCTATTTTAGGCCGTATACTGCTTAAGTTAGAGTAGAGATCCTTTCTGTAAATGGTACTCGATAACACCGTATGGATATTGTAACTTTTTACCAATCAAAAGGGTTTTGCAATAGTGTGCCGCGTATCAATTTAACTATGGCTGTATGAGTTTGGCGACACTGGTTTTCTAAGTAATAGGCGACCATGCCAGTTCCCCTTATTCTCTATTCCCTGGATACCACCATCTCATCCATTAATCTCCCGCCAAACAGCAGTGTTCGCATTGTTGTGTTCCAGTTTGGGGATAACACAGCCGGTGTTATGACAAGCATAGAGGCGTTCCATCTTAGTCCTCAGGGTTGGCAACGCATTTGCAGTCTTAGGATTGCAGTCATGTGAATGCGAATGTCTATGGGTCACGGTTTCCACTTACCATCAGGTGGCCTGTGTGCTCGTTTGCATTCTCTATGCCATAAAAAAAAGACACCGGGAGGGTTTCCATCCGCGAGTCTTTAGTCGAATTTTCAATGGTTCGGACGCATGACGCCACCCTCGACCTCGTCGTCACTCAATATCAGGTCAGACTGACTGAAGTCTAAAGCAAACCTATTTTGGATAAAAAAAGATTAAGATTTAACTGTAAAAGTAACTTACAAGGTGCAGGCCGGCCATGGTGTCGGCTCCGTACTCGGACATGAGCACGGGCTTGTTGTGCTTGTTGCGCCAGTGGGTGGCCTCCTCGACCACGTTGCGCGCGATGTCGGTGAGCGAGCCGGTGTCCTGGTACCACCCGTTGTACCGGTTGAAGCTGATCACGTCCAGGTACTGCGCCTGAATGTAAAAAATGACGTGCTTAGATCTCTACCCTATTTAGCAGGGACGACAAAACCTGGTCTTGGATGGGTTTGACAATACTAGATTTTGAATTTATTGGTACAGACCCGTGGTAAAGAAAAAACCGGTTAAATGCAAGTCGGGCTCGCTCACGAAGGGTTCCGTACCATTATCTACTTATCTTATATATCTCTTAAGTGGGCAATGTTACCCCCTAGGGCTAAAGTAACCCGAGGCAAAAAAACACGTTTGTTGTATGGATGCCCCATTAAATATATATTGTATTCTGTTTTTAGTATTTTAACAGAAATACATCATCTGTCAAAATTTAAACTGGCTAGCTAATCTAGTTATTACCACGGTTCATGTATACCTCATGAATGTCCGTCCGTCTGTCTGCCTGGTGACAGACAGACGGACGGACGGACGGACGGATAGCGGAGTCTTAGTAATAGGGGTCCCCTTTTTACCCTTTGGGTACGAAACCCTAAAAATGAATGATTTCACTGAGCAGCCGCAGAGCTTTTTTCCTGACATGGCTACTATAACAAAACTAATAAGACCTAAACATTGATGAGGTAAATTTGCTATTTCGTTGATGAGTAGGTAACCCTTGTATTTCCTTTGGTAAATAATTGAAATCAAAGTTCCCCACCATCCCATTCCCATCAATCCCATCTGTACTGTTAATTTTTTATATGGACGTACTGAGATCTCTTTGTCAGAATACTTTAACTCCTGAGTTAATAGGTTTAGAAAAGTTACCGTTGAAACTTACAGATTTGTCACCAAAGTAACTTTGAGCGATAGCGATTGTGACGGGTCTCGAGAGATCCATGGACTTAACATGCCTAACCACCTCACTGAAAGAAAAAAACAAATATTAAAATGGAGTAATGGTCACAACACAAGATTCGCAATAAATAAAGTAATGAGTATTCTAATGATGGAGCCTGGTCAAGATGCATATAAATAAAGTTAGCAATTTTTTTAAATCGACAAATACATATAAAAATTCGTACATATGAACTGACGTAACTTGATGACATATCGCGTCGACCGCTTATGTCAACTCCATACATTTCGAGATTATAGTAAACAGAAGCGATAGCAGCTTTTGCATGTTGGCCAACATGGAGCTGGAGCGATTTTCGAGACGCGTTTGACCAAACTGTGTGGTATGGCCAAACAGGAGAAAATAAAATTTATTGACAATACTTAAGAAAGTGCAAGAACAAGTGCGTGCGTGCGTGCGTGCGTCGCATGTTTGCCGCGGCGCGTGATTCAGTTGTATGTAAGGGTGGGTTCATAGAAGACCGTAACCAAAATTGGAATATAAAATTCAATTTTGATTGGCCAGTTAAAATAGGCGTTATTGAAACTTAACCGTCAAAAATACAAAAATATGGTCACACAAGAAATTTTACGCTTAGTTACTCTGACTAAAACACGGTGGTTCCTACACTGTATCATAAGATCATAACATAAGTAACCGATTTACATTTGAATTGCCAAAATGATGCGAAATGGTGTCAAAAAATAAAAAGGGATTTTGGTAAAAAATATCGATAACTCGGTACTTACTTACTTTACTTCAAAATAGAATCCGTACCTGAAGTAAGCGTCGGCTTTGATCTGCTGCGACCGCGGCTCGTTGGCGATGGACCACATGATGACGCTGGGGTGGTTCTTGTCGCGTCGGATCAGCTCGCGGAGCGATTGCTTGTGCTTCTGAAGCAGCGCATCCGAGAAATTCCTGCGGGCAAACAGAACCTCTGAGGGACTGCCGAGCATTATTGAGTTCGTAACTACGTAGCTATAATACCTACTCGAATGCGAGATTGCGAGCGAAAGAGGGAGGACACGTCATGACAGCAACGCCACTATCTACATCAATTAATTTAATTTTGCCAATCACCTTGTGCTTTTTATTCGCTTGAGTAGTGTACGAATAAATGGCCTTCAATATCAAAGTGGCGGATTCATTGATAATAGGTACGTTGCCACTATACCCAACCATGTTTTTGATATATTCATTCAATTCATTATTAACTCCCCCTTGAAATAACAATTTCATATGTGTACGAGATTTTGGTTGGTTTTCGTTTTATTTATGACTGTTTGTTTGTCATTAGGGTAAAATTATTTAACCATATTTCTTTTTTCAACAAGGATTATCCGGAAGAAATCCTTTAAAGGGATAAGTTTGCCTTGGTACTTGTTTTTTGTCATAGTACCTATGTTCTGTATTTCGTTTTTTCTTGTACAATAAAGAGTATACATACCTACATTTAGATATGTATTATATTAATACAGTGATCGCACTAGGTGGACCTTTTCTGGTCTCTTCCGCGTCCCTGATCGCGGCATGGTAAATAATATGTAATAAAACAGTCGCAAGACAATAATAGTAGCGCGGTTGGTAAAACAGTCCGTTCGGTAAAACAAGCCAGGGCATTAATATTATCTACGATCCTTCATTGAGCTTGACCGGTTGTTTTTGTATAATAAATATCAATGCTGTACCGGCCGCTGATAAGAGTGTGTGATGTTTTTGAGGCCAATGTTGGTTTAAGATAGTATTGCCGGTGACTGTGAATCGGTTCGTTGCGATAGTTCTCGACTCGACGTGGATACTAACTTGCTAATGTATTGCTATATATAAATGGCTTTTAGTTACACGGTGTCAACGCTGGGGCACTCGTCGATGATCATGACGCCCTGCTCGTCGGCCAGCTGGTAGATCTCCTCGGCGTACGGGTAGTGCGAGGTGCGGAAGGCGTTGGCGCCCACCCAGCGGATCAGGTTGAAGTTCTTCACCCACAGCACCGGATCCCAGCCTTTACCGCGCAGCTGTTGGCATAATGGAAGTGGATAAGCTGTTTTCAATCCATGAAGATGCATCCCACTTATTCATTTTACGTAGGACGATTGCCTAAATGTACGTTAAATTAGGTTGTGAGGTAAGTACATCTCTTTGTATTAAAAACACTAAACCAATTGTTTGTGGAAAGGATTGTTGGATCGTTACTCGTAAGGTTTAACTAAATAGATTATTTTTGCCGCAGCTATTCACAATTACTGTTATCATATACTTAACTTAATGTGTGTGTGGGTAAAAGGGGTTTTAAAATATATATTCAGCTAATGCAAAAAAGGCGGTCAGCGAAAGGAATTATAATTTAATACTTCGCAAAACCTAGCTAAGTATTTGAACCAAATGACAGAAGACCGATCTATTCTATATCACTTTCCCAATGAATTACCGCGATACTGTTGGAGGAAGGGACTTTGTCAAACAGGAATTAAATGAGTACAGGAAGAGCTGATTTTGTGAATATGCTAGAAATGCTGAAACATATTTTTGTTTAAACTTACGTCAGAATCCTCATGCATGCCGAAGCCCCGAAGATAGATTGGCTTATCGTTGATGTACACGGTGGTGTTAGTCCACGTAACAGTTCTGATCCCAATTTTCTGTTCATAGCTGTCTATGAGCTGACCATTATCAAGCCTGATAAGTGAAGCCTAAAAAAATACAATTTAGAACTATAATAGCGATCATCCCGAATAATTAAACTGAGATGATTGTTTATAATAATACCTTCAAGGTGTATAAGTACCCGGGACTTGGATGCATTAAGTATGGCCACCAAAAGTTGCCGTTGCCGACTTCCAGTAATCCGGCACATTCTTGCGATGCAGTAACTTGTTTGCCAGCCTTATCAAACAGTTGCACCATACACAACACATTTGAGTCCGTGCTCTTATACGTTACATTGTAGACCACGAATCCTGAAAAACAAAAGCGAGCGTTATGTCAAGATCACTAAAACACTTCATCTTGCTTGAACTTGTTCGATGGTCCCAATGATGCCATACATACCGTAGGCAATAACTAATTGTGTAGGTCTGAATAAATTAGAGTAGTGATGTTGTTTGGCCAAACTCTTGGAATTGCTCGATTTAACAAATTTTTATCGCTGAATCTGTATACGAATTGATTCCCAGCAAGATTGCCAGCATCAATTGTTTGTGGAAAGGATTGTTGGATCGTTACTCATAAGGTTTAACTAGATAGATTATTTTTGCCGCAGCTATTCACATTTACTGTTATCACATACCTACTTAACTTAATGTGTGTGGGTAAAAGGGGTTTTAAAATCTATTCAGCTAATGCGAAAAAGGCGGTTAGCTAAAGGCATTATAATTGAATACTTCGCAAAACCTAGCTAAGTATTTGAATTTGAGTAGTGATGTTGTTTGGCAAACTGTTGGAATTGCTCGATTTAACAAATTTTTATCGCGGAATATGTATACAAATTGATTCCCAGCAAGATGGCTAGCATCAGTGTGTCTGACTAAAGGCAGCGCGCCTGCTCTTCTTCGATGTGTTTTACGTAAGCCCGTAGACTTTTTTAGTAAATTCTGGAATAAATTTAGTAAGATGGCTTAGATTAAAGAGGCCATTTTTGTACATATACTATAATTTCATAACAGTGGTGCACCTCACGTACAGTAGCCTACGTGCCGCTGCTAGTTACTTATACCGGGCAGTTGTTTATAAAGACTAGATATATTTATCTACAAGTAGAAAATAAAACGCAGACTTCATTTTACACAACAATTGTCAATGTATAATCCTTACTAAATAAAGAATTATTATTATTATTATTTTAAACGCATCGTGTAAAAAGCAAAGCAAGCTAATGTTATAATGTATGGCTTGTAGGTACATATGACTTGAAATATATTGAGCCTCTCGACTTGAGAGCAGCGGCTGGTTCGCCCACTCATTAAAGAAGTTGAAAGTGGTTTGCATCGGACAAAGGATTTGTCTCCCGTCTTTGGCATTATCATGAAGAATGTATTGTAGCACACGCATTATTATTTATTACCCCATTTTAAGACATTGACCATTTTTTGTAAAGTTGAAAACATTCAAATAATGTACGGTCAGAATAAGAATTAAATACAGGCAGGTCAGTTTTTAGGGTTCCGTACCTCAAAAGGAAAAAAACGGAACCCTTATAGGATCACTTTGTTGTCCATTTTCAATTAAATCACAAAAAACAGGGTCTTTATGCAAGGAACGGCGGTCCAAATTGTGAATTGAGGTAACCGTGTCATGTGGGGTATCGTATGAAAGGGCTTAATTAGCAATATTAGAACAAGCTAAAACAGATTTTTTAATTATTTTCATGATGTATAGTTTTCCATTTTAGGTAATTAAATTACTTATACGTTTTGGGAACTGAATTTCGGGAAAAGCTCGGAAAAAACTGCGAGACGCGATTCCTGAACTGATGATGATGATGATTGGTCCGACCGATCTCGGTCACGGCGACCGTTTTAAAGTAGACCCTGCTGTCGCTGGTGAGCTCGCATGTGGCTTATGTAGCCAATTTTCTTTGTGAAAGTTCTAGTTATAATATGTACAGTCAGCTGCAGAGAAAAGTAACCCCCTCTTCATACAAGGTTCCTAGTAAAGGGGGTTACATTTCTCTGCAGCTGACTACCTACAAATTTGTACGGAACCCTCGGTGAGCGAGTCTGACTGGCACTTGTCCGGTTTTTTCTATTGGTTCAACTTTGTAACAAATGAAAACATCGCTAAGTGCGATACTTCAAAGGACACACGTCTTAAATATAGTAAATGTTAAAACCTGTCATGTTGAATGTTCCAAACTGTTGTTGAATGTTGAAGTTGAATATTGTACTTGCCATAGCGCTGTCCCTTTAACTCCTTGAAAATTGGCTGGTTTTTACACTGCATAATACGTTCTCAGATCAGTGAAAAATAGGTATTCGGTTACCAGTGAGCCCCTGTATGTCCGTGTTGACGATGACGTCGTCGATGTAGGTCTGCGGCGTGCTGTGCAGGAACACGGAGCGGTGGATGCCGGCGTAGTTGAAGAAGTCGAACGTGTACGATTGCTTTAGGACGAACGTGTTGTTCCTGTTCAGGGAAATTAAAAAAAAGAGCTCCATTAAACAGTTAAAATATGAAGACTATACAATTGATTTGGCCGCCTACATCACTCCCATGAGTCCTAGGCACTTAATTAGAAACTTCCGGACCTACGCAGTTGAAAGTAAAGGACGAACTACATACTTCCAGTAGGTTCTTAAACTTACAAGTAAACAGAAAATGAAATATTTCGTACAATGTTCTATTGTAAACAATTCCTATAATTCCATATTTAATAACTAATTATACTATCTATAAGCATGGTGTCCGATTTAGGTAGTGTTATTTGTTATTGTAAACACAATGCGGTACTTGGAATCATAAACAAAGTTATAAGTACTAATAGGTACCTGAAAGACTTCCAGCGCCAGTGACTCAACTGACGTATTCAATATACATAGAATGACTACTTTGCGGCAGCCAGTCTGTCAATGTTTTGATTGGAATACTGTGTGCACCAGATAATGTATATCCGTGAAATGTCGACGGTATGATGTATTGCGTCGGGAACGATTAACATTAGCCAGCGAGTCAACAAAAATATACATTACACGGGAATAGGATACTTATCGATTGCAGAAGTTATAAAAATATTTAGGAGATAAATAGCCGTCTACACCGTATTTTGTAATTCATTAGCTTATTACCGCGGATTAGTAGTGGTCTAAGATCCGAAGAGGAGACGACCTTCACCTAGCTGCTTATTCGATCAAAAGTATTTTATATCAAATTTAATATGTTAAGTTATATGTAGCGAATGGGTTGACTGAAAAAATTCAGTCTAGTGAATATTTCATTAAAAATTAAAAATTGAACTTTTTTTTGAAAATTGCACCGGCTTGCTTATTAGACGAATTACATATCAATCGAAAGTATGAAGCCTATAGAATATGCAAACGTTAAGTTGACTACTTTTTTCCCGTCATAATTTTATGACGATTTTTAAGACCCAAATCCACACGAAATAAAATAATATATGTGTTGTTGGTTAGTCCAACTGATGTCGGCATTTTGTTAAAAATATTGTGGTCGCCGACTTCAGTTGGACTATTACTTATTTTTTGCGTTTTTGAAGGCGGTTTTCTGTTTATTAAAACATTTATTTTATTTTATACTTTTTACTGATCATAATACACTGTTACGTGGTCCCACTTAAGTTGATATGAAACTTTAAGTTATTTCATGCGCGCCCGCAAGCCACGCCGCGGGAAAGTCATAGTCATATTTCAACAAGTAAATATTCTTCTTTGTAGTCGCTCAACTTACTCTTAATCGAGATATATTATCGCCACCCTTGAAATAGGTACCGTTGAGGAGTTCCGGTGGCCATCTGTGGTCTTCATCATCAGTTCCACTTCACCAAGTGATACTTTCTGAATGCAAATGCTAAACTTGTTACTAAAAATACTAAAATCGCTATATGTTTGCCTACAATATTTACACAGAGTTCCCTCAATTCCTCACTGATCCCCTCATCAGATTCAGATTTGGGACCACCTCGGAAGTCTATCAAACCAAAAAAGAATTTTTAAAATCGGTCCACAATTGACGGAGTAATCGGTGAACATACATAAAAAAAAACATACAGTGGCACGTAAAACCTCCTCCTTTTTTGAAGTCGGTTAAAAAATCGCAGCCAAAGCTGGTTAATTCTACAGTTATTATTACAGTTATTAAAGAACAAAGCCTTCAAATGACAAAGACGGAAAAGTATGTAAACAATCTGCCCCGTGTGGTTGCCGGCTTAGAATAGTGCCACCTCATGTCTTCCCATGGATGTCGTCAGAGGCGACCAAGGGAATAAAGGTTTGTAGTATTGTTTTGCGATGGGCTTGCAACCTGTCACTAATATATACTGGTAAAAATATGTTAGCCTGATTACCCCACTCTGGGAATGTAGAGTGAGTGTATATGTATGTATGTACGGTAAACAATCCTGTGGAAGACTCCAATGGTGGGCACGGTTAATCTTATTCTAGACCATTAGAGCTGACAATGGACTTGACAGAAGCGCGTGGAGCTAACCCCATGTGCTTCTGTTAATTCCATTAGAGAAAATCTCTTTAACCGAACAATTGTCCTCGCGTGTGATATCCATTGACTTATGTCTCTAATAAGTCCATGGGAGTGTCTAAAACTCGACATTGGCGAAATACACCTTAACGGGAGTGAAGGCCATTAATTAAAATTAAAATAAGATAAGAAAAGAAGTGCTGAAAATGCTGTTAAACCTGGCTGATAGATGACAATTTCTTGTACTTTGGGTGCTTATAAACATAGACTTAATATATTAGACTTAATACCTATATTACTTCGTATGGACTGGCCTCTAGTACAAAAAAACGGGCGATCATTTTGGTGCTAAATCTAAGAATCTAGCACCAAATCGTGACAGTGACGTTTCAACCTCGCACCAAGTCGTACGTACTAGTAAAATCAAAAATGCCATGTTGCATCATAAGTAAGTGCAATAATTATACCTCAAAGGTATCGAAAACCAAGGATGGAGTTTCTTTTTTCCGGTAAGCATATTAAGTAATGTATTACTCGAGTTAAACCATTTTTTCAAGCATTCTTAATATTATTGTAAATACAGCTGTTGTTTGGTTACCCGGCCACGTTACGGTAGTTCTATGTAGTTTGACGTAGTTTATAAGCAATCTGATAGATGTCGCTACTGTTTCTTGGCCAAACATATGTGACATTTTTGTTCGGAAGACCCTATCTAGTTGTTTAAATCATTGCTTATAAATGGGTAATTTACTCTAATTTCTTTCAGAATTGTGAAGTATTGCCGTTTCGCATTTAAAGAGTACTTACTGGTAGGTTTCGGTGACGGAGCCCTGCGGGACCGTGTCCTGGAGCAGCGTGTTGTCCACGGCCACGGTCAACAGGTTGCTGTCAGTGTAGCTCACGTACTCGGTGATGTCCACTTCGAACGGCAAGTGCCCCATTTCGTGGTACACCATCGCAATACCGTTTATCCACTGAAATAGAAAATACACTTCCTGTGAGACGTTTGTGTAAACGATAGTGTGTAACGTTATGTTGTCGATACATTTCTATTGATGTTTTCCTTTAGTAAAAACCTGGGGGTAGACATGCATGACTATGACGTAAACGATTATAGAAAACATAAGCGCACGACGCGACTGTCCGCAGTTTACGTTAATCCTATAAATTTTCCATAACGATAACGTTCGCAGAATGCATTTTGGTTAAACCCACTTGTGTTATGTTAACTTATGTTGCAGTAGGTAAAATGTGGTCCGGATGGAACCCTAAGTTTATAATTCCGTTTCATTTGCATGTCGTAATAATAAGGGCGATAAGATGCGTCTTTATCCTTTGCGTCTAGTATTTATGTTCTAAGGTTTAAATATTGCTATTTGCTACTAATATTTAAACCGATCTTGGTTCTTGAATAGGTAGGTAGGTAGGTACATAGTATTCTTGTATGAAGTAATCTATATAAAGTAAAACTGTCTGCGTCATCTGCTGTAAAAGAACTCTCTGATTTAGGGTTCCGTACTAAAATGGTAAAAAAGGAACCCTTATGGTTAAACTTCTTTGTCTGTCTCTCTGGCTGTCTGTCCATCTGTATTTCACGGCAGGTTTTCTCAGCAACTATAAATGCTATCAACTTGACTTGGCATAGTTGTAGGTACAACTTGCTTACCCGCATCTGTTTTTAGTAAAAAAAATCGGCCAAGTGCGAGTTGAACTCGCGTGGAGAGGGTACATACGTATTTATTTACATTTTTTTATAGAATTCTTATAGCTTTTCCTGTAATCTACAAGCAATGAACAATATTTTGTATTTTGCCTAGTACCTAGTTTCGGAGATCAGGGGGGGATGGTCAGTATTTTAAAATTATAACAAAAATATATTTGAGATCGTCTTAATGAGCCCTTTCATTTTGTGACACAGTAAGGTTTGCAAATATATTTTTTTTACTTCCTAATTTGTCCCCCGAAAATGACCCTAAAAATATTTATTTACTTTGCACATCTGTGTTTGGGTCATCAATTTACATATGTGTACCAAATTTCAACTCAATCAGTCCAGTAATTTCGGAGCAAATTGGCTGTGACAGACTGACGGACAGGCAGACGCACGAGTGATCCTATAAGGGTTCCGTACCGTTCCGGTTAATTTTTGTACGAAACCCTAAAAAAGTAATTAATTTTATAAATAATTGAAAAGGGGTCTAGAATGGGGGGTTAAAAATGAAAGTGATTTTATTATAGCGAATAGGATGTCATATGAAAGGGCTTAAACTGCACATATATAAAAAAAACTAAAAAAAACTGGCATATATTTATTGATTTATAGCCCCTGTTATCTCCGAAGTTTATTAATCAAAAAATCTGAAAAAATCCTGGCATAAAATTTATATTTTATAGGAAAATAAAATGAAGTGTTAATTATTTACAGTTTTTGAGAAATAACAAAAAAACTTTGAAAATCTGTTTTAAAATGTAGTTAGGCTATACAATATTGCATAGAAAAAAAAAAACCAAAATGAGTATTTTCTTTTGCGGTTGCCAAGCATATTATCTTAAATACGCACGGAACCCTCGGTGCGCGAGTCCTACTCGCACTTGACCGGTTTTATCCAGTGACTTGATATAATACCCAAATTATATTCAGTTTAGTGGTTCCATAAGTCTTCGAATTAAAGCAGCCTCCTAATTTTGTAACGGCGGATTCGACCAAACTGGGAAAGGTCTTATACCTAGATTAAACGCTGAATTTGTATGGACTAATTTCGGAGTAAGTCTTATTCAAGTTTGGTCGAATCGGCCCTAAGAAAACCCTCAAAACATAGAAAAAATCTTTGAAATTAGCTAGCTCCACGTCCCTGCAATTTCTATAAATTAGTTATGTTTCAAATTTTACCAATGTTAAATGTTATTGGAGATGTTTATAACGGCGGCTCTACTTAGTATAATGTGGTATAATCTATTACAATAGTGTTTATATGATTTATTATCATAGTGCAATAATTTAACGCTTCGCGACAGTAAATGTTTTATTACGAGTATTAAATAATGCCCCCCGCGCCGATAGTAATTGTGGCTCATAAAAATGACTAAATTAAACTTTTTCTACTGATTGGACCTCCTAATGTAAACTATTTGGTCAGTTGCATTTCTGTATATTCGAGGGAAATATTTTATTTTAAAATAACGTAAACTCACTCTAGATGGAACGGGTTGATTATGAAATCATAAGACGATTTATGAACAGTCGCGCTTTGAAGTCGCCATTCCGAATGCGAGAAAGTGTTTGTTTGTTTTGCATAGATGATCAACGATATCACTGGACACATGGCATTGCATAAATAAGGGATGACTTCAAAGCGAAGCGATCTGCGATACCTACGTGTCTAATTTTAACAAATCGCAAGTGCAGTGCCCTCATAATGTTTTGTCAAATGACTCGTGTGACAAGGACAGTCAAATATGCAAATAAATAGCTACTTCACTTTCTTACACATTGCCCTAAATAAAAAAAACCATTTTGTTCTACTCATAGAACGTTAGGTCATAGTGACAACTCCCACTACAGAACCGCCAGGTCTCAATGATGATAACCATTTTGTTCTATAGAAAGGAAGTTGGGTCTTAATGACAACTTTTTTTTCCAAGGTCTGGGTCTTAGGAGGATATGGAGTTGTATAGGTGCTCGAATATCCATTACAACAGGCATATGAAATCCCGAACGACCCGGGGGTCGACGACGTAACTGAAGACACATGGCGGTGTCGTATATCGCAGTGGCAAAACAGGGGTAGGTTCACGGAACATATAGGTAGGAAAAAGAAGCCTACCTAGGCGGTAACAAACGTAGGTAGGAATTTACCTACTTATAAGTAATATACAAACACCGTGATTGTGCAGAAGTAATGTAACGGGATGTAGAACCTTTACTTACTAAATGGGGTTAATGAAGTGACTAGTTTCATTAAATAGACACGGCAACGCGTCGTTAATCCAGATGATACTCTACTTAGTTGCGGCATCTCGTAGGCTGGGCGTTGATTCTCTTGCGGGCCTAGTATGGGTATATCGCGTGTCAAATGTGGATAAAGCATCCGTCACTCTCGTACTTAGTTAGGTGTCAGAAGGTGACGGATGCCTTATCCAAACTTTGTCACGCGATAAGCGCCATATTAGGGTCCTTGAACAACTCGGCCGTGTTGTCGCCAGTGATTTAATAACCAGCGAGCTTCAGTTACTCCTCGTGTTTCATCGTTAAAACACCGTAGCCAAAGTGCAGTCCCAATACAGTTACTGATCGTCTATAGGCATGGGCACACGGCAACTGATGCAGTATAGATGCAAACGCGAACAGCCGCGACGTAGGACATTTTAAATTTGCCACGCCTGCGCCATTTGTCACGATGCACGCCATTGCACACGATTGATACAACCGCAATTTCATTAGTTTGTAAAGGCCGTATTAATAAACTCATCTTGACTGAGATCCTCGTCACAATATACGTCAAAGTAAACGTCAAGCCATAGAAAACTGTAATTTTTGACGCATCTTGAGACGTGCATTACAGTCGAGATCAGTTTATAAATACGGGCCTAAGAGTGACAGCATCCAATGTTGCGATTCATTCACGCGTTCATAGAACTCGCGTTTACGTTGCTGCCTTAATTTGCCGACGAGAGCACGGGCGAGTTGTTTTAGAGAATCAACACCTTAAAAGCCGTATCAGTCGCGTCTGGAGGAAGTTGATTGAGCAATGTCGGTTAAGCGAGGTCAGTGCTTCTTGCCCTCTAGCGCCAATTTGTAGTACACATTAAGGTGGGTCCCCATTTGTGACATTTCACATGGTCCCGTGACCGTCTCAGTAACGCTTGTCTGTACCGGTAAAGAGGACGGTAAATGTCATGTTACGAAGTACTGTCAAGATGCGATCCATCACGAGCACGTACATGATTTACACTGTCCAAATATAGCGGAACAAGTGCTGTAGATTTGCCACGCAGTATGATCCGATGGAGCCCTATAGTGTTGACCCACCTTTACGTACACAACTGTCCAATAACATCGCCACGTGTTGTATTTGAGTAGCGGAACTGTCACCGGCAATGTGTGTTATTGAAACATTTTAAGGAAACGCTATGAGTATGTTCGGAAATTGCTAACTTTGTCTAAATGTGGTAAGTAATCACTAAGACTACCCTCCTGACTTAAAATTTAGTTACAAATTTCAACACTATTCAAATCTAATTAAGGTGCAATATTGATTGATTTTTACGTACTTTGTAGAGTACACGAGTCGTCGCGATAAAAAAATTAAGTATAGGTAAAGGAAATATCGTAAAAACAAAAATTAAATTTAAAGTAACAATAAGTGAACACTTTATGATACTTTGGAAATAAATAGAATCGTTAATAATGGAAGCACCGCGAAGTTTGTCCTCATTGCTAAACGGGTATTGTCAGATTCGTAAAAATACTAAACAAACAAAGATAATTAAATTAAAAAACAAATCAACTCGCCATAATAGGTACACAGAAAATAACTTAATTTTAAAATAAATCATCAAATCTGTTCATTACTTAAGATTCAATTAATATTATTGGTTTACATTTACAAATTATCTACAAAGGGAAAAAACATTACCCACCTCCTTCGGGAGTAAGGTAAAATATACGAACGAACTTACAAACTTACTTAAAACTAAACCTAATCTCACGAACAGCTGGGTATTGTTCCCGAAATGCCGGCAGCGTTGAATGGCAATGCTTAATCCTTGTGCCAAGTAAAGACGAGCATTATGGTTACTAGTAGCGTCGACCAGGCGCTTTGAAAGATTAAATAGTTATTTGTTATACAAGGGGGGGAAGTTGTATTTTACCTGCGAGTGTTCATTTGAAACACGAGCTAGCGAAAGGATTCTATGATTGACCACGAGCGAAGCGAGTGGTTCAAAAATAGAATCCTGAGCGTAGCGAGTGTTTCAACACACGAGACGTAAAATAACTTTTCACTCGTCTATAACACAAAACTTTTCACCTCACTACAGCGAGGAAAATAAGAAAAAGGGTTTGTACTATCAATTATTATTTATTTACCTCTTTGTTAATCAATACAATAATTTTGATGTATAGAAGTAGGTAGGTAGGTACCTATTGATAAAATCAAAAAGAATGCAAAATAATTTTACATTTTGTTAGCTGTCAAATATCACTTAAGCTGCCTTCAAATGTCAAAACTCTTTCTTTACATGTGGATAAAAAGCGATTTTCTCAATAGATATCAAACAAACAAATAGGGCTTTCCGAGCTAGTGAGATGAAAATTAACTTTCTAGGTTTTTTTTACATAATAACTTGAATGTAACATTTTATCTAGTAAGATGCCATAGTAAAACTGCAAGTTTTCTCAGTAACATTAAGTAGTTCTGGGGGCCCAGTGTAACTCAAATCTCGCTGGCTCACTGGCAGTATATTGCCGGTGTCGGCTCACAATTGTCCAATTACGCCGCGCGATTGCCTAGCGACCGCCGAGACAGGTCAATGGGAGTCTAGCCGGAGCTGGATCGAGATCACAACCTCACAACGCCCTTATTGTTACTCCAACCCGGTTTGGCTAGTACAGTCGTCGTCAATATTGAAGAATACAAGGTGCCCAAAATATCTGAACACGCTATCAATAAATCAAATTCCGATATTAATGAGCACGTTGTGTAATGTGTTAGGATGTAAGTAATTATTTGACGGTATGATAGGTTAATAAGTCTCTTAAGTATCTGAATTCCGAATAGTTCCCGGTCCGGTACTATTGGTACTCGTACTATACAAAAAACTTGTATGTAGGGGTCATTCTTCTTTATCATGCAAAAAAAAAAACATATTTTTAATGAAGTTCGACACAAAAATAAATAAAAGCAACAAATAAAATGGACCCAAATTGAATTTAAAATTTTATCAAAATTTAGTAAGTACAAAAGAAGAACGACTCTACCTACCTACATACATACATAGGTAAAGATATAAATAGACAGATAATAAATATTCCGGTTTGGTTGCAACTATTAGTGCTCAACAATTCACAACATAATGTAGGCTGGTTTTACTGGATTATCAAGCCAGTCAAAACCACAAGAACATTCATAAATCAATACTTTCAAGAAAAACCGAAGATTATACTTAAGATAAGCGTAAATTTCAACAGTACTTTTTAATTATTACAAAAGAGTTAAAAAAATATCACGGCACGGACGACGGTTTGCTTTGGCCAGGTTTTGCAGTCGTATATCATCACTGGAAGAACACATTGTTCGAACACTCGCCGTTTCAAGCACCTCAGTAAACTCCCCTCGAGGACGTCGTGCACTTTCCCAAAGAAATAGAGATACCTACATTAACATATTTAAATACAAACATATAGACATACCTACGAGTAGATATTATTTTTCCTGGCCGTCAATTACAAATAGAAGACCTTTGTTATGCACACTTTGGTCTTGAAAGAATAGGTTTAATTTTTTATCGAGGATGTAAGTAATAACCTGCGGGCTGATTATGGTCGTGTTTATCGACGTAGATAAGCGTAGGTAAAACATCTGTCACTTTCTGACCAGTATGTAAGTGCGAGAGTGACGGAAGCTTTATCCACCGCGATAAAGGCGACCATAATACGGGCCCTGGGTGTCTTAGGTGATGTAACCATGAACGCGTTTGTATAATAATGAGACTAATCAAGGTCCTACCATGCTAACATAATTCTCATGTTTTGGTATCATAATTGTTTCCCTATGAAATAAAGTGCGAAGGTTCTAGTAGTACTTAGTAAGAGTACCAGGGGTGTGATTCTCTCAAAAACGCGGTCGGACAAACGAACGAGAGAATGTCACAGCGGCGAGTTTATGTAGTCCCGTCAGAGCGAACAAAACACATTTAAGCGCGTGCATTCTCAACTAGGCAGCCTTATACGTTCGATCTTATCGACAGAAGCCACGCTGCCAAATTGTTATTAGCTTACCTAAGTTATACCTAGTCATTTACAATTTAGGTAGATCCGATAGTTGTCGTGGCTACTGGCTATCGTTTAGAATAATTATATTATGCCAACAAATATCTCGCTTCTCCCCAAGGTTAGTGTAACATTTGATAAAAGTATCAACGTTATAACATAAAGTTGTCCGTCAATATTGAAATAATATAATTTGCATCTTTATGAATTTTATGCAGATTAATATGTACATGTAACGATAATCAGTCATCGATTGGACCGCCTGATAAACCAACAAAAGCATCCATAGTCCAAAGTCCAACCATATTGCCTTTGACTGATGGTGATAGTCTAAACGCAAACGCGACCGTTAACATTATCTCGCTTGCCGATAGGGGGGGGGTCCTTATCGAAATGCATAAAAATAATGCACCACTTTGTTACACATACTTACTCTTAGAATAACTAGTAGGGCGGATTCGACCAAACTGGAATAAGGTCTTATCTACTTATACCAAGATTAAACGCCGAATTTGTATCTACTAATCTCAGATTAAGTCTTTTTCCAGTTTGGTCGAATCGGCCCGAGGTTTCGTAGTTATATATAATTAGTTACATCGTAGTCTTAGAAATATTTGGCTACAAAGTAGCAATTTTTGGTATAGTATCAGTATCGGTGTGTGTTAAATTTATACC
Source organism: Acleris cristana (assembly GCA_948252455.1). NCBI lineage: Eukaryota > Metazoa > Arthropoda > Insecta > Lepidoptera > Tortricidae > Acleris > Acleris cristana. The sequence goes on along the minus strand of OX411782.1, from coordinate 11,507,270 downwards.
GCTTACATACAAAAAACCAACCGAGAGGAGAGGCAAGAAAGCGAGCTAATAAATATGTGGTTAAAATAATACGATTTACCGTAGATGACCAACCAAATTTTCAGCGTACAATATAGGTATAATTGTGAGCTAGGGTAAGCCTGAGGTGCGGGACACTAAAATTTGTTTAAGGTTGTTAAGGTTTTTAACGAATTGCCAAATAAATTCATTAATGTCAACTCCATATCTCTTTATAGACTTACCGTGCTATGAAAACTCCGAACCCTAATCTATATATATAAAAGGCTAAACTGACTGACTGACATATCAACGCACAGCCGAAACTACTGTACCTAGAAACTTGAAATTTGGTACAGGGGTTCCTTTCATGATGTAAGTGAGCACTAAGAAAGGATTTTCCGAAAGTCGACCCCCAACGGGAAGAAATGGGGGGAGTAGCGGGAAACTAATTCTACGCGTATACGAAGTCGCGGGCGTCCTCTATCATATTATAAAAACGCTCACGAGCTTCATACGCGTGACTTACCGTGATGACTCACTACTTATCCGCGTAGTGCATCGGGTGAACTGCCCTATTATTGGCCACTTACCAATTATTGGCCCCATGAACTTTAACATAGTAATAGGTAATAGAGACGATGATTCTAATAACTAGTATTTTAGAGGCCAGTAATTAGGTGTTTTACTCTACCACAGCAGTCACACCACACCGGACCAGTCTGTTTAGTTTACACGGGTACTTTACTGCAGTGCTTACCACTTGCGCCGCGTAGTGCACGCTGCTGAACCGCAGCCACACGCGCTGCTCGCCGCGCGCCCATCCCATCGGCACGCGGAACCGCCGGTCGTACCACACCAGCCCCACGTGGTCCCGCAGCGACGCGTCCTCTCCCATATCGTTGTATGACGCAGGCACTGGCATGGGGATCACCGGCCCCGTCTGTGTGCACGGGTAACAATTAGAAGTCTCTCGCACACGTCTCATTTTTTTAGGCATAACGAGGCTGTCACTTTCTTTGTATTTTTTTGATTTCCAAAGACAGGCAAACATGATTGCCCACGTATTGAAATATGATTACCACCAATGAATATCAGTAAACCTAAAGGCATAGGTATGTTTAAAATACTAGAATGCCTAGTCAAGATGCGTCACGCTAAGTTATCGATTTTCGAAAATCTACAAAAATGTATAGGATTGACATAATAATATAAGCAGATTCATACATATCGAGTTGTCAGCAAACTCTAAACCTAAAATCGACCGCCTGTAGTCAGTGCTAATATTAGGCAATTGATACAAAGTTGTAATTAAGTCATAGCTAACATTATAGGCTATAAAACAAAGACGTACCTTTTCAAGATCTTGTTTGAACCACTCTTTCCGATACCCGTACTCCGGGTCGGCTGGGGACTTCCTGAAGTTCCAAATGCCATCAAGCCTCCTCACATCCCTGGTCCGCGTGGCTTGTGGGTACAGCGCCCCGCTCAACACTGGCATCGGTCTCTTCCGCGCGTTGCCGATTTCGTTGGCGCCCGTGTAGTTAGGTATGACGGCGTCGGTGGACGCCAGCACCGCAGCAAGGAGACACATCCATCTTGATTTCCTTATAAACATCTGCAACAAAATCATCTTTATGTCAATGGAAGTATTTGGCTGACATAAAGATGATTTTCGCCAAATACTTCCATTACTGGACAGAGGCCAATTCCAAATCCCAAGGGTCTTTACCTTAACCCAACAACTGGTTGCACCCTATAATAATCATGGAATACCTACACCTTTTTTACAATGTATGGTCATTCAAAATCCATTTCTAGAAATAAACTTATCGACATACAATACAATACATTCAATTGTAGTCAGTTTGTTTATAGTATTTATTTTTGATGTTGACATATATTTTTGTCCTTTTGTTTTTTTCATACAAATAACATCAACGCGTTCGTACTTCGCGATAGATTTATTAATAAAAAGTAGAATGTCATTGATATTTAAATAAGTTCATTGAACTTGTTTATTATTTAAGTTTAAACGGGCTACGTTTTCAATGCATCCCAATTATGGTGTTATTCTTTATTTTATTCCATTGCAGTGCAAAATCAAAGCATATGTTTTTGCTTTTAAAAGGCTTTTGTTTGTTTTTAATCTATCTCATTGTCTGCAATTCCCATAGCGTAGGAAATCCTTGTCTGGTTTTTATATAGTCTATTAGGCAACGTTATTATTTGTTTTACAATGACTGTCTACTTTTCCTTTTGTTAATCAAATCAATAACCACATGTAAGAACAACGCGAATCGCTGTTATCGAATCAAATGTAACATTAAACTTACATTTTAAGGTAAATACTCTGTCAAAGCGTATAATATGACTCCGACATGGTAATATCTTACATAACCGTTCATAAATCGATATAGATAGAAGAGAAACAAGGGGTTATAAAAACATGGCTGAAATAATTGAACCGATTATGCGGTTAATGCTACCTTGTAGCGATTAATTGGATACGTGTAAGAGTTTGACTCGCGATGCGAGACGGGCCGGCGTCGGCGCAGGCCGCAGGCAGCGACGCGAACACGAAAGTAAACAACCGCATAAACACTTAAGTACAGGTGAATCAATTGAAGGGTGCATATGGGTAAGGTAATACAAAACAGACGTGACGACATGGTGCTTGAGTGAGTAAGTATCAGTTGCGTTTATCATTTGTATTGTACCAATTACATGGATACACACACGTATGTAAACGCAAGGTCAAAGAGATCGAGCTATACGTGTGTACGTTTTAATGGGATTCCCACAATATACGCCTCTCGGGGAACATATTTATCAAAAAGTCCCAGCACTGTACTGACTGTGACTGTGTACTGCTTGATCGCGTGAAGGTTAACTAGAAGTGATCTTTTGTTCCCATTTGTATGACTCTTTTGACGATACATTTAAAAAATTATCATTTTTACAATAGTTAATATGCATGAGAGAAGTAACAATAGGGGCACTAGATATTTTTAAAATGTTTGCGAGGAGATACATTTAAACTTACTTTCGTGCACGTGTGTCAACTGCGCAGCCATAAACGTTACAACTGACTAAAACGGTACTTTTCATTTAGGTAAAATTGTAAATACAATGCAGTTGATTACGAAACCCGTGGCTTTCTAGTGCATGCGCATAAACAAAGAGCTGATCAAAATTCTGCGGATGACATGCGCCACCATGCCGCGCGGCATGCGGCTTAGATAAAATAACTCGCTTTTAAACATTAAACGTTTACAAATGGTATGTAGTTTACGAGTAAAAAACTCATTAAATCAGTTATGTATCAGTATTACGCCGTGTACGTGTTTTTTTCGCGTGATTGTTTGTCCTGTTTAATTTTCGCACGAATGTATCGCGAATACGACTACTTAGCACAAGTCGCAAATACTTACCTAACTAAAGGTGTCCCAAAAATAAAGAGACAATTTTCATAGACAAAATTGGTTAAAGAGAAAACATCTATAAAGTTTAACCCATCTGTCATGTCGACAGTCAGTGTCTATGTTCAAACTAAACCGGGAGTAGCGTTCTATTTCGCTTGTTTTCAACAATAAGGCGAGCGGAACTAAAATCGCCGTCAATAGAATTTGCTAACTATGTAAATAAATTAGTACTGTTTGACACATAACCTCAAATATTCACCAAGCGTGTTTTTATTAAAATTAACGTATAATGAATAGTTATTTCATCTTAAACTTAATATGAAAATAATGATTTAGTATATAAATCGTTGCAAAAACCTGACTTGATCTTTAAAAGTACGTGATTATCGAGTAATCATGGTGAATTGGTTCGTTTGGTTTTGTTTACATAGTTAGTTCGCAAATTCTATTGTGCGCGACTTTAGGACTGATGGTTTTTTTTTAAATAGACAATTTAAAAAAAAGCGACTATCTAGACTTGGGCCCAGCTAAAGGGAAGATGATAGAATCCTCACGTATTTAGCTAAAACGGGGTTTCTCGTCCCATAACATAACAGCGGGTACGTTTAGGTACACTTCAATTCCTTATCTCAACCAGTATCAGATGCTAATAAAGCAAATGATGCGTCATGAATAGGTACTTGTTTCGGTATCACATGAGCACGACTCTATTACTTATTCGGTTTCAACTCTCTAGTTGGTTTAATTTACTTAGTATGCCGTCTGAAGGCTCGCAGCTGCTAACAATTAGGTTACATTAAAGATGCAAGGGCTCTACTTTTACTAATCTTATTGACGGAGACTGCAAACCAACGATGAGATCACACTTCGAAACCGAGGGTTTCATACAAACTTGCAGGTATGTAAATAGTTGGACTATCTAGACTATGTAGTAGTGAACATTGCTCTAACGAAAACATAAACTGGATTGAGGGACAAACTTGATTTTGCCCTGTACTTGTGCTTTAGACATTGCTTCTGGCCATTTTATTATTTATTTCATTATTCTAGGTAAACATATTTTGCATAAACAGCCAAAACATTTTGATTGCGTTGACTTAGAAGATTGTTTTTTTCATAGTTCCAAGACCTGAGTATTTGAAATTAATTTCAACTTGATACCGTTCCTAATAAAAAGGATCTTGACAGACAGGAAGACAGAGAGACAGAGAGACAGACAGACAACGAAGTGAGCTTATAAGGATTCCTTTTTCCTTTTAAGGTACGGAACCCTAAAAATTTGGTAAAATTAAAATTGAAAGAAGCTGTTATTTTATTTACATCTTTGATTATCATTTTAATAAAGCATTTTATAGGTGTCTTAGAGTCACGTGCACCTATGTAGGTATGTCAAAATATTCAAAATTAAAGGTCGCAAAAACTTGTTTTGTTTAAATATCTTGTTTCCTTCGATTGAAATGACGTTTGTAGTTAATAAAAAAGTTGTAAAGCGCATTTGTTTACATATTCGGTCTAGAAGTAAACCAAGATTTTATACAAATAACCGTTCTCGAGATAGAGATATATTATGCTGAAGCTAGAGTAAAATAAAAAGTAAGTAATTAAAATAACCTTTACTTACTACCACTTTTACGATTGTACCATTTTTGCCACCTATATTTTAAAATTGAATAAATAAATAAATTGATTGAGTGATTAGCCCGCCCGTACACTATATTTTTTGCTTTTTACTTTACACCAATACAAAGTACAACTTATAAAACTTATAACTTGTAATTTCAGCTTTGTGACTTTGATAGTAACTGAAGACAGACAGACCGATATGGCAAAACTGTAAAAGTTCCTAGTTTTGACTATGGAACCCTAAAACGGGTTAGTATATGCAGATAACTAGAAATTCTTAGGATGCATTCGATCAAACCGAAGTAAGATCTTATACCTAGATTAAACGCCGAATTTGTATGGACTAATCTCGGAACTAAGTCTTATTCCAATTTGTGTGAAATGCGGCCTTAGAAAACCAAGGGTAAGTAATAAATTATCATCGGCAAAGTAAGTCACTATGCACTATGCAGTAGCTTATTGTCAATGACATCTTCAAAATTCTTAGATATTTCTTTAGGTAGTATGTTATAAAAAAAACTTATATAAGGTATCGTTTATCGGCGGTTGATTTGAGCATACGTAATCAGGACCCGTATTATGGCCGCCTTGATTGATAATAGACCCGCAGGGCTAATGTCCGGTTACATAATAAGCGTGAATCACAAGAAACGGACGAGAAATCAATCTGTGTGCTCGTGATTAGTATGTAGAGCACGCGATTATGGGCGCGTACATTTCCTATGTTTAGCGCGTTGCTTAGATTGCGTAGGCGCAGTTTTGACATTATTGTGTGCCAGGCCCTCAGGATTTCTGTATAATGTGGACCCGATATTTAGTTCCTGGCCCTGAATGAGTTAGTGTAGCAAGACTAACATTTACGCGGTAAACCGATAAACGAACCATAACTATTCGATAGGGCAGTTAAGTCGCCGTTATATGCTTTATCTTTAATTATTATATCAAAGTACTTTTGAAATCGCCGCTAAATAAAATAATGGCTCCAAATGCTATAAGTGCAATGACCAAACCTTTAATTATTATTTGCTTATTTGTAACTGGATATTTTGGAGTATAGGCTCGTTGGGAAATTTGATTATTTCTGTTAATTAAAGTCGAATCTACTTTGGGTTTATAATTATGGCCATTTTCCCCGTCATAATTCTTTTCAATTGTGTTCTTAAGTATTTTTAACCATTTTCAAAAAAAAGAAGGGTTTACTCGATATCTCCGTTAATTGTTAATTGATTTTAATGGTTTTTTTTTCACTAATATGTTATATCTTTAGGGTAGTCTCATTAGAGTTAGGGTTTCTTTGCAGGTAGAGTTGACATCATCTTAATTTTATGATTGCGTTATCTGTAATGTTTTGTGCTTACTCGTATCTTCATATGTATGTATGTATTTATTAATTAATATATTAATTTAATATAATTATGGATATGTAGGTGTATATTATTATATGTATATAGTGAGACACTATCTCTGCTTTGCCTTTAAGTTAACTGGTAGAGAATGCCGTACGGCATTAAGTTCGACTTTTGTATATTAAGATTATTCTTTTGTGCAATAAAGATTAAATAAATAAATTAATTAATTAATTAAAATTTCACCAAGATCTGATTATGGGATCCATGGAAAGACAACGGAATTCCTTAATAATTTGGAGTTAAGTATTTTATTGCTTTTAAACATTTTTATTAAGGTTCGTTAGGTGCATGTTTTGCCCGTTTTGTGTTGTTATAATTTATAATACAACCCTAACCAACCGAACCGCAGATGTAATTGAAAAACTTAAAAAGTTGCCTAACTCATCAGAGAACCAGTTTAGGACAAATGTAAATTCGTACAAACGATGTGTTAGGACAAACGTTGTTAGGGATTCCGAGGGACACGCTTGCCGTCAGCATTTACATTACTATCTCACATCGTTGGTTCATTTATTGCCTTAAATTCTGACAAAAAAACGGTTGAAACATGGCGGCCTCGTTTATATAGTAGGCAAGTTCACGATACCTTCATTAAAAGATAGCTAATAGCGATAGAAAAACATTGAAAATGCCATTAAGAGGCCATCGGCTCCGAAGCAAGTGATGTAACCCTTAAACTATTGCCAACTTAGCAAAGTTACGCAAGTATTCGCGACTTATCAAATAAATTATGTAGTAAGGTATTATGTTATGACTGACTAATTGGAGAAACTATTGATAATTTATTACAGTTCAAGATTTTCTCAATTTTACTTGTAATCTGTTTTGTTTCGTTCCGCTGCAGCAACTTGGTTAATGTTTGTTGTATTGACCATATAAGGAGCGTGCATGCTTGAGTCTATTAAAATTCTTTACCTCCACATCCTCCGGGCTGAATAGGAAGGCATTGTGCCGAGGAATGCTTTATCATGGATCTCTATTGAATGCGCGCGCCAACCAAACTGTTAGTTTCGGTTCACCGGGGGTAGATGCACGGGAATGCCTTTTGAGGCGAGCCCGGTTGATCCTATACATAAAACCTTGGTTGCTTTTGCTTCAAATGAAATGTGGTTTTACATCTAAGCACTTTGTTGACTAGTATAAATTACTCAGATGTCACTGAACATATAAAAGTACTTAACTCTTTTTATAAACTAATTAATGTCAATAAATAAAAACCGGACAAGGCGAGTCGGAATCGCCCACCGAGGGTTCCGCACATGACACGGTCAACTCAATTCAAAATTTGAACCGCCGCCGTTCCTTGCAAAAAGACCCTGTTTTTTGTGATTTAACTAAAAATGTACAGATTTCAGATTTTTTCCTATACTTGTAGTAAAAGTCAGTGTTACTTGCCAAATTCCCTCGAGAGTCGAAATACACGTTTATTGCGACATAAACGGCCGTATCTTTTTTTTTACGTAAATGTAGAAGTTTGATTTTTTCACAGCTTCAAGGGACTGTAGATTTGAGTATATGGTTTAAATTTCAACTCGATACCTCCACGCGTTCCCGAGATAAAGGGTCTTGACACACAGACAGACGGACAGACGGACAACAAAGTGATCCTATAAGAGTTACCCTAATACCCTAATTAAGAATTTTACGGTTTCTCAAGTGAAAGGAAATATTAGTGGTGGTAGGATTTTGTGCAGGACCCATCTGGATCGCTATCGCCATCTTATCCTTTCACCTACCGCCAAGTAGCAGTGTTTGCATTATAACCGGGGAAATTACTCGATATAGAGGCAATCCATCTAAGAGTTGGCAACGCATTGGCAGTCTTAGAATTGCAGTGTTAAGATTGTAGTCTGGAGAATAGGTCTCAGATCCCACTTATCATTAGGGTGGCCTGTGTGCTTGTTTGTCTTCTAAATAAAATAAATCTGTACAATGACCGAGCATCTGTTGGTGGTAAGCAAGTACTACGCTCACGGACTTTAATAATAGCCTCTTTAGAGCCAAAAATTGACGCAAAAAGCCAACGATAATTTTGAGTAGACTTGGGCAGTCATTCCTTGAAAAAAAAACAGTGTCTCATTTCATTCATTCATATTGCGTTACTCATTTTATTTCTCTGGGAATATTCTGCAAATTTCTAACCCGTTGAAATCTTAAGTTCTAAAAAACGTGTGTCAAAACTCTCAAAACTCATCTTTACATAAAAAACAAAGTCGCTTCCCGCCGTGTGTCCCTCTGTATCTTCCAACTACGCAACGGATTTTAAAGTAGTTTACGTAACACCTGGCCATAATGTGAGTTTTATCGCACGCTGCGCGCACGGTAAAACTCGCATTGTGGCCAGGTGAAGACGTAAAATTGTGTACTCATCACGGGCAGTAAAAAAGAAAGCCCTCTATCGCATATTTACAACCCTCGCCTACGGCTCGGGTCTCAAATACCTGCGATTTCGGGCTTTCTTTCTTTTACAGCCCTTGTTAAGTAATGTACTATTTCACCATCAGTTAGATTTTTATGTAGAGGTATAATACAGTTTGTTTTATGTACGCGTGTTACAGAAAACTCACATAATCTAAAGCGGAGCGAGGGCGGGTCGCTAGTCTTCAATAATCAAATGCTGGACTCTTAGTTTAGGGTCAAGTTAGGCAAGTTCAATTGACAGCCTATATACATACATCTAATATGCCGCTTTACGGCCGAACCCACTTTTAAGGTAGGTAGGTAGGTAGTTTTTTACCAACTAAAACTACTACTAAATATTTTTGGTGTTATATTCAAACCGCGGGCAGATAGGGCGTACCTACTTCGGGTTAAAATTTGACATTTGCACATACAAGACGTGTCAAGTTTTAATCCGAAGTAAGCCCTATCTGTCCGCGGAATATAGGGTTCGGCCATTAGAGGATAACACCGCTGTCCTTTTCGCCCCTGATTTACCTGACAATCATAATTTGACTTCTTAGACGGTGCATTCTTATAACCTAGGTCGAGCCAGACTGCAGCGATAAATCTTATCGCAAATCTTCGCAGCTGACTAAGTGCTGATGAATTGTCTACCGCCCGCGACGGACCTACTCGTATAGATGCGCAGTTTGTTAAGACAATGCCTACGTACGTACGCGGATCCTGAAGCTTATTTATTCAGCGTAACAAATATTCCAGTCGCACCGCGGGTTTAAATTACTTCGGTAGTTTTAAGCAGTCGCATGTTTTACCACTTCTCAGGGTTGACCTAATTTCTCTTAGCCTATTACCTTTTATCTAGGGGCTCTTAATTCAAGGTGTTTACTTACGCCCTGTTACTAGCTGCAAAACTAACTTAATCTAAGGGAACCTATCTACCTATCTCTTTTAATTACTAAAAGGAAAAATGGGCAATAAAAAATCTGATTGAAAATATGGGACGGCGGCGGAATAAACAATTACTATGTCAATTTATTTGTATAACCAGCTAAATCTGCGTATTGAAATTATTTAACAGCCCTTGCTTAGTCATATTTCAGGAACTAATTTTATTGAAACAAATCACGTGAATTATTCTAGTAAAGAAGTAAAATACCTAACGATAAAGATATTGTTACAAATCATGAAGCGATTTCTGAATTAACATGCGTTATATAACGCATTTGCTGCCATTGTTTTATTTATATCTTCTATTGCGATCATACTCGTATTACTGTTTAAGATTAAGCCGCCTTTACTGTTTATTTATTTATTGATTTATTTATTTATTTATTAGGCATTATTACAAATTACAAACTTAATTGATAATATACATATCTTTCGTAGAATTAATTTACTAGTTCGTAACTCGATTACAACTATGCACGACATTTTAATAATGTTTAGTTAATAGAGCTATCAAAACGTTAACAGTACGATAAAAAATGAATTAATGTCAATATGAAATAGGAGTCAAGGGAAGGGAGGCAACCCATCTAACGTCATCGGGTTGGCAACGCATTTGCGGTCTTAAGAATGCTGTCTTGGGTTTGCTGTCCTAAATTGCAAATGTCTATGGGATTCAGAGTTGGATCAAGTTGCCAGCAGATGCCTTTTCCATGCAAAGATTTAAAACGGTAAAAACACACATTGACAGCTGTTGTTTAATGGATGGCTTAAACTTGAGAAAATGCTTCTAATAATAATGCATTGCCGGCAGTGAATGCGTCTAACGTTCTTGAATTACAACGGATTGCAGCGTGAGACAGAGCTGTGTAAATTGAAATTTAATGGTGTTTGAATGTTAACAAGATGTAACTTGACAGCTTAACGACAAGCCATAATTCGTGTCATTACATGTGCATGCGCAAAAGAGAATATTGGAGTAATAGAATACAAGGTTACGGGAGATTCATTTTCTTCATCGTTAAGTTGTCATTAGTTTAGTTGTTAAAAGTTATGGTTAAAGACTACTGCAATTAGTTAGAATCCTTTGTTTGTAAAGTTACTTGGACGGTGCCGCGAACAAACTGACCGTCGGAGATGACCCAGTTCAGAATGTCTCATTAACACAGTGAGTGCCACTTAAGAATAATTGTAAGTAACTTTGACCCCTCAGCGTGTCACAGTCACTGAATGAGCTTACTCTTAATTACTTACGTTAACGATTCTAGTCATATAATGAACATTATGGCTTTTTTAAACAGCACAATACAAAATTCGGTAAGAATGCTGCTAATGTTTACTTCAGTTGCATTCAGTACCAAATCTAATGCGATTTTAACGATATACATGCCTACTATAATTGCAAAACTTCTCATCTAAAAAAGGCATTGCAAAAAAAAGAAATTGTTAATTTTGGAATGTCCCGAATAATCACAATTGATATTTTTTCATCAAAGATATTGACGAAAGTAAAGTGGTTAAGTAATTTATCAATTTTGCATTGCAATTTCCTTCCTAGTGGGTGATTTTTGTATGACAACTAACTAAGTTTGCCGAGCTTCTTAGCCATTGTTAAATCGCTGACCCCATCAAGTGAGGTTGATCATCAGGTCAGGAGCAGGTGTTCTGTCAACGATGAATAGGAAATAACTCGTCTACATCTACTACCTCTAATACCTCTACTGTAACTTCAATATTTTGTTTTTGAAGTATCCAGGGCCAAGTGTGTTTAAATATATTGCGTGCCATTACCACGCATGTGTTTACATATTATTATTTTAGAACGATGGCCTTTCACGCACTTGTTGGCGTAGGGAAACACGCAGCGCCCTAGTTTTTGTTAGGATATTGCCAAGGACTTCGTAGGCTTAACCCAAATCGGTTGATTTACACGTTTACTCGTAAGCCGCGGAAGTTGACGATGGTTATATATTTATGCTGCAAAGTGAGTTCTATCGAACTAACTGAACCTCTGCATGTACAAGAATCGGGTGGCTAGTTTCATAGTGTGCATAATAACATAGTAAATAAGTGTTTACTTCTAAAATATTTCCGACCATCAAATATGTTCAACCATCTCTCTTTCAACTCTCTAAAACAAAGGAATCAAACCTACTGGACCTTTGCTCATCAATTGCGTTGTTCTTAATGTCTACGATCTTGGTTTGTCTGAAGGGCCTAACTTAACCTTAAAGCACTTGCTTACATACGGTGGCACATCGGGCCAGCATAATCGTGGTAAGCCGAACTCATGTTGTACCTCACGAGATTTTGGTCTCGTTTGAGACTAAATGAACATAAAGATTCAGCGAGGCTAACGTGCAAAATTCATAACGCTAACTTAAACGAAAACTTGAAATTTAATTAATATTTGCACGCCTGCATGCAGGCTGAATACACTGGACGTTTATAATAATGTTTACTACCGCATGCTACCGCTTAAGATACTGTAAGTATTCAGCATTTTTTTATTTATTTGATTTGATTTGGTTTGATTCGATTCGAGAACTGTCAAATTGTATAGAATTGTAGGCAGCTTATATCAATCGAATACATTTTCGATAACGATAAAGTGTTCGCAATGCACCTTATCTAGGGCCACGGAGCAGCTAGCCAACGTATTTTCGAATGCGATTTTTGGAGTAGGGCCCGAGGGCGAACTCTCCCCTATTGCGTCAGCGTATAACACCTGGGTCAGGTGAAGCCGTTGTTTATTTAGGGCGTGCTGTGTACTCGTGTTCATTATTGTTTCTCTGCGCCCTCTCGTTAGTAGGAAATTGACATTAGCCATACGTAAATTGTGTGCCAAATTCAGTACCAAATACATGTCATTGGAATGCTACCCGTTGTTTTTCAACGGTTTTTTACGAGTAGACAATTCATGTGTCTACTAATCGATCATTATTTATCTACAGTCTGTGAGCACTTCGGGTGCTTCGGGTTCGTACTTCTCTCTCACTCGCTCTTAATAAGAGCGTATGAGAGCGAGTGAGAGACAAGTACAAAACTGAAGCACCTTCTAAGAGCTATCGCGCTATACCTACTAGCTGCACCCGCGACCTCATCCGCGTGGAAATCACAATAATATTGTCTAATTCAATAGTGAATAGACATATATTATAGGTAAAGGGTTAAATGATTAATATAATCTCATCATGCAAGATGGATAGAGACGATACAAATGCTGGCGGAACGTGAACCAGTACGCATCTGGGTGACCATTTATTTACATATCGGTGGGCAATCCAGCCTTCAATTTAAACACAACAATAAAAACAAATGATAACACGATTTTATTAGCTTGACCCGGGCCTCCGTTTCTTTACCGTATCGTTATTATATTGGTAACGTAATATAGGTATGGTAGCTATTTTTAACTTAAAAGAAGGTAAATGAGGCCGTTTTTAAAAAAAATACAACGATTGTTTTGAGGCAAAATGTAAGTTTGTATGTACGGGTATAGGTATTAATTGATTTTATTATTTCAGGTATTTCCACTCAATCGTTGAATCGATGTTGCATTTTACGTAATTCTGAGGACAATACCATAATAAATATGATAACATAGATGTAAGCTGATTATGATAATTTACTTGTACGTGCAACGTTGCCATAGTTACGCCTCTTGTGTATTTATTTATTTAAACTTTAATTCGCGTTACACAAAGTAGAAACGAACGGTTTAAGTACATAATGTCTTAATGACTAATACGAGAATGTCAATTAAGTTTTAACACTTTTCACTCGTTGACGGCTATTTTAACAAAGTTTGTTATCAGTGTTACAATTTTACAAGTACTTAATTTTACGAGGTTTGATTACTTTTCCCATGAATAAAATAGACATAAAGGTTTTCCCAACATTTTCACAATTTTTTTTTTAAACTTCGTTTTAAGTTTATATTTTTTTAAGGTTATTCAAACAAATTCGGACAAGAGGGACTTTTTAAAAGGTAAACTTTTGACAAACACTTAAAGTGAAACAGTTAAAGTTTTCTCTTATATTGGCTCGGATTCATTAGTTATTTATTATTTACATAAAATATTTCTCGTGTTAAGTATGTAAAAGAGTAATCACGGTCAGACGGATAGTCGGAAAGACGGACAGACGGACATGGCGAAACTATAACGGTTTCTTGTTTTAACATAAGTAGATACATATTTAATATACCTAATACAATTAAAAGTTAAAACTAAACTTATTTAAATTAAAATTAAAACTAAGCTACTCAAATATTAAAGACGTAAATAATAATCACCACTATAAAAAGAACACCCCCTCTAGCAGGTCCGCTCGCGGCATGGTCCCTATGACACTGGCTGCGTTACCTCTCTGGATAGCTAGCCCAATCCTTTGGGAGAGGTAAGCACCAGCTCTAGGATCTCCGGAGGTGTCTATGAGCCGGGATGACAGGGCCTTAATATTAAAGCTTTTCATATACCAAGGTCCCAATAATACGAGAAATAATAATAATAATAAGACAATATTACGAGTGCTGCGTAGTAAGTTGTGTAAAAACATTGTTGCTACGAATTCCCATTTTAATAGGTATTTATTAAACTCCGATGGGTTTTTTTTGTTTATCTTAAGTACCCGAAACCGACGTGCGTGCATGACTCGATCTTTGAATGTGGAAGAAGCGAAAGAGATTTGTCAAGATCGTAGCAGGTGGAAAGAAGTGGCTCTGCCTACCCCTCTGGGAAACAGGCGTGATTTAATGTATGGGCTGCCATTAAAGAGAAGAAGATTTAATGTATGTATGTATGTATGTATGATTTAGTGTAAATTTATTAATATTCATCATTATATTCAAGAAATTACTAAAGAATGTTATCGGAATGCGACATTTGACCTACTCGTGTAATCAGTTCTCAGACCAACAATATTACGCCTTCGAGATTAATTAATCAATACAACGAGGGGTAACCAATGTTTCAATTAAGTATTTGTATCGTCGTAACATTATCCTCAAACATGTGGTACAGTCAGCAACCTTAATTGTTGAGCCACCATAGAATCCCATCATAATGAATAAATAATAACGGCTTTAATGCTCATCTCAAGATGCGTCAAAAAACAAAAAATACTTTTTTTTGAGTTTTTGATTTCGGTTTTCTATTTTTTAGAACATTCAACACACGCCGCGGGTAAGTCATAAGTAGTCATATTTAAACAAAAAAAATGTGCTCAACTATCTTAATCGAAATATCTTATCGCCACCTTTGAAAAAGTTACCGTTGAGGAGTTCTGATAGCCATTTGTGGTCTGCATCATCAGGTCCTCTTCACCAAATGATACTTTCTGAATGCAAATGCTGGACTTGTTACTAAAAACGCTGAAATCGTTGTATATAATTATGCCTATAATATTTCAAACTCAAACTCAAACTCTCAATATTTATTTGACAAAAGCACCCTGCCTCACAACAAATATATCCCCTCATCAGATTCAGATTTGGTGACAATGGAACCACGTTGGAAGTATACTCTATCAAACCAAAAAAGAATTTTCAAATTGATCCACAATTTGACGGAGAAATCGGTGAAGATAAATTAAAAAAACCCGGCCAAGTAACGTAATTTTTTGTAATTTTTTTGGTCGAATTCTTCTAGGTTTTCCTGTGATCTACAAGCAATGAAGTATATTTTGTATTTTATTCAACATTTTAGGCTCCGTAGTTTCGGAGATCAGGGGAATGGCCAATTTTCGTCTTCTTTCATGAATTAAATCAAAACTATTTATTTTACAATAATAACAAGAATATCAATTTACTTGTGTTTGGGTCATCAATTTCCATTATGTGTACCAAATTTCAACTCATTCGGTCTAGTAGTTTCGGAACAAATTGGTCCATAAGGGTGCCGTATTTTCATTTTTTGTACGGAACCCTAAAAATTTAAAAACCTATCATTTTAATAGAAGGTATTTTTTGCGTTTTTGAAGGCGGTTTTTCGTTTTTACTAATTTAGGTTATGGTTATGTATTAGTATTCCACTAACTACATTGCGATAGCTCTTAGGTGCTTCGGGTTTTTACTTATCTCTCACTCGCTCTCATACACTTTTACTAAGAGCGAGTGAGACAGAAGTACAAACCCGAAGCACTTTCTAAGTGCTCATAGACTGTACATACATAGGTAAATAGTAAATAATCCTTTCCCATAGTTTTTGTCGGATAAGTTCGTATTTATCTTGCTCTCTCAGTTGTATTATTGATGGGTACTGGGGTGTTATTCTTTTATCTCTCTTGGATAATTCTTAGTTAACAGTTCAGATTTTATATCCAAAATATTTAATGTTCACGTTATCTTGTTTCCTAAGATAAGTATACGTATACTTGGAACAACATTCAATTAACAATATGTTACGCATGAAATTATGTTAATTCAGTACCAATTACGTACGTTGGCGGTGTGTCGTGATGATGAATTTTATAACCATCTATTACCTACTTATAGCAAACATTAGCAACATGCACCCTGTTATTATACCAACATTTATATAAACCTATTTTAAAGCCCTTGGGTTTAAATACTTAGAATACAATATCTAGTCAAAAAGTAATGAAATACTGGCAATATCGCATGCAATTACTTTTATAAATATTTGACAATACCACCATTAACTTTAGTGTGTGTTTAACTATTTAGTCACTAAAACAGGGTGATGTCACGGTGATGTTTGACATTATAAGTACGGTCGCCCTTATAAGTAGTGCAAGGTTTTAGAGATGCCACGAACAGTTATTTGACCGAATACCGAATACCGAATCAGCAGTGGAATATTCGGCAACACAAAGTACTTTCCGCGGGTGACAAGTCACTACTCGTCACTTAGCGAGGGTAGTTTAGATTCATTTGTGATTAGGTTGCGGTCACAACGTTTTATTTGTTGATTGTTTGGTGCATCACACTGTACGTACTGAGTGTAAACTAAATATTGCTTTTGATGTGATTGATTACAATGATTACCTTAAAAAAATATTACTAGGTATTTCCATTCCATAAATAAAGCACCTGTTTGGAAATATTATGAAATTTTAAATATTAATAATAAATACTTAATATAAAATATTAATATGTTAATTTGTTGGTTAAATAATGTTTATTTTTAAATAAACATCTTTATATTTTAAGTAATATTTTGAATTATTTTGTTTCATGATTTGCTATTCGGTATTCAGAATTTCGGCCAAATACCTAGTTTGCAATATTCGGCCGAATAGTGAAAAAATGTGGCCGAATACCGATTAGTAAAAAAATGTGGCCGAATACCGAATATTTGCCGAATATTCGTGGCATCTCTACAAATTTTAGTTCTTTGTCACTTTAACGGCATACGTTTTAACTGCTGCACTAATCTTTCAGCTATATGCAACTACTTATAAGGCCTACGAATTTTGTCGTTTCTTATTCTGTGCCACAGTGTGAAAAAAGTGAACTGTTACAAAGTACTTTTATATACATACTAGAGGACGCCCGCGACTTCGTTCGCATAAAATTAGTTTCCCGCTACTCCCCCTATTTCTTCCCGTTGGGGGTCGACTTTCGGGAAATCATTTCCCGTATACTGCCATGATTGTATTGTTTTAATGTCATGGTTAAACTGCCATATATGAATTGTCACATCGATTAAAGTGACAAGGTACTAAATTGTATAAGTACCTACATATTTATGAACTTGAATATGTTGTTTAGAACGAAATCATAACAAAACGAAACTAGACCATGCACTTGTTTTCTGGTAACTCGTCAATCCATAGCTGCGCAGTGCCGCAGTCACACTGTTATGTTAATGACAAATTTGAAATACTTCACTTCTAGACTCTTGATTGTGCAAATATATTAACAGTCAATATTGATTTTAGACGTTAGAAGACGGGATTGTTCTTGAAAAAAAAATGTTTAACTAGTTCCTTGTAGGTAGTTAATGAAATAAAATAAATAAATAAATACCAGGGGATAATGTCACACACAAATGACATACACACAAACACATTACTTATGACATCTAATGCTACTTAGTTACAGACATGGATATAACATTTATAGAATCCGGCCTTAAAATAAATAGAAGTAAAACAAAATCGATTATCACTTCAAAAAAATACCCAAATACCGAAAAAAAAAACAATTAATACAGAAAAAAATTAACAGGTAAAACAATTAAGTATTTGGGTAGCCTTATCACCGAATTAATCGAGGTGCACACCGGATATAATTGCCCGAATAGCCATGGCGTAGAAAGGCAAGAAATACCTTTTTAAAGCTAGAATATCCAGCAAAATACGCAAAAGGCTTATTGAGGTGTAGGTACAGTCACAAGCAATAATATATTATCCAACATTGGGCGCAAACATGTTATTGCTGGTGACTGTACAACAAATACTAAAATATGGTCAAGTACGAGTCGGATTCGCGCACCGAGGGTTCCGTACCGCCGCACAGTAGGTACATTCAGATTTGGATTCGTTTTCTAATCGAATTGGCGTGAGCCCAACTCACTTTATTTTTTCACTTTCTTTATATTTTTATATTTGTTAGTACCTATAAATCTGCCATAATAAAACAATTAACAATCAATATAAGTTTTAGACGTCAGAGTTAAGGTAGGATTGTTTATCATTGTATCCCGTGTGGTGGTCGGGTTAGAATAGTGCCACTCCATGTCTTCCAGTGGATCAACCTAAGAGGCGACTCCCGGGAATAAAGGCTTGTAGTACTGTTAGGCGATGGGCTTGCAATGCAACCTGTCACTAATTAATACGCTGGTAAATACCTATATCAGCCTAATTCTGAATAATTCTGGTTACATAATAATCAACAAATTTTTAGAGTTGTTGGTACTTCTGTAGCTCTGCCTACCCTACTGTAGGCGTGAAGGTATGTATATAAGGCAGCATTGTTCTTAAAAAAACGTTTAACTAGTTAACATTAGTTATAATAAGTTTTTTGTCCTGCACTTAATAAACGTTTTTCTTTCTTTTCTTTTTTCTAGTTCATTGTATTGCTTGCTAATTAAATAAATTAATTAAATAAATACCTACCAGGGGATAATCTCACACACAAATGACCATACACATTACTTATACAGATACCTATCTAGTTTATGAAAATATGTCATCGTTTTTGGTCTGAAAAGTTCGAATTTATCTTGCTTTCTTAGTCAGCTTTAGTACCCATGGATAAGCTTATTGTGATAGCGAGACGAAAACTAACTTTTCCGAACAAATAGGTACATCTTATGATTATGCTCGGTATATCTGTCCATACTTACATTTTTACTTAAATATAGGTAGGGACACACAAAAGTTAGCTAATTGAAATGCATAAAATGATTTCTCTAAATATTTAAAACATTTATACTTACACTGAAAGTAGAAACAAAACTTTCTTCGGATGCGAAAAGAAATACGGTTTATTCACCCGCGAAAATGCAAAAAAGTCTATTATCACTAATTATCTTCTTTTATAAATAAATACTTTAAAGCAATAAATTACTTCAATAATTTAAAAATTTTCATGTTAATATTCTTTTTGTACTCATAGTATTATCGAAGTTATTCGAACGTTCTTCGTTTTGGCGCGTTTTTCGAATACGGAACATGCAAGCGTGTTTGCCGCCTCGCGCGAGCCGACGGACTGGCTGGTTGGACGCAAAATCCGCGCTCGCAGATATCGGAATGCACCAGCTTTATCCAACCGAATGGAACAAACACCTCTTTTTAGCGACATTCGTAACAGTGATACGACTACAAGCAGCTTCATGGTTGTAAGTCTTTCACTTTCTATCCAAAAGGCGTGACTACAATTTATCGCTCCAGTCAATGTTCAGTTTGCGCGATATTTTAAGCCAAAATGTCAGGAATAAACAAACCGGTAAGGTGCAATGAATGTATTTAAATGCTTTCGGTTCTGTTGCAGTATTTCAAACAAAAGAAAAAATGGTCAAGAAAATAACGAAATAAATAAAGGGTTCCGTACCGCCGCACAGTACATCATACAGATTTTGAATTCGATTTCTAGTCAAATTAGCGCGAACTCACACTTGACCATGTTTTAATAGTTTTTTTTTTCAGAGTTTGTACTAGGTACCTATAATCATACTAAATTTTACGCTTGTATGTTTTGCCGTTTTTACGATACAAAAAGTGTAAAAATATGTTGAAAAAAACGTTTCTTGTATGGGGACCCCCTTTATTATTTCACATTATTTTTAATATTTATTAGTAAATCCACCGTAATAAGATAAATTACCTATGAAAATAAAATCAACCCGCTATCTATTACGGATCAAAAGTTACAGCTCTTTAAAGTTAGGACGGACGGACAGCGGAGGCATATTAATAGCGTCCCTTTAGGGCTCCCTTCGGGCACGGAACCCTTTAGTTTAGTCGCCTGTATCTCAAGAATAAATATAATAACTCTACTTAGTCGTGATATTTCCTTTAAAATTCGTTATAAGTATGTGATTTCATCTTTATATCTATAGATGAAATCACATACTTAGAACTCCGCTATAACTTGAGAACGGCTTTACCGATTTCATTCATCTTGTTTTTATATTTTTTTTCTAATACTTAGTAGAACATTAAAAAAATTAAGAAAATAGCGCAGAAAAAATACTCACTGGGTTAGTCGGAAATTTGCAGCGAGGCGAAGCCGCTGGCGGCGCGGCGGGCTGCTAATATAAAATAGTTTTTCAGTACCTACTTGTACTGTTTGCTTTAGGGGGTAAGGAGACATAACTGTAGCGAAATTGGCACTTTCAGAGTTCAAAATATCCTAAATGGTCCCCCAAATCATAAAATTTACAATAATGTTCACATAAAAGTTTTGTATATCTTATTCAGCGATAGCCTAGTTCGTAGTGACCCTGACTACGAAGCTAGCGGTCCCGGGTTCGATTCCCGGTATGGGTATAAATATTTGTGTGATGAGCACGAGAATTTGTTTCTGAGCCATGGATTTTTCTATGTATTTAAATATTTATTTCTCTATATAAGTATTTATATCGTTATCTATTACCCATAGTACAAGACTAGAGCTTAGCTTGGGACTAGGTCAATTTGTGTGAGATCGTCCCTTAATATTATTTATTTTATTTATCTTATATAATGCTGTAAAGTAAAAAACAAATGTAGCCTTGCTTTACATGTACGGGAGATACCCTATAAATATTTATTTTACTTATTTCAATATTGATCTTAGTGCGCAGTATAACTATCTATATGTGTAAAAAAATCAGTTTTCTAACTTCGACAGTTTCTGAGAAATAGTGAGTGTGACAGCCAGACTTACAGACAGACAGCAGACATGGCGAAACTATAAGGGTTTCTAATTTGACTTCTGGACCCGGGAAGGAATTTACCGTGTCGAACAGAGGCCCAGCGATTGACCCAATGCTGCAATGTGTGAACAATGTATTGTAGTTGCACAGGATATTATCTCGTCAAACAATAGTGTTATCGTTTCTAGGCGCTCGGTTCCCGGATAGTTTGGTAAAACATCATTGATGATGGTTTCTTGCTAGATTTTATTTTATAATACAAAATGTAGTTTGTAAATACATGGCTATTAGTACCTTCTCATGATAAGGTTTTGGTGGCTTCATTCGATTTTACCTAGGGCCTTGGTTATATCCTAATCGGCTCAGCACATAATTAGCTGAAGAGTGCTCCAACCACATACAACAGCACATAGACGCTAACAAGCCAATGAACATTTTATATTTATAAGAGCAGATCTCGAGAACGTGACCTAATGGCCCTATCGGCGAATACAGACGGGCGAGCACGATAGTGTTGACGGCATACTCGGCTGTATTCGCCGAACATCGTCTATGATCGCCGATGATTGCCTGCGACCCGAGATTTGTCGGTTTTTCGGGCACGCATCAAAGGGAATCGCCGCGTTGTTCGTTGAGCTGCCCACACTATTGCCGATCATTGATTCCCCAGTGGACAATTAATTAAAAAGTAAATCGGATTATATAGTTATTGTATCTACATACTTCGTTTTATTATTATTAATGCTAGCACCACCATCCTCTTTTCGTCGATTTATTAAATAATAAAGCAGCAACACAATCCACGTCCATCGTGTACGCTTGCCGTTCGAAAACTACTACGGGCGATAGTGTGGATACTTGCACGATCATCGTGCCGATTAAAGACGATCAGACCATCAATGATCATCGCCGATAGTGTAGTGGGGCCAAAAGGGATACGCCGCGTTGTTCTTGAGCTGCCCACACTATCGCCGACCATTCATTCCCAATTAATTAAAAATTAAATTATATTATATAGTTATAGTATAGTTATTGTATCTACATACTTCGTTTTATCATGATTAATGCTCAAGCACCACCATCTTCCTTTCCTCCATTTATTAAATAAATGAAGCAGCAACACAATCCACATCCAACTTGTAGGCTTGCCGTTCGAAAACTACTACGGACGTGCTGATTATAGGCGATCAGACCATCAACGATTATCGCCGATAGTGTAAAGGACTTATAACATATTCATTCAAAAAACGGAAGTGTCGCCATTTTGGAAATACGTCATATAGTAACACGTTTGAAAAGGGTTCCTTAATACGCAAACAAAACAGTTCATTAAAATTACTATAAATACCGGCCGCTCCCGTATTCACAAACAATACTTAAGGGATCCTTCACTGAGTAAATAAACGCACTGCGTTCAATACAGCTTTGTGATTGGTCCGTTTTGACCGACCTTTTATTTATGAGACGATTTGAACCACCCTGTGCGTTCGTGAGTACTGTAAGACCTCATAGGGACGTTTGTGAATACGCGCGGGTATTAGAGTCACTACCTCTAACAAATAATGGACGGTAACTAACACTAAGTACTAATCAAACATCCGAACACTAACATGAAGATGACTTCGGGAGCGGACAAATCTTTACTGATGATGATGACAAATCTTTAATACAGCGCACCTGACCACACCGTGTGCTGTGGGCACCGCGACCACGGGCACAACGCCGTCGACGCCGGAGTGCGTCTCCTCGATGATTCCGAATCGCCACTGCATCGCTGAAGCGTTGTCCTTCACGAAATCCCCTACCGAACCAATCATTAATTATCCTTCAACACTTGCCACGGGTCGCTGCTGCAAAGTGGGCAAATACACTATACCATGCACGCACGGAAAAACCACCTTCAATGCTTTTAACGCACCTACATTTTCAACTGATATGAAGTATTTGTGAGTAGGTCATTCCTTCGACATCAGTATCACTGCGTAATGGCTCTAAATTAAGCAGCACGTCCACATGTTTTTTCGCCATGTGGCCCTTATCAGATTACGATTGCCAACCAAGATCAAAATTTCACGCGTTAACGGCGTACCTAATTAAACTAAACGCTTTGCTCGCATTCTTGAACGAAGATACTGAAATCTTTCAATGTTCAACAAACACTGGTTATATTTTTATGGTTCCCTATTGGATCGCATATTTTTTTACGCATAAAGTTTCATTACGCATAAAATCGTTTGACCTAAAACGGTTTTTACAAAAGAAATGGTTTTATTTTAATTATTATAAAAAACTAACCTACCGTAACCTAACCTAATCTACAAAACAGACGTTTATTAAATTCTGCAATGTAAGCCTAAAAGATTATGAATATTATGATTTTTACCGCCTAGAATCTCGGCCCCGTATTGTAGATAATGATAACACAACACTTTAATATCTACTAGTAATTACGGCACAACAACACAATTTAGTCTCATAATACTTAAGCGAAAATTCAACACGATAAAACAATATGACATTATTTTATACTCGTAGTAATAAATCTCAGAAACATTAACTGCCGCACTCAGAGACATCAATTAAATTTAATGCTTGTTTAGTGACGTGTTGTCTTATTCTATTGCTGTGGCAAAGAAAGTGACAACAGCAACTTTAATCAAGCATTAAATTAAATTGACGTCTCTGCGTGCGGCAGTTAGTCTACGTACTTACTACTCGCACGTCTATCTGGGACTTTATGGTAACACGATTGCAAAGCGTTTCTAACTACGCAAACAAAACAATAACTATACGAACTAACGATACTAAAACCTATACTATACGAACCGTTATTTATTTTATATAAAAACTTGAACTTTTATAATAAGTATATAAGTAAAATCGGAAAAATGGAGCCCCGAACTCTGACATTATAACTGCCATTTTGTTTGACAGATTTGATTTTTAATATCATCACTGTGACCACAGACTGTGGGTCAGGGTTCCAAATTCCAATGTGCCGATTGTACCATCAGTCTAATGGAACTCTGAACCACCATAGACTGTGTCACGTGACGTTACAATTCAAGTCGTAAAATTGTCAAACAAATTGTTTTATAATGTCACTGTGACACCGTTCTATGGTGGGTCAGGGTTCCATTAGGCTGATAGTACATTCATAGGGGTTCCATATGATATAATACCGCATCATGTTCACTTCTCACTCGTATGTGTGCCGTTTTGCTTTAATCACGAAAGTTGCTTGTGTTCCTTGTAATTAAATCTAACTTTATAATAATAATATAAAATGAGTTGCCAAAAGAATGTATGGGTTATAGTTATAGCAGAACAAAAATGCCATGGCTCAGCGTAGGTATATAGTGTGTAAATCCAATACGAGCAAATGTTTTAACGACGGTTAATATGCAATGCATCCTAATTAACATAAAAACATGTGTATCTTTAACATAAGTTGTATTTCTTTTTTCATACTAACTAATTCGCCACGCTATTTATCAAAAATAGCTCAATTATCCCTCAATTAACTTGCAATTAACTTAGACTTAATGTTTGCTTCAACGGATAGGTTCAAAGGTCATCGGTTTGGGCTCGGAATAAGTAATAGTTTGGGACAAATCGGTTGGACTCGTAGAGCGATTGAGAGAGACACCATACTCGCACACCTGAAGTCCTTTACTATCTTTGTTTACGATTTAGTGTCATATGTTTAGAATTAAAATAAATGCAAAAATCGTTTATTTATTTAATACTAAAAGTCACGGACAAACGAGCAAACGCTAGGATAGATTCGTACACTTCAAAAGATTTTTCATCTCACTAGCTCGGAAAGCCCTTTTTTTGTTGTTTGATATCTATTTAGAAAATCGCTTTTTATCCACATGTGAAAAGAGAGTTTTGACATTTGAAGGCAGCTTAAGTGATATTTGACAGCTAACAAAACGTAACCGTTAAAAGTGCTGATTTTTTTTAACTCACAATTAATGAATTGCATCGAGTAAAAAACACTAAATACAGTCTTAGTCTTTCTTATTTTCCTCGCTGTAGTGAGGTAAAAAGTTTTGTGTTATACACGGGTGAAAAGTTATTTTACGTCTCGTGTGTTGAAACACTCGCTACGCTCAGGATTCTATTTTTGAACCACTCGCTTTGCTCGTGGTCAATCATAGAATCCTTTCGCTAGCTCGTGTTTCAAATGAACACTCGCAGGTAAAATACAACTTTCCCCCCTTGCGTATAACAAATAACGATAAGAGCACCTGTGTTCGATCCTTAGTTTGTTCACAATATTCCAACCCCAGCGCACGGATCTAAAAAAATACGGATTTAACCTCGTCTAATCATGATTGAAGCATGCAAAATGGCCGTCAGTTTACCTGTGTGCGTGCTTTGAGGGTTGCCATATTAATCGTCAATTTGCCCATTTCTTCTGCAGTTTCGTATAATTGAAAACCAATCATCTTTACGTTTTTAATGTTTAGGAAAGCTATCAGAAATTAATGAGTAATAAAAAAAAAACATCTTTAGTAACACACTTTGATTCCGACTTTCCTACTTCAAACAATGATAAAACACTCGCTTTAAAAAGACTAGCCAAAGCTGGCCATTGAGGAGTTCCTATGACCAACTGTCTATCATAACAGCTCGATAGTACCATATAATTATATTGTCATTGCAATTACATAAGTATGCAAAATTTCAAATTATGCAATCTGACAAATTAGAACTACTAGGTTAAAACAGAGATCCAAGACTTAAATAATTACATTCTTAGTTTCTTAGATTGTTTGTGACTTGGTTAAAAGTGTGTAAAAAAACCGGTCAAAATCAAGTCTGACTCGCATAAGCAGGTTTCCGTACCATAAATAAGGGCGTTACAAATTTTCCAACTTTTAGGAAAAAAATCCGTGAAAAAGCTGGCAACACTGACAGTCCTTGTATAATTTGCGTCAAAGTAAATAAACACATATTTGTGAAAAATAACACGAATAATCATAACTTACACGTGATAAGTGTTACCATGTGGCTTTTTATATTTATTATAGTAGTTTTTACACGTTTTTACTACGCAAGTCGGCATTTTCTTTGGCGTAAAATTAAATGTCACTCGTGCTGTTGCTCGACGCGTAATGGCGGCGGTTTGGTGTACCTAGTGCATCAGTGAGACGGTAGATCGTGTAAGACGGAACGAAATGGTGTACCTTGCTCACTTCACACCTTTTTAGTGCAACGTTACGTCCGTATTTTTTTTAGATCCGTGTCCAGCGGTGTGCTGTGTAAAACAGGAGCAACATTTGTTGTCAAATCACTAGTGTACTTATTCTTTGTTTTATGCAGAAACCATAACACCGGTTTTCTTATAATATGCAGATCTAAAATCTAACAACAAACAACATCGATTGATAATCATAGTTCTGTGACTGACGGCCACTGACGGCCACTTGACAAAATGTAAATGTCCAGTAAAGAGTTTTCTACCTTAGTGGCACTATAAAAACCATTTTCGTTTCAAGCCGTATTTTTGTTTTGTTATTCACAGTAAGACGCAAAGCTTGAAACAAAGGATCTTTAGCAAAATTCCAGCAGACTGTGTCAAATTTTGTTACAGT
Source organism: Acleris cristana (assembly GCA_948252455.1). Taxonomy (NCBI): domain Eukaryota; kingdom Metazoa; phylum Arthropoda; class Insecta; order Lepidoptera; family Tortricidae; genus Acleris; species Acleris cristana. The sequence continues at coordinate 11,480,535 of OX411782.1, read as the reverse complement.
ATCCAATTTTACAGACTCGGTTTTTCGTATCGAGTTGCTTGTCCTGTTATGCAAACTAATAAAGTAGTACTTACCAACAACTTCTAGGTCTACCTCTATGATCATCTGATAACACTGATAATACTACTGATTATGAAATTGTCATAACTGTCATGTCAATTTCAGTTCATTGTTGTTAAACAACGTAAGTAACACATTAAACCGCTAAATTTACGTACGTATGCTTTTCAATATATGTAATTAAAGTATACAGTGCCATTAAAATGTGTCAATAATGTGTGATGTAATGGGTAGACGATGAACTGGGTGGACAGTAAGATAAGTAAGTAAGTAAAATGCGTCCATGAATATGATCCCTGAGCTTGGTTACTCGTCTTACATGTTTTAACCAATAAAATGGTTTTTACAAGGCAAGAGTTCTACGATTAAAAGTACAATAACACTAGTTTGGATATCGATATGGCAGCTCTGAACAAATGTGTGAATTTTCAACTGCGCAAATACATTGCTGCTCGATAGACGCTTTAAAAATTAATTACGCAAAATTTGTTGGAGTTATTAACGTAATTCCTCCTTTATATGATTTGTAGAGCTATAACCTACGTTTAGTTTAAATATTTTGCTCGTATAACATTTGCACACTGTATATGTTATAGTTTTGCTTGTTTAGCAAAACACCGGTAATCTGCTACACACTACCCCGAGGAACGACAGAGCTACATTATTACATTACCTAATATATACATAGAAGATATGTTTCAAATATATTAGGCCAAGATGTTTACCAGCGTATTAGTACCAGGTTACAAGCCCATCGCCAAACAGTACTACAAGCCTTTATTCCCTTAGTCGCCTCTTACGACATCCACGGGAAGACATGGAGTGGCACTATTCTAACCCGGCAACCACACGGAGCTGCGCTGCGCTAGTGTAAACAAATATGTGGCGAGAGTATTAAACACTACAGCCAAAAACAGATACAAAGCATAGAATAAATACTATGTACAAAGTTACCACGAGGGTATTTACTGCGTCGAATAAAAGGCATGCGAGATGTCAACACGTCTTCGAGAAGGTATATTTAAATGACAGGTGTTACTCGCAATGCTTGGTAATTAGACTTAGCTATATTTGCAATATGTATATATGATAAAAAGTGTAATGGGCCAAGTATTGATCCCTGGGGCACTCCACTAGCTACGGGCCTAAGATCAGATACCACTTTCATGCCATCCTTTTTAAGTAGGTACTGTAAGGGATTGGCAACGTCCATTACAATATGACAATTCAATCGCTACATTCCCGACATGATCGTTCATAAAACGTAAGTTCAGTATCAATAACAATACAAAGGATTTTTATTTAAGTCATAAAAATAAAAATGTAATAAACATTTCATTAAAATATGAGCTGGAGAGCTCTAGATAAGATAAGACAGGGAGCTTTTTCTGAGGTGACGGAATCGATAATAAAATATGCAAATTGTAATGGCTACTTTTCAACCAAGTCGCCTGTTAATTTTGCATTCGAAAAATAAAATAAAGTAGCTATAATATCGCACCACACCCAGTGCACTTCACCTTTAAATGATGTTGCAACCCGTGCCACGCCCACCGATAAACAGCTGCCAAGCTGCTGAAACAATTGGTAATAATAATAATAACGGTAAGACATTATATACAGGGTGTCTTAAAAACCTTTCAACATTTTTTAACAGTAGGTAGGGTGGATGATTTGGATCATCCCTACATTGGTATTTTTTTTTTAAGTTAATTTTTGACTGAGTTACAGACTGATTTGTCATCGCCCTTCCTGATGATGCTCTCAGTGTGCCCCATCTTAACTAATTCATTCATAACATGTGTCACAACGTATTGTAAATAAACAAACTGGAAAATGTTTCTACTCATGGTCAAATGCTCCATGGGGTTTAGAAAACTGAGACTTTATTGTGTAATATGAACGAAAAGACGGTCTCTGTTAAGGGCTTATGTCTGAAATAATTTAAATATGAAACTTACGATTACGATTTTTACTCATCAGTCTCGTACACAACTAAAATACACTATCACTATCACACTATCACTATCACTTTTACATTAAACTTCTTCTACGAGAATATGAATCATGGATTAATTTTATTTATTTGCGTCTACCAGAGATTACTGCGAATAAATTATGCACAACAATTAAAACGAATCGTTAAAGTCTGAGTATGCTTTGACAATTTGACAAAGTTTTTTTTTAAATCTTGTACCTCTTTGTGCAAGGAGGTTTAAGATTTCTTTTGTAAAAATAAAATCGTCCTTACACGTTACGTTTTATCAGAATTCCATTTAAAGCTGGCATCATACACGTTGTTGAATGAAATTCTTATCCTAGAAGAAAGATAAAACTTAGTACTTGTAGCTTAGTAAGAAGATGCTGAGAAGAGGTCATCTCGTGGTGACACTACAATACTTTGATAAAAAATTGGATCATGTTGCCAAAATTCGACACCGGAAAAAAGTCTGCAAACACATTGTGTGCATTTTGAACGGGAAACTATCCACTTGAAAGTCTGGTCCATAGAACAAGTTACGCACAAGGATCTTATATTCAGACTGGATCGATTACTAACTATTAATTGCTAATCAAAATTATACCGTTATAGCCAGTAAGGCGGTTACAAATTCTTTGATGACAGGGAACCAAGAAAACTTAGTTCAAGTGAGACCGACAAACCCGATTACTGTGTCTCACTCAGATGTTCCAAAAGCACTAGGGTGGCGTTGCATTCCGGCGGGTTTTTCAGAAACCATAAACAAATACAGCTAGCATTTTATTTTATGTTTTCGAAGCTATTTAAAGATGTTTTATCATTAATTATTTTATTATACATTATTAGGTACAAGACTAGATTGAGACTTGGTTAATTTGTGTGAGCCGAGGGTGCAAAGCGAGGATGCCGTCATACTACATGTAACGTGTCTTCTCCTTCACAATAAATAATCCATAGAATAAGTAGTAGCATAGAAACCTTTAGAAGACCTTTTCTATTTATGGCATTCATAAGGAGTTAGAAAATTATGTGCTTTTAGGTACCTATTCTTTCGTTATCTTACATGTTGTCACAGGGTTTGAATTGGATCTGACAACGCCAGTGTTGTTGCTGAGTCGAGAATCATTATCGATGTCGATTCAACTTCACATTTTATTTTTTTCTAAGAGTCTTACGGCCGATTTTCCCAATAGCCGTACTAAATGTATACTCGATGATGATGCAATATTATAATTTAAAAGACCCGAGGGGATATTGCCTAACGCACTCGCAATCGCAATCATTTTCATTTTGAAAATCGAAGGCTTGTCTACAATTCTGCATACAAAATCAAAACAATTGTTCCGCTTTAAAGTCGATTGCGATTGCGAGTGAGTTAGGCAATTGGCTAGCAGATGTGATGATGGAGTCGAAAATTGGTAACAGGATCTGTTCGACCCACCGAACCACATCCACAACCACATCTGCTGGTGGGTAAACGTAAAGAATGTTGCGTTATCGTTAGTTTGGCCTTGATAGGCAGATGATGACATTGCATAAAAAATTACAGTCGGCTATAAAAGCATGTCCTGAAAGCAAAATTTTGATAGAAACTTTTTGTTATATGAAAGAAAAGGAGAGAGATAATTTAAATAAAGAATATATTCTATAATTTCAACAATATTTTATTTGCAATTTTGGAGCTAACAATCAATTGCAAATTATAAAGAGATCATTAACCGTTTTGGTGAAAGTCAAGTTGAAGTTCTCTGGTCCAGGGGAATTGAAACCTAGTCGTGGCTCCTAAAATGTTTGCGTACATACAATGAACATACAGTCGGGGCCAATAGAAATGGCAAAAGATGTAAACAAAACCAAACGGACCAAATTAACATTATTACTCCATAATCACATTAATCACGTCCTTTTGGACAATTGGATCCAATCCGGATCGTTACTTTCACATTCTGTTTAAAATAAAATGGGTAACCATTAACTATTTGAATTTTTTTAATAAAAACTGTTTGCAGAAAATATTGAGACAATTTGTCAAACAGTACTGATTTGTTTACATCTTTTGCCATTTCCATTGACCCTGACTTTAGGTACGGCATCGGGTTTAACATGTTATCCTTTTCTTTGCACGCTCGGCAAAAAAGAGTCGGGATGTTTTTTTTTTGGATCAGACCTTGTTACGTCTTTTAGGTTTATGATTTTCTCGGTTTACTCGTATTCGCAAAATGTATCCAATTAGGTTTTCATCTTTTGGAAATCTGCAAATATCGAAAAATTTTCACATCACTATGCAAACTTCGATTGCTTACCTTACAACCAGGAAAATGTTACTATTTGGCCTAGATTTCTATATTAAAGTAATTGGATGAATTAATAAAAACACGCTTGGTGAATATTTGAGGTTATGTGTCAAACTACTAATTTGTTTACATCGTTCACAAGTTCTATTGACGGCGACTTTATATGTTCTTATTCTATGCAGTAATCAGTAGTCCAGTTTGAGTAATAAGTCCTTGATTACAAAGTATTCTTTGGTCTGGCCACAGGGTCCGGTCTCTACCGGCCTAAGTACTAGACACGCACGCTTGTTGCATGGAGGCAATATAACGAACTCAAAACTGACAACTGCCTACCAGGCTACGAAAGGGACATAACTTATAGTCATGTCCCTTTCGTACTGACTGCTATAAGTGCTAATAACTCTGTTCCTTTCGCTGGAATTTTAGGAGTTAGTTTTAGAGGTTTTGTTATCATTTTATTAATGCACAATGGCATGTAAAAGGGGTAAAATACATTAATCTTAACTAAATAAATGGGTACCTTTATTTTTAATTCTATGTCTGCATTTCACCAAACTTGGAATGTATAAGACTTACTCCGAGACTTACTTGGGCGTTTAATCTAGGAATATGATCTTATTCCAGATTAGTCTAACGCAACCTAAATGAATAAACGATAAGCTGCAGCTATAAATTATATAACCTAAACCTTTTTTATGATATTGACAGCGTGTCAAAGAATTTTCACCTCTGAAAAATGTGACAAAATCACCGAATATTATTGCAAAAATGAATTTAAGTAAGTACCTCAGTATGTTTTTTTTTGTAATAACTATTATTCTTATCTAGCTAATTTTACACAAGGAACTTAGATAGAACAACCTACGAACGCAAATCGATAAATCACGTTGATGAAGGAAGAAGTGATGTAGGTAACTAGGTACTTACTTCTTAAGAAATTGCAAGCAGTAGCCAGCTCAAGGAAGATACTTATATCTAAGAAAACTCGCAATAGAGCTAAGAAAACTAAAATAAGTAAGTAATGCTTGTGTTAAGTGCTTACTAGCGTCTTGTTTTGTCAAGTCCGTCCGTCCGTCTGTATGTTACAGGCATTTTACTCTAAAACTACAAGAGATTTATTGATGAAATTTGGAGTATAGGTATGTTGTAGAAGCCGCTACTTAGTTTGGTAGTTAAATAACAAAAACAAATGTAGTACAGAACAACATTTTTTTTGCTCTACCTACTCCACTCTGGGAATGAAGGCGTCAGTTTATGTATGTATGTAGGGGAGGTAGGGGTGCATTGGGCACGTATTAACCGACAAAAAAAAAACGGAGGAGGTTCTCAAGTCGACGCGTATTTTTTTAGGGTTCCGTACCAAAATGGTACAAAAGGAACCCTTATGGTGAGACTTCGTTGTCTGTCTGTCTGTCTGTCTGTCTGTCTGTCTGTCTGTCTGTCTGTCTGTCTGTCTGTCTGTCTGTCTGTCTGTCTGTCTGTCTGTCTGTCTGTCTGTCTGTCTGTCTGTCTGTCTGTCTGTCTGTATGTCACAGCAACTACAAATGCTATCAACTTGAAATTTGGCAAAGTTGTACAACTTGCTTGCCCGCATCTATTTGTAGTAAAAAAAATATGAAATTAATTTTATTAATAATTGAAAAGGGGTCTAGAATGAGGGGTTCAAAAATGAAAGTGGTTCGATTATAGCAAATGGGGTGTCATATGAAAGGTATTAATCTGCACATATCAAAACTATTTTTTTGAAAATTTTCTGTGATGTACTTTTTGATTTATAGCCAAAAATTTACAAAAAATGACCGTTCCCCCCCTTATCTCCGAAGTTTATTAATCAAAAATTCTGAAAAAAATCCTTTCGTATAGATAATTACTATTTTTTTCTGGGAAAAATAAAATAAAGTGTTCATTATTTACAGTTTTTGAGAAATAAAAAAAAAACTAAGAAAATCTGTATAAAAATTTAGGCTAGTCAAAATCGACCTTATTACCTGGAAAATAAAGCTTATAACAAAATGAGTATTTTCTTTTGCGGTTACCAAGCATATTATCTTCAATACGGAACCCTCGGTGCGCGAGTCCGACTCGCACTTGACCGGTTTTTAATGTATGATCATGCATAACCTTTTACAGCGCGATCCAATTTAAAAAAATCTTTTTTGGTTTGATAGAGTATACTTCCGAGGTGGTCCCATTGTCACCAAATCTGAATCTGATGAAGGGATCCGTGAGGAAATGAGGGAACTCTTCAAATATTAAAGGCATATTAGTAACAAATCCAGCATTTGCATTCAGAAAGTATCATTTGGTGAAGTGGAACTGATGATGAAGACCACAAATGGCTACCGGAACTCCGCAACGGTACCTATTTCAAGGGTGGCGATAAGATATCTCGATTAAGGTAATTGAGCAATTGTAACGAAGAACATTTAATTATGACTATGACTTTCCCGCGGCATTGCTTGCGGCGAGCTTGAAAAGTCTTAGTTTCATATCAACTAAGAAGTCGAACTACACTTATTATGATCGCTAAAAAGTATAAAATAAAATAAAGGTTTTTTTTTTAAACTCCTACCGTTATCAATAAGCCGCGAACGGGTTACCCCTTGTTGCGCTGATTGAACCTGTTAAGATATTTTAGTTCTTACACATACCACGTCGCGTGCAGTGCGAGAAAAGAGGGGATGGAACGGGTTACCGTAACCCGAACGATAAGCGGTTAGTTCGAAAACATCTGATTCAGTAAGCGGTTACCGGTTGTTACGGAACGGGTTACCCGGCTTGAACGGGCTATCGTAATGAACGGCTAAGCCGATGAAAGGCTTACCGAAACGTTTGGGTTATCGTATGAAGGGGATATCGATTCGAACGGCTTAAGCAAACGAACGGGTTTTCCGGTCCCTGGTTAAAACAAGGAGTGAAAGCCACTAATTAAGAAACAAAAATAAACACCATTGACGAGGCCCACAGGTATAAATGTTATAGGTGATAATATGTTACCCCTAAGCATGACACGGGATTCGGTAGCTAATTTTTGCTCAGACAAAAGACCACCGCAGTTGTTCACATCTTTTGGAACAAAATTATCGGGAAGTTTCTTCCCATAGGTAGCAACTTCACGAGACTCGTCTGTGGAATGAATTGTTTAGACACGGTTGTGTTTTGTAGCGAAACAATGAATAGTTAAAGTAAGTAATCAAAGAATAAGTATCTATTAACAGAGAAAGAAACTGAAAAGTGAAAAAAAAAAACCGCCGAAGAAAGAAAACTGAAAAGCAAAAAATAAAACAGGGCCTTTTAAGTCTAATTAAGCTCCTACACTAATGTTAATACCTTAATAAATAATTTTGAGTCGGCGCCAAACAAACACCTAATGTTGAAGTTTAACTACAAATAGGTCGCTATGCTTGTACCTACTTCTTCTTCTTCTTTTTTAGGGTTCCGTACAAAAATGAAAAAACGGAACCCTTATAGGATCACTCGTGCGTGTGTCTGTCTGTCTGTCTGTCCGTCTGTCACAGCCAATCTACTCCGAAACTACTGGACCGATTGAGTTGAAAATTGGTACAAATATGTAAATTGATGACCCAAACACAGATGTGCAAAGTAAATGTTTATTTTTTAAATAGGGGTCATTTACTGGGGACAAATTAAGAAATTTAAAAAAAAAGTTTTGCAAACCTTACTGTGTCAGATGTCAAATGAAAGGGCTCGTTATGAGGATCTCGTTTTGTTATTGTTGTAAAATAAATATTTTTGATTTTATAAGACTATTCCCCGCTGATCTCCGAAGCAACTGAGCCTAAAATTTTTTAAAAAATACGGAATGTAGTTTGCTGTTTGTAAATTACAAGAAAATCTATAAGAATTCTATAAAAAAAAAAGTATTTACGGAACCCTCTCAACGCGAGTTTGGTTTTTATTACCGAATGACGGTTCACCGCGGTATTTCGCAGTGATTTCGCCAGTGCCAAGTGAGTAGAGTAAATCAGTAAATAGAATAAGAGCCGATTCGACCAAAGACTTACTCCGAGATTAGTCGATACAAATTCGGCATTTAATCTAGGTATAAGACCTTATTCCAGTTTGGTCGAATACGCCCTAATCAAAAGTAAAAACTCCGATTTCTTTCAATCGGCCATCTTCCCTCCATGAAGGTTACCGGAAGAATTCTATGTTTGTACTTATTCTATTATTCAACACGTCTGAACACTGGCCAAATTGTCTCACTGGACAAAAGCCATATAATCGAAGAATTAACCTAACCTTGTCAAATTGAACTTAAACTAAGAGAGCAGGGATTTTATTTATAATAAAATATTAATTTATTTCGGTCGGTCTCAGGTAGGTACTTAATCATTTATTTGTGCTACGACGAGTTTTTCAATATTATACGAATGAATAGAATTTAATATTAAACAATTTATAGGTTAACATGCCGTATAGAAACTATTCCGATAGAGAGTTCCATAACATGTTATTATGTTATGACGCTGCTGGCGGGAATGCGGCGGCAGCCCGTCGAATGTACGTTGCCAGGGGGTTCGTTGAGGAAAACCGGACACCAAGCGGACAAACATTCAGGGCCGTTGCGCAGAGGGTTAGGGAATCGGCGTCGTACCGAGTCCAGAGTACCGACGCCGGTAGACCTAGTTCCCACACCCAAGGTAACGTTATGTTTGAGTTAGCATTTTATTTTTAATTTAAATACCTGTCTGATTGTGAAAAAAGCATACGCATGTACGATACATAATAGATTAAACTTTGTCTATAATTTGTGCGGTAAATGGACATCTTTAAACAGGGGTACATTGTATGTATGTGCGCTTTGAACGTACGCGCTACTACCCAGTGGTGAAGTGTGGCGTAAGACTGAAAGCGCTGATTGATGCTAAATCAGTCGTGACTGCACCGTTTCCTAAGCAACCGTACGTACCTAAATCGAGCTCTTAAAGGGACGGAAGTGAATAAAATAGTGTTAGGCCCGCTGGCATGAAGCGCGCAGCGCGTCAGCAGCCAGCAGCTCCTGACAGCGCTGGTGCCAGTTCGTGCCCAATTTTCCTCGTAACTCTCGTCATTATTAAGGTGCATTTGATATTTTAAGTGTCTTGTAAAACGGCGCCAAATGCGTTGTGTCGTTGTTTATAAGATATCATGTGTTGGTAGCTGAACGGGACTACCATAACTGCCAAAAAAAATACTAGACTGTTATTGTCTTTAGACAGAGGATCAACGTATAAGAGCGATTGAGAGAAAAGTACAAACCTCAAGCTTATTTTAAGAGCTATCGCACTGTAGTTATAAAACCTTCCTTCTTCCTTCTTATGTTCAAACATGGATAATCTAATCCATTCATACTAATATTATAAATGTGGAAGTAACTTGATCTGTCTATCTGTCTGTCTGTGACGCTTTTACGGCTCACCCGCTGGACCGATTTCAATGAATTTTGGTATGCTAGCTTGAGTCAGCAAAGGACATACAGGATGGAAAGTTAAAATGGGACAGTAAGGGCAGGGTAGTGATTCTCTCAAAAGCAAGTCAAGAGTGAAGTCCAAGCGGCGAGTTTAAGTAGTCCCGTCAGAGCGAGCAAAATACATTTTACCGCGTGCATTCTCAATTAGGCAGCCATACGTTCGAGAAGCCATGGTGCCAAATTGAATACACGCGCTGAAATGTGTTTTGTTCGCTTTGACGGGACTACTTAAACTCGCCGCTTGGACATTCACTCCTGCGTTCGCTCACCTTTGCTTTTGAAATAATCACTACCCAGCTACTAGATCCCTTGCTGCTACGCGAAAATGCTCTTAGAAGACCTTCACTAACTTTTTAAGTAATAAAAATCGACATTCACAGATTGCTGAAGAAATGTACAGTCAGCGAGAAAATCGTCAAATTTGAGTAAATTTTTTTTTTAATGCCAATCGGTCCCATTTCTTTCAAGGATTAAAACACTCTTTGGGACCAACTAAGGTGTACTACAAAACCCACAAAACAAAGAAAACTTTTTCCATACAGTTCGTATACTACTGTGAATGTCGATTTTCATTATTTAAAAGTTAGTAAAGGTCTTCTAAGAGCATTTTCGCGTAGCAGCAAGGGATCTAGTAGCTGCCCCATCTTAACTTTCCACCCTGTATAGCATACGCTTTTTTTCCCGAAAAATTGAATAGTTTCCAAGAAAATAGCGATAACCGATTTTTTACCAACCAATTTCTTCTATCTGTCTGTCTGTATGCTAGCCTATCTGAATGTTTATCAGGTATTTGCCATCAGAATTGAGGGAACTCCTCAAATATTATAGGCATACATATAGCGATTTTAGTATTTTATGTAACAAGTCTAGAATTTGCATTTAGAAAGTATCATTTTTTGGTAAAGTGGAACAGATGATGATCACATATGACCACCGGAACTCCTTAATGGTACCTATTTCAAGGGCAGTGATAAGATATCTCGATGGTTTAATATATGACTATGATTTCGTCGCGGCGTTGCTTGCGGTGAGTTTTAAAAGTCATATTACTGCTATGTGGGACAACATAACAGCAAAAAGTATAAGGTAAAAAGGATGAAATAAAATGTTTGAAAAAAACAAAAACCGCCATCAAAAACTTCTTATAAAATGGTGGGTAATAAATAGGTCAGGCACACTGAAGTGGGTTTTTAAAACATTTAATTTATGATATCTATGGATAAACTTAAATTATATTAATCTACTTTTATTTTGTCATACAGATGAAATAGACGCCGTGGTCCGGTTTTTCTTACAGAACCCCAATGAAAGCGTCCGTGCTGCCAGCCGCATTCTCGACCTCGACCGAAACTTTGTCCACATCACCCTAAAATCTGCAAATTTATATCCGTTCCACCTACAAAAGGTGCAACAAATGCTGCCGCCCGATTTGCCAGCGCGGGTTCGCTTTAGTGAGTGGCTTTTGCAGGACCGGGAGCGGAACATCCTGTGGACGGATGAGTCCACTTTTACTCGCGGGGGTTTTTTCAACATGCATAACGAGCATCGTTATGCTCGACAAAACCCCCACGCAGTGAAAGTGTGCTCCTTCCAGCATCGCTTCAGTCGGAACGTGTGGGCTGGAATTTTGAATGGTGTCGTCCTTGGGCCGGTTTTCATAGACCGGCTTAACGGGACGCGCTATTTAGAATTCCTCACGGGCCGACTCGAGGAAATGCTGAAAGAGGTTCCGCTCGCTGACCTGCGAGAGCTTTATTACCAGCACGATGGCGCTCCCGCCCATTACTGGCGAGTGGTGCGGCAGCATTTGGATGCACGCTTCGGTGGGCGGTGGATCGGGCGAGGGGGACCTGTGCCATGGCCGGCACGGTCCCCTGACCTCACACCGCTAGATTTTTTTTTGTGGGGCAGGGTAAAAGACCTCGTGTACAGTAAACAGTCTGAAGTAGAAAGTGGAGAAGAATTAGAAGGCCGCATAATCTCGGCCTTCGAGGCTATTCGCAGCGATGCAAACACTCTGCGCAAAGTGCGTCTACACACGTACTCTGCTGCAGAGTGTTGCATTGCAAGGAGCGGTAGCCACGTAGAGCCATTTTTGTAGCCTTCTTCTTCTTCTCCACATAGTTCCTTCTTCTTATTTATTTTTCTTCATTTTTATTTTTCTTCAATTTTATTATGTTTTTCTTCCCCACACAATTTCTTCTTTATTTTTCTTCTTTTTCCCTGCCCCATGACCCATAACTAGTACCTAATAGTTTGGAATTATTCAAAAATCACATTCAGAGCAAGCTGTGTTATCCTTCTCAAATCATGATTGTAAAAGTATTATAAAGACTTGTTTGGCGTAATTCTTCATCAATATAATAACAATTTTAAGATGAAAACTATTTCTGGGTCAAAAACTTAGTTTAATGTAGGCTACTGTAAGTATTTATAGGAATAGAAATACTAACTTACTTTTTTACTTCATGAACTTGATAGAAAATGGTTAGAAAGATCAAAACTCGTGATTGCCAAGTCACCCTAAATACGGGTAACAAAGAAATCATGTCACATAAAGGCGTAGCCTTAGCGTTTCAAGATATTTTTTTACCGCTAACCATAAATACAACGAAATGTCTTCAATCATCTGCGGTTAAAGCTCAAATGTTACTTTGCACTAATGTCAGTAAATGTGATATAAACTTTGGATTTACGCTCAATACATTCAATTTTTATGTTCAAGGTATTTAATAGCTCAGTTTCAGACTACCATCTATAACCTAACCAAAGCGTGAACACAGTTCCATAATGACAGATGCTGTGGGAATTACAGTTCTTTTATAATAATCATAGCATTCTTATAACTATGCTTACACGCATGAACAATGACAGTGATAGTGTTTGGTGATCAACTGACATCTCGATGTTTATATTATACTTGTCAAAAAGTGTTTATACCTACACTGTTTACCTTAATGAAATTGAATAAGGTGCTAAATACAATAGTAGATTGTTCAACAAGGGACTAAAATAAGCCATAATAACACGAGGTGTTTAGCCACCCAAGCGAAACGCTGGTGGCTATAGTTCGGGTGTCATTATGGTTGTTTAGTCTCGCGTTAAACACTCTACTTTTCCCTTTGAAAAAACGACGTTCAGTGCCGGATTAGCCACGTAGCAAGAGTAGAAAATGCTACGGGCCCCGCGCACCCACGTCTAACCTCTAAAATGCTAGTATGGTAGACGTTCTCCTGTTTTGGTACTTACATCAGTATGCGTGTACTCATATCTATCAGGGTTGACGATAGGATGAATAATCCAGTCGATATTCTCCAGCAGAATAACCTAAAACAAACCCCAACGCAAAATAGGCGCATATCTAAGCCGTCCAGTAGCGGAAAAGAGCCCGCCACAACCTGTAACCTAAAACAAAACTGGTATCTTTATAGAATTTGCTACGGACCCCGTGCTTGCTCAATCCGGCACTGACGATGTTCTATACAAAGTTACAATATTGATTATAAGAAAGTTTCTTACAAAATTTGTTCAGCGGTTTTTTCTTTTCGTTTTTTTAATGAAGTTCCGCTTTACATGCTTGCTTATTTAGCCAACAGGTTTAAACTTGAAACCTATTTTAAAACTAATTGGACATGCATTATAAAATGAATTCATCCTTAATATAATTAAATATTTTTTAACCGACTTCAAAAAAGGAGGAGGTTATACGTTCCACTGTATGTTTATTTTTTTAAATGTATGTTCGCCGATTACTCCGTCAATTGTGGACCGATTTTTTAAATTCTTTTTTGGTTTGTTAGAGTATACTTCCGAGGTCCCATTGTCACCAAATCTGAATCTGATGAGGGAATCAGTGAGGAAATGAGGGAGCTCCTCAAATATTGTAGGCAAACATATAGCTATCGCTATATCGGTTTCGTTTTAAATAATTACCTACTAATTATATCTTTCTAAGCCTAATGTAATTACTAACAAAATATGGACACTGTCTGCAATAAACTGATTTTATTTTATTTATTTATTTATTTATAGCGATTTTAGTATTTTTAGTAACAAGTCTAGCATTTGCATTCAGAAAGTATCACTGGGTGAAGTGGAACTGATGATGAAGACCACAAATGGCCACCGGAACTCCTCAACGGTACCTAGTTTAAGGGTGGCGATAAGATATCTCGATTAAGATAGTTGAGCGACTGCAACGAAGAATATAGAATATAGAAAACAACTTCTTCAACATCAGTTGGACTAACCTATTAGGTATCTACAATTTTAAAGAAGTAATTTTTTGCGTTTTTGATGGCGGTTTTTTGTTTTTAATTAATAATATTTTTCACAGTTGTCATTTTGAGGTGTTGTTTCCACGCCCTAAAAATTGGCTATGCAAAATCACTGAAAATGGCGATAATCCTTCATTCACAAACACGGTGATAGGATGTTTAGGGGTTTACGTAACACCTGGCCATAATGTGAGTTTTATCGCACGCTGCGCGTACGGTAAAACTCGCATTGTGGCCAGGTGAAGACGTAAAATTGTGTACTCATCACGGGCAGTAAAAAAGAAAGCCCTCTATCGCATATTTACAACCCTCGCCTACGGCGTGGGTCTCAAATACCTGCGATTTCGGGCTTTCTTTCTTTTACAGCCCTTGTTAAGTAATGTACTATTCCGAAGAAAATTAAAAAATACTTTAATCCCTAGAGATTAATAAGGAGCTTTAGTCCCGATACGCAGAGACTAAAGTAACATTTTAAGAGCATGAGAATTTAAAACATATTTTTTTATTTTGACTGTGCAGTCAAGGAAATGTACTGTAAAACCAAAGTAGGTACATACCTACCTATTTATAGCAGGGACTGTAAAACCGGTTTTATTCCACACCGTATGTGAGCCGTCAAATTATAAGTTATAACCGATATAAAATGAGTAGACCTAAGTTCCAATTAGAGTTATTAATTGTCATTAAACTATTGAAATTATCGCAATGACTATTCTTTTTACAAAATAAAATACTGTTATTCAACACGTCGTCAATTAATAAAATTCCATTGATAAAGGTACACTGACAGATATTATTTATCCGGTACTTAATTTTTGATAACAAATATGCCACTATTAGGTACTTACCTATGATATGGCAATTAGCTAAATCGCTAAAGGTAGCGACTGAGTTGTAACATTTAGGTGCAATTTCACTTTAATGATCAAGAAAACCGCTGTAGTAAGAGGCCTCGTAAAGGGCACCTGTGATCTACGGTGGTATGTACCATGAATGTGGTGGTGGTATACTAGTATACATATTTTTTGTATAACGCCGTTTAACACGCAAATGAAGTCGGTTAAAAATTGCGCAGCGGCCGGTCTTCGCCTGATAATTATTATTGGTAAGGTACTTACAACCTTATTTCAAATAGGTCTAGCAAAGCACCAATCCCCTCCGGCGGTGTACGGCAGAATCTGTTTTCGGCAGAATCTTGATTGGGCAGATTCGGCTTTGGACAGAATCGTTTTACGGCAGAAGTACAGTTCCACAAAATATGAAATACTGTATGGCTTTAAGTAGTATTCACGGCTGTTTTCTAGTGGTCCTACTATATTTTGTCCTACTGACTTTCGGCGGGGCTCCTGTTTCTTGGTGGTTTGCCCTTCGGGCATCTGAAGAACCCTAACTAACCTAACCTACCTACTTTTACAACCACAATTAGTATTTCGTGATCAAATCTAGGTGCACTTTTGATACAATTGACGGCACCAATGTTGGACACTTTTAGCTGAAGGCACCAATAATGGATGCTATCTCAAAATAAATGAATAACCCTTATCTTCTGTACCTACTATAAGAATCAAGTGTCCATTATTGGTCCTTGTTCATTATTGGTTCCATCACCCTAGGACCAAGAGTAAACGTGTGTATTTGTATGATTAAAAATAACTAAATGCTAGGTACTAATTTTATTACCTATCATTTGTAACACGTGACACATTTGTTGTTTGTAAAAATGCTTTTTCGAGGTTAGTTACAATGTAATATTAAAATCGTTCATATGACTTTTTTTTTCATTTGTCTAATACATGGTCTGCCATAAGACTATTCTGTCCAAAGCTGATTCTGTCCAATCAGGATTATGCCGAAAATATATGACGTGTTTTCTCATGGTCCTACTGATTTAACATATTAGTAGGACCAAGAGGGAGACCTATTCCTCGTAGTTCTACTAGTAGGACAAATTGTGAAATGATCGTTTTCATTTGCTAAAAATGTAAATACGTAGGAAGGTTTCAGGCCCGAAGGGCCAAACCACCCAGAAATAGGAGCTCTTAATTTCAAATCAAGTAGTGTCGACGGAGATCCTTTTCTCCACATTACGTCTATCTATCGCTATCACTTACTATCGTTGCTCCTCATCGCATCTGACAGTATAATTTCTCGTACATGATAAGTTTCTTAGAGTAATGAAAAGTTTGTAATGTACCTACTTATCCTATGGCCATTTCGGTGATTCGAGCTATCTGCATACTTCATTTTTTTTTTTTACTCGAAGTTGTGTTGATTTATTACGTGAGTACGTCTTCACGGTTTTACCACCTATCGATCGTTGTGAAATTTGGTACCCAGATGTTACAATAAAGAGCCGAGGAAGAGCGACAAACGACTTGACTTGTGTGCGGACGGAGTCGCAGAGCTCGTTGTCAAACGCTAGTTGTTCATAAATTTCGATCAACATAGGCAAACAGTTGCATTCGTTGTCATGCTCCTACTAATAAATAAGCAAACTAGCCGTCATCGTTAGTCTGTCGTCATAGCCTCGTCCTGCCCAATGACTTTTAATAAGAACAAATAAATTTAGTACAACATCCATACAAAAGTGTCCTTCATAGAGGAAATTAGTCAGGACAAGGATAGAGCGAACACGAAGCCGGGCTGCGCAATGTTATTCGTGTTTTCTTAAAGGGGCTTCTAAACGGGCCATATTTTCACTGCAATATGTGGCCGGCAACTATTGGTGTCTTTCTCTAACATACGAGTAAGACAGGGACACTAATAGTTGCCGGCCACATATTGCAGTGAAAATATGGCCCGTTTAGAAGGCCCCTTACATGTTTGCCGCGGGGGATGGATGATATCCCCCGCGTTCGCCTGCGGAGGGAGAACCTAACATGTTAGGTGTTAGAAAAACACGATACCATGGCGCAGCGGACTCGGCTTAAGGGCAACAACCGTTATTAGGACCAATTTTTTTATCCGTAGGCATGGTAGCTTAGCCAAAAGGGTAAAAATTATGTCGCTACTACTGCTCGGAGTGAAATTGGCAACATGATCATCGATGTTTAAACTTATTTAATATAAATAATATTAATTTATTACAATGGACATAATTTTATTCTGATCTGTATTCAAAGTCCAAGAGAGGTCCATTGTCAGAGTCGACGTTGAATTTGACGTTGCGATCGTGACATTTGAAGAAGAAAAAACAGCCTAGTTTTTGTTTCATTTCTTCTTAAGAAATACGTAATCTAAAACAGAGAAGAATAGCTGGTGCAAAGTTCATAATATAGTTCAGATTCTGTACTAGTACTCTATGAGCTATACCACTTTGATTTAAATCTATCAGGGATGCAGGTTTGGCAATAGGATTAATCTTTGATGCCATAAACACATCAAATTCGCAAATCTTGTATTGGATTTTTTGTACTCTTACACGGTTATTGCTATAACACGGCATTTTCTTGAAGCTTCCTATTGCAAAAACGAGTAAGATAATGACAGGTTAGCCTAATTGTGCAAAATATGTACAGTCTGTGAGCACTTAGGTGCTTTGGATTTGAACTTTTTTCTCACTCGCTCCCATACGCTCTTATTAAGAGCGAGTGAGAGAGAAGTACAAACCCGAAGCACCTAAGAGCTATCGCGCTGTACTACGTAAGTTTATCGATTCCATGGCCTGGGAAAGGTTGGTATTTTTTTTCTCTATGGTAAGTGTTACATTATAAATAATTATAATCAATTATGCGACGGCCTTTATATCCATCGACTAAATGTTTTGCATTACGGATCAATACGGAGAGCACTAAAATCGGATCGTTCAATCCATGTCTATCCGAACTTTTAGATGTCTGTCTATGAATTTATGGCTGTCATTAGATGTCATTGTTAAATTATGTTACTTTCAGATATTTTAGTCGTAATTATTTTTGCTGTAAACCAGTTATATGGGCCACTTTAGAGCAGGAAACAATGGTAAATGGTTAGATCTCGACAGTAATATAAGACTGACGATATTATCAGCCTTGGCAAAGCATGAACAAGAAGCAAGAAGCAAGAGATCTAGTGATTTCACATTTAAAACCAGCTAGTGTTCAAATTGCAAAAATAAAAATACAGTAAGTTGCACTAAAAGTTATCTTTTTTTTTAAATGTTAACTTATTTTTGTTTACATGGAGCGAACTGTTTGTTTACATACCATGTAAACAACGTAGGTAAGGTCATTGACCTTGAACTTGGAATTCTGACGTTAGTTACTACGAGCGTTTGGAGTAGTATAGTAATCAACGCCAAAATGTCAAGGTCAAGATATCGGCTGCGATACATCAAGTAACAAGATGAATATAATTAAACCTTCTTTTTTTTTTACTTTAACAGAAACAAAAATGAACCATACCCCCGTGATCAGAATCGTGCGAACTATTACCCCGCCAAATATGTTGAAAGGTTTTTAAGACACCCTGTATATGTATATCTAAAAGGCAAACCTGACTGACTTATATATCAACGCACAGCCGAAACTACTGTACCTAGTAACTTGAAATTTGGTATTGTGATTTCTTTCATGATGTAAGTGAGCACTAAGAAAGGATTTTCCGAAAATCGATCCCCAACGGGAAGAAATGGGGGAGTAGCGGGAAACTAATTCTACGCGTACGAAGTCGCGGGCGTCCTCTAGTTGTTCTATAAATTGCAATCCTTTTTCCGTGGCTAACTCTTAAGACTCTAAGTATACATATATTATAGATTAACAAAAAAAGAATAAGTAACTAACAAACCCCTGTGTTATGTATGACACTTATAACTAGTTTCATTGGCTTTACTTTATCACGATACGGTGACAATTTTCCACCGGTACTTATCGGTAAGCAGGTACGGTCGCAGACGTTACGTATTTAGCAGACAAGGCGCTCAAGAATTTTACTTGAACACCAAAACGTCATTTCAGACTGTAAGTACGCAAACAAAAATATATTTAAAGCATTCGAGACCATAATAGTAGGTAAGGGTCGGAATCAGAAACAGATGTAGTAAATATGCCGCAATTTCTGAATGAAGTCAAATGTTTTATTTTGTTAAGCGTACCTAGTATCGTAGCCCAGTTGTAAGATTGTTCGGATCGACACACGTCGAAGACCGCGCCATTCAGTATTTAGTAGGGGGGGGGGGACAATCGCTGACGACCTTGCGACTTCATTTGTCATTCGTCTATAGTTAAATTATAATAAAAGCTACCTCTCTTATTCATAAACGCACATTAGTTAAAGTGTGCATAAAATATCCTTTGTCCTTATTTGGCACTGTCACATTCCCATCGAAAAGAAAGTGACAACGCATACCTTTAACTAAAATAGGTTTACAGTACGTTAATTTATAACGGAGTACATGTTTATTACTATATCTTTCACAAATATCCTTACTTCCTTACTAATATTATAAACGCGAAAGTTTGTATGTATGTATGTATGGATGTTTGTTACTTTTTCACGATGCAATTGCTGGACGGATTTGGATGAAATTTGAAATGGAGATAGCTGATACACTGGATTAACACATACTTAACTACTTAACCCCGGAACATTTAAAAGTTCCCGAAGGAATAGCCATAATCAAAATCTACGCGTCACGGGCAGAAGCAAGTTTATTTATAATTGTCAAAAGTTTACCTTAAATATCTATATTAAAAATAACCTAAATAGGTATTTATTAAGTTATTTTATTTAACATATACTAGTATGTACTCGTACTTACTAATATGTTGGTATACGAATATTAATCAGTTCTTCGCAGTCAAAACGAATGAAATATCTCATCGATAAATCAAAGCGATCTCCAATGTCAGTGAACTCGTCGACAAGAAACTGGATAAAGTAGAACTACCGATTCGTTGTAAAGTTCTAATTAAACTTATAAGCGATAAAGAAATACTTAATAATAAAATATTTCTTGTATACTTGTTATTATTAATAATTCATTTATTAACAGAAAAATATTGGCTCAGCAATCGCAATGTTTACTTTGTTTCAGATGATAACGATAACATATAATTTATATGTATTTAAGCGTCGTAGGACTTAAGCATAGGTAATGTATGTAGGTACATTCAAACACGTTATTACGTAAATAGGTAATCATACGCAAGTTAATGTTTTTTTTGTACTTATCTACCGCTAGACACATATTTGGATGACCGATATGGCCGAAGAGGTCTCGACTGGCGACCGCGTACCGGCACGCGGTGAAGCTGGGTGACCATGGCTCTACAGGGGAGCTGTCAATCTCGAGGCAGGATATGGCAAATTAGTAACAATATGGAATATAACTGTAAGTACATAACGAAGTGTTTAATTTAAAAAGCGCTTGACATTCAGGTGTACTTGGCAAGAGTCGACGCTCGAGCGCACAAGAGCGAGCGAGAAAACAGTAACCACTTTGAATGAAGTGATAAATAATCATCAAAACGTGATGTTGCAAAAAACAAAATAGTCTAATTGCTTGACACGATAAATAAAACTCGTCCTGCTGATGTGTTCAATCATCAGGTCATTCAACTAGCTACAATTGTGAATAACCAGAGAATTGAATTATTTCGTGTCTAGGCCTCTGAGCGCCTTCAACAACGTATTTCCCTTAGCGGGATCTAGTCGGTACTCCCGTCCTGTGCAGGTTTTTAACCTCTAAACCCATTATTTCTGACTTATAACATACATTAACATTGGAACATAAGCTACAGACAGTTCTTCGAACAATTTATATCCTTGTCATCACTGCAAAAACTGTATGACTGATTAATTTCGATGTGTTTTGGCTTGTGTTGGGTTAGGACTTAAGACATGTTGCTAGGATCCTTACCCGAGGGGATAACAATGAACATTTCCTTATCAGGTTATCCAGAGCCACTCTTAATTTTAAATCGAATTTGGTTCCCAATAGAGTATAAAATGCTTTGACTTACATTGCAGTTAGCCGCTTTCTTATTACTGCCGAATATTGCTATTGACATGCTATCGTATCGTTTACGTTATGATAGCACTTATTTAATTGTCAGTAATGGCGGCCGAGTTAACAACAATACGGTAACATATCAGAACCAATATTGTTTTACCGCGTAGAATAGAGGCCCAGGTCACGAGGTAAGGTCTACTTAGTGGTAAAAATTGAGATAACGAATAATCAATTTATATTAAGAGGGTTGTGAAATTTGTGGACCGACGCTTAAATCGCTTGGCTGCCAAAACGTTTCCATATAAATTTAGCTTCGAGCGATAACGTTTCTCACCTGTTACATCCAGTCCGATTTTCACGATTTTTGATTATAAAAAAGGTCTGTACGTTTTCCTTTTTGAAAAAAAATAAAAAAGTTACTCATTGGCTTTTTTCCATTTTATCTATCTATAACAACTAAAAAACTACTAACAACTATAAAAGGCTAAACTGACTGACTGATGTATCAACGCACAGCCGAAACTACTGTACCTACCTAGAAAGGGGATATCCCAGAAGTTCCATAGTTCTAGTTCCATATGGAACAATCGGTACGGAGTTGAGTATCTTCGGAGCATACCCCGTTATCAGTGTTGCAAAATCATTGAAAACGCTAGGGTTTGGAGTGCACATTTTTTACCGAGGGACACGATCACTTGTATAAGAAACGACGTAAAACCGAAGTGTCATATATACTTGACAAAGTTAACTGAAGTATGTAGGTAATCAATATGAAGAAGTATCCAATTAAGTATGTAAAATAAATATATGTATACAAAGGTCGTACTTAGCAGAGGGAGACATTTAATATGAATATGTACCAGTAGTTCCATATGGTACTTCTGGGATATCTCCCCTAGAAACTTGAAATTTGGTACAGGGGTTCCTTTCATGATGTAAGTGAGCACAAAGAAAGGATTTTCCGAAAATCGGAGTAGCGGGAAACCAATTCTACGCGTACGAAGTCGCGGGCGTCCTCTAGTAAGAAATAAAAAGCTTATGTACCTAACTACTTAGTAGCTTTCTTTACGGTTCAAAATGAAATGGGAAATGGTTTTATTGCTATTAAGAACAAAAACATATTGTTATATATGTAGGTATAAGGCCTATAAGGCTATAAGGTAATATTTCATAGAAATTATTTATTAATTGACTCTTAAAAATAAGTTTTGTTTATACTACCTAACTGAATGGTAATTTCAACAACTCTTCCATAAGCATCGGTGGTTCAGTGGTAGAATGCTCGCCTGCCACGCGGGCGGCCCGGGTTCGATTCCCGGCCGATGCAATATATTTTTTATTTTTTACTGAATTAACATTTTATAATAATTTTATCAACTACCCGTGAAGGAAGGGTTTTAATCTTATTTTTCTTTTATCATACACCAAGCGATTTACAAATTTGTAGTCTTACAGAGTTTTAATTTAAGTATATTATAATACTTACTTACTTACCTAATTTAGTACAAGCCTAGAGCTTAGTTTGGGACTAGGGTCAATTTGTGTAAGATGGTCCTCTGATATTTATTATTTGTTATAATTCAAAACAAACTAAAAAGCGTTTCCCTCTTTGGGCAGTCGGGTAAAAAATACTAGCCGCAAACCCTAGAACCACGTCACCTTAAGAAATTATCTACAACTCCGCGAATCATGTCATCATCACTTTCATTTTGGTCAATTTATTGTAGATTAATGTAGATTAACTTAAGACTTCATAATCTGGGGTCCTAGTGAAAAAGGGTACAAGTCGACTTAACTCGTAATAAAAAAGGGTATATACATGAATGGGGTATACTAGACTTAAGCCCTTTTTCATCTGAGCTTCAGACGATTTACACCCTTTTTTACTAGGACCCCAGCATTTAGCTTCACACAGTCAGGTATCGCACATAGGGCCTTGGAGCTATGTAAAACAATTTAAGACGTTTTTTAGTAAAAAAGAGACTGCCGAAACCAGGGATTGAACCAGGGACCTTTAGATCTTCAGTCTAACGCTCTCCCAACTGAGCTATTTCGGCCGATGTATCCTAGGGCAAAATTATGGTACACTTACTAATGATGAAGAAATAACTAAATGTTAGTGATTCGGAGTGAAAATTATAACAATTTAGTATTTCGTTGATTCAATTATGTTCATTAAACAGTAATCAGTTAAAATATATAAAAAAATATAATCGTACCTACCGTTAGGGTAATTCAACTGCCACCTAGCGTAAGTTTAGCGTACTATTAAATCAACTAGCACACTTACTTTCCCGTTGTTCACCTATCATTAGTTACGCTACTGATCGCTAGATGGCACTTAACAACAAAGTTCTTACGAAAATGTTATGACGTTACGCTACTCATCGCTAGATGGCGCTTGCCAACAAAATTACGAAAACCGACGTCGACGACGCAATGTATACAATTGTTAATGTTGTTTGTAACCATGTACTGACCCAGCTTACGAAGCTAGCGTACCTGGGATTGATTCCCGACACATACTATTATTTGTGTGATAAGGATTACGTAGGTACTAAAACTTTGAAATTCAGTTAATACAATTTTATTGCATTATCAATCAGTTTGTTTTGAAAATGTTGACGGGAAACACTTCACGCTCACGAAAATGAACCTACTCAGTCAAAACGGTGCAGTAGGTACCCACGTATCAGGGCCGCAAGCGCTACAATCACTGCGCACCGGCCGCGGCTTAATCCGCCCGACCGTGGCTCCGGCACGTCGTAAGCTCTGAAATGGTACCGCTTTATTCCTAAACGTCAAGTAGCTCAGAGTAGCTCAAATACCGTTGAAATAAACCTGATATATTTTGAATTTGAATTGGAAGAAACGAATAAAGACAATAAGTATGGGATGTACTTTTACTGCCGTTATCCTCTAAAACCCGATCCCAATATCATAATTCGAAAATGTATTAATTTTCAGACGTCAAACTACTTATTGTTGTTAGACGAGAATCGAGTTCATCGTTTCTTATCGTTTGACAGAGTTTGGCTCATCATAATTTCTGAAAATGAAATTTTATTGGTTGCAGAATTTCTATTCCCATTTTTTTCCCGATCTTAATTTTTCACTGTCGTGTTTTTTCACTGGTTCGTTTTTCCCTGAGGCATTTTTTCCATTCCAGAAATTAATTTGATAGTGTCGACGGAGCTCCGCTCCCGCGGAGCTCCTATTTCTATGCGGTTTGGCCCTTCGGGCCTGCTGCAGAACTAACATAACCTACCTTCCTTTTTCGACCTAATTATAAGTGGAAAAAATTGCAATTGGGAGAAATTCGGATAGGAACACATGCGATCGGGAAAAAATAAGATCGGGAAAAAATGGGAATGGATATTTTACAACCAATAAAATTTGATTTTCGTAAATTATGGGCAACACTCCGGCAATAACAAAACAACAATAAAAATTACGACGAAATTAATCGCTGACCGCGCGACAGGTTACTATAGTGATTCAACAACTGGACTCCGTTCCGGATAAACATATTATGTGTACGTATAAGGGGTCGTAATAGCTATCTAGTGCGTGTGCTAAACTTGACCCATGTTCATTCTCAGTAGGGTTCAGTTGGGAATATGTTACTGAATGAGCATGCGTCAAGTTTAGGTTGGTAAGAATTACCAAAAGGGAATGTTCATGAGTCATGACTTTTTTACAGCTTCAATTAATAAAAGCTGATTCATGTAACAAACAGTTGAGAAAAATCTTTTTTGAATAGCTATAAAAATAAACAAGATTTGTTCCTAAGGTAAATGTACCATATTACGGCATATTAAGGCATTTTCTACTTTAGGGATGATTCTTAGAAAAAGTTGGAAGGTTAAAGGTCTGCGAATTGTTTTATTCTGTAGACTGTTATTATAAGATGCACGTAGAACCTTATTTTGCGTCGTAGCCTCTGATTTGTGTACATAATCGTTATTTTGTGGAACTTCTAGTTTGTCCCTAAGTCCGGGATAAAATTTGGCTCCTGACTTAATTCCGGGAGGCGTTGTACGTAATTCCGTGATACATTTGAAGCACACGTTTTTAATTTACTTAAAGTAAAAAAAATAAGTGCCCTTAAGAATATTTTTTTACTTAAATGGATACACATAATTATGATATATTTGGTAAAATAAAAATACAAATTTAATACAGTTAGATATAATTTGAAACAAAAAAAAACTTCTACAATAAAAACAAAATGACAGCTGCTGCTGATAACTGTACTTCTATATACTTATATACTTATATATACTTATTTACTTATACGTATACACTTATATATTATATATGTTTTTGAGGCTTTATAAACAGATATACTGCCGTCGCTTAATTCTTTTAACGACTTTTGAAGGGTTTCAGGCATATACTTTATGGGACCCATTTTTTTTCCTGAAAAATAAAAAAAAGATGGAAATGAAATTCATACTTAAATAAATATTTACTGATATAAGTATTTTACTTTGAATAATTATTTCACCATTAAAACGCTAGCTATATTATCAGCCATATTTTATTTAACTCAAATAATCTATTTCTCGTATCGTTAGTTAATAAATTTATTTTGTAACATAGTTGCGTAATGGTATTTAATGGAATTAACTATTATTTTAGAATTATAACTTAATTCTAAAATCATGGATGAGATGTAGTGAATATTACTTATAAATAATGAATTATTAATTATTGTCAACGTACAGCCTTGTCACGTTAAATGCAATGGACCCCTCCCCCCTCTTATTATTATTTATTTGCCAAAGAAAATAAAGATTTTTACTCCGGGTATACCTACCGGAATAATAGACATGAATAAAAAAGACATGTACCTTATTACGGCAGTCAAAAAAATGGTTTTAATTAAATATTTTTAATATATGTTTTAAAAAGATTCGTAGGAAATATAACAAATATATGCGTACCATCAAAATAAATAGGTATTTTATTTTTATTTTATAAAATATAAATAATTTAATTTTGATGGTCGACTCCATCAATTCATAAATATGACACAAAAATTATTTACTTCAGACTTGATTAAAAGAGTTAAAATGAAAAAAAAACATATACCGTAATTACGTCACAATAATCTGCGGTCATTACTTAATTTATTTATATCAAATCTATCAGATAATTTAACCCCAGCTATAAATAAAAGACTAAAACATTTCGGACCGATATTCCCTTATTGCGTGATACGCCCGTAATTATGTTCACCGGCTCAGATCTGTGAACATAATGCCGGGAGTCATAAAACTGTCGATTTCTCTAAAAATATGCTTTATAACAACTCGAATTAGCTATAAAACCTTCTGTTGATAACTACTTACCAATATTTTCACAAGTTTTAATGAAATAAAGTCACCGGTATCCCATGGGATCCTTACGAAAATTGCACTGACACCTTACGCTCAACGACAAGACAACCGTACGGAACTGCAGTATGGCTGCGACAGACGCTTTCGGAAACGCGACACGGCTTTAATAACTATATTATTTGTATTCAGAAATCGGATTTTGGTTGTACATAAACTAACGTTGATTTGGTATTGCATATAAACATAATTTTACTGACTGTTTTCTTATTTTACGACAAAATTCAAAATGTCCCGGCATAATGTACTATCCCGGGATAGTGTACATTTACCTTATCTCTTTCTAAGAAAACAGAATTTAACATGGAGTTTATATGGCCGACCTGTTAGATGGCATCACAGTGCATATCGGATCTCTCCGTCTAATCGCTGTCTTACTAGCAGTTTAAAATGCTTGTATCATCCGTATTTCTTGGCCGATTTTAATTTTAACTAGCGGCCCGCCAGCGGCTTCGTCCCGCTGCAAATTTCTGACTTTTCCGGTGATTATTTTCTATCATACAAACCTTGTCCTGACAATGACGAACACAACAAAAAAGAAATCAGCCAAATCGGTCTAGTCTTTCGGAAGTTATGCGATCACATACATTTTGGCGATTCATTTTTATTTATATAGATTTCACTTTTGGTGAACTCTTTCACGGTATTTTCATATTTTGTTGAGCCCAGCGGTAGGTATACCAAAGCAACGTAAGATACAATACAAGTAGTGTTACTGCACTCATTAGGATGCCCGCATCGTGTAGTTTCCGGCACTTCCGGGCAGCAGGCCCCCGCGCCGGGCCCTTAGCGCTGCCGCTGTGCATTATGCTGCGCCTTAATCCGATTGTATGCACTCGGGCCCACACGCAAGCGGATCACCGAAATGATAGGGCAGAGTGGGCGTGATCAAGTTGGATCCAACAAATCTGTTGCTCGGAACGGACGTGTAACTTGAGTGACGATTCGAATTAATAAAGGTGAAATATCGGTCAAGTGCGAGTCGGACTCACACACCGAGGCTTCCGTACCGCCCCGCACAGTACCTATGTATTATTAATATTACCATATTCCGATTTCGAATCGAATCAGCGCGATCCCAACTCGCATTTGACTATTTTTTTGTATTTGCTGTTTTTCTTCTGGTTTTGTACTATAATCATACCAAATTTGAAGCTTCTGTAATGAACTGTTTTTACGATGCATCAAAAATAAAAACACGTTGAAAAAAATAAGGTTTCTTGTATGGGGACCTCCTTTATTATTTCACTTCTTACATTATTTTTATTTGTTGGCAAATCCGCCGTAATGACACATATTTTTTGACTAGGCGGGGCGACGATCTTCGCAAGGTGGCTGGCAAGAGCTGGATGAGAGTGCCCACGAATCGTGCTCGTCGGGAGAGGCCTATGTCCAGCAGTGGACTAATATAGGCTGATGATGATGATGATGATGATGATGATGATGATGATGATGATGAACACATATTCTAAAAGAAGCTTTTTTTTAGTTTATTTGTTTTTCTAGCCATATCACTTTTCACACAGTCCATCCATCGTTTCAATGGTCTTCCCCTACTCGTAATCTCGTACAAAAGATACGGCTCTTTAAAGTCAGGACGGACGGACGGACATATTAATAGGGTCCCGTTGGTCGCCCTTTGGATACGGGACCCTAAAGAGCACTGAATCCCTCACGCTTTTAGTTGCATTTGCATTGCACGCTCTGTTGACCCGAGTGTTCACGTGTGCGCGATGCGATGATTGCTTTTTATCGGGGATGTGTCGAATTCAATTTTTTTGAATAAAATTAGTCATCACGTTAAATACTTGAAAAACTATAAATGTAATTGTCCACATGAATGAATAAGCCGATGTTTGTTTTTATCTGTACAACAGATGTTCTTTTCTATTGTGAGACATTTGCGGAATATAATTACTCAGGTAATTAGTTCCATGAGTCATCTTAAAATATTATTATCTTTTTCGGGTTTTCGTATATCTATTATATCTATTGTGTATACAGGAAGACTGATAATTCGACCTTTAATTTTGAGAATTTTATTTTTATCATACTTATATCCTTTTGAGCACCAACTTTAAATTGTTTCTGTTTAGCCCATTGGTTGACTGGTAGAGAATGCCTTAGGGCATTAATGCATGCATACATTTTGTGTATTGTGCAATAAAGTTTTAATAGGTACCTACCTAAATAAATAAAAAGAGCTAATTTGCAATGCTTTACTTAAAGTAGCACTTTAAATCTTAAAATTTCACAAACGGATTCCTTAATCGAAAAATTGTTTTTACAAAGTTACAATAATTTTGAAAGACCTATCCAACGACACCCCAAATACAGTGTAGGGGAAGTACTTCCCTAATAAAAAAAAAATTCAAGGTTTTATTTTACCACTTTGTAGGCGTGATTTATTAGTCAAATACATATTTGTATATTCATGCCAAATAACAGCTTTCTAGAACTAAGAGTCTGAGCTAAGCTGCGTATACGAACGGACGGACCTCGCGAAACCATTAGTTTGACTACGGAACTCTGAAAATGCTATTTTAGAGCCCAGAGTAAAGTATTTTCCACAAATTTGAGTTTCAGATACGGATTTTAATTAAAAATCACGGCTGACCATTTAGCAAAATTTAAAAATTATGCTTCTGTTACTAGCTATATAAAAGCGTGATACACATCTCCGAGCCCATATTTTGGATAATTTAGTTTGAAGCTGTGACAAAAACTGACTAGAAAAAGGTTGGTAAATAAAATACGGTAGGTACCCTCGGTGTGCGAATCCGATTTGAATCTAACTGGTATTTTTTACATTCATATAAGAATTAAGAATTAGAATTAGAATAAGAATTTAAAAAAAAAACGAGCAACAAGGCAACAAGGCAACAAACAACAAAATAACAAAATAACAATTTTCATCTCCATGTCTTCCCGTGGATGTCGTGTCGTAGTCCTGTTAGGCGATGGGCTTGCAACCTGTCACCATTTGCCAAAATTGACGTCATGCTCGCTGCTGTAAGTTGGCATATAGATAGCAGCCGCAATAACCAAGCCGCTGGGTTTTTTTTGACACACTGGACCAGCCATAACTCTTAACCCATTAGCTGTAAAAAGGGCTAGCTTACCTATTAGCGACTTAATTAATTACCAACAAACATTGACTGATTTTTATTGTCACTATCGCTACCAGATAGGAGAGTGCAGACGGACATGTCGGTGAGTCAGCAATCAGCGGCACAGTGACACACGCGCCGGCTATTTATTGATTGTTACAATAATTAAAATCGACATAAAAGGACAAAAGTACTTACAATGTTTGCGATGCCGCAATTCTCGTGATGGATCATTCATATAGGGATAACTGACACAGTCTATATTCTATCTTTTGGTTCCGTATAAGAACAGAACGCCTAAAATTAATAAGCCTAATGTATCACAATCCCTAAAGTTCATAATAGGTACCTAATGGTTTTTGGTCAGAAAAAAACAATTAGGTATTATGAACTTTAGGGATTATGATATGATACATCCGGCTTATTAATTTTAGGGGATCTGATACGTAACATTTCTTTTTCAGTAAGTACCTAATAGAACAAATAACCGAAGCCGTTTATTTTATGGGTCGTCATTTTTTTGTTTAGTAGGTACATGTGTTTTCATCATTTTGTTTGATGGCATGATGGCATGGAGAATGGAGAAGGCAAACGAGCACGCAGGCCACCTCACGCATTCTCAAGACTCAAACCCTAAGACTAAGTATAATACTAATACCTACCTACTTACCGCAAATGAGGTGAGGTGAGGTCACCAAATGGTCTCAGCGGAAGACCAGCGCTGGTTTTACTACCGGGAACATGCTGAGCTGGGACCATTTCACGACATCTGGCATTAGGTCAGCAGTTAGTACTTGTTTTTTCCTTTTGTTAGATGCTTGAATAAACACTTTTTTATTTTATTTAAAGCTTACTTACTTCAGATTAATATTTGACACATTTTGTATTGTTAAATGTCAAATTTTAACACGAAGTAAGCCTTATCTCTCCGCTGCTTGAATATAGGAACCCGACATAAGATGGAATGCCTGAATTACACCGGTTATCTTATGCCACACCGGATAACAACAATGCGAGCACCGCTGCTTGGCGGTAAGTTAAACGATAAGGTGGTGGTAGCGATTCGGACGGACCCCTCACAAGGTCCTACCACCACTAAAAGGGTTCAGGGTTCAATCATATGATTCAAGGTCTTTATTCATGAGAGTTCTGAATGAATGTAATGCAAATAAATTTATAATTGTGGTAAAAAAAAACTCCTGGCTGGCTGTGACTAGGTATTACCAAAGCAAACATAATACCTACATTTACATTTCTTATTTATGTTTTCTAGCAATAAATTACGAGTATCGTGTAAGTTCTCAGGTATTTGTTGAGTCTACTTGATCAATTAACTGATCGGAACAATATTAATATTAAATAATTGATCTCAGATGCGTTACCAAATGTTCACTTTGACGGTATTACCCTGTATTTAATTCAATCTTGATTGTTAAGCAATTTTTTGTTTTTATTTTAACTTAAGTAGGTATGGATATAGCTAGATTAATATTTCTCGCTTTTACAAATTATGTGTGTAAACTCTTTATTGCACAAACAGACACTAACAAAGTAAAAAAGTAACAAACACAAAATGTGTGTGAGTACAAAGGCAAACTTCTAGGTGAGGAATGTCTTCAAGCTACCATCTTTAATATTTATTTACGTATCTAAAATTTTATAACGGTACCTAATCATTTAATGATGAAAATACTGTGCTTTAGATTAATGCCGCTATAAATAAAACCATTCTTTTTTAGAAACGGTACTAAACATAAATAGTCTCATCAAAAACTTAGCAAATCTTAATTTTAACCTAGTTTTGGCCAAAATGAAATATATCTATAAATAAATACTTAGCACAAAAAGTATACGTTGACTCTTTACGGGGCAAAATTAATTAAAAAATTAATTCTATTTGGTGTTATCAGATTTTACCTATTCACACAAAATTATTTAAATAAAAAATAGAAACAGTATCGGTTGTAAGTGGTTATTTAAACCTGATTTTAAAATTTCCCTTTTAAGGGTTAAAGGGGTAATTTTGATTACCAGATTTAATTAAAAAATAAAAATATGTTTGACTACAAAAAGACTTCGCCCAACGTGGGGCTCGAACCCACGACCCTGAGATTAAGAGTCTCATGCTCTACCGACTGAGCTAGCCGGGCTGTAGCAGGCTTAACGAAATTAGTAACTGTTTGCTGTTACGTCATCTGAGGAACCAAGATTGGAATTCAAGGGCCAAGACAGTAGTGTAAAGAATGTTGCAATTATATTAAGACTGCCAATGACAAAAACAAGTATGCCTGACTGTAATTGTCTTTAGATAGAGGTGAAATAGTGATGAGAATAATGTTACCTCGAATTATCATCATCATCGTATTATTATGCTGGGTGCGACAGAGACGAAAACATCTCTTATCAGTAAAATCTATCAAAACATCACTATATTTTCATGTCAAATATATTTCGAAAAAACCAAATGTATATGACAAACATCAGTCAGTGTCTTTGTATTTTCACCGAGAGTGAGTTTCATCAAAAAAATACAAGATTAAATAGAGATTACTACGTCAAAATAAACATGAAGACAATTATTAAGTGTATAATGAAATAATATGACCATGCTCAAAACCTTCAAAAGTACGCGAATATAGAATAATAATGGTAAATTGATTTGTTTATATTAGTGACGAAACGAAAAGGTCCCGACTATATATAAATGCGTCATGCTTAAGACCGAGTTGTTCAAAAGAATCACCTACCTACCAGGTAACCCGTTCACTTGTTTTCTTCCTACTCTTAAGCCGTATCCACATGCTTTGTGTTTGCTGCAAACACTGCAGGACGCA
The DNA here is from genome assembly GCA_948252455.1 of Acleris cristana. Lineage (NCBI taxonomy): Eukaryota > Metazoa > Arthropoda > Insecta > Lepidoptera > Tortricidae > Acleris > Acleris cristana. The sequence continues at coordinate 11,448,173 of OX411782.1, read as the reverse complement.
ACTATATCTTAGACTGAGCACGATGTATTTCCACCTCACTCCAACGTACGGTTGCGTCCTGCAGTGTTTGTGGCAAATATACCAAGCATGTGATAAAGAAAGATGTTCCGATGCCATAAGCGCCGGTAGCGCCACCATCTCCATCAGTATGCAGCGCGGCGCGGGCGCATCGCGCAGGAAGCGGCGAGACAGTTAGCTCGGCCACGACACTAGCGCTATTTGCATGTACAGTCAACCAATTTGATTCCTAGACCACTATGGACTATGTCAACGTGTCGTTGTCAACCAAGTCATAAGAAGTCTCTTATATAATATGGTTTACAACCGTCACTTTATAGTCCATAGTGGCCTAGTAATCAAATTGGTTGACTGTACGGTTAATTGCAACACCCTGTACCGAGTGCACATTGGGACATATCATTAATGGCCGAACTCTATATTCAAACCGCGGATAGATAGGCTTACTTCGGATTAAAATTTGACACATTTTGTATGGGCAAGTGTCAAATTTTAACCCGAAGTAAGCCTTATCTATCCGCGGATTGAATATAGGGTTTGGCCGTAAATCATTATGTTACCTACTCTCTGGGGTTACTAGCCTTCGGGTTAAAGCAGTAGTAAAGTGTAAGTAAATATCAAATTTTAACCGGAATAAACCAGATTCTTCGCGTCTGATATCAGGAGAAGCATTGAGCGTTAAGCGTAGAATCATTATATTCTAAGCTACCTATTGATTGATTGATTGTATAATAATGAATACTTATAAATAATATGAAGTCTAGAATTAGACCTAAGATAATATTTTACACCTCTGTGAGGTAAGCTATGGAGAACTGATGCGAACCTCTGTAAAACCCATAACCACGCAATCAATCATTTTAAATTTAGAATTTTTAGGTTATCCCTGGACCTTGGGTACTTAACAAGTATAAAAACTGTTCAAGTGCGAATATCCAAGGAGCTATAAAGTATGGACCTACGCCAAAAATCAAACAATCTCACAAAATTTAACTCTTTCGCTACAAATGTAGAAACATACATATGTACAATATTACTAGTACTGATGATATACCTACCCTACACCAATCATGCAATAATTTAACATAATATAATATAATATTTATTTCCACAAACATGATAGGTAAGTACATTATAGATTATAATAAGCTATTATTCATGCAATGCATGGTTAGCAAATGGTAAAAAAACTAAGTATGATAATTTAATTTAACTCTGTAACTAACATGAAACAAACCCATCTCAAAAATCTTATTTTTGAGACAAACTTTTGTGCCGACGGTACTTGATGTTGCATTGTCATCGTACCTACATTCGCATGCCAAATTAACAACAATCAAGCTTCTGGAAGTGGGCGAAATTTGCCTTGCAAAATAATATGGTCTAAAAGTCGGCCAAATAAGTGGTCTTTCATTTTGACGCAAATCCCAATCAAGTAAAAATGTCGCTGAAGTCGAACTTTAAATTACATCTTATCGACCTTATTGTTAAATGAAGTGCAAACGAAATTCAGTCTAAGGGTGGCAGACCTCTTATTTGGCTGACTGTACTGTCAAATGGATTAAATAAATGGATTCCTGGGAAACCATGAAATTTTATCGAAGCGACGTAATCGATAAAATCCTAAAAGTATTTTTGATTTGATTAAATGCGTAAATGCGTAATTTTGACATAGTTTAATTATGAAACTTTCATAGTGGCCCAGGCCCCAGAAATCCAGTTGGTTGACTGTTCGCGATTGACATGCACCCACCATTTTTATATACTTAATTTTATGAATAAATTCTAGTTAATGTGGCATAGTAGAATAAAATATTTAGAATGTATAGGTACATGCATACCTACATATTTCACGTATAGTTAAGTTAACCAATTATTTAATATAAAATTTAAAGAGGTTTCTGTTGCCAAAATATAAAGTAATTTGAAATAAAAAATAACAACGCTTTTTACCTTTTTAAACAAAGAACGTAACTCAAAAACTATTTTTCATATTATGAGTAACAAAGCAAACTAAGAAATAAAAATATTACTAACGAAGAAAACTAAGCTTCACATCATTAGTGTTTCATGTCCCTTGCCGTTTTCATTAGATACGTCTAACGAACTGCTTCATTAAATAATTCAGACTAATTTATATTAAATTGGTTCGCATAGGGTATTGTCCTCTGGCGATAACCGGTAATAACAAAGATAAACATATTTTCAGTCGGACTGTACAAATATGTTATGTTTATTTGCAAGCAGCTAATGTTAATGATTTGTGCATTATTATAATCGCGTCCAGTTGATAACCTCTGTAAACTGGTGCCGTTATTTTGACCTCTTTTCTACTTTGGTAGGTAATTTACAAGACCCACTTACAGCGAGATGTTAATATAAAATACCTATACATTAAATTTGACATGACATGATACTTTCTTTTGTTTTATCAATTGAACTCCTTCGGGCATAGTATGATTGCGTTTATCGCGTAACAAAATGTGGATAAAGTATCCGTCACTCACGTCCTTATATGTAACATATACGTGTCAAAAAGTGACGGATGTTTTATCCACATTTTGTCACGCGATAGGCCCCCATAGATGTACACATAAACATTTCCGTACGGCATATTAAAATATGCTGGACCTCTATTCAACACGGTAAAAACCGTATCTTTATTGACCTGCGGGCCGATTATGGTCGTGTTTATCGACGTAGATAAGAGTAGATAAAACATCTGTCACTTTCTGATCGGTAGCAAGTGCGAGAGTGAAGGAAGCTTTATTCACCGCGATTAAGGCGACCATAATACGGGCCCTGTCATCGTATTGTCTACATTTTGATAGCTCTTATTTATTTGACAGTAATGGCGGCCAAGTTAAAAACAATACCATAACGTCAAATACGATTCTGATTTTACCGCCGAGGATACGCTGGTCAAAGCGACAAAGCGCAAAGGCGAAATAATAGACTCATTCTGTTAACGACTGACGATCGTGATTAAAGGATATCTTATGTTTTAGAAACACCTCACACATTCCTACAGCGGGCTGTATTCTAATCGGTAAAACCACATAGCTTTTCAAAGTTATGATAAAGCTACAAATCAGGACTTAGTCGCGTAAAAATATAAACATTTACCTCGACACACAACACTCACAACATCCTTCCGACACACTTCCTCGCTTATATTTACTGATGACTGGATTTCACGTTGTAACACAGTCGAAACGTCGAGGTAATTTTTATTTTCATTACGCGATTAAGTCGCGATTTATAGTTTTAGTATGTGTGAAAAACGTGTTAGTTTAAAGCAAGTTATGAAAGCTCTTATTCTACTTGACAGTAATGGGGACCGAGTTAAATACAATGCTATTTAACATGTCAAAAGCAGAAACGGTTTTACCTAGTAAAATAGAGGCCCCGCTTTGTCTTTTGCTTTGACCACAGGATAAGTTTGCCTTTGTATATTCACGGTAAGAAAAGGTTCGTCACTTTTCGACTCTATTTCAACTGCTTTCATTTTGCAGGATAAAACGTAACATTTTGCAAAAGGAATTTTTACAATATACCTACTAAAATTAAAAACAAACTACCTACCTACTACTAACGTAGGTACTAACAATAATTTTTACCTCCTTTAATAATAATAATGCGGCTTGGGAAACCCTCGCATTCATAATTATAATTATGTACATAAACAGCTATGTGCCATCCCATGCCACACTACAGTCTGTAAAAACTGCCAATTCGTCCCTCCCAAGTATTTATTATATTATTATCCTGTAGAAGACTAACGATTTTTTTTCAACAAGTCGATTTTTATTAAGTTCTTTGACGTGTCCCATCAGTTTATGCTAATAATATTAGGATACAAGCAAAAAGCCATCACTGCAAAAGGGTTGTAAAATACACTCATTTCAAGGGGTGGTGGGACTCCGCTCCACACATCTGTACCCTTACCATGAGTTACAATTACCGTACTCGCTAGCGAGTCGAATGCTCTGTCCCTCGCACACCTCGCAGTATTCTTATAGAGTGCGAGGGACAGAGCGTTCGACTCGCTAGCGAGTACGGTAATTGTAACTCATGGTACCTAAGGGTACTGTTGTCGCTACCCAAAGATAATATCGAATCGAGCAAGCGGTGAGACGTGAAAACGACTTATTACACATCATAATATTTACACATACAGATTGTGCCAAAAATCTGATGGGTCATTTCCGCCCCTCTTAGAGTAGCGCTCGGCTTGATTGGAAATGCACGCCAAGGGTGCCGTCAGGGTAGTGATTCTTTCAAAACCAAAGGTGAGCGAACGCAGGAGTGATGTCCAAGCGGCGAATTTAAGTAGTCCCGTTAAAGCGAACAAAACACATTTCAGCGCGTGTATTCAATTTGGCAGCATGGCTTCTCGAATGTATAAGGCTGCCTAATTGAGAATGCACGCGCTAATATGTGTTTTGCTCGCCCTGACGACGGGACTACTTAAATTCGCCGCTTGCACTTCACTCCTGCATTTGCTCACCTTTGCTATTGAGAGAATCAATACCCTGATGGGTCATTTCCGCCCCTCTCAAAGTACAGCTCGGCTTGATTGGAAATGTACGCCAAGGGTGCCGTCAGGGTAGTGATTCTTTCAAAACCAAAGGTGAGCGAACGCAGGAGTGATGTCCAAGCGGCGAATTTAAGTAGTCCCGTCAAAGCGAACAAAATACATTTCAGCGCGTGTATTCTCAATTAGGCAGCCTTATACGTTCGATCAGATGCCCTCTATTCTTCTGGGTATAACCATATTGTTTTTGACTTGTATATGTATTTTTATTTATTGTACAAAAGAAATACCAGAACAATACAATTAATATTTTAAAAAAATACAAAGGCGAACTTATCCCTTTAAGGGATCTCTTCCAGCTAACCCTTGAGAGATTGAGAAAAGTGAACAGTTGTGCATCGAGCAAGTAAGTGTGGAAGTGTACATGTTAGTTATCGTATTGTCAATGTTATGATAGCTCTTAGCTCTCAACAGCGCCCAATGTGTATCGGGTCTTAGTGTAGTTTGAGTTTAACTTTGCCATTGTCAACAACTCAAGATTCTTCACACTTTCATTGACTAAGATCTTAACACCAATTACTTACAAGGAAGTTTTGCAAGCTAGATAGGTACCTAATCGTATCTTCGACGTTACGGTAACTCTTATTTACTTAACAGTAATGGCCACCGAGTTAAAAACAGCACGATAATTCGTCATAAGCAATATGGTTTTACTTAGTGTAATAGAGGCCCAGGTTTTTTTGAAATCATAATTCATAATTGACTAACATGTCCCTTTTTCTCAAACAGCCCTGCTACCAGACCAATGTGCACAGAACTTTATCCGATATTAAACATTTTATTATTTTCCACAGAATTAGGAATCACGGATTTCCGCTTTGAGTCATCGCGATGTAACCGTCAATACAAGTCATCGAGAACTTTTGTAACTAATTGGTGGTCTACGCTACCTGTTCACATTAAGTGTAAATATTCTTAGTTGCATGACTGGGAGTTTCTTCAGGTTGGGTTTTTCCTGTGACTCAGTACGTTTTATAAAATAATTTGGCTCGAGTTCTGTTGAAACTTGGAACTCAGTAAGGGAAAACGAATGCCCTACTAAGTACGAAGTAATAGTAATGCCATTTATAAATGGTAACAATACTTTGATGGTGCTTGGTGGGTCAACTGCAGAGAAAAGTAACCACCCCTGCATAAGAGTTTCCTAGCAAAGTGGTTACATTTCTCTGCAGCTGACTCAGTTGCAGTTGATGTCCAGTTTTGTCATTAACATCATACCAACTTAGAGAGGTCAGCTGTTGAAAGTTTAGGCTGATCGCCTCTTACAGCATGGCAGATTTCTGCATCTTTGGTAGATTCAACTATAGAATTGTTGCGTTGGCACATTATGTTGACGAATTACGGAAGTGGCAGAAATTGGCAGATTTGGGAATACTAGCCTAATTTTTCTCGGACAGGTAGGTTTTGGCAGATTGACAGCAAAAGTAAGGCAGGTTTTGTATTTTCCCAATGGTCACACTCGATCCTGCCTAACTGAACTTGGTTAATTATGTAAGACCATTATTATTCCGTAAAACCATTACTGTAGGTAATTAGGTACGCTAATTACAACGTGACGACCTATGCGGTTATGTATGATATAAGTACTCGTAGGTATGTTTGTGTTTTTTTATGACTGGACCTACGCCCTATCCTTCTATGAAATTGATTCGATAAACATGAGCTCGTTGGCGACGACAATATTAGAACATATCGAACCGTTCACCCCTTTACGAGCGGGCGACGGTTTACGGCCGGTGACGAGCGAGACGACTCCTGTTTACGCTAATTAATTTAGCACGTATTGTTAGTTATCATAACTTCTAGTTGATACAAGCCAGAGGGAGACTACAGACTTATTTATGTCTCTTACCACATCTCACATATCTAATTCACCATTGCCGTTATTGCTAAATTGTTTACTTGGTTTGTTAGACGTATTTTCTGATATTTTTATTTTCTTGTAATTTTTATGAAAGAAAATAAACATATCAAAATATGTCGGTAGGGAAAGAAGGCGATCGGATTTTTTTATACAAGAAACTAAAAATATCAGAAAATACATCTAACAAATCGTCCGCATTATATGGCACCTATGAGCATTCGACGACTTCGTCTACATTCCTTTTCTTTCTTCCTTAATAAAATTGATTTGCACGTATTAGTAAACTTTGGAAGTAGGGTAACAACTTCTATTGAGAATTTAATAACAATAACCCAGTTAAAGGATAACTTATGGAACAATTATTGTGAATCCGTTTGACGTATTTAGTTACGGCGTTGGTCCTTCCCCAAGGGGTTGACTCACTCACCAGCGCTTACACATTCTGCCTATTCGTAACTAATTTGCGGTCACCCAGTACACGAGTCCTTATTTAGGTGCTTTTTAAAGACACGCTTTCTTTCAACTTATCTACCTATAAGTAATTCACTTCGTGCTGTGAATTGAATGATGACTAACGTCTTTTAATCTATACTTTCATCTATTTTATCATTGAAAGGAGCTGGTTTTAATTTGAATGTTACTGTCATGTGGCAGGCATGGTTGAGGTTTGGGTACAGTAAAATATGTGTTTAATAAAATACATATGTCAGTGTAGGTTGTGTCTTGGAAGATCAATCTGTTAAAACTGTCACTGCTTACTTAACTTTTATTTATATTAGTTATAAGTTATAATTTAACACTAATCAACTCCTTAGACATCGCCTGTAGCAATTTTGAAAGCACTACTTTGTAGGTATATGTTATATTTAAACAAGGGGTCCTTACTTTATGAAAATAAGTTGTAAGCAGGGGTACTCAAGTTTTTTTTATTGTTGTAATTCTGTGCGTGTAAGTTTTATTTCGTAAATAATATTATTCCGCGCTAAATTTTAATTGTAGCCTGTGTCAATTTTTTGCCAGTTAGTCCTCCAACTTTATCCGTGCAAAAGATCTCAAAGACTTTTTTATATTAGGTAAGCAGGGGGTCTACTCAAAACGGAAAAAATTGCTAAGTGGTGTACGAGACAAAAAGTTTGGGGACCTTTGATGTAATGGGTGCATCTTGACTAACTTTTGCCCTCGGGGGATGAAGATTTAAGAGCTCACCCAGCACATTTACCATGAGTAAAGGGTTCCTTCTGACGCAGTGGGGTAATAAAGACGGATCAATGCAAATATTTCCAGTTTAGTCAGATGTACTTATTTATTGACACATATACATTGTACTCCATGCACACTAATGGAATTCTTGGTTTTCTAGGTGGAAAATATAACTAAACCAGGAAACCGGTGATTTGCTTGGTTAAATTATATTATCCCTTTACAGCTTATACTCGAAAATAGTTAATAGAAACCATCACCTTGTAAAATGTATGCAAGTAATATTCTTCGAGATACAATTGGTTGCGAATATCCATACTAATATTATAAATGTGAAAGTAACTATGGCTGTCTGTTTGTTAAGCTTTTACGGCTAATCCTCTTAACCGATTTCGATGAAATTTTGTTTGGAGATAGCTTGAGTACCGAAGAAGGACATAGGATACTTTTATTTCTGGAAAAGATAATAGTTCCCTAGGGAATAGCCATAACAGACTGCTACGCGGATCACCGTTGCTGGTAACCACATCACGAATCACGATCAATCAAATCCACGTTAAATCCTTGAGCTTTATATCGTAGGCATAGGCTATAGGAGGAGCTCAAGATGAGCACAATTAATTGCATAGATGTTTATACAAGAATGAAGAACGAACATGATAATAGGGTGCAGTAGCAGCACCGAGTGCACTAGATATGTGTTCGATATATCGTATCGCAGGATGTCGGCGGCGGTCGACGGCTCGCGCTGACGAACCGAAATTAATTACGACCATTACAGTACTAATTGTGTTACATCGCTATCATCTATTCAACCTTCACACGCTTAAATGGAGTTTCTTACTGGGCCTGTTTACATAATTATTCGATTATTGGGTTTTTAGGTAATAATAATAAGGTGCGTAATAATAGCTAAGTACTTAGCCTAATATCTTTTTGTATGTTATCTATCAGATATTCGGTTTCCAAATAGAAGTAGTTTATAAGAATTGTTTATTTTTACTGAAACAAGATAAAATCGTTAAATACGTCCTGTTACGTTAGTGAAATAATTTTTTAACATTCATTATTGGCGCCTGCTTTACATAGTAAAATTGGACTTTTTTGCACCTAATTTTTAATCAATCGTGAAGATTCGGAAGGAATTCATGTACATGAAACGTTACTTGGTAACAAAACTAAAAATATTACTTAGCTTCCTAAGTCACTGAAAACCAGCTTCACTGAATGTATCAAAGACATTTGGAGGCATAAAGCTGAAAGGAGACCATTTGAGGCCGTAATAAAAAAAAAGGTTAAGAAAATAATGTTTATGCTCGTAAACTGTTTTTTTGCCAAATAAATTATTTCATTTCATTTCAACGAGACAAGATGCTTAAAGAAAAGTAAACGATTTTCGAAAACTGTTTAAATGTATGGATATAACATAACCGCTCGACAATCCTATACATATATTTTCGATAGCGGTAATATTTTGTAGAGTCTTTCTAGTCCAGCGCCAAATTTCTGAAAATTAACTGCACAATAGAATGACCTCTTATCCTGAAGTTCTTACGTCCTCATTCGTCAGGTAGTAGCGACAAAGTGTTACCTTCAAGTGGCGTACAATTCCACTCCACTCTATTGCACAGGCATGGCACTGGCAGAAAGTCACGAACGTCCTGCCACTCCTGACACCAATCATTTAAGTATCATCATGACGCAATGACGCCAGCTAAGTCAGTTTATGACTTTGCGTTGCTTTCCGGTCTAAATCCGTTACGTGTACTTATTGAGTCAAGACTTATGATTTAGGTTTTGATAAGGTGTTATCTGAATTTATAATCGTATAGACTACTTAGAAAACTTATTTATTCATATTTATTTATTTAATAATAAATAGGTGAACTTAATGCCGTAACGCATTCTCTACCAGTTAACTTTTGGGCCAAGCAAGATTGAGTGGCAGTGCAACCTGTGCAACATAGGGTCGAACTATAAGTATGTACATATAGGTGCATACAAATCCCTTTTTTTCATTTCTCTATAAACTGTTAATACCTTTTTTTAATTCCTATTCTGGCATTATTTTTTGAGGAAGGCGTTTAGATACCCACACTCCTTTTACCATTCTCAATCTTTTAAGGGTTAGGTGGAAGAGATCCGTTAAAAAGATAAGTTAGTCTTTGTACATTTTTTTAGCTTCATTGTATTGTTTTATTTATTTATTGAAATAATGATCTTTTTTGTACATACAATAAAGTATTTACATACATACATACACATATCACTCACAGTCGAGACGTTAATTCAGATCTTACGACATCTCGTTTGTCGAAAAAAGATCCATACCCTACATACTCACCGGGAAGTCGGTTAGGAAACTAAAAACATCATCACTTTTCCATCCTTTTTTGCAGAGCTAAAAATTCCTCGTACCTACTTCTCATAGTCTCAAAATCCACCACAACAAAACGTCCAGTTAGTGCGCATGTATTTCTGAGTAGGAACCACATAACCTCGGTGTGATGTGATCGGTGAAATACAAACCCAGCTACGAATTCAATACGTTCGTACAATCTCGATGGCACAAATAGTGGAGTGTTTTCGTTACCTACATCAATATTAATATCAGATGTATTTCCGCATGTCACTATAATAAAAGGCGTGAATTCGTTCTTTATCTCGTCGTCTCTAACGGTATGAGGTATCTCGGCTCAAAACAAATGCAAATTATGTATTCGCATACCCTATATAGAAACGGCAAGTCATATGTACGGAGGACAAAAACATCAGCATCACTGAGGAAGGAAAGGCTCGGTAATATTAGTGTTATAGGTACCTACCTACCATTTAAATGCTATAATAGTATTTTATGTAACTGATACATAAAGAGGGTCCTTAAAATACGAGTGTGGTTTTATGAAACGAGCTGAAGGCGAGTTTCATAATAAGATCACACGAGTGTTTTAAGGCCTAATTATGTACAGGTACATACATTACTTTATCTACACACATATTATAAGTACTCTAAGATGCGTTCAGTAGGCGGCAGAACAAACATGGCGGCAAAGCTAACCTGTGACGTGATTGATATGAATGTTTTTTTTAATTCATAGACAAACTAACAAAGTCCCTATTCTAATGTCATTCGAAATCAAAATGGCGTACGACACTTTACTTCAAATATACCGAGTCGACGTTCAATTGATACTAGAATTGGCCCCCTGTTTGAATTTTGTTGGTTTTGGAAGATGTTCCAAATTTGAACAACATTACTTTATCAAAAGTTGTATCGTAATTTTAACTTTTCATTACAGCTACAGATAAGAAAACATATCATAGTAAAATTGTATCAAGTAATGCTGGTCATTGTCTACGGATTCTGAACGCATTATAGAGAACTTATGATATGAGTGTGGATAAAAATGGAATTATAAGCGGAAAATTCATGTGTCACGTCTTTTTAAACATAATATTCAAAATCAGTATGGATTCTTACGTTACAACAAGAGATTGTCCATTTTTGGGTTTACCTATGTTTGGCCAAATTATTTTTCGTCAAATGTATCATTTTGTCAAATGTATCATTTGGTCAAACGCTTTTTTTTCCAAAACTGTTAATATTTCAGGATTTTTATAAAACTAACCTAACCTAACCTATAGGGTTCTACACGATGGTTCTAAAATAAATCCTGAAATATTTACAGTTTCGGAAAAAATAGCGTTTGACCAAATGAAACATTTGACGAAATGATACATTTGACGAAAAGTAATTTGGCCAAACGGCAGTGCACCCCATTTTTGTCTATCGTATGCAAAAGTATGTGAATTTTAGTTATTCCCCAGTCTGTGGGCAGACTTCGTAGTCACTCAGAAGGACAAGATAAATGGCCAGATAGTTACATTCTATGACAGCTAAAAAGTTTCAACCTGTCTAACTGTATGAAATTGATATAGCGCTCGACGTGACTGACCGGCAGACGTCGATCCTACGGGCTTACTTTTATATTGATTGTCGTTAAAATTTGCAGAAGTGTAGGTGTTAAGTGCTTTGTTATGGTGGCGAGAAGGATAAAGACAGGATATTGGTTCTGTGTTAATTAATTAAAGGGAAAATAATAAATAAGGTATTGAGATGAATGTCGTGATAGTAATCCTTTTAGGTTCGTTATATGTGATTTTTATCACTTTTAGTTTTGGCTGAGTTTACTCGCAATTCGAGCGAAAATTACACCTTTCGAAATCAATATTTCCTAAAAGGTCTCCCAAATCAAAAAATTGATACTAATATATACAGAATGTTTTTTAAGAGCTCTCCAATAACACTTGATAAAAAAAAACTTCGCTTTATTTGTATAGGAACTACCCAAAAATATATTTTTTTAGAAGATTTCAATTTACTACTTTATCGCCGTAATTTAAATGTATAACTTTGCCAAATTACAGCTTTGTAGTACCAAGAGTATCTGAGCTAGACCGCGGACAGACGGACATGGCGAAACTATGAGTGTTCCGTTGTTTGACTCCGAAACCCTAAAAAGGTAGCAACTAAGCTATAATACGTTACTGTAAAATCCACCTCCTTATTACTAGAAATAAATACATAGATAAAACATCTAAGGTACAATGTCACACAAATTGACCTAGTCCCAAACTGGTAAGCGTCAGAACCCCTGGACCAATGGAGATATTTGATGTTTATAAAATACCAAAATGCAGTACCTTTTTGGTACTATTTGATACCTAACTTCAAATAATTAGTACCTCGATTGACAGCGAAAAAACGAGTAAAGAAAGTGGCCAGACATTCTGACGTCAGGATGAGGACATCAAATATCTCCATTGGTCCAGGGGTTCTGACGCTTACCCAAACTGACCTCTAGGTTTGTACAATGCAGGGCAATGACATAATATAAATAGAAGAAAATGCATATTTCAATACAAATAATCGCGCTCATCACATAACACACATAAATTTGCCTATATCATGAATTCAACCCGGGAAATATACTACAGGCATTGTTATTAACTAACTTCTGCCCGTGACTTCGTCCGCGTAGAATTAGTTATTAAGTTCATCCATGTTGCTATTCAGCCAGTATGCCAGTTGCTAGATTATCTTTATTCGCTCGGAAACTTTTAAATTTTGTGGGATAAAAAGTAGCCTATGTGTTAATCCAGGGTATAAGCTATCTCCATTTCAAATTTAATCCATATCCATCCAGCCGTTGCAGCGTGAAGGAGTAACAAACTAACACACACACAAACTTTTGCATAATATTAGTATGTAAGTAATGTAAACACTTTATTGTAAAAACAAAAGAGATAACAAAATAAATAGACAAAAATGTAACAGGAATGTACAAAGGCGAACTTATCCCATTAAGGGATCTCTTCTAGTTAACCTTTAAGTTTATTAGTGAGACTACATGAGTCAAGGTTACCGTGTTTTGCAGTCCGTACACCGAAACCTCGTCGCTGGGTCGGCTGGCTCCCCAGCCTCGCTCGCTCCTGCCCTCCATCTGTTAGACATTCCTCAGCGGCTCGAACCGACGATTGATGTCGATCACTCGTGCTTTTTTATCAACTTTCAAAGTTAGTTAATAACATGAAATTTCAATTTACACCTAAGGGCCGGGTTCACCATCCAATATAAGAAACGGTTAAGTCTTAATCAGCTGTTAGTCAATACATTTGACAACCGTTAAACCGCTAACTGTCCGTTTAATTGTTGGTGAATTCGGGCCCAAACTAATTTACGTTAACGATCTTGTAATTATTTTCCATCTACGACTTAAACTGTTGATAAAAGCGAAACAAGAAAAAGTAAAAACAAGATTTATAACTTAGTATCATTTCTCTAAGAACTGCTCGATATTTTTGGTTTAGATGACATATGCACATAGTTGAACAGTAAAAAGCGAAGATGCTCTGCTCCCGTAGAACCAGCAAAAGAGTCCGAGGACATCGAGGGCACACCCAAATTCCCTCAGTAAGATATAAACATCCATGTTATTGCTAAGGGGGTTGACGGTCAAACTAAAAAAAACCGGTTAAGTACGATCTTTTACAGTTCAAAAGATACAGCTCTTTAAAGTTAGGACGGACGGACAGCGTAGGTATATCAATAGGAATCCCTTTGGAACGCATAATTTTTTTCTACTCATATTTACTTTCGCATTTTTTTTTTTTCGCATAACTCCCTTTTAGTCTTACATTGCAGAATTTAATAAACGTCTATTGTGTAGATTAGGTTAGGTTAGGGTAGGTTAGTTTTTTTATAATTAAAATACAAACTTTTTTTTTAAAACCCTTTTATTTCAAACGATTTTATACGTAAATATATTTTATGCGTAAAAAAAATTTGCGATGCAATAGGAAACCTATCAATAGGGTCCCGATGGGCTCCCTCCGGGCACGGAACCCTGAAAAGTAACCAACTTCAAAACACGAGCAGTATCTTTAAAATACGAAAAGTTACAAAGTTCCAATGCATTTTAGGAAATCCACAGAATCATCAAATTGGAAGATTGATCAATCGAATAATGTCGTTAATGTATTTGGTAAAGATTTATCAATTTGAATAATTACATGTTGTAAAAGTGCTGACCCCTTCATGAGTCACCAAACCAGCGAGCGACATAACGGTAGGCCGCGTTCCGAAGTGGGTCAAGTACTCGGAAATTAGCGAATAAGTCGTGCCTACTTACTCATCCGTCGCAAAATATACAGCAGCTTGAAGACGGCAAATACACACTAGACGAGAGTCAAGATAAACACGGCGAGAGGGAAATGGCGTGAGGCGGTGCGAGCTCTTGGCTGATCAGCGTTCGCCTTTATGCTGTTATATCACTGGAGAAAAAGTAATATAGAGGTAATTATAGTTTCCTGTTTTGATCACTGAAATTAGAATGAATTTCACATCCTGAGGCTATTTTCTACTCGGTAAAACCATATTGCTTTTGACGTTATCGCATTTTTTTTAACTCTGCCGCCAATATTGTCAAGTAAATAAGAGCTATCATAACGTTGACAATACGAAAACATGTCATAAGCAATACTTATGGTTTTACGTATTTTGAACCCGGTGCTATTTGCCTTTTTAAGGACATTTTGGAAAGGCTAATAGAAATAACCGGAGACCACAGAGCTGGCAGCGTCCTTGGGTAACGGATAAGCATTGCTATACAACGAGGAAATGCCGCCAGCATCTGTGGTACTTTGCCACGGGGGCCCTCTCTTTTTTAGTTTTTGCTTTAATGATATCAAAATTTGGCTGGGCCTTCCCCTTTGTCTTCAATATTCTATATCGTCGGTTTCAGTCGGTGATAGATAGCGCGTAAATCTAACATTTGGGTATTACGTAGGTCACTTAAAAAGTTTGAGATGCTCGAAATTTAAAAATGGAACGCACCTTTATTAATATGTTTTTTAAAAGCAATGCTGTTTAAAAATAGAACACGTAAGCCAATAGCTCAATTTAAAAATAAAGCAAAGTTCTTATTCATTTTACTACAACGCTTCCCGCGTTTTTTGGTTGATGGAGCTTAACCGCGAACATTTCCGTGCTATGATCTATTACGAAGATGCCGTTGCTGCCTACGAAGTAGCAATTTTCGACCCGTCAGATCAAGACTGGCAAAAGTGTTTCCAAAGTTGGTTTAGACGAATGGAAGTTTGTATAGAGCATTATGGAGAGTATTTTGAAAAAATAAAATGAAAAAAGTACTAATATGTTGCATACTTTTCTTTATCTCAAAAACTTATTTAGTGACCTAAGCATAAAATCTTGTTTAAACCAAAGCATTGTGTATTATGATATTATCCCAGAAGTTAGTATGAATGGTGAGATTGAATCATTTATACCGGTACCGTACTTATTGAGATAATAGCGAAGACAAACGAGATCACGCGGAGTCCAGTTTTTTCAGCAACTTCCAAAAAACGCCGCGTGATAGTCAAAGTAGGTATATAACATACTAGCTTTTGCCCGCGACTCCTTCCGCGTAGAAGTCGTTTATCGCTGCTCCCTCAGGATCTGTCTAATTTTCCGGGATAAAAAATAGCCTATATCCTTCCCCGGGACTCAAGCTATCTCCATGCCAAATTTCATCTAAATCGGTTCAGCGGTTTAAGCGTGAAGAGGTAACAGACAGACAGATAGACAGACAGACAGACGGACAGACGGACAGACAGACGTTACGGACACACTTTCACATTTATAATATTAGTATGGATATAGGTATGTATACTAACCATCTCACGAGGATTATAATTATTCCCGAACTTTTAAATCGGTGCAGTATTTTGAGAGAATGGCGAAGATACAACCATACATGCGAGCGGGCTACGGGTACTACGAGGCAACACAGAACCCCCTTTTTTGAAGTCGGTTAAAAAACCGCCAAGTTTGAGTCGGGCGGTAATACAGAACCCTATGTGAGTTCGACTCGCATCTGACTGGTTTTTATTTATTAGTTTTTTTTTCCTTTCACTGTGTATTTTCCTAACCCATAGGTACGAAGTTTACTCACTTTATGCTCGCTTTAAAATTTCTTTATTAGGAGTTATTAATTGATTGAAGTGTTTTCCATCCACGCGTCACGCCATTCGCGCCACGCATTTGTCATACATATTAACCTAAAGGTGGCACTTCACTTGGTTGTTATTTGTCAAATATTATCGTTGCATCTCTTTCAATCAATATGTCAAACGAAAGAGATGTAAGATCAATATTTGGCAAACATGGCCAAGTGAAGTGCTACCATAACATCTGCCCGCGACTTCATCCGCGTAGATTTAGATTATCGTTATTCCCTTAGCAACTTTTATATTTTGCGCATTTATAATAATAGTAGGATTAGTACAAAATTTCCTAGCACGTTGGCTTCGTATTATCATCAAGTAGTAAAGGTGAAGCATTCGTAAAATAATGTATATAAGCGTAAGTATGTTTTAGGGGTTCTTGCTAAGGATAGATTCCGTGAAAGTATAGTCATAGAATGTATAGTTCACGTTTTAGAATAGGTAGTAGGCGATTCGAAAACGTGACGTAGGTATACTTTAAATGTTACTGCTGACTAACTCTAGTCACGTTAGCCAAGCATTCATAAATTTCTTGTATCTTTCTCAAATGCAATTTTGTATTTAAAATTGTAATCTAAGATAGGATTCTAATTTTAAATTTTGTATTTAAACTCGCTTATGCATGATTTATGATTAGGTCAAAGGTCAAACTCACAGACTTCTAAATTATTAATAATATTAAAAGGATAGTTCTGAATCTAAAAACCAATAGTTACTGAACTTCGTTAAAGCGACGATGGGTAACTCACTGTCGCTTAAATAATTAGAAACAAACAACACGCAGTCGTGGGTCATAGTCACGTCTAGCTACACTCGCTACTGTCGCTAGCCGGCGCCTCTGCATAAAGTCAAGAGGCACGTATACACGCCATATTCGATACCCATAGCCAATACAACCGCTTGCTTTCCTGCTACTGCTTAAGGAATACGCCGTGTAGAAATATAAAAAGGAAAATAGCAATTGGAACGACACTGTGCTTGGGTCACCAAGACTTTGGTATGCCTTGACATATAAACATACGGCACTATCGTTTATGCATGTGGTTATTTAGGAATTAAATACTCTCCGGCTTCCTAAAAATATAAACTAGCTCGGTTAACCCGCATTCGTTCGATAGTCATGACTATTACTTTAAACTATACATATAACATTGTTTTTAGCGAATAAATGCATTGGAAAAGGCTGTTATAGTAAAAATGATAAATAAAATAAATTCAACGAATGCCTACTAAATGTTGATCCTGAATCTTATTCCTTCTTACTACTACTATAAATGCAAAAGTGTGCTTGTTTGTTCCGTGATTCAACAGTTCAATCAACGACGTAAATTTTGATACAGGAAAAATTGGTGCAGATTTTTTTATCCCAAGAAATAGTACAGTTCCTGAGGGAACAGCGATGTACGACTTCTACATAGAGACGGCCGGAGTTGGGACCAAAAATTTGTAAAATATATTTTAGTTTTAAAAAGCTTTGGAACGAATATGATCTTTGATGATTGTTAGATCTGTGTTTCTTACATGCGATAAGACTTAAATTATTCTTTTGTCGGCTCGTAACAACTCGCAATTGCGTAGTTCAGGCCTATCAAAGCCAACTTATTCATCGTAGAATTAATTTTCATTCTGCCTATGGGATTGAAGCCTTCTAAGTGTTAAAGTTATTGCTGTCTCGGCCTGTCCGTGCTGGCTCGCTTTACCTGTATCGCCAAACAAAGGCAATCGCGTCTACCGTATTTGATTGCATTTCTTGGATTCCATCGCAGGAATCCAGGAACTGTGCCAGTTAAATGGCAAATTTACTGCTAATGAAGCAGTTTCAGCTTCCAATAAGACTATAGACAGGCTTCATGTGGAAAACCCTAGACGTGACACGTGGTAGAAGACTCTATTCTTTTGCAATACTAGTTACGCAGTTTTTTTTTTAATGTCTGAGCTCTTAGTAACATTTCCAAGTTGAGTGGTCAAATATGCTGATAATTAAACCAAACAACCAGTATACGAGTATCTTAAACAACACAGTGCACAAAGATAATTCCTAGAAATACATTATTGAAGGAATAAACTAAATTGCCCTTGGCGTTTTGCGATGTAACACACGATTACACTAATTACTCATACTTAAAGAAGCCTGTGTGCGATAAACTTCACGTGTTTTGTATAAACTTTCTGACAGATTCTTAGGAAAAGTTAATACAGCTATTAAAAACCGTGATTATAAAACTTTGGGAATGCCCAAAGCAAACATTTCTTCAAGTCATTTGTCACCGAATAGGTACAAAGGAATGTGATTTACGCGGTATTTATGACTTACTTTTTGATAACGTATTTATTGTGATTTTTTTCTGATAAAGAGTTGTAGGGTTTCCTTTTTCCTTTTCGGTTATGAGTGTTGTGACACATTATGAGGATAAAGGAAACTGCAATTATTACTCGTTAATTAGTTATACTAAAATGACTAAATATGTACACAGTGGCAGGTAATGAATAATATTTTTAAGGCAATGGTGGTAGCGATATAGAATATGTGTCCCTGCTCCACCATTGTCCCGGCCATACTTTTTATTGGTTAATCGAAAGTCCCTTTCCATAGTGTAAAACTGTCGACAATGACAAATATTTTTTTCCTTTTACTTTTTAAGTAAAAAAGGTGTCTTAAGTTAGGAGACTAATAATTTGATTGGTATCGCTGAAAAATTGAGTAGCATAAAACATAGTCACAGTGAAGTAATTTCGGAATAACTCTTATTACCTATGCTTGATAATGGATAGAACAAAAGACGTAATGCAGTCCAATAAAGCAATGAAAACAGTTGAAAGACAATAATTCACCGCACCGTAAGAAAACATCGTAAGCGTGTAGGATTATGTTAAGAGCGACGAACAGCTGTTTTATCTGTAAATAAATCTAGTGGAGCGAAGAGTGGTTAGCACGACGCTGCCAGTCTAGACGGGGCTCCAGGGATTCCAGGCAAACTCCTATTTTGGTAAAGCTAAGTCACTCCTGCTTAGCACTTACAAAAGTGTGTGTAAGCGTGTAAAAATAGATGACATTCGGAAGCAATATTTAATCTCACACGAGCATTTGTTGCCTGTGTGCGTCTATTTTGTTCTAAATTTTTATTGTTGTGGATTAACCACCACATCAATAGACCGCATCCCTCAAGTGATTTACCTATAAAGAAAGGCGGAACCGCGGAAGGCAGACACCATCCAGCTTCTACTTTAATAAAAGTGTTCTGTTGCAAGTGATTAATCAAAACAGGCGCGTACATGAAGGGGCTCAAGCCTTTTGTTTCTTTCCTGTTAATTGTGTGCATTACCGCTGTATACACTCATTAATAAGTTCCTTACTAATTCAATAAGAACAAAGGCTCTATAGAAACCTTGTATGTTCACTAAACAAACAGCCCTGCACTTTTATGCGCTTTATTTCAGGTAATTATACCAACGTAATAAGGGTCACTCACAAACTCACAAAAGCGGAAGTAGCCCAGCGTTGCCATGCGAATGTTATGAAGCTTGGCTCTTGGTTTTCTTGATTATGTGTGAAGTTAAATAACAAAAATATATAATAATAACATCCAAAAAACGAGCCTATTCTTTTCTCGAAGCCGGCAGTGCACTTGCGATCCCTTTGGTGTCGAAATTGTTCACGCATCGCTATAACCACTAACCTATCAAGTGGCTCATCGGCTCGTCTGACTGCTTCTTCCAAAACTGCTTGTATGTTGCGTTTAAATTCGTGTGTAATAACAAGTATCACCAAATCACCGTACATACAAAACCTGTGCATTGACAAGAACGATCACCGGCAATCTAAACATACTACATGTACATCTGTGGTATGAGACCAAATGCAGCATGCAGATTCTGCAAGAGGCGGAAGAAACTGCAATTCATGTCGGCATGTCCTCTGTTCATATACAACTAGGGCGACTCGATCGTCGTGTATACATATAAAGCACCGCACTGCCTAAAGCATCTAGAAATTCCAGGATTTCGCAGAGAACTTTAAAAAAGGGGTGCCACAAAAGATCAGCAATCGTAGATGGCAATCGCAACGTCCATTTAGTCTTACATTTAGCACTGTGTCGGAATTGTCGGATGTGTGTCGACTTCTTGCTTTTTCTGAATCATTGATGTGTTGGCCTTATCAAGTAACTACTTCACCCTTAAACCGCAACCCACAAGTGAATAACCTATATCTAATACCTTCTTACCGCTAGCTTCACAAAGAGGGTAAATACAGGGTATTCAACTATGCGTTTACGGACTATTTTTTCTGTGCCCACATACCGTGGATTTGACCATTTTGATTTCATAACGGGGATAGCGTATACCCGCATCACGATTTTTTTGTGTAACCTTGGTTGATTATATTGCTGTTCGCTGAAAGGGAAAGGTTAGTCACATAAAATTATGGAGGTGGCACCGACCTACTTTAACTAGCTACTTTTTACTTTGACTCATCCTAACTGAGTCGTCAATTATGTATGTGGGTCGTTCTCAAAAAATTGGCACCGCCACCTGTCAATAGGTCTCTCTTAGAACTTTTTTTTTACAAAGCCTCATCCATATAATTTATTTATCAATTCATATTATAAGACACTTTTTGAATAGAGGCCAAATGCTTTGATATAAAATTAAATTATATTAATAACCATAATAACAATTTGTAACTACGTTTTGTCGCTCACCTGCAGTGTCCCAACGCGAGGCACTCATGTTTCAAGTTAATTAAAACGTAATAATCACTAACGAAACGTAGTTTGAATACTATTTTTTACTTACACATACACTCAAGATTTAAAACTGTAGTGTTGAATAAGAATACTATACTTATATTTCGAATTATTTGAAATTTAATTTTGTCCACGACAGTTTTTGTCGCTCACCTGTCATGAGATAAACGCTACCTCTGTGATTATACTATCTCGTCTTACCTGCCTTACCCCGCATGACCTACAGTCCCCAGCTAACGCTGTTAGAAGTAACACGTCGTCAGCGAGCCGTTCTCAAAAATTATAAACATAAAACTAACGCGAGCGGGAGTTTGTAATGGGTACGTAGTCGCTATTCTGTCTTCCATATTTTGATAATTGTTTGACTTATTGTATTGATATTAATTTTTAGCACGTAAAACATGGTTTATTTTTATGTGAATAAATATGTAGTTCCTAAACCAAGTACTTAACTAGTATTGATGATATAACTGTCATTTTGTCCATCACCTGTATGTCATTCACCTGTCTAAAAAAAACAGGTGAACGACGTTTACGGCAGGCGAACGACAATTATTTAAAAACTTATACTGTAAACCAAATATAATTGTGGTGTTAATATTTTTTACCCGACTGCACGAAGCAGGGTTGTTTTCCGAGCGTATGTATGTACGTATATATGTATGTAACACCCTGTAGCGTATATGGTTCACCGGATTTCAACATATGAGATGCCGTTACGCTCAAAAGGTAAATAAGATGTGTTATATTTTATAAATAATTTAGATAAGGAATGAAACGAATCAAAATTATTCAAATTAAGCACTTTTTGTTAGTTTAATGTAGTTTTTATTTAACAATTTACTTAACTGCACCCGTTGTCGTTAACCTGCTAACAGTTTTACTTTATTTGTACGTATTTGTCGCCAACCTGCCCCTATTATCGATAACCTGGTTACAAATAGTCATTCACCTGCCTACCGCATAATTCAAATACCTGTATCTTCTAAAACAATAAAATAAATCACTTCCCTCCATGTGATATCGATTACACGATAAGATTTCTAGCGGTCTTAATAAATAATAACAGCAAAATCGGAAAATTTCTGAAAATTGCTAAATTAATTCAGCGGTGCCAACTTTTTGAGAACGACCCATGTGCTCCCAGTTATTAGAAAACTCGTACGGACGTCTATTCGGATAATTCACATTCAAGCGTAAAATATTGACAAACTACACAACCATAATTATGATAATGCTCTCCCTGCGCCCCACTAGATTGTTTAGTCACCCGGAAGGGAACACGGGGTTGGGTACTCCGACGCTACTAGCAGCCACATCATTCAAACTCAAAGGGAATTCTCGCAATCGCTTTTATTTTGTATTACACAAAATACGCTGGCCCACGCAAAATCCTTAAGAAATTTTAATCAAACGAAATTGCTCCTTGTATTCCTTGTACGCACTTCATTGTGCGTGGACAATAATAAAATAACCCACAAAGCGCCACGCTGCGCGCACACCGCCGCGCGCGCTACACGCAGACGCACGCACACAGGCCCGACGGCGCATGCACTAAAAGTCCACTGTTCCTACGGTTCCGTTCACCCGAAGTTTAGTAGTTAGACGCGCGCGTCGCGGTCACGCGTGTTGAGCGCGAGCGCCTCGCGCATATGTTTATTTTGGTTCACGAAACCATCGGACTCGAACACTTTTATTATTCCTTCTCCATAACATAAACTCAACTTTTTTAGAGTTTTCTCAGTGCAAGTGACAAGCCCTACTACTCTTCCATCGATTTTTACTAGTTCCGAACCGAATTAGCCGCTAAAGAACGTTTCAGTTGAAGTTGTTAGGACACAAAGTCGCAGTGTGAATTCTGAAAAGTTTGTAGAGCAGTGCTTTCAGTTTCAATCGTGTCGTGTGAGCCGTCCCGCTCTCGCCGCAGGAAGCGAAGGGAGACTTGTTTTGTTTTCATGATTTTCTTTGGAGCGAATTTGTAGAGCGGATTTAGATAGTGTAAGTAATTTTGCAACTGGCTAAAGTGGCTAACCAGTCCGCCTCGCTCTTGTACTTAATGCTTGTCTGCGATGTGAAATGTTGGAATGCTTTACAGTTGAAAGGTCTGTTGGTTGGTTATTTCTTAAGTTACTTACAATTATTGCTAATTATGTTTCGTTCCTACCTGCATGAAGGTCACTAAAGGTTACCAGTTCATGAGCGCAATTTTTGATTGCATGAAACTTTTAAAGTTTACTTTATAAGCTTGGCTAGCATATTTTACGCTGCATAATTGCACAAATCGATCATAAATATTATGCATGACTCTCGGGAATAGACCCCATACGAAAGGATCGTTCAATAACCCCCATCTAAATTAAAATTTCTCAAACCTGTTGTTGATAATTACTTAACTATAATAGGTACGTAACTATAATTCAATAAGCGCAGTTCGGCTATTTGTATTATGATAGGTATTCGTAGGCGGCGGTCATGTGGAAGGTTTAATTAAAGCTTGTGTGCGGTAATGGTCCACTTAGTCCCCGGCCGGCTCCACATGGCCAGCAACTCGCTCGGTTCATGCACCAGATTCGGTATTCAATTGTTTATTATTGCCTCGCTCATGATTATGGTAACTATGCAGAAAATGTGGTTTACATGTTCGCATTTCAACTTAGCTACAGTTTAATTTAGAATTTTCGAGGAAGTATTTTCCTGTCACGCCCTAGGTATTCCGAGTATGCCCTTTTGAATTTTTGTATTAACTTAATTCGACATAATATTAAAGGAATTATTTATTATTTTAGTAATGCACTTATGACACAACAAATTAGTAAAAACCCAAGGCATTTGTATTGGTTACTGTACTGTTTACGCTTAAACATTTAAGTATTGCTACTGGGATTCTATTCTACTCGGTAATGCCATATTGTTTTTGACGTCTTATCGTATTGTCAATGTTATGATTCTTAGGGCCTGTTTCATAATCGTCAAGTAAAGCATATCTGACACATAAATTTAGCCCTTTCCTTTTCTTACACTTGAAAATAGACAAGGAGAGAGCTAACTTGAACTGGCACATAAATTTACTTGTCGATTGTGAAACAGGCCCTGATGATAGTTGTTTATTTACTTGACAGTAATGACGACAGAGTTAGAAACAATACGATAACATCAAAACCAGTAAGGCTTTTACCTAGTAACTACAAGGGTTATGTATGTATGTATGTATATATGTAATATATGTATGAATGTATGTAAACACTTTTGTACTAAAAAAAATACATTACACAAATATTAAAATTAGAAATAAAAATGGTACAAAGGCGAACTTATCCATTTGACCGATCTATCCCAGTTAACCTTTGGGCGAGTGAGAAAAAATAAACAATATAGGTACCTACATCATGTTGATTCATGTATGACTATTGTAGGGTGACGGAACCAGTAAATGGACAAAAACCAATGATGGACACTTGATTCTTGTTTTACAGAAGATAAGGGTTAGTCAATTGTTTTGCAACAATCAATTTAGGACCGTATAAAATTTGAATTAAGAGTGAAGCGTCCATTACTGGTGCCTTCAGCTAAAAGTGTATATCATTGGTACCGTTACCCTATGTAACTGCATTTTCTACTAACACATACCTAAGTACCTACATTTCAAAATATCAAAATAACGTAGGGATATATTTGATTCTTACACATTTTTGATGTTTTGTGTACAGTTAATAAAGACGCTTAAAGCAAACAATATATTATTTAATAATATTTAGTATTTTTATTTGTCACTAACTTATAATAAATAATTAATATTGTTTGGCTTCAATCACTCGCCATTTCATCGTACTTATTAAAAAGCTCCAATATTGCGTCCATTTTCCATACCCAAATTATAATTTGCCTAGCTTAATTTAAAATCAATTTAGTAAATGAAATACTTTAAATATTATTGAGAAAGACGCAGACAATGCAAAAACCATTTCTTGGCGTTAACAGTTATTTATACTAACTGCCGCACTCAGAGACGTCAATTAAATTTAACGCTTGTTTATTGAGTGTTGTCTTATTCTATTGCTGTAGCAAAGAAAGTGACAGCAGCTACTTTAATCAAGCATTAAATTTAATGGACGTCTCTGAGTGCGGCAGTAAGTCTTACTACTACAAATTAATCTACTGAGAGTAGGTACTGACAAGGAAAGGTACCCAACTGTCCGGCTCCGATTTGGTTTATTTTGATATATGTTAGAGAGTAGTCTAAAATAACAGACACGTATTTTTTTTTAGCGACCTGTTGGGAGGAATTGATCTCCAAAGTACTGAAAAAAAAAATACGTATCTTTATTTTAGGTACGTTAACTTAGAAGTTAAGTTCGATATTTTGTTTAGATTTAGAATTTATTTCCCTAAACGTACAAAAAAAAAACTTCTTTGCCCTCAAAATGAATCGAAATTGCCTCCTTCACTTCTTCACGATTTTTTCCCTCTTAGTTTTTTTATTTGGGAACAAATAATAATCGCTGGGAGTCAGGTCCGGGCTGTAGGGCAGGTGGACCAGCGATTCAAAACCACACCTTTGAATAGCAGCGATCGCGACATTGCTCTTGTGTACCGGTGCATCTGCAGCGGTTTAAGCATTCTCGGGACCCGCCTTGCACTGACTTTCGTCATGTCAAGATGATCGTGTAGGATCCTCAAAATAGTACACAGTATCTGATACGCCAACGAATGCAGATAACTTTTTCTTTCTAAGACGAGCATCTTCTTCTACAAGCCTTTCGACTTTTTCTACCATTTCTGATGTTGTCGCCTCAATTGGCCTTCCTGGGCGAGGGTCATTGCTAATTGACTCTCTGCAATTTTTATATAGATTATTCCACTTATAAACCATGGTTTTACCAGGGAAGTGATGCCCGTAAACAGCTTCCATTTCAGAAATAATAAATTGCGAAAGTTTTCCTTGCTTAAAAAGAAACTTTATAACAGCACGATATTCAATTTGCTCCATACTCGCTCGTTTATTCCGAAATAATTTATTTGAAGAGCGATACCTTTTAAACAAATGACGGTTTGGGATTGACATTTAACATTTTTTTTCTAAAGAGTTCTCAGACCAGATAAGTAAAAAGGTGTATAATTTCTTCTTCTTCTTCCGCGAACTTTTGAACCTCCCCTCGTATCTCGCTTATCTTCCTCTTTTCTGATAATAAAAATTGGTTTACCCTTGAATCGCTGACACACATTTCACCGAATTTTCATTTTATCGCATTTTCATTTCATCGAACGGGCATTTCCACGTGGAGTTATAATTTTTTGGTGGTCACAGGCTAACCTAACCTAACCTACGTAAACCATGCTTAAGATAACCTTACAACAATAAGGTTTCAGCAGAAATTAGCTGTCGATGAAATGAAAATTCGCATTCGTGAAATGAGTGTCGGTGATTCAAGTACCACCCATAAAAATCAATTGCCATTCGTTAGTCTCGCAGAAACTCGAAAGTGGTCATTTGAATAAAAATAATAGTTGAAGGTTTGTATGAAAAAAATATCGAACAAGTGCGAGTCGGACTCGCCCACCGAGGGTTCCGCACATGACATTTGCCGTTCCTTGCATAAAGACCCTGTTTTTTAGTGATTTAATTAAAAATAAATAGTTTTCAGATTTTTTTGATATACCTACTTACAGTATAAGAGTTATTACTTGCCAAGTTTCATAGTTCTAGGTCAACGGAAAATACCCTATAAATTTTGATTACCTTGAGAGTGCCGAAATCTACGTTTTTGCAGCATAAACCGCCGTAGTTATATTATTTTACGTTAACTTAGAAGTTTGCGTTAGCTTATAAGGGTTCCGTTTTCCCCTTTTTGAGGTACGGAACCCTAAAACACCCAGGTGACACCGGGCTCGAAAAGCTAGTTATTGAATATTTTTGTTCTTCAATTAATTTATATAATAGTAAGTACTCCTATAGTGTTATTATTATTACCTAAATTACAATCGAAATATCAAGAAAATGTTGTAAATTAAGGAAGATTTTTCAATTTTAATTTATACCGGTATTAATCGCTGGACTGCGGTGACAGCTTACTAGAGTTGACATTATTTTCATATTTTTTTTTTTTGGGTATTTTTGTTCGTTCGTTGTATTAAATTCTTTCATATTTACAATATTTACAATTATGGTCCCGTTTAAACATGACACGAGGATAACACTAACTAACTCAAGATGAGGAGGAAAATGGAATTTATAGTTTGGTAATTCGTAAAAACCAAAGACATTAAATGTATAGTAGTAATATAATGATTAATAATTAATTTACCTACTTACCCAGGTGGTATCCCTGTACCAAGATTAAAGTATCGAAAAAGGCGTACTGGTATGAGGGTTCGTATGCTTATGTACTGATATTTGGGGTTTTAGGGACTAACTTATTTTAAATTTAATTTTCCTTGAGCAATAAACGGTTTCGAAAAAGTAATAACAAAAGATATAAAACATTGATTATTTAAAATCAGTATCAAAATTAAATGATATTGAAAATGAAAATGAAAATGAAAATGTTTATTTTTGTTAGAAATTCAGGTTACTAAAATTGTATAGGTTGAGACCTCCTAGTAAGTATAGTAATACCTGTGACAGGAGGCCTCGCTCTTCTATAACAAGTGATTGGTTATTTAACAAAAACAATAATAATCATATTAAAAGTTCTACAAACTAAAGCTTACACGTGAAATGAATATTAAACACGATTCGCTCATTTAATGTATTAACTTATTTTTATGCCAACAATATACCACTCCAAGCATGGGTACAGGATACAACAATAGAGTAATACCAGTGATGATATAGCCTTACATACGGGAAAAATAACGTCAAAATAGCACGTCATGCAAATACAATATACTTATTAATATAATTTAATGTTGCCTAATTCTATACATTCCGATGATTTTTGTACAAAAATTGACAAAGCAGCGGTTCAATCATTAAAATCAATCAAGAATTCGCCCTCTTGTTTTGAATTTCACATCACTCGCCACCGTTTCAAGCACGGTCTTCTATCAAGATTATGGGTAGTTAGTACTTACTCAATTCTTGAGCTATTCTCAATAATGGATACCTAATTAATAAATGGCTTTTATTAGGAACCATTCTTACAGCTCCCTTAGACGAGATAGTATAATTTAAAAGCAGAAACCACAATTTACGCGGAAAGATCTAAAGTGCAAGACTATCTAGGTACTTTAGATAATTTCGCGTAAAACATAATACAAGTATAGATCTTAATGTAGAACAAGAGGATTTTTCTTTTGTGGCATTTGTTGTAAAGGTACTCTAGAAATGGAATGCAAAGAGCATTGTGGGATGAAAGCGCATTTTATATGTGAAGTGCGGACTGTGGAAATGTATTCATATAGCACTACCAAGTATACATACATAGGTATACGAAGATTTATGTGAACCGCAGCCGTTATCAGGAGACCATAATTTAAGACTTACGCTCTTATCTACGGACAATGTTTTAAGTCAAGATGTATTTTGTCATCGACGTGTGAGAGCTTTTAGGTCGTCAGTGGATTTCCTGTTTTTATTATAAAGTTATGATATGTCACGGACTGTTAGATATCGGTGCACGTAAGACGTAAAATAATAACACTTGTAAAACCTTTGATGAGACCTAATTGATTAAGTAGGTTTATTAAAAATCTTAGACCTTTTTCATTTAGTTTATATTAATTCAGTATTCGTATCCAAAACTAGCGAAGAAAGGGAATCGAACTCGCTACCCAAATAGATTCGGCCACAAAGCGTTTGGTATTTTAGCAACATTCCAGATCCTCCTTATTTTTAGTGAGGTAGAACTTTACAAATACCTTTTCTCTGGGAATTGAACTCTAGTTTATTGCTCTTGCTATAGATTTGTGGAACACGCGCGTTAAGAATTCTCACCTGTTCTGTGACTAATTAATTGTTCTTCTTTTTTCAAATAATTCTTCTCGTAAAGGTTCTTAAAATAAAATTCAACGCGTTTGGAAGTACACCATTCACTTTCACTAACACTTAATTAAAAAAAAGATCTGTAAACAAATCCCACGACACTTTATGTTTTCTTTGCTTATCAGATAAAATGAATCAATGTCTGTTTTGTTGCAGAAATGACTTGGATATCTTGTGCATACAAGAATATTACAAGCGGCGGGCAAACACACGAGGAGCCGCCCACGACGCCGCCGATAACGCTGCATCCCGTCCACAGAGAAATTAATCTGGCACACGGTGACAGGAAGCATGCTGATAAAGTGTCCCATCTGCTAGCACGCTCGTAGATGAGGTTCCCGCGCGCGCGCAGCATGCCCAGCTGACACACCATGCGCTCCGGCTCGACGCGCCCCGGGAGATGCTCCGCATCCACACACGCTCATCCAAATTCCAATCCTCTAGCCCTTACACCCGTCTCTCCAAATATGGAACCCGTTACGTCAAGACATCCGAACGATCCAAAAACGAAAACATTATGCGACACAGAGAAAAACATATCAAACGAAAATCATTCCATTGATATAGTCGAAGCAAACGAACTGATCGGTCTAAATAGGTGTAGTTTATCGCAGGTGGGATTATGCAAATGCCGAAACAAATTACTGAGACGAAACTCGTGTATAATAGAATGTCGATACAATCTGCTTAAGGATAAAGACGGAAAAGGATCGATTTCTAGAAAGAGAGGAGAGCCCAGCTTTTATGGTAGAGCAGGGTGGACCGCCGATTTGAAATTTAAATATTCACTGGATAAGAAGGAGTGGGCGGAAGCGCTCGCGCGGACAATGGGCGTGCGCGTGCGCACCGTTGCCGTGCTCGCGCTGCTGCTGGCGCTGGCGGCGGGCTGCGCTGGCGCGCCGCACGCAAACTCTCACAGTGATAAACACGTGGTAAGTTTTTTACGCCTCTATTTTCGGAAACCTCCTAAAATCTAAACTCAACTCTACTCTTCTGAATGTAAATTAAATTGCAGCTAGTAATAAGAAAAATCTTGTTGAAACGGTGATTAATTAGTTTTGTTTTCAAAACTACGTTCCTTAATTGACAGTGTCTCGGCAGAAATTAACTATTTACTACTTCCACATTATGCTTATAAACAAGCTACATGATCTGGCCCTAATTTTAACTAATCTATGATGCATTACCTGTTACCTGTATAAGAATATTTATAACCTTAACAAATGTTCTGACCCAGTATTACCGGTAACGATTGTTGCGGCCGCTCGGCTCGTACGGCCTGTATGAACGCTCCCTTTTAACTCGCGTACGTTTGATTCTTCCTTAAAAGGCGCCGTTATCCGCTGACGGATTAACGACCGTTTTAAGGCGTATATTCACTAAGTGCAAGTAATATGGGGACAAAAAGCTAGCGTGCCGTATTAGATTACTGGCAGTGACAGACGGACGGACCGTTGCGAGGAGATTAATGGGCTAAGTGACGAGTGGGAGGCGGAGCCGCTTCGCGAGGGACCGCGGCCGGGAAGACATCCACTCTCATTTATCCCGCGGACCGCTCCAAATTGTGAAAAATCCGACAAATTGTCAGAGGGACTGACGAGTTAAGAATGGCAGCTATTTGTTATTAGTGTAGGGGCGTGAAGTTCGGTGCTCAAACTTGTTCGAAATTGAATTGCTTAACTTCGAAGGCGAATATTTCCAGATATCAAAGTTTTGTAATAGCGTTTTGGGAATTTAGTTTTAGTGTTATACAAGAGGCGACATCAAGCGCCTATTCTTAAATAAAGTATTCAATTGACTGAATCTGAATAGCTATGTAAGTAGATTGCGGTGTTGCTTATCTTTATTAATACATCAAAATAAAACAGTATGAACAAACATTTCCTAAAACAAGTATTCAGTCGAGTAAATAGTTTTAATATCAGTTTGCCTTATCTTTATAATTTTCAGAGATCGATGAGGTACGAGTACCCATTTAAAATGTATATCTTTCATACAATGATCTTAAAGATGAGTCAAGATAAAGTTGAACTCATTTTAATAGCCGTGTAAACACGGCGCAGCCGGCAGTTAGCGGCTTCCTGCGCGCGCGCAACTAGGCCGGCCTGGCTCAGTTATGTAAGTGATAACTGGCCACCGTCCGCGGTGCAGCAATCAAGAGCTTGCTTTCTTGGCCTCACACTTCAGATATGTTGAAACGGTTAATGATAAATGAGTCATATACAATCACACCATAGTGTTTCCATCTTGTTAACTGCTCTTTGTTTAGAGTTCTATTCAATTCTTTAAACTGGATTAATACGAGACGTCAGTTAGGCAAATGTAACAATATTATTATACCATGTAGGCCCTACAATGTAGTGTAAACAAATGTAGTCTTGAAACCCAAATAACAACATGCTCATTATGTGTTGCCATTTATTAATTACATACATTTAGAACCCTACTTGCTTATTCTTTACTAAAGTTAAACTAAAGTTAAACTTTAACTTTACTTACTTTAAAAATCAATGATATTGATAACCTTAGCTTAAAAGTTATACATACTCGTATGTACAGAACAGAAGTAATTAATTACCTTAATAAAGCGGAACAGCGATAAGTATTCAGATACCAATTCTGTAGAATCGTGAGGCGAATTCGTGATCGTCGTATTGGTATGGACACATGACCTCTGTAATTAGAATTATTCCCGAGCGGCTTCTTAATGCATCCTGCATAAGCACGTAAAGGTAATTGCGATGTGGGAGCGATCTCGATAAGGTTATGAGCTAAAGACAAGTATGCTAAAATTGTACTTCACAAAGAAAGCTCAGTAAACGCATTTACAATGATGAGATCATTCTGATAGTAAAGCTGCAATTTAAGAAGCAGCGTAGACTACATTACCGTGGGTACACTTTTATGATGCAAGTAAATATTTTCGGGTTCGTTTTATATTTTGTTCGAAGTTATCAAAAAGATCTTTGAACTGAGCGATGTTGCAATCATGAAAGTAGATGCTGCTAGAACCCCGTTTGAAACGTTCTCGAAAAAAACTGAAGTGCTCTAGTAGGTTTTATCCGGACAAAAAGGCCTTTCTGCCTGTTCTGTTGATGCGAGCCGGGTGGGGTAGTATTCAGCGAGCTATTGGAAACAAAGGCGCGTCTGGATCGTTAGCTGGAGGCTCGCTGTTTTACGCGTCGCGCCGGCTGCACAAGATATGCATTGTGCTGGATGCACTTCTAGTCGACGAGTTACCGTACCCCTGTTTTATGTTGCCGACTTCCCGCCCAAGGGAAATTTATTTTATACCTATCGGCGAAGAACAACACATTAATCTAGCTCATT
This sequence comes from Acleris cristana, assembly GCA_948252455.1. Taxonomy (NCBI): domain Eukaryota; kingdom Metazoa; phylum Arthropoda; class Insecta; order Lepidoptera; family Tortricidae; genus Acleris; species Acleris cristana. Next base: position 11,415,870 of record OX411782.1, on the reverse strand, counting down.
TCTCTAAACGGGGTTTTTTAAAACATTGCGATCACGAAACTTTAGAAGGTGTCACAATTTACCTACGCAGAGTCCGTACCTACACCGTCTGAATCCCGACTCCACGAATTCGATTCCCGTTCAATTTGATTCAAGAGCTGCTAGAATGGATACCTACGTTTGTGATGAAGAATCACAGTCAAACAAGTTTGATACCTCAGAGATTTGATTTAAATACTGCTGAACTGTACACAACAACTTGCAAATCTACGAGTATATATACGAGTATGTATATCTATGCTGGACAATCTAGATGCCTTACGAGTTAATATTGAATTTATGAACTATGAGTCGTAGAAGGGGTCTCGTCATTGACCCATATTCATGATTGGCCTATCTGACGGCTAGCCCACTAATGACCAACATCCTGCCGCTCTGAATGTTTAAAGATTACTAATAAAACTCTCTGTCATTTTTATCGTTACAAGCAATTGTTATCAAAAGCTTTAATAAATTAATTTTCGTCCATACTAAGACCAAGATATGACAGATGAGCTTATCGTTATAATTATTAATAGGTACCTAGGCAAAATACAGGTAGTATATCTTACTCTACATATAGTTACAAATATATAGAATGACGTTAGAGTACCTAGCTGTATTTATAACTTCTGTCGACTCACAAGCGCTGGTTAACCATTATTTCACATTTGACTATGATATAAATATCATAGTAATAAAATAATAGTAATGGCAAAGTAAGTATGGCATACAATACACATACTAGCTATGCTAGTCGATGTGTATTGGATGCTAAAACAAGGTAATTTAGAATTTGCATTTGGAAATTGGCGTGTGGTAGTCTATGGTTTATTACTAAATATCAAAGGCTACACACCGGAAGCCCGGGTAAACCGCGGTTTCAGATTTCCGTCCGGATAGCATTTGCATCCCAATAGTGTGAGTGGTATCACGCCATTTATGTAAATTTTGATTTGACGAAGCTGTGATTTTAGTTACTGATGGTTCGCTTATGCGCAATTTTAATACAATTACCACACTGTTACATCAAAGACTCATTCTGCGTACTTCTACTGTACAAGTTAATTACATAATTATTAATATATTTACAAAAATATAGCACTCGAGGTCATTTCATAAAGTTTTTTCTTGTAATACTTACTTTATTTTTATTTATTAAGGGAAACAAAGTCGGTTTGGATACGTCGAACACATACTGTAGAGAACCACGTTACATATATATGCTTTTAGTTTACTAGGAGTTTTTTTATTTGCAATTAATCATAAATATTGTATAATTTGTCATGTAACGTGTGTATTGTTGGGTCGTTCGTTACCAATTCTTTGAATTGTATGACCCATAAAGTCAACATGACATAAGCAAAGTTTGCTCTGTCTAGATCGCAGACAACGATAATAAGCCCTCAGTTTCATGAATTTTAGTCATACGAGGAGCCTTTGTCGTCTGACTGAATCACTTTATTTAGGTAACCACTTTACCTAAAGTCCAAATGCGACTCTTTCCTTGAATCTGAGATTTGGTAAATTCAAAACAATTTTGTAAAGAAACTTCTAGATGCACGATTTTTGAGGGATGAATAATTAACTACCAAAATTACAGCACCTGCTGAGTTGATTAGAAGCTTCATTATTAAAACCTCAATCTGCGGCGGCGCCATTAAATTGAATCCGTAGAATTTATCTCAGACAACTTTAATCTGCCCTAATGAAAGCTTAATGATCGCGACCTATTAATTTCTAGATGTTTTAACTGTATCCATCATTTTACTACTTTTTGCTACTCTTATTTATGCTCTGTACAAACATTTCTGAACCACGGTTCGAAAAGGCGGTATGCTCGCACCGGAAACAGCGTCTTGCGGGATAAATATAGAACTGCAGACAAGGATGACCATATCAACGTTCTTATGTGACAAATTGGCTGGAATGAGACGAATATAGTTCTGCAATTTAATTAACGCTCTTTGGCATCCTTTAAATAACTGCAGAAATTTTAAGTCTCGATTTAAACCAGATTTATGTTATGTTGTTCTAGGTGCGTTCGTAACTTGCGCGCACAAAATGCAATGTACGTACTATGAATGTGAAATAGATTAAAAAGACTTAATGATGACCTGGCTGTTGCCTACGACTCCGTCTGGATAGAAGTCGTTTCTCTATGCCCTCGGAAACTGTCCAATTATTCGGAATAAAACATAGTCTATGCTATTCCAGACTATAAATCTATCTGTGTGCCAAACAAGTAGATCCATTTTGACGTTGGCGTGAATGAGTAACAGACATCCATCCATCCAAAATTTCGCATTTCTAATAGGAGTAAGATTAGGTAAAATGAAAAGAAATTTCAATAGTTTTCATAAACCTACCTACGGTCGAAAAAATAATAATATCGTAACAGAACTTGCTTATTTGCGTTTGTTGAGGTAGTTTCTAAGAAAACGCAGTTCCTACACCAAAGTGCATGCACTCGTAATTCCACGAACAATTAATCCTTTGGATTGTCCTTAATACTAATAGTCGCAGACTGGAGGAAATTTTCCGTCTGGACAAAATTGAGTTACATATTTGTTCAAAGTTAGACTTTAATAAACAATCCAATTCAACTAGGAATTCATTGAATGGAATGAATAGTTAACGTTATGCGAATGCGACCGGAACTAATAATTCAGTTGCTTGGCATGCGCCACACGTCTTCCGTAGATCGTGAGGTCCGGGCGATATTCGGCGCACTGCTCCTGTGAGTCAGATGTTGCATCCGTTCCTTCAGTTATAACCCTAGCACTCTATTTTATCCCTTGCATCATTGGAATAGGACTCCATAGTCTATAGATAAAACGTAGGAACTATAAACCGGTGTGTGCGCACATAATTATGGTTTTCTATTGTCATTCTAAATAAGTCTGCTGTTATATTTTTAGAAGCTTCTTTTGGGATATTTATGACGTTCGCTGTAACGATGACCCACATTTTGGCGCTAACGTTGATCTTTATTGACAATCTTTAAAGTTTATTGATCACAACTGTTAAATCCCATCAACTTGTGCGGTCACGTAAGTATGCCTTGGTGATATAGGTAATATAACAGTATGAGTATGTGACATTTCAATGTACATTTTATACCACACGTGGATAATTTATATGTTAGCACTGACTTTTGTGTTAATTTCGAAACAATTCAACAGGTGCTTTTTAAATGAACGTGCAAGAACATTTATTTCTCCAAATTATTCTTATCTTTGCCCTCTACGGTTTATTTGCCAGGCAATTAGTGAAAGTAGCGCCGGTGATAATTATGATTAATGTTTTAATTTCTCTGCATCTGTGACTACAGACAAAGCTGTAGACATTGTACGTTTAAATATAATTTATTCAGTAAACTCCGCAGTTCGAAGAGGTCCGGAAAAGCCACTGTCCACAGATCACTTTACAGAGACAAAGCAATCCAATAAGTACACAGTGAGCATCGATAACCGTCCAAGTTATTAGATTGTAAAAGACCTCGCTGCTATGAAAATTGCATTTAATGCCGTCTAGCTGCAACACGGTATCTTTAAGTTTATACCTCTAGTTTTATTATTATACTTCACGGAAATCAAGTCTTTGTTTTTTCTTTGAATAATAATGTCATTGTCCTTAAATTATATTCATATGGGCACTCCTCGTTAGGCTTCTCATTGCACCTCTGGTTACTCGCCGGGCAGCCGTACAAGTGCAGACCGCTGCGTAATATGGTCAAGTTAACTTGGACCAGATATGTCACATTGCGTGTGAACGGTCACAATAAAAACGCCAGTTTTTATGCTGTAACAGCCAACATTGTCGCTTTTCTTGTACTAGCTTCATCTGCGATTGCATTTTAAAAACTCGCCGAGGTATTGCAGCTCCAAAGAAAATGTAACTTTATTAAATCTATTACGGTGGGTTACTCTCTTTTTTTCAACAGTAAGTACATACTTAAGTAGGTCTTATACGAAAGATATTTTTTTACGGCAGGTAAAAGCAAACAGGCCTCCTAATGTTAAATGGTATTAAATGTGGATATGAGACCCATAGACGATCTGAGACCGATAGTAGGATGTTTAAATTAATTACACCATAGATAACTTTTAAAAACGTTCATTACTAGACACAGGGCTGCTTCCAATGATCGCCTTAAAGAATGATGCAGAGGATTTGTCGCGGATAACCGCGAATCTATGGTAAGTTCGTGAGAACGTATCCTTATAATTTTTAGTTGGTAACACTGTTTGCGCATAGTAAAGAGAGAATGACTTTGTCAGTGAGTTAGAAGCGGGAAAGTAGTGAGAGAATAAACCGAGTGAACTGTTAGGAAAGTGCTAATTTCCTGAGCCTGAGAGATATCATGAGCTAAGTATATAGACTAAGGCTTTATTATCAATATGCTAATGTATCATGTACTTATATGATGTAACTGAGATCTCACTTACCGGTCAATACGAATTAGTATATCCCTGTTCCCTGTCGGCCTAGCCTGGCCTATACTTAGTGTTTATGCTTACCTTTAAACCAACAGGAGTTGGAGTGAAAGTGACTGAGTGTGAGACCTCCATGAATTACAATAGCGAAGCAGATAGAACATTTACTTGGAACTCAGGTATGATTCGGAATATATTGATTCTCTGTACCTACATGGCGAGCCCCATCTTTTCCTAGTTATACATTGAGTTACATCTGATACTACTTTATCCTGAACCTATAAGCTACGTCCATATCACTGTATATGTATATACCCTTAGGGGCTTCGCCACAGGATTGCTATATCCCATGAACATTATAGCTATTATAATTATGGACTCTACAAAATGTAGCGTCAAGTTAAAGAATCTAACAACAGCCCAAACATCGACTAGAATTAAATCTGTAAATATACTCTGCCTTCAGTAAAGTCACGTACAGTCATCTTCACGTATTTTCCGTATTCCATAATTAATGCCTGCCTACAGTAAATTATCTAAAACCGTCCCGTAACATTACTCATTCCCAATAATGCAGTTAACATAATGTACTGGGACGGCAGTGCAGTCGGCGCGTGCCATATATCTATTCTAAGTTTGGATAGCGGTGGGGAGGCGGGGGGCGGGGGGCTACCTGCGCCTGCGCCGAACTATAAATGTAACGGGCACTTTCACTACGGGAGGGCACGCGCCTCGACCCGCGATCAGCTGATGCGGCGCTATGAGTTTTGATAGCGGATAATAAATCGCTGATACGCAGCATGCAAAAAACGATAGCGGCTTTGATCGATCTAGCGGGCGCTATTGCGCAAGATGATTGTCGTCAGTCATCATCATCTACCGGAATCATTATTACAGGATGTTATTTTCATTCATAAACCATTTGATTTATATGTTTGTATAGATAGTAAAAAAAGTTCCTAATAGGTTCAAGATCCTAAGAAATTAGTTCGATACTTATAAAAATCAAATGCAAGAGAAACGTGATCAGGAATTTATTTATTTATTTATCCTTATTAAAAAAACACAAATGGCGGACTTAATACCTAATGGCATTCTCTACCAGGCAACCAAATAATAAACCAATTAATGCTTTACATGTCTGAGATTTTATAGCATATTATTATTAAAGCAAAACCTTGTTTTTCCCAAATGTAACAATTGTTTTACTACAGCAGGAAAAAACACAAATAACTTAAGACGCCATAATATTAAGAAATAATGCGCAAAATATATCCTCGAAGTAGGTATTTCCTCGTTGTGATCAAGGCGGGGTGACGACTCGCCCGCTTATCTTGTAGGGTAGCGCGCCGAAAGGTCGCTGCCACCCCAAGCCCCAACAAGCCCAACATACCCTGATACCCAGGCGCCACGGGGGTTGTAAAAAACCGGTCAAGTGCGAGTCAGACTCGCGCATCGAGGGTTCCTTACCGCCGCACAATAGGGATTATAATATTCCGATTTGAATTCGATGTCGAATCGATTCAGCGCATTCCCAACTCACTCTTGACCATTTTTTTGTGTTTGTTGTTTGTCTTCAGGGTTCATTTTATAATTAAACCAAATTTGACGCTTGTATTTTTTACCGTTTTTAAGATACAACGAAAATATAAAGACGTTGAAGACTTCATTATTTCATTTTCTTAAATTTTCTTTACTTATTTGTTAATAAATCCGTCGTAGTAACCTAGGTAATACATATTCTAAAAATAACACTAACATTAAAAATCAATCTTTAAAAAACCCGACTGTTGTTGCTAACAACTTTAAATCGTTATAAATCCTTATTGATCGTTCAAAATAAAATAAAAATGATTAAAGAAACCTAAAGAGGATTTCTAAATACCTATTCAATGATACCCCATTTGTCATAGTTCGTCGACTTTTTTTTCCCTTTTTACAATATAGCGTCTAGTTGCCGCCATATTGAATTTTAATTACTGACATATCTTTAGTGACACTTACAAGATTAAGACAAATGGATTGCCATAAGAATCATCAATATCGGTCCTCGCGTTTAGTTTCTAGAGCGCCGCAAAGGAACAAACATAGATATATAGACTGATAAACACATTACCCTCCTCCTTCGGCAGTCGGGTAAAAAATACAGCTCTTTCAAGTTAGGATAGAGGCACGGACGGACAGTGTAGGCATATTAATAGGGTCCCGTTGGGCGTCGTTCGGGTACGGTACGGAACCCTAAAAACGCACGAGCCGCCCTCCAGTATTACAACTCTACAGTTAGATTTCCAACAACGTAACGATTATTAATTATCTTACGTGTCGAACATACTCGTAAACTTGTACACGGTTTTAAATTATCGACAATGTAAAAACATAATTATAATTTATCATCACAATGTTATTTTGTCCACCGTGTATCAATACAAGGATCATAATCGCATTTTATATGTTTATGTTAATAGCGATATGTCGCGAATTTACAATCGTTATTAAAGTTGCAAAGGGTTATTCAAAAGTTCGTACAAATCTAGTTTAAAGTTTCCCATGAATTTATGTAGGTATAACACCTTTTTCTAGTATACACTAGCGAGCAAAACAATTGCATCACTTTGCATTTTTTCATGACCACCGAATATCTTTGTACATTTTTACCCGAATTTGAAAAATACTGCGCCGATTTCCATGTTTGTTTATTTTTTGTAAAGCTTTGATCACAAGAAACATTATTTCATTTAAATATTTCAGAAAGAAGTGATGCATTGTTTGCTCGCGAGTGTAGTGTTATCTGCGGTCTCTTCTGTACTACAAATTGATATCGGTTATTGTGTGTTTTTTTATTATTATTTCTGTAATAGTCATTAAAAGCTCTAGATCGACTTTAATATCATGAAAGTCAATTTAAATAATTAGTACTTATGGCATTAATTGCAAGCGTTCATCTGCATTTTAACTATGTTTGTCACGCATGAACTCAGATAAAAAGACGAAAAAGGCTATCTGTTAACGGTAGTATAGTAGCTGAAAATTATCAGTAACCCAAGTCATCAAAATACCCATAGTACACAAACAAAGCCATGAGCTAGTGATTTAATATGAACAGACGTAAGACGTTTAACATATTCAGTGATCTTTGAGAAAATCCTATTAATATTCGACACACAGTTAAATATTTGGCAGCACATTCCGCGTGCAATTGCGTTAGGCGTTCTGAATGAGATATGGAACGTAGCGTGTTTTCATTGGAGGTCGACACAATACGATACGCCATGACGGGAAGCGCAATCGATGGCCGGGGTCAACGACACGGGAACTGACCTTTGCCATCGACGACAGCTGATCGAGCACCGTACCAACGCACTTACACAACACCTAAACACTAGCACATCTTCTTAAGTGATCCTAAGTTCGTTAGCCGCATAAAATGTAGCTGTCGTAAATAAAAGCTTTGATGGCAAAGCACATAATTTTTATCGCGGACTTCGTTTACAAACAAAACAAATTCAATGATTCTTATTTACTCTTGTTTGAGTATTCTCGTGTCGTATCGGCTCTCGTCTGTTTTCTTTATAAACAACATTCCCTTTCGTGTTGAAAGGGCCTATACTTACGGCGTCTTTACGTAGTAGCGTTGGTTGTAATTTGTAATTTGCCGTCGGTTAGTCAAGTTAAAATGTCCCTTTGTGCGAAGTAAAGTGACAAATGTATTACACGGTTGCATTTGAACCATTTAAATGAATGCTTTATGTTGTTGACAGTGAAGGAAGGCTGTGAAATGAGCCTAATCAGTTTGAACTTGCCGACACGCGGGTTGAAAAATGCGATGTTTTGGCACTCGGCCACGAAAGGCATAAACAAGCTATTCAACTTGTTTCTTACTGGAAATGACAAACCTTCCTTTAAACTGTGTGTGGCATTCATATTTATTGTAAAAAAAGCAATTAGATCAACCATAAATCATCATTAAATTGTCATATTGGAATGAGAATCGACAAAAGTGTGGAACGCTGAACTAGAGCCTTCATTGCGACCGGTGAACGACTTGTTTATTGACTTGACATCTGTGATTTAATCAATCAATCAATACCAACCCACTTTGACGTTGTATATATCGTTGTGATAGAAACTAGTCGAGCATTTAAGAAAAATAAATTCGAGAAATATTAGTTCAGGACGCGTCTCATGTATGTTCAGTGTCCAAGATATTACATTGTACACAAGTTTTCCACAGCAATTTGGCTCCCACGCCAATACCAGCTGGTCCCTATTTGAAACCAGTAGTATAGGGATTGCGTTTTATTAGCAGAACTAAGCTTCGAGCTAGATGACTGTTTCGCTGATGGCGTGTTAACGGCTAACTGCCGTTTTATTGGCAAGTCGGCACGTGGGCTCTTAATCACGCTGGCGCCGAATACCCTCGCGTTCTGATGCAGCTATAGATGCATGCCGAGTATCTCGTATAGACGGACCCTTTTGAGTATAAATAGACTCTACTCTATAGTATCTTTTGTGCAACTACCCCGCTAACAACTGTTGGACATGCAGGTTTCCAAACGATGTTTTCCTTAAGTTTAAGAAACTCATCGGTACATGGCTAGTGGTATCTTACGACACAGTAGGTACTAAAATACGAGACAAAGATTTACAGTGATGTATAAAAGGAATAACAAATATTTGCTTCGGGCCTCTGCTTAGTTCACAAATGTCAAAAAGCACCACATGCCAAAAATAACAGTAAACCTAACTGTGGCAAATGCATACAGTTTTTTATTTATAACTTAATCTTAATAAATCGGTCCAAAAATGTGAGGTGTAGCTACATTTGACTCATTCCGTTTACCCCGGTTAGTAATAATACTTACCACAGTTAACTTAAGTGGTTGTGTATTAATAGCACCCCAGTGTAGACGTTTAAAAAATTAACTGTTCTCCCTTCTCACTGCAATAGAAGTATAATTTTATAGTTTAGTTAATAAAATATACAATAATAGCTGAAGTTTGTTGATTTAATGTCTGTCGGGCGGAGCTGCATGCATTCCACTTGTTATTTTAACTGATGGTTCCTAGCTCTACAAATATTTTAGGTAATTACTTCAGCGAACTATCTCCATTCAATAAGAAATATTGCTATATTACGAGTGTTAGTAGAAATGATATTCGTAGCATTTATTTTATTTCTCGAATCATGCAATGAAAGAAAACTCAGTATTTTAATAAAATTGAACGTTTTACTACGTTCGCTTTATTGAGAAGTCGACCGGATTCATATCGAATATGGTATGAAATGAGTGTATTCTTCATCTATTATGAAATTGAATGACGTCTTATCTTTATCGTGTTACGGCATCCCACTTTCATTGGTTCAGAAAAATATTTGTTCAGACTCGAGTATTCTAGTGTAATAACCAATAACCAAAAGTCATATAAAACTAATACGGTTTTAACGTCTCACCGCTGTTTTAAACAAAATTTTACTTTAGAAACGTATTAAATAAGAGTCAGTGCTTCAAATAACGGAGCGTCATTCATATCATATGTTGGAACCCGAATGCGACGTGTGTGATCACCGATCACCACTGCCCTCAAATCATTTATGAAGTTTATTAAAAATAGGTCGCGTATCGCGTAGCTATTAAAGCAATCCGGCAGAGAGCGGCCGGCGAGTTTATTGTCGAACAATGATCGGGAACACGTGTATTTTACGGCTCAAGCCCGACGGCGCTTGCAGCCATCATATTGTACAGAATGTAACAAACATCCAAGTCGGCTTACAACTTTATGTCACAGAAAATAAAGGGGATATTACCAAATGGCCCTAAGTTTAGCACTGGATCGACAATTGCCCTCTATCGACATGGCTTGAACATGAATCACAGGTTTTGTACGAACGAATCCGTTAATTGTCGGCGCTCTGAAGTTATTCCGTTTGTTTGCGCGCGAATTGAAAGCGGCGACATGGGAATTTTTAAGCTAATTTACGCGTCTGACTCGAAAATTTAGCCAGTACCGTGAAACCTTATTCATTCATGCAATTAACAGAGTAGAGAAGATTTTTTTGCAGAAAACTGAAAATTCTGCAAAAAGTGACTTAACGTTTATGGCTAAATAGGACAAAGATGAACTTACATTTACAATATACTAGAACTCGAATTGTGTTCGCTTGAACAGTAAATATCAAGCCAGTTAACTTACTATTACTTGAAATAATTATGTACCAAAAATATGCTCCAAGGAAATAATTTGAAAATCTAAAATTTATAGTAATATATTAACTGTTACTAATAGATACGATTTTTAACCATTAGTAGAGTTAACTATAGATGAAGGAACCTGCCCTAAGGAACCCTAAGAAATGTAGCGTTTTTGATTCGATTTTAGATTTTTAACTATCAATAAAGCCTTGCGATCATCTGGACTTTAGCTTATTAACACGCAATTGGCTCGTTCTGGTCACAGCCCACCACAGTCACATCAATCCACAATAAATTGCACTAACGTAATTGAACCACAGGATGCAACTCATCGCGTTCATTGAAAGGCTTCTCTGAATATCATTACGGTCTGGATTAGGCAATTTATGTTGTATTAGGCTCGAATAGACGCTCAATTCGAGTGGACTAACTCTATCGGGTAACATAATATTGACCTTACTTGATTATTACGATGAACGTATCCACATCACAACTACGTTTGCTTTTAGGAACCAGAGGACATGCATATTAACCGCTAAAGCTTAATCCTATGTTTAACGGATGAATGATTAAAGATTTTGTATCTACAAGGTACAAAAAATTATAACCTTTACCTGGTGTTTTTACATTGACCCCGAGACTAACTTTTGATTGGCACTTGCGGAAAGATGCAAAAGTAGGTTTTTTTATTGGAAAAAATATTTATGTTTAAGTTTACAACATATATACATACATACATACATACAACATATGTACATTAGGCACGATTTAAGGAAGAAAGATATCATTACCTCTTTTCTTGACTCCATTGATTGTCTATCCAAATTAATCATTATCGAATTTGCTTATGCCGTGAGCAATGCAAACAGACAAATGAACTTTAAATTTAAACTGAGATCTAGAATGATGAAGTACCGTGACTTTTTCCCTGGCTAACAAATCTGTATTTACGTGTGTTTTTTATTTTATACTCGTTTCTCAGACTAGTAGAAGTAGTCACGCTCCAAACGCATAAAAATATGGGACCAATTCTGGTTAAAATGTACAAAACTTTACAAGAAAATTGCATGACAACTGCTACTACTAGACACATATTTTACAATAGTTTAAACTTAAGTTAACTGTTAGCACAATGTAGCTAAATAAAGGCGATCGATGAATGAAAGCAAGCCTGCGTTAGTCATGTTAACTGTATTAAACACCGCAGCTGCGCCCAGCGCACCTGAAGCATGTCGTCTAGCTCATTTTCATTCGTCATTCGAGTACGTGTCGCCTCTGCGGCGTGTATTCTTCCATTATGCAGGTGATTTCACCGAAAATTTCAACGAACGTTAACCATTTTCCTACATTATTCATATCAAAGTAGTCGCACTATACAGCAGTCGACAGCTGACTCTATTTTAGGACCATACATTCGGTAGCAGTTCTCAGGAGCTCAGCGAGTTAACTTCTGAATAAGGTATGTTGCGCCTCTCACGTTCGCGAGGTAAGGGCGTTCACTCACATATGTTAAGGAGTCATTGTTCTTGACGTGTTAAAAACTTTGGATTGCGCGATGCTATTACAAGAGGACCACAAAGCTTGAGGTGTCTTATTTTAAGCTGTCGTGAACCTAGCTTAGAGTTATTGCATTATCGAAGGATCAATACAAATGTGTATTCTACTTGTTGAATCGATTCATCTATCATAATTAGTGTCAGGCGCCGGCCTGTAATTATAGACAACGAAAACGAAGCACGTGTCGAAGGGTTTGCTTACTGCAAACAACTTTGAATGATGAAACACAATGAACAATGGTTCTTAAGGCAAAGTTTTAAGGTTTAATTAGTTAGACGGTGGGTTCGATTAATTGTTTGCTGGAAGGATGCAGTCCAGACACTGGGTTGCTGCAGGGTGACGTGGCCGGACATCCATTGTTCGGCCACACATGCGGATTAATATTAGCTGCGGAACTAATTGTGTCTTAGACCCACAGTCGACCCAGGTACCAGGAAATCGAGACCCAGAATATAAATTTCTAGAGAGAAGTTAATACCGAAGCAAGGTTGATGTCAGACGGTTGAAGCCAGATTTAAAGCTTAAGTATTGCATTATGTTCATTTTATCCTTCAAAATATTTAATGCTACTTTACTTTGAGCTTTAGCATCAATAACACGAATTAAGATGATCACGTCTATAGTAAACGTAAGCCTCATAAAAACTCGCTTTAAATATAAAACGATATATACATCAGTAATTTCAATGTAAGTTCGAATACGCGTTCATTTCCGAGCGAAGTGAATGCAACAATGACGACATAAACTTTTTTCAAGAGAATTATGTGCGCTGTAAATAATTTTAAAGTGACCGTTTGGCGGGATTGCAGTGAAGGATTTGCGGCTGGTTTTGACGTGGAAATGAAATTTATTTGTTGCGACTTTCTGGGTCGTGAGGTCGTCAAATGACTTAACTTGTAATTACTATAGTTCCGGCAATATCGCATTCTTCTGCAGCTGATTCATGTTATTTCATATTTTCGAATACAAGTCGATCTTCAACGATTTTTGCAATACGCGTGCTGAATCACGAGCGGCATCCTAATTTTGGCACGTACAAATAACAAGCACTTAATTTCTGACAATGATCACATAAATGTTTTTATCGATCAATTCCATAAAACGTGCGTCTTTATTTTTCTGATCCCGCTCACACTTCTCGAATTATACACAACGCTCGTCGTAAATTACAATGTTCGCGATACGCTCACTTTATTACCAGAATATTTTACATGCAACACTTTTATTAGACTTTTGTTATACGTTCCCTAAACGGCAGCAATATTGTAAGTGCCTCATTCACACAGAACATATTGCATATAACTTGCTACTGCAGACATTGCATTTACCTATCTATGATCCTGTTCGTAATATGTATGGAGTATGGACCTCATCGCTACCGTTCAGCGGGGTAAACAGATACGGTAGTAAGTGCTAATCCAGGGCAATTGCTAAACGTCAATTGTAAATCATTCTTTTACAATATAACGGTCATTTAAAACCATTTGCTTGACCTTTAAGACGTCAACAGGCACATTGTTGCAAAATGCTATGAAGAAAAAAAGTATGTAAACCATCGTTCGCGTACAGGTAAAGAATAAGAGAACCAAAAGGTAGTTTTATATGCTACCGCACTGATGGGTACTAGCTGATTGAAAAAGCAAGATAAATACGAACATTTCCTATCAAAAACGATGTCGTATCGTATGTTTATTTACTAGTAGTTGTATATTATTATACACAGTTAAATAAAAAAATTGGGTCATCCACAGTTTTTTTTTTAATTTTTCGGTCTTTTTCTGTTTGACCCTGGTCCCCGAATGTAGGCAGGTCCGGTTACAATGGAGTGACTGTCATTTGACCTCCGTAATATTACGACAGGGCGGACCAATTGGATCGTGGCTTACACTTACACCTAACTTAATCTAATAGGCTCTCACGCTGTTCTAATTTGTACATGTTAATATCAATTATGTTCCAATTTCCAAGCGATCTCAGCAACCCTCTCGGTTAAAATGGTACATTACGGAAGCTCCGTGAAAGTTTCATTAAAATCTCCATAATTAATGCAGCGACACGCGTCATAACTTGGCAGTGAATTCATTATTACTTAAGTCCTATTTGCGTGAATCCTTTGTCGCCTGTATCCTCAAATTACCGCTCTAATTTATCTTTCGCTGAATTTATTACTTAAATCTTCCTCGAACCTCGCACTATAGGTTACAGTAATTGACTTGAGCCTACTTCAGTCATAAATTCGGTTCTCGTAGAAATGCATTCGACACAAGGTAACTTTTTTTTATGCAGGTATACTTTTTACAAATTATTATTTTTATACTTTTTAGTGATAATACGAAGTCCCACTTCTCAATGAATAAGAAACTATAGGATATTTCAAGCTCACCGCCAGTAATGCCGCTGGAAACTCATATTATATATTTAAATGGCCTTTGTCATAACATAACTGTTCAACCATCTTAATCCACAATTATTAACGGAGAAGTCTGTGAACATAATTACATAAAAAACAAAAAACATACCTACAATCGAAGTCGGTGAAGAAGTATTTATGCGAAGCTTGACATTTAACCTATTGAGTTAACATGACTGCCTGTTTTATAAAGCTACAAATTGCAATTTACAGGTTACAAGTTTCCATTTGACACAACCTCGCCCAATGACGACCAGCCATTTGAGCAGTGTTGCCAGTTTAGACCTGTAAAATTGTTACTTGTAGCTTTATAAAACGTGCCCCTGTTGTTGCCAGCTATTTTTTAAATTAATGCAGAAAATAGCAACCATTCTGTTAATATGCAATTAATTAATTAGTATTCCTTCATGGGTACATAATTATGTCCTTTTTTGGCCAGGGCTTCAATTTTATTGTCAAAAAGTTTCGGTGATGAAGTGTTTTACCCTCAGTTGTCATCGATTGCCTTGCCATACATGGGTACTGAGCCATTTGATTTGACGTGACATCTACCCAACTACAAGACATTAGTTGTATAACATGCATCATAATTCATTGGACCAAAATAAATAACTGCTAATAAGCTGTATGACACAATTAACGTACTTAAATGATTAGCTATGCAAGTAATGGATCCCACGTAAGTAAACAGGGAACATAGGGACGCCAGGCGCCGGCGCGGCGACTGAGTCACCCGACCTCGTTAAGAGCTCGCCTACTGGATTGAATTAATCTTGCAAGACATCGCTAACTTATCGCCTAGCTATTGTTCCGCTTTCGTAATTAAGCCCATAGAGCTTAGGGTTAATAACTAATAAGAGAGATAATACATAATTTTATTCACCTTTTTTGGCAATTTAGCCAACATAGATCTGCTTATACCATTTCCATCGCAAATTGATACATCTTAGACTGCGGCAAAATGAATCCTCTTTTTTGAATTTGTATTAAATAAAAAAATATATATATTGTTTTCAGGGTTGTTGGTAATTCTGTAGCTCTGCCTACCCCACTTTGGGAATGAAGGCGTGAAGGTATGTATGTATATTGTTGAAAAAATTACTAGTCCTATCTTTAAAAACACTGTAAAAGCAGATCCAAGTAAATAAACATACGACATGGATTTCATTTAAAATTTCGTATTTTATCTGGCATCGATAAGCCAACAGACATAGCAAATATAAATACCTACGGACTTTTCCGATAAAATACTATTTAGTTTATTCGTTACATCCTTGTTAATTTTGCCTTTTTATTAAGCAAAAATGGGTACATTGCAAACAAAATGTGTCAATAATTACTAACGTAAGTATATTGACCATGACCACCAACCGACACATTATAAGTTCAATAGTATAAAGTAGTGCCAATAAGGATAAACTATAAACAAACACCCCCACGTGTAAACAACCATTTTAGTACCCGTGAACAATGAAATCACAGGCGGGTAGTCGTTGTCACATTAATTCAACCCACTCCGATAACTTTCACGATGAAGCAATTCAGTCTTGAGTTTGCCGCAATGAAATTTATTTAAAATGTTATTACTTTTCGATTAAATAAAGCGCAGATGTGTGATCGTGCGCACTCACAAAGAGCAATCCTTCCCCGATGTTGCCTGGCGGAATGTTTACCAACTTGCACGGGCATCCTATCGTGTACGTGACATTATTTCTGCTGGAAGTTGGACTATGAGACTATTTGTCTTCCCGTCGTATTGTTTTTCTGCGCGAGTCTCGTCTCCCCATTTTAATCCATCTAAGTCGTTGAAAAACATTATTGTTTCTGTGTGGGCGCGCAGTTTTGACAACTCCGCAGCGGGCGCGGTGCATCGCATCCACACGTGCGGCCCGCTGCGCTCGCGGCGGCACGCCGGCATTATCTCCCTTATCTCTTGCCCAAAAAGCACATTTTTCAATTCCCTCCATTTATTTGTACGAAGAATTTGCTGGGTCAGAATTTACACGGTTAGTTTATTTTAACACTAAATGCTAACAGCCACTTGAAATCTGAGGAATGGATCGAGTGCAGTCGGCAATTTCCATTTTGATTGCTCGCCGTTTTCACCTTGTTTATTACGGGCTCCACTGTTACTCTATAATTGAAACGTTGGGTGAAAAAGGGGTTTTTGTTTTCATTGCGTCTCGTTGTTTTACGTTCGTGTCGCTTCGCTCGTTGTTACCAATTAACATAAAACATGGCACCTGTTTTCCATAAGGCACCTTTGCGGCTTAAATGACTATAAAGCGTAAAAGCTGTGGTTGGTTTCCAGTACTTAACCACAAAAATATTGTTGTTTCTACGAATTTTACTATAACGACGATTCATAACTTTCCAGTAATTGGTCCCGCGAGCTGATGCCTAAGCAATTAATGTCTTTCTTAAGTGCACTCTCTGCATGGGGTGCACTCCTGTTGAAGTCTTTGACCAGAAAGTCAGTGAACTTCATGTTAACCCGAATTGGCTTGTCTGTCCGTTGCGTCCACAATGATTAATCATCCTCATTGACCGTAGCACAGGGAGTTAAATATATCAATTTGTTCCGAGCTCATTGTAAAATCAAAGCTGTGTAATTAATTCTATGATATAACGATCAAAATCACAACAGAAATTGTACCTATGTTAAATCAAATTTGAGGAAAAGTAATTCCAAAGACTAAGGCAACCGAATCATTTATACAATTTCAAGTGCTGTTTCTTTTGTACGAATTTCCTACCTATTCATTGTGCGGAAAACCCGACCGTGTGAGTTCGAAAAAGCGGGCGACAAAATTAAAAGTGACATTCACGAGACTCTTCCTGTAGAGAGTAGTAGTAACGGCCTTGTCGGTCTATTTTAGTTTGGCGACCTCACTACATATGATTGTCGGGTCGTTGACTCATTAGTTTGTAAGCAAATTCAGGGTGTGCGGGGTTGATAAGCATAGCCTACTTTTAGCTAAACATGGTGTAAATGAACTTGAGCACGTGTGATTTAGATTTTTGAAGGATCGATGTAGCTATGCCTCATTTAACTCTATCAGAAAGGCCGATTGGTTTTTACGAAATATTAACCGCACTGTCATCACGTTGTTGAAAAATCTTCAACTTAAAATAAAAGCGCTCAACTTTAAAATAATACTGTAAAATAATGTCGAATGTGACCGTAAATAATTTAAGTCTTTTGTCTATAGTGGAGTGTCTGATTTGTGAACAGTTAACTCTTTAGTAGCAGGCATGTGTACTCGTCAGGTTACGAATAACATTGAGCCACTGTACGTACATAGAACCTTGTCACAAAGATGTTTCCAAGATACTTCTTGTGATTTGGTGTTCGTCATTATGACACGAATGCGTTCTATAATAGTTATGTACAACTATACATTATGACTTTTATTTGTTGACACAATTGTTTATGAAATGTTTGTGCTCTTTTAATGCCATTGTACTTGGAGTTATGATAGTAGGTAATTTATGATGGAAAAAGTAGCCTGGAATTAATCACGGCGATGACTGACTGCAGTTCAATGACTGACTAGACCGCACGATAAAACAGGAACTGCTGCACCCAGCCCGTAAAACTTTGGACCGCAAAGCCTCTAAAACGTGCAAGACGTGCATTTCATGTTTACTTTGTAGCTAGTATTGATTATTTTATTTATATTCTGTAGACAGACGTCTCTGGCCAAACTGCGAGACAAGCCTTTGTTGAAACTACTATACGTAGAATTAAAATAAGCAATTACTTTGGAGGCTTTCGATTCCCCGAATCCAATTAATCTACGGGAAACCTCAGTTTTCTTCGTGTAACGTAACCAATTACTGGGTTAATGAAGTCGTTATATTCTAACTTCTAAAAGTCTTATTACGTCCTTATTACTATTCTTAACTATGATTACATTTTTAAGCAATCCAAAATAGTCTTCCGCGATTATTTACAGACTTTTTAATAATAAATAGCTTTTGATAATTTTTTGAACCGAATAATTAGATTATCGAAAATGCTCTAAGCTTCCCTCCCGATGAACAACACTCGAGTCAAGTTACCGCAGACGAAGCCCACAGCTGCGAACTTCGTGAACAGATTACAGCTAAGCGTACCATTCATCAACTTAGCGGATCGCGCTAAACCCCGCTCCGGGCGATGTACGAAGCTTTGTTGTGAATAAAATATAATGTTCTAACATAATCATAATTTTATTAAACTTCCAATAAACTCGGAAACTCAAAACAAACAACCATTTCATGGCTTTAAATATCCAACTTCAACATCATCTGCTACCAAAAACCCTCTCAATCTAATAAAAGGACTGGTCTGATCCTTTCTGACTAGTTCTGAGACACGCTTAAAAAGCTTTTTAAATGCGCCACTAGGAAAAACTAAACGAAATCCATTACCAACCCGTATAAGGCATGTTGAAGTAAGGACAATTCCCGCGGTTCCCGACAGCCCTATTTGGAGCGTCCTTATAAAGCGCGGCGTCCCGCCTCCCGGCTGACGTGTCCCATTTCCGTGGACTGGCTATTGTTGCACCCGACTCAGCTTCACTAGGAATGTTAATGGGCTTAGAAATTCCCTGGACAATATGGAAGATCCTCACGAATAAATTTGAGAAAGTAATTAAATATGCAAAAGCTCTTGGCTGAGGTCAATAACCCTTTCCAAGGTCTCTATCCCAGACACCTAAGCCTAAGATATCACCGCAAACATAAATCGATGACTTTAAGGAAAAATTAAAGCGGTTTTTATTTGCATCTGTGCAAAGCACATTACAAGTTAAATTGTGGTCATACATTTTATAATGCTGTTTTCCTGTAAGGGCATCTTTTCCTTTTTTTTGTTCCACGTTTAACATCATTTTTGCTCGCTATATTTAAAACCATTTATGGTTAATATTTGTAAAATATTTTCCCCGTAACATTATGAAAAGAAAGTGTACACCACCATGGGCACGGTTTATAAAGCTACAAGTAACAATTTTACAGGTCTAAACTGGCAACACTGCTCAAATGGCTGGTCGTCATTGGTCGAGGTTGTGTCAAATGGAAACTTGTAACCTGTAAATTGTAATTTGTAGTTTTTAAAAACAGGCCCTATGTGTTCTTATAATAATTGCCCGTTCGTTCCATACCTATATGTTTTTGACACTCTCCTCGCGCTATCTAGGACAGATCAATATCGCATAGCTGTTACTCGTACTTTTACCACATACGGCAATCGGGAAAATCGGGAAAGAGCAAGCTACTGTATTAGATACTCTGCAACACTCGCTCAGTCGCCGAAGTACTCTTGACCAGGTCGTCGAAAAGTTGGGACGTCTTCCAGCCGCGCCAATTGACTCGGACGGGGTTCGCTGAAAATTTAATAAGAAAAGAAAGAGCAGTTTGAAGTTGCAGGTCCTTTTCGGTTGGTGACTTTAAATTAACTCATTTTAAAGTATATTCTTAGCTGGTGATAAATAATAACGTTACAAATCATGATGATGAAGATGCTTTTCTAAATTAAATTATAATCGAATACCGGTAAAGTATAAATTGCAACAGTGTTTAAATTTGCGTTGAAGTTTACAAGTAGATATACTGCTAGATATGCCAAAGGGTATTTAGAACCACACGTTAGTCCTAATTAGTCATATTATCAGGGCTAATCTCTACATATTATAAAACAAAGGCCCCCACCGCGTCTGTCTGTCTGTATATTCGCGATAATCACACGGTTTCACCATCAATTAGATATTTTTCACGGAAGTTTTTTATGTTTAATATATGTCCTCCGGGTGTTGCAGAAAACTCACGTAAAGCGAAGCAAAGCGAGGGCGAGTCGCTAGTTATAGATAATTATAAAACTTCAGTTGATTAATGATGTAGTATTGTAGAGGAACACTAAGAAAGGAAAATCTATCAAAAAATTTAAAATTAAAAATACAAACGAATTTAGAAGTTCCTCCATTTTTTATTGAAGTCGGTTAAAAACTCAAACGAGAAGATTACCTCCCACATTAGTGGGACATATAAACACGAGCTTCCATGAAAGGAAAGCCATTCCTATGGTTTTAGTAACTATACTTAAATAACGAAGCTATTGAGAAATGTGACGCAGATTTTTTTAACAAATGACGACTATTGATGACGTTTTTAATTTACCCGCTTTTATTTAGTAAGAACTTCCTACAACCTGTGTCGCAGACTTGCAACTTGAAACTGTAGCCAAGTCTTACATACAAGTAATATAGTAATAATGAACACGGCAGCCCATGAGTTTCGCTACCATAACAGTCGCCGCGCAGCTGGATGTTGATTCACCATTTCTCATTACTGTGACTGCCATTGTTGGCTTGCAACTATTCACATAAAGGTGCTATAAAGACTATAAAGTGAAAAAAAAACGATTAATTTATCTTCTAACAAGACAAGTACTATTAAATTGTCAACGTGGTATGTAAGCATAATGTTGATTTAAAACTTTGTTATAAAAAGTAGGTAGTTTTTAGGGTTCCGTACCGACGGGATCCTATTACTAAGACTCCACTGCCCGTCTGTCTGTCTGTCACCAGGCTGTATCTCACAAACCGTGATACCGGAACCGCTCGACAGTCGAAATTTTCACAGATGATGTATTTCTATCGCCGCTATATCAACAAATACTTAAAATAGAATAAAATAAATATTTAAGTGGGGCAACAAACGTGTTTTTTTGCCGTTTTTTGGTCGATAATGCTACGGAACCCTTCGTGCGTGAGTCCGACTCGCACTTGGCCGGTTTTTTTATCCTATAACGACGATTGGGATTCACCTGTACAAATTAACTTCTGATTTTATAGCAAATTCGGAATATTCACATTCATTTTTTTCCTACTTTATTCCTACATACTTGCAGGGTTTGGACGCGTTGATGTCTTTTGTATAAAAAAACATCTGAACCTCTCTCGCTCTCTGATTTGATTATTTAATGAGGGTCAGTAAGCCTATTTCTCGAATTCATCTATCTATTTGCATATATAAAAATAAATCCCGGCTTCCCTTAGTCACGCCATAACTCGAGAATGGCTCGACCGATTTAAACAATTTCTTTTTTGTTTTGTTCTTGATTATCTTGTTTTTGGGTGTGTATGAAAAATAAATCAATAAATCGGTGCCGGGACTGGGAGTTTCGAATAAACATACTACGTTAAATATCGTGTACATACATGGCTCTATTGCCGAGGTAATATTTGGTCAGCAACTGCTCAGAATCAGAACGAATGCGCATGAATGTCATCATGAACTTTGAATTTTGCCAGGTCGTTTTTAATCTTTCCTGCGCACTAAGCACAAGCTACAATATGCTTTGTGTTCCTAGGCCACGTCATAATACTAATATGATAAGCGTATCTCTGTTAAACATCGCGGCGACACGTCCTTTGTCCTGCCCATAGCCCAGCCTCCCTGCCCCGCGAACCAGAAACGACGTGGGATGACGTCCCGACGGCCGTTTATTATCATAAAATATTAGGAGGATTTTCCCACGCGCCGTGTAAATCATATTGCGCATGCACTCGACAACGGCTGTCGCGGCTTCGTCGTGAGTCGCATTACTAACATCAGCATCTTCAGCTGTATTAGGAAAGCTATAAATAATTGCCTTTAACTTGCTTAAAATGCCACGGTGGTGTTCGCGATACTGTAGCGAGCATTGATATTGTTGTTAGTGCCCGCTCCTCGTACATTATTGATGTTAACAGGAACTTATTCCGTGAGCTACAAGAGTCGACGGATTGTAGGTATATTATGTTGAGTGTAGGGTAGGGTCGTCTTCACGCTTTGAATGCCGGCCACACTCGGCTCCGCAGCCGCGATGGTAATCTGATCCCGAATGCTGTTGCCCCTCGCATTATCATACCGGCCTCGGCTCCCTGGTGCATCGTGAATTGCATTATACTACACTAATTACAAGACACAAAGTATTGATTTGAAATTACATTAAGAATACTTAACTTAAGAGCTTTTTGTTCATTGCAAAAACATTATTGAGTCAATAAGAAATAGCCTTTAATTCTGGTTGCTACACGCTATATTTAATTTATCCGGTGGAAGAGATAATTATGACTATTATTTACTTGTGCAAAAATAACATACACGCTATACAACATGCTTTATTTAAAAATAGGTAATACCTTCCACGAAATATGCAGATTGCTTACAACAACATCTTAATTCATCTCATACTTACTTAAATAATAGGTCAAGTAGTTTCTAAATAAAACGTGAGCTTAATTACAAACGTAACGCGGAAAAGAGTACTTATATACGAGACCTTTTTGAAACCGGTTAAAAATACCTAGTCCATCAGCTGGAAGTTCAATTTCAATTAAAGTGTCGTAGATTAATTAACCTGATTTGTTCGTATAACGAAGAAAACTCTCCGTTCTCATTTGAACAGGATTTTTCCGATACTCAGACTTATTGTTAATTAGGGTAGTTAGTTGAGAAAATGTAGTTAAAAGTTTAATTTGTGTCTAGACAACACGGAGCTCGTCAGATGGATAATTTTGTTCGATGAACGCTTAAAATAATTCGCTTGGATGTGTGCTCGAGCAGCAAATTGGATATAATGGTAAATTTTCTTTTGTGTTCATCCCCACAGTTACAAACATGATTGGTTGAATTTGAATGATGTCAATGCTATTATCATCCAGAGTTTTATTAAAGAAGTCAGATTGTGTTTAAAACGACGATTTAATCAAAGAGTTATTTTGAAAGTAAGCTCGTTGGTTTATCCATTATACTTACGCGATGTTCCGTCTTAAATTATTACGCCACCACAGAACCTTCTCGTGGCAGTATATTAACGTTAATTATTAAAAGTACATTATTTATTTTGATTCGTGTAATGTTGTTATCATATCACAGATCGAGTTTATTGGCAGCTCATACATTTTATCTACACTTATATTATAAAGTGGAAGGATTTGATTCGAACTACTGAACCGATGTGAAAATGTGTTCTTTCACCGTTAGAAATCTACATTATCCCTGATGAACTGAACATAGGCTATATGTTTTATTTTTCTGCGTGGACGGAGTCGCGGGCAACAGCTAGTTAATTATATGTTTGTATCGTCTTATATGGTACGTCATCGGACGTCATATTTCGCCGTATCATCGTCGCTTAATAGGGTGAACATTACGGGAGAACAGGAAAACTGCATTAGTTAAGTCGGAGTGTTCATTGACGTCCGCGCCCGAACAATGGACACAATCCCGCCATTGTTTCCGCTAATGTAATTACATGTGTCACTTACTTATTTAAAATTCAAATCTCTTTCTTTGTTCCCTAAATTTTAAATGAGATTAGTACTTTACTGACTAAACTTTGCAAGCCCTGGAACGATGGCATCGATGGCGTGACACCGACAATAATGTTACAATCTGTCGCCCCAGTGAAAAAGGGTTTAAGTCTTCTTAGGTTCAAGTGAAAACGGGTTTAAGTCTAGTGTACTCTGTATATAATTTATGCCCTTTTTATTACGAGCCATGTCGATCATGCATTGCCTTAATAATGTCACACGTGCGCCGGCAGGCTCTGGCTGGAGTCGGAATTGATAATGAGATTGCAGGGAATTTAATTTGTTTGGTCCTGTGCGAGAAGATTCTCGGAAGGGCTAATTTTATAGAACTAAAAGCCGTACATCGACACGGATCGCACCAGGAAATGAGCCGTTCCTTTGCAAATTACAACGAAATTAGGCGGACCCGATGTTTGCAATAATAAACGCGTCATATCTTGATTTCGGCTGACCTACTTTGAGATTATTAAGTACTGTATTATTAAAAGATCTGAGTAGGTACTTTGATCAACATCACATTGTCGATCTTTCTTTTGTTATCTTATCCATAAATTAAGATGTCAATATTTTTCTTATTCCAAATTTAGCATTGCTACAAAAGAAAGACGGTTTACAGTTGACTAGCTGTATTTCAAATTACATGTTTATTTCGCCCTAAATATAAATGATGGATCGAGGCGTCATTTATATCCATATTCGGCGCGGGAGTGACGTGGACGTGAGTGGCGGCAGATGTCATCGCCGTGCACCGCTGCAGCCCTCGCTTGATTAGCCGCTAGCCCGGCGGCACTGGGGCACGGTAATGACATTCAGTTGGTACGCACAGAAATGACTGAGTTATACTTTTCAAAAGCTTAATTGATATTGATGAAGGGCTTAAAAGATATTCGAGGTTGAATTTAATGATTGCACTTTGTAAACTTACACTTACGAGTTTCGCAGAGCCTTACGCCTAAAAAATAACCAGATCTCCCTAAACAGGACAGCTGTAACTTGGTTCCGTGTTTTTTATTCGTTTGCAATAAAATAAAGTAGCACACGGTAATGTCTAAGATTTGTTAATTAATTACAGAGAGGGCGGAATAGGCAGCGTCACGAACATTTACCTATTAGTGAATTCGGTCGTCGGGTGCCCTACATTTGGGATCCATTTTGTCACCAATTCAGGGCTCCGGTGGCCGAAGACCTATTAAGGCTCATATTGATTGGGACACGCGATTCTGAGATTACAGCCGGTACTCTGTTATTAGCAGGGACTTTTTAAAAGAGAAACAAAGAGAATAGTAACCTCAGTGAGCTTTTAAGGTAATACTAAATCCTACGAATGAAAAGTTACAAAAACCAGTATAATAAGAACCCACAAAAAGAATAAGGTTGTAAACAATTATTTTAATTAGTTATCTTGTCTTACTTGCCTGCGATTAAAGGTCATCCAGACACGGCGGAGATCTGACTGCTTCTTGTTAACTTATTAGATAAAAAGCCAATCATGTAATAAAATTAATAATGAAGTAACCTTGACCTGTGACATTGCTTGTAGATTTTTTCGATACGCATAACGAATATAACTTTCGACCTCCGGGTTTCATACGTTATTTTCTTTTAACGATACTTTAATGAGGTACAAAATATGAGTTTGAATTTTGATGAATTAAACTGTATACAGGATGTCCAAGAAACCGACGTCAACCCGCCTAGGGCTGATAGAGCAGTTAAAAAGCTATCGATTTAACTAAATTTTTGTAATTTTCCCTTATGTCCAGGTCACGAAAAATCATTATTTTGATGTTTTATTTCATACGTTTTCCAGTGGTATCTTAAATAATTACAATCATTACGAATCAGCGAAGTTTTTAAACCTAAGTATTTGTCCGTTTTTAGTAAAAAAAAAAAACAATTATCAGCCCTAGGCGGGTTGACGTCGGTTTCTGGGACACCCTGTATAAATTTACCTGTTCTTGACAAACACAATAGTTCAAAGAACAAAACCTAAACGAATCGTTTATCACCTTGTCTAGGCTGGGTCGGGTAATATATCCTGCGTTATCCCACCTACCGGGAAAATATGACAACCGCGCGCGAAAACCGATAAACCGCAGACGGAGCCGCAAACTGCTCTTCGCCAAGCAATTGGAATATTAAACATCCAGTTTTAAATTAAGTGCCCTATGAAAGTGTAGAAAACTACGTGGAAATAAATTTTACGGTCGACACGCAGTTATCCCAATAAACGAAAAGACCCGATCGATTGGCAATAAATTTTCACGAAATGGCTATCAATTAACACGGTTCCATTCTGAATTGTTGGAAAATTAGCGTTATTTTATAGATACCGCCTGTAGCCGTCGGTCGCCCGGCAGATTTATGGAGACTTGTTGACCCGACACCATTGCCGTGCCTTGCTGATCTGATCTAAAAACAATGGCACTACTCATCGTTATGGCTTGTACCTACACACCGGGAACTTTAGTATCGGCGGCCCATGGTTTCAGAATACTATTTAATATATAAGTCTTAGTATAGAAGTCTTAAGCCAGTTTGTTTATGCTGTTGAGTCAAGTGCCGCATGTCGCCATGTATGGCAACTAGTTCCTTTAGTGCTAACGTGTACCACAACAATGTGCCGACACTAAAATTTCCGAAGTGTACGAGCCATTTAACTAATCCATAAAAACGCAGCAATCAATTGATTCATTACCTGGGTAAATAAATAATCTATAGACAAAAAAGGTTATCTTACGTTTTTTACTGTATTCGTTAAATGTTACTAGCTGTTAGATGTTTTTTTAATTAATAAAACTGTATGATACTGATTAACGAGTATGCCAGTTTATCTATAGCTAAAGCCGCCATCAATAGAACGTGTAAACCAAGTAAACAAACCTTTTAGGCAATATTTCTTCGTAATTTTTTACACTAGCTCTTCATCACTACTAAATCCATATGCTATTTCACCACGTATTTTTGTAATCCTCATTGAAGTTTGAAATTATTTTGCAGTTGAGGTTATTCCGACATATTGCAATGACATATTTGTTTCGTTTCAAGTCTACAATTGTCTATTATGATGGCTGACTATAGTGTTGGCTAAATTAAGACTATAACGAGAAGTAGTGTGTTAAAACGATTTTAATTTCGGTGGTTTAGAAAACAACATGAAAAGCTGAGAAGGCATTAATGACAGGGCTACGAATTGTATACCGGTCCCTTTCATAATACATATGGTGACACATCTTCCTCAAAATATTCTAGTGATTCTGATTAAAAAATACATGTTAAACGATTTTCAATCTTAGTCTACTTTTTCCCATCACTAGTAAACTCGTCAAACCATAGACAATATCAATATGTCGCTTTGTTTACATCGTTCACAAGTTCTATTGATGGCGACTTTATCTATACCTACTAATATTGTAAAACGGTGAAACTGTGTGTTTGTTTGTATATTGGGGTAAACTTCCAGAGTTTACTATAAAACGATTAAAAAAAATAGTTTTACTGATAGAAAGTTACATTACCCCCAAGGCCATAATATTACCTAATTATCATGTTAAACAGCGAAGAGCAGAGAGGGCAGGTCGCTAGTATATTACTTATATTATATTAATTATAAACCCTAAAAGTAGGCTCTTGAAGCTCTAAAATGCGATACACCTTTTTAATTATGTACAAAGCTACAGATGTTTGACAGTAAACCGTTTCCCGAATCCCTTTCATTTAAATAAGTAAGCGATTCCATCCCATAAAAGGAGACTGAAATTGCCTTAATTTACCTTAAATTGTCCATCTTGTGTAGTTAGCTGGGGGTCCTTCGCCTGTTAGCAAATAAACTGAGCCCGCGAAAGTATTTAGGACAGAGGTAAGTAAGGCAGTGAATAATGAACTGCAGATTGCTTAAACAAAGTCTTAATTATTAGTGGCTCGCGCATCCTCTACAAACAAAACTCGAGCTGCTGCGGTGCCGCCGCGGGCGCTCGCCGGGCGCGGCTGTTCTACAATACGGTGCTTTAAAATTCAAATTAATATTCGTGTTTACTCAATCTTTTGCCTTGTTCACTAAGTGTTTTTTTTTTTGTTTAATGCGTTGGCTTCAGGTCAGCAAGGTAATAGATACACGAAGCGGTACAAAAATAATAAACTAGCTTTGCAGAAAAAAGTACTTTCGGTTCCGTGAGCCCTGTTTTCCTTAACGCTTGTCGAGTTAGTACCTATTTTAAGCCCATGTCGTGAAGACTTAAAATAACTTAATAATTAAAAACCGCCAACCAAATTTTGCGTCACAGAATGACTTAATTGAAAATAAAGGGTCGTTTTTATTTGTTTTATACGCGGCGCAAAAAGGTGGGTAGGTAACGACTTCGCCGCCGGCAAGATGCTCCCCCGTACCTGTTTCGAGAGAAGGGTAGATAAGATGGAAATCTAAACAAAAAGGCACAAAGACGCTCATTTATCCCATTGTGGTGACACGGTCGTGGCGACGCTCCTTGCGGGGCGCGGGCCGTACGTGAGCGTGACGCGGGGTGTTTGACGACAGGCGGATCCACGTTAATTAGAAGACCGGTCTTTAAATAAACGTCACTTTATTGTTTAATAAGGATTTATTGTGTATGTACCTAAACTGTTGTATTACTATGGTACAGGGTTAGTGCTGCTCTGGTACCTACTTAGTTTAGTATATCTCAATGGCAGCTGACCGACCAGACTACTGTTAGAATAAATGTGTAAGCAAACGCTTGACTTTTCTGAGTGATGTTTCTAAGGCCGGCATTACACCGGTTAAGTGGCTTCTAAACGGGCCATATTTTCACTGCAATATGTGGCCGGCAACTATTGGTGTCTTTCTCTAACATACGAGTAAGAGAGGGACACCAATAGTTGCCGACCACATATTGCAGTGAAAATATGGCCCGTTTAGAAGCCCCTTAAGTTATTGGTGTAAATTTTGAGACGCAACTATGGGTAAGAGTGAGTGGCAATTGTCTGCATCTCTCTCTTGCAAATGGTTTCGTTTCAAAACTTACAGTACTAAGTACTAACTTACAGGCGTAATGTCGGCCTAATACTTATAGGATTGTATTGCTTATTAATAGCTCTCAAATACTCACTACATAGAGCTGTGAAACTTATTTGGTTGCTATAAAATTTAAAAAAACATTTTTTTTCCTTTACTTTTTAGAGGCACTACCTCCAGACATTCGGGTATCTGAAGAAAGGCCAGCCCGAGGTGGAAAACCTGGTAAACGGCGACGCGGCCGAGTACTACGAGGACGACTTCAGGATCGCGATCAAAACCTTGCAGGTGGGTTAGCTCGGGGTCAAAGTCTAATTGTAAGTCTAAGGCCGCATTTCACCAAACTGGAATAAGGTCTTATATCTAGAGTAAGTCTTTTTCCAGTTTGATGAAATGCGGCCCAAGTGTAAACGTAGTGTGCCAGACCCACGCCAGACCATATTTTAGTCACTTCAGAACCTGTCCCACTCTTTAGACTTCACTCACTCTGAGGAATACGTTGCAATCTACAGTAATAGATAGGAAAGATTTGTATTTTTGTTTGTTTGTAACAAGCGTGGACCGATTTGAAAAAATATTTCACCATTAGAATGTTACATTATCCCTGAGTAACATAGGCTATGTTTTATTTTTATGCGCGGGCGGAGTTGCGAGCAACAGCTAGTACGCGTAGAATTAGTTTCCCGCTACTCCCCCCATTTCTTCCCGTTGGGGGTCGATTTTCGGAAAATCCTTTCTTAGTGCCACTTACATCATGAAAGGAACCCCTGTACCAATTTCAAGTTTCTAGGTACAGTAGTATCGGCTGTGCGTTGATATATAAGTCAGTCAGTTTTGCCTTTTATATATATAGATTTACAGACAAATAAACTGCAACAACTTACGTTTATGATTCCGTCAGTGTATATATGTCAATAATCACAAATGTCGACTCATACGCGGTAGTTCATCGGATCGAAAAAGCCTTATCGGATAACATCTACGAATCGTTCAGTACGTATAACACAGTTTTACTAGCACCCACTAGGTACTACCGAGTACCCATGGTACGGTTATCCTAGCGGGCTTGATCAATATGTCCAAGTTTACTATTAACAGCATTGGTAGGTAATTGGGATAGACCAAAAAAAATAACTCACGTTTTTACATTCTAATTCGAAAGAATGGGTAATTTTAAGAGACCAAATTCATTCATTCTGTATTTGGTCCAATAGTTTTGTTTTAATTTCTTTATTTGTTTAGCAGACATTTTATGGATGACATGATTATTTCAAATTTAAGTTGGCATTTTCTAATAAATTACAACAATTAAATGATATCTAATGATAAAAAGTGATTGTAATTGTAGTGTTAAAACATACTATTTCAAGCGGTTTTCGCCTAACCCGTAAGATACACCTAGGAGGGCTTCAAGCCGAAAACGAAAGTCATACAAAGGTTAAATATACTTTTGTCGAAATATCCGAAATAGAGAAATATTTCAAAAACTTAATTATGCAGAACGGCTTTAAAACCCTATTCCTCGAAATGGTTTTTGAATTTAGAGAATTGTAAAAATATGAACAATGCCAATTGATGTCACACGGGACAAAGCCAAATAGATGACACGCGACTAAATTATGCAAACGAAATTTCTAGCTAACTTAATGTCATTAGTCTCCGTCGGTTCTGCCAACGTCGAGTTGCAAAACTTTCGCACATTATTAACATACGTATGTTACTTTTCGTCTTTTCAGGAGTTTGGCGGCATTCCAGTGACCGGCATAATAGACGAGGCGACGAAGGAGCTGCTGAGCAAGAAGCGGTGCGGGCGACCTGACCGCGAGATCGGCTACGAGGAGAACACCCACAGGAAGAAGAGGTTCGCGTTCCAGGGGGCCAAGTGGAAACACACCAACCTAACATGGAGGTAAGTTCAAGCGCTTGTTTTTAGGGTTCCGTAGTCAACAAGGAATCCTTATAGTTTCGCCATGTCCGTCTGTCCGCTGTTTAACTTACAGGTCTTGGTACTACAAAGCTGTAATTTTTGGTGTCCGACATGCTCTTGCCCGGTTTATATTTGTACAAATCATTAAATTAATATCACAATTATCCCATACGCTTACTCCAATTAGGCACAAATAATAAGAAGAATCCGCGAGTGACATTATACCTACACATTATTAATTGTAGCTACTTACTTGTAGCCACGCGTCTCACCGGCGATGAATATATTTATTTCTCCGCTTAGATTTCAGAGTTTATTTCGTATAATCAAAACTTAGACACAGGATATCATAATTATTGTCTATAACTGATATAGGTACAAGTAGGTGTTACCATCGGTATTACGCATAAACTCTCTTATATTATCATATATCGACTAGCTCTTATACTTATCGTTAATGTGGCTAAATCCGAAACTAAAACCGCTATTAAGCAATCGACACTTATGCATTTATTTTTGTCATTATACATGAAACAAGTATTTCTAATTTGCCTCCGTTAATTGCCTCCGTTAAAAAAATGTTTTTTCTAATTAAAATAATGTGCACATAATAAATATTTGTTGTTTAAAAAGCGCCATCTATTGTTGAGTAGCCGTATTCGGTCACTTACGACATCTAGTATTACGTGCATGAATAACAAGAAACTTTGTCTACTGGACGATAGATGGCAGTGTTTTACGTATTTGGTATATGTCGTTAGATGGCGTTGTAGAGCATAATTTTGTTGTGTTACTAAAAATAAAAAAAATAATCTCACTCAACGGTACAAATAAACAGTTCGGGTCTCTTCGGGTATTACTTATGTTAGTTTAGAATCAAATTTTGACACAACATTTTAACATTATAAACATTATTATTTATGAACATAGTTTTTGGGCAGCGTACCTACCTACTCGTAAGTACCTACCTACCTAAATATGATTTAAACTTATACATGTACATATGTATCTACCTACCTGATAGACAATGGCTAGAAAGAAGAAATGAAGTATTAGGTGTAGCAAAATAAAATGGGCTTATAAAGAAAGGTCACTTCATGCAATAAAACGTGATGACGAACAATAAAGTTAGCAGCCTTTGTATGGATGGAATGCTCAGTTCGTTTGAACTTTCGTTTATCTTTTTTCATTTTTCAAACACAAACTCACACAACGGCCATAGAGGTCTTATCTAGATAAAAATAATACTATTTGGCGTGCAGGTAACCTATGAAGCTGAAACTTAGTAGACGGCTGAATTATTCTTTGGAGAATAAAAGTGTCGGGGACTGAAATGCAATATCTTTTCCAGAAATAGGAGTAGTTTTTAATGTGGCAAAGGAAGTTAAAAAACCTATTGACTTTTGTACATATTCATTAGGTATCTACAGGGTGGAAAAAACGAACGCCACATGGACGGCAATTACCTTAAATAGCAGATTCTACGCAAAGGAGACTTACCTTTATTTAAGAAAAAAAAAATCCTGCATTTATGTTCTTTTTCTGCCTTTACTGGGAATCGAACTGCGGTCGAATATAACAAAACAATAGAGTCGTGTGTTTTATGATGCAGATCAAAAGGTCATTGATAGTGATCATTTATATCTAATACACCTTAAACTAAATAAAGACCGTAAAAACAAAACACGACTTTCGTTGGATCGGGTGGCGAGCTTTATTGTTTTATCATATTCGACCAGTTCATAGTCATTAGTCATAAACTTTATTGCCATATGTTGTATTGAAAAAAATGTTATAACAAATTAAACCCTGGGAGGGCACTGCAATGTCAATACAATTACATATTTAAATGTTAAGAATTATTATTACCAAATTATTACATGCCAATATAATAACAGTATTGACGACGCGTTGGCCTAGTTGGTAGTGTCCCTGACTACAAAGCTAGCGGTTCTCGGTTCAAATCCCGGTATAGGCAGATATTTGTGTGATGAGTGCGAGTATTTGTTCCTGAGTCACGGATGTTTTCTATGTATTTACGTATATATTTCTCTTATAAGTATTTATTTCGTTGTCTAGTACACATAGTACAAGCCTAGAGCTTAGTTTGGCACAAGGTCAATTGGTCTGACATTGTCCCTGATATTTATTTATTTATTATTATATAAGTACTAACTATCTAAAAAATCTTTTAAGTCATAATAATATTTTAACATCTTTTTTTTAACTCGTTACAAAACGTGGCCATTTGTACAATATGTTTAATGCGGAGTGGTATCTTGTTGTACATTTTAGTCGCCACGTGGTGGTTACCCGAGCTCACAATTTTAATTTTATAAAGGAACTAATTTAATTTATTTCTTTTCCGTAGGTTGAATTTAATGTAGTCGTCCCTTTCTTTTCCAAACATGTTCTTATGACGTCTACAAATTTACAAATTTCATAAATATATATTGATGTCAGGGTTCACAACTTTCTCTGTCTGTTATGTTTAATAACGTTCTTACGCATTTTTTCTGTAATACAAACTATTTATCAATACATATATTTCGGGTAAGGTAGACAAATTTTCAAAAATTCATAAAGGCACGTTTTTTTTTCAAAATAAAAATCCTGAAGATGAATTTGCTATTTTCAATGTTTAAGGTAGGTAAGTAGTTGCCGTCCATGTGGCGTTCGTTTTTTCCCACCCTGTATAATCAAGACCTTTAAAATACTTAAATGTGCAAAACTAAATTAGTTGGATATTATACGGCACAATTTAGAGTTTGACCGCGCGGTTGAAAATATGTATACTTTAATATAGAATAAGAACCCATACGTACCTCGACCAAGAATTCCTCCTTCTATCGAGTCAGTAGGTAACGTTAACGAATCGTTTTAGAGAAAACGTGTACAGCGATTGAAACAGGGCCCCTGTGTCTACTTAAGTACCTACTAAAATTTTCTAACACAATCTTGGAAGTTGGCACTAACATAATGTACCTATGGAAACGTAAGTCTGTTTTAGGGTTTCGTGCGGATAAACTCTGTAAAAGAAAAGTAAGTAGGTACACGACAGTACACGTTCTCGAAAACGTGACGTATGATTATATTGTTCGACCTCCTGCTTTAAAAGAAATTGTATTTTTCACCCTTTTCTAAGTTTTTGTACGCCTTCTCTCACGTTTTTTTGTCGAACGTAAGCACAGTATTGTTTCTGTCGAGGTAGAAGGCGTATAAATTCACAATTAAGAGTTTTGAAAATATAATTTACTTAGAAACCTTACAATCTATCAAGTTAGCAAAAGTGGTCATTGTAGGAGAAAATGTGTTTTTCACCCTTTCCTAAGTTTTTGTACGACATCCCTCACGTTTCCACGCTTTGTTTCTATTTAACCGAGTATATGTACGTCATCCCTCACGTTTTCACCTTTCGTTTCTTTTCAAACTAGGTGTATTGACGAACTTTTGATTGTTTCTCGAATTCATAAAAATTTCGCAAGCAATTACCGTCAGCGGTTGAAGTGTGGGGCGCCGCGTTTTGTTTTATTCGTTACACCCCGTCAGCGCTATTTGCTTTAAGACCATCGGATTGATGACAAATAATAGTTAAATCACGGACATCGTAAAAGTTACGACGCTTTCCGGCCAGCTTAATTAAAAGAATATGTCCCTTCGACGCCGGCCGAGTCGATACCAGCGAGCTCCGCACTTCTCGGACAACCCCTGCTGCGGTGCCATTTACTCGTGTGTATTTTTTCACTTAGCAATATTTCGAAGTCTAATTCCATTATTCATTACGTAAAAGGATAATATTACAATTACGTCATTGCAAGAACCACGTTACTGTGTCATTTCGTCAGTCGATTTACAAGTGTAACGTGCCGCTGCTGGCTAGAGTGCATTTATGGTTTAAAAGTATTTCTATGTATAAGTA
Organism: Acleris cristana; assembly: GCA_948252455.1. Lineage (NCBI taxonomy): Eukaryota > Metazoa > Arthropoda > Insecta > Lepidoptera > Tortricidae > Acleris > Acleris cristana. The sequence goes on along the minus strand of OX411782.1, from coordinate 11,381,054 downwards.
CCTATATGTAGATAGGTAAGTTTTAATCTCATTCAGTGATTCACCAAAATCGACTTTTACTGATTTCTCAGTGTGTATTTTTAAATCTTACTGGTTACTTTAAAGTTATCGATGTACGTAAAAGAAATCACCACCGCATGAATTATTGTCAAACCTTTATGTTTATGAATGATCAACACTGTGTCAGATTAGGGATATAATGAGTACCTAGCTATCCCTGACGACTTAATTAGAATAATTTTATAAAAGCATTTTCGTGTCTGGAGAACTAACCAACTCACGTATTTGCAATTATGACAAATTGTATCCAGGTGAATTTATTTCCATTGAATCTATATATTAATATGAAAACATGAATAGTGCTTAATGTAGGTCGTCGCGCGGCCGCCGTTTTTAGATCTGCCGAGAAGCGGGTCGATACACGTGCTTGAACTAGTCTGCAGTACGAGACTATTTTGTATTTGACTTCGAATAGAATGTACAAACTTAACATAGGTGGCACCTCGAATTCGAATTGACACACTTTGAGCAAAAGGAATTTAAACTATGGGTGGCAACGACTTGAAGATGCCTCGTCTCTTAGGTACAATTTGCTCTTAAAAGTTTCAAGACGAGTAGGTATTGTATTAGTATATTTCAGGGATTAGTGTTTACTTGTTTCGTAACAATCGCGTTTTATAATAATGAATCAACAGTCCGGTGCCCGTTTCCGCGTTTTACGGTTATTTTGCAACGCCGCGCGGCTCCTGTATGCATTTATTCAGCGCGGGCGGCGAGTTTGTTCAACTTGCATCCCGAGAGGAGCGCTAACGTCTATTTGAAGTGGAAACAACCGCAGAGCACGCGGGTAATTTGAAAAGTTCACAATCACCTGCAGCACCGCGACTTCAGCACAATTTCCTGTCGAATTAATGGTCTGTCAATATTGTAGTCCTCCATTACTGCACGGGCAATAAAACGGGCAGCGCCATCTAGCGGGGGGTTTACGAGAGCGCGGCGCCGCTGCCGCTACGTATGTACTCACGAAACAATACTACGCCAAATACTGTCTCGCTCATAATGTCTAAATGATACTGTAACCTGCGAATAACACATTAAACCCTAAAGTGCTGGCCCCAATAAGTTTAGTCCGGCCGTAAAAATTAACGACGAGCGAAGTCACTAGCACATTACTCCGGCGCGAGACTTCATAAACATAAATATAGACGATCTACGTAATTCCTGAATTCGCGTTTTTCTGTACCGATTGTCTAATGACAGGCTTATTTATTTACCTGCTAGCTAACCTGCCTTATTATAATTAACAAGTAACTAATTTAAACAAATAAAAATACATCTCGCATCCGAAAAGGTCCAGTAAATTACATTTAATATGCTAGGGCATTATCGTTTGTGTGGCAGTCGGGTACTGTCTCTTATCAAATTGTAAAATAAACGAGCATGGCGCGGACATCCGATAGCAATACCGATAGTTATTACATGGAAATAAACAGTATTGTTCCACGCCCTGTGGGTGACAAGCAAGTGACAGGCGCTCCCGCGGCGCTGTCGTCGCCACACTAAGCAGGATAATATCGAATTGAAGCTTGAATTGAGCTGTAACAATAATTGGCTGAATAATGCACCGGCTCCCGCGGACGCGCCGCCGCCGCCGCGGCGAGTGGGCACACGGCTGCATGGTTCCGTGGGCATTGGCTCCATGTCCTGTAACTCTGAGGAACTTTAAAGGCAGACCAGAATAAGGTTACATTATATTGCTGGTTGAATAATGAAAGGTATGAGCAATTTGTAAATCCGTGTTCAGTAGTGAACGATTTATTACAACGCCATTGTGTACATGTATTAGAAATAGTTACACAGTCGCCATCAAACATATCGACAAGGTACTAAAATATCTAAACTTAACGTTAAAATTTACGGCGTGCTTAAAAATACTTATTTTAGATAATATTATTGTAATAATTTTTAATTATTTTATCTCTTTTTTGATATTTTGCAATTGTGTAGGAATATGTTTGATGTGTGTAGTTGATGGCGACAGTGTATTTTGCAGAAATTAGTTTTTGATAAGACAGGCTTGACTCAATCCTTAAGTGTAAAGAAGCATAAATGGGAATGCCTCTGCACTATCGCAACAAATCAATCTAATAATCTATTTTTTTCTATGAATAACAAAGTTGGTTGAGAAATAACATTTTATAAACTACCTATCACCGTCTGTTTGTAACGGGGCGTCCGGCGGAGATCGGTTTAAATTAAGGTTTCTGTCAGTTGTGATTTTCTTCGTGAGAAGGCCCGATATGTTCCGATGGCGTCGGCCGTCGACCGAGCTCAATATGTCCTCGTTAGCGCGCGGCTCCGAATACGACGCTGTGACTCCTGAAATATCAAGTTAAATAAAACATATAGAAAGAGTTTGTGAATATATCAACAAATACGTATAAATCCTGGACATACGAATTTAACTAATTAAATTTGAATGTATACGGCTAGATTGGGTTAAAGGAAAACCCGAATTTAAGTTCTGAGTCCCAATAATAACAGTTACGTATACTATACAAAAAATAAGCCATTGAGTTACAAAAATATTTGTAGTACTAAAACATCTACGCTAAAAAGCGCTGTATTGTCTGGAACACAGCTCTTCGTCAAAACTAGATCAATTTTAACCTTACTTAAACCAGTAAAACAATTTTGCATTGTCCCAATTTAATTGTGTTTTTTTTTATTCCTGTCCACTCCTAACGTATAGAGGAATCCACGTCATAGCGGCTCCCCACAAGTGTGCTCTCAGATAGCCAGTCCACTCATAAAACAGATGACGAGCTTGTATTAATTGTCCCCCCCCCCCAAACGCCCACAAACCCCATCCCGCGACCGCACAACTGGGTCGCCGTTTTCAATATTGAAGGCATTTCACAATTTCTATTGCTCTTTATGGCGATTGTACGACGTAATAAAGCTTATTATACGCGTTGGGTGCTGTCTCGGAGAAACTAGATTTGTTCATAATTTTAGTTTTTTTAGTTTACTTTTCTTTTTATATTATATCGACATCTGAACTAATGAAAAACCTTTGAAGTGAAGCTTATCGAAGTAGGTAATAACGTTATTAACTTGGCTGACTGCAAATTAAAAATGTCTCAAAGCATTTCAGTAGAAGGTAAGGGTTTACAGTAGAAGCAGTTCTAATTTAAAAGTACTTACTTACTTCCTTAATAAATAATACCTATACTGTTTGAAGAGATAAGGTTAATCGAGTTTTTATCCGATACTACTTCAACTCACTTTTACTGCCTGCGAGTAATTATTTTTTCTTTACGTCTTGTAGAAAATCCACAGTTTTTATTTTAAAAAAAAAATGCGCTAAAAAGTAATCAATCAGACAACTTTAACGATCTTACAACTTAGATTCGAATTTCGATGACTGTTTAAAACGATACACTGTAGGCTGAAACGCAGAACCAACTAAAAAAATATCTGACGCAAGCAACGGACATTTTATCACTAACTTATGTATACATATTATAAATAAATGTAACCGATAATTGTCGGAATACACGAGCCCGCACATTATCCGATAAACAACCGAAATTCCGTCGACGGCCATGCTTTCACGAAAAACAAACAGAAAGCAATTTTCCGCCGTATCACGTTACAATTGCTGTTTGCTGGAACTTTATTTCTTTCAAGCATTCATCACTGTACGCAGCTTAGTTAACAAATAAGAAGTCGCAAAAAGGTTGCGTACCCCTGGTGGGACTCGAACCCACAATCCCCGGCTTAGGAGGCCGATGCCTTATCCATTAGGCCACAGGGGCTTGGTGCGAGCGGCTGAAATTACTGTATAAATTCCTATAGCGATCAAAGAGTAATACAATTCCATAGAATGTACACTCGTATCAGGGGACAATGTCACACCAATTGACCTCGTCCCAAGCTAAGTTCTAGGCTTGTACTATGGGTACTAGATAACGATATAAATACTTACATAGAAAAATATAAACTTAAATACATAGAAAACAACCATGACCCGGGAACAAATATTCGCGCTCATCACACAAATATCTGCCCGCTTCGTAGGCAGGGTCACTACCAACTAGGCCACCGAACACCCAAACATTAAAACTTGCATCGTTATTACTATTGCTCATTTTAACATGATTTTAACTTATGTAGGATTCTAAACATATACCAAATCAAAAACAATGTTCTAATTCCGCGGCACCTGCAAACATCACATCTACAGTTTTCTCTTATCTTATGGTGGCACTTCACTAGGCTATTATTTGTCAAATATTTTTAGTTGCGTCTCGTGTTGTCTTAATTTTACCTGCCTAACCTTATATGGACACCAATTGTTGATCTTGCAATATCTATTGGAATAGTCCAAAGGCCGTGACCATTTTCTTTATGGTCTTTATGGTCTTTTTGGTTATGGTCACCTTTGATAACTCATTGCTCTCATTATTGCCTGTGCCCAGCAGTGGGACTGACGTGTTAAGGCTGATTATGTTATGTTATTTATGTTAACACTTAACTAAAAGTCGTTTCGTCATGTGCTAGCTTAAGTACCTATTGCATGAGGGATCGCTTTCTTTGTCAACTTAACTTTAAGGGACTTAAAGGCACTTAAAGGGAGCCTTTGGAGTTTTAGTAATAAAAAAAATGTGCTATCTACTTAGACGCTATGTTGCGGACAAGATAACTACTTACCTGGGTATTGATTCACTCAAAAGCAAAGGTGAGCGAATGCAGGAGTGAAGTCCAAGCGGCGAGTTTAAGTAGTCCCGTCAGAGAGAGCAAAACACATATTAGCGCGTGCATTCTAAATAATTAGGCAGCCCTATACGTTCGAGAAGCCATGCTGCCAAATTGAATACACGCGCTGAAATGTATTTTGTTCGCTTTGACGGGACTACTTAAACTCGCCGGTTGGACATCACTCTTGCGTTCGCTCACCTTTGCTTTTGAAAGAATCACTACCCTGTAAACTTTGCAATGAAATTCACGTAACACAGATTTAATAAGAATTAGTATGTAGTAGTGCACCTCCATTTATTATCTTGTCAGGCTATAACTATTTTTTTGTTACCGGTACAAAAAAGAACGCTTAACTTCATAATAAATAAACCTAACCTAAACTAAAAAAAAAAACAAAAAACAAAGAACAAATAAGACAAATGAGAACCTACTCGTTTTTTTGAGTCGGTTAATCCGTTCTCAAAAACGGCTCTAAAAATTTCGATGAAATTTTAAGTATTGGGTTAAGTATTTTTACGGGGGCGAAATATGCATCTGTGAAGTTGTCATCTCTGAGAAAATTCGTTCTCAACCCGAGCCATGCTCGGTCTTCCCGGTGTTTATTTTATTTAGATATAATAAATGATAGCACGAGCGAATACAGAGAACGGTGCTACCATCTATGTAAAGGTGTGACAGTTGTAAAAGAAACTAGTACCATTTTAAACCACAGCGTCGTCGCGCACACATCATAGCTGACGTCACGAATAGAAGCAAGCCACATTACTTTGTAGTTTTATAGCACATTTTCGAGATGCTCACCAGAGCCCGGATAGCTCAGTCGGTAGAGCATTGGACTTTTAATCCAAGGGTCCAGGGTTCAAGTCCCTGTTCGGGCGGTACTTTTTTTGTTTTATTTTTTGTTATTTTTATTTTATAACATTATTTTTGAACATTTTATCACATTTTATTATACCAGTCGGGGATATTTTTTTTGTTTTATTTTTTGTTATTTGTATTTTTATAACATAATATTTTTGAAAATGCTTTTTTATTAACCAGTAGCGAATTAAGCTGTTTCTTGTTTATATAATACTAATAAACTTTATAAATTTCTTGTTCTTTTATATGGAATGGATTGCGTTGAATGGGTGCGTTGATTTTGACGTCAAAGGTTGCTGGTAGTTATCATTATTTTCGTCAACATATTGAAGACAACAACGACGGCGGGTGTAACGCCCAAATATTCACCCATTTAGTTAAAAAAATATTTGTCTAGCAGATGTAGTGATTGAGCTTATTATATTAGCTTCAGTATCTATCAATAAACTAACTGAGAAAGCAAGATAAATACGAACTTATCCAAAAAAAAAACGATGGGAAAGGATTATTTACTTCATCTGTTCCTATATTGATGCCAACATGTCTTGTCATTGTTTATGTGCAATAAAGAGTTTACATACATACATACATGAAGCAAGTGATAAGACTCAAGAGAATGAAAAAAAAACATACATAGGTACATCATAATTTTAAATATAATTTCGGCAATATAATTATGTGTAAGCTTTAGATTTGAACGCGTCGGAACTTGAAAATTGAGTAAATCAAACAAAAAGTGCATTTTTTTAAGTTTGTTCCTTAAAATGGTCTGTTTTTTTTTTAAAGCAATCAAAGTTAGGTATTTAAATTATCCAGTACCTAGTGCTGTTTGACCTGTAACTCGATTATTTATTAAAATGTCACTCAAAAATTCTGACGTCGATCATTACGTCATTTGTTGCAAACCGAATCCTAAATTACTACTTTGACAAAAGTACGCCTACGACTCCGAAGTCGAAATAATCGATTCTCTTAAAAAATTGTTAATGACTCCATTTGCCTGATTAGATGGTTCAGTGATAGCGCTGAATGGCGCGGATTCAAATCCTGATGAGACATATTTTATCTCGGTCGACTGTTTACTATCAGAGTCGTTGCGGTAATCAATGTACAGTCAACCAATTTTATTCCTAGGCCACTATGGACTTTATCAACGTGACGTTATAAACTGAATCATAGCAAGTCTCTTACGTTTTGGTTGTAAACGTCACTTTAACATAGGTAGTCCATAGTGGCCTAGAAATCTAATTGGTTGACTGTACAATCGAACAAAGAAGTGGTCTGCAATGCTAAGGGTAAAGTTTATCGGCACATTATGAAACTACTAAATTCACGATAACCACTGACTGATCCTACTTGTGTTCAAACTTCAAAAATAAGTCATTTGCCTCTACTGCTTTTGTACTAAATTTCATGAAGATCAGCGCCTCTATTCCCGACGGTAAAAACGGTATCGTAGTTTACCTGTTTTGGTATTGTTATGACGTCAGACGCCATTACTGTCAAGTAAATAAGGGCTATCAAAACGGTGACAATACGATAACAGATCAAAAACGATATTGTTTTTACCGTGTTGAATAGAGCCCCTTATATAACTTATTATCATCGAACAAACAATACAAACATAATGAATGCCACGCCGTCCCAGTTTACTGTAAAACCTCGCTTGATTTGAAGCGATAAGTTTTCATTTGATGAAGATACAATTTTGAAAGACGAATACCTCTACAGTAGAATCTAACGTGCAATCAATCTTATTTGGTGCACTACTGTAGGTCGAGTATGGACATTTCAATCATATATCACGTTTTCGAAATGCCTTTACGAATAGTAAAGGCAAAACGCGTTCGAACAACCTATCCGTAGCACGAACCCCTAAAACAGACTTATTAAATATCGTTAATACAAATAGATGACAACGACAATCCATGTGATACGCCAGCACCGTCGTGTGCGCGTCAGTATTGTTCTGAGTCATTGTTGTGATAGTCTTATCAAGTTATCGCTACACCCGACCCAAAGAGCATAACCTTAAAGTAGTTGACCTATTAACAGTTCAATAAATAAAACTATACATGATCACAAAGGTGGTCGGTGTAGATGCGATTACACTATTCGGTTTGGCCGTATTCGACTGCAGCCCGTATTCGGTCACCGAGAAGTGTAAACGGTTTTCATAGTAAATAACGAATCCGGTTTAACCGAACGCAGCCGACGCATTCGGTCGCCTACTACACTACACATATTTTTTATTGGTAGGTACATGAAAAAATTAGGTACATAAAAAACTGATTGGAAAAAGGAGATAGAACAGTGATATATAAACCATAGTTTACAATATTGCTTAGACAATGTGAACTTAAACAGTATGGTCGAAAGCTGTTTCATAATTCCTTTCAGATGAAATGTCTCTAATAGGTATGTTCTCTTATTTTAACAGTAACAGTTGTTGAACGTTATTTGGTTGATAAACTTATACCGTGATTAATTGATTGATTGATGATTAATGATTTACATTTTTTTCGAATTCAAATGTTACACATTTCTTTACTTACTAAGTCAAACTAGGAACCTTTATAGTTTCACCATATGCATCTGTCCGCGGTTTAGTTTTGAGACTCCTAATACTACAAAGCTGTAATTTGGCATAGCTATACATTACTGCCAAATTTGTAAATAAAATCTAGATTTTTTTTAAAAGCAAACTTACTTTTTTATGTTATAGTACTCGAGTGAGGGATCATTGGATAGCTCTTAAAAATCATTATGTACATGTTAAGATTTGGGGGACCGTTTTAGAAATATTTAACTCAAAATGTGTAATTTTCGCTTGAATTGTTTTTCTAGATGTAATGTAGTTTTTCGACATTTTAAGTTAGGATCATCGGCAGCTCTAAATGTCGAACCGATTTCGGTTTTCGCTCGTAAATCGCAAACTCGAGAACATTCCGGACTCCGGCAAGTATCCGGTGCGTCTGAAATTCCAATTAAGGGAAGCTCTAGACGAGCTGGAGCTCAGGTCGGCTGCACGCGGCGATCACTCACTTGCACTTTTAATTAATTTATTTATCGGGTTCGCGGATCGACGGCGCAACTCGCGCCGGCGCCCCGCCCCGCCGCCGGCTATATAACCGGAGCGGCACCGGCGCCGGCCGTCAGTGCGCTCAGGCCGCCGGGCGCGGCCGCCCGCCGCGGGGGCGCGCCGGAACGACGAGGGTTACTTTACTAATTTTCAAAATACTTAAAAACCTCAAGGGGAATTAAAAAATAAACCGGGGCTGTATCCGGAGGCGGCCGGCGCGAGCAGGTGAGTCCGCGGCACCCGACGCGCCGCTGCACTACAGCTGTTTTACTTGATAACGTGTTATTTCCCGGCTTATCCGCTTATTTCCTGCCGCCCCGATGTCCTCCTGACTTGATTTACATTTTATTTATTAAAGTTCCTGTTTCATTGACTTTGATTACGTGTTTTTGTCGACGTAACTTAATTGTGCGCCTTTTTTCAATAATTTGGTTAAGATTGTCTTAAGCCTTAAGTCGGTCCGTTTTTTATTTTGTTACATGTTACCAACTTACTTGGTTTAAACTTTTATTGACAACCACATAAGGCCTGCGACTTCGTACGTATAGAATTAGTTTCCCGCTAGTTCACCCCTATTTCTTCCTGTTTTCGAAATATCCTTTCTTAGTGCACCCTTGGGGTAACAAATAAAAATTCCATCTAAATTTCAAGTCGCTATGTCCAGTCACTGAGGCTGCACGCCGTCTGTCAGTCAGTCACGGAAGAGTTTTATAACTTGGTGTTTTCTAGAAAATAGGACTACAAAAAATGTAACACCACCAAAATATCACTTATAATCCCACCATAAATAGGTTTATTTCGACTGCTTTCGTTCTACATATTAATTATTACGCGAAACATTTAACTCATCCGCGCCCAATGATAAGAGCCCGCTCCCGGCGCGGCGGCCGGCAACCGGCAGCCGGCCGGCTACCGGCGCGCCGGGAGCCGCCGTATGCCGGAGGATAACTAAGTAGATACGCTTGGTCTCAGGCCAAGTATAGACGGCAGTAATTACTGTCTCAGGAGCTGCCTCTTAATTTGCTTAATTTGCCCGAACCCACTCCTGCGAGCTAAATCGCACGGTTTAATGGGATATTTGAATGATGCGCATTGTTCTAGGAAGCTTTGTGTATGCTCCGACCGGTTCCTTGTTCCCGGAACAATTTTATCCGCGGTCTTCGAATCGTAAATTTTCCCCGTTTAAATCCCACTCAATACCGACGTTAGTTCAATCAGAGCTGTTTAAATAAATTCGATGACCAAAAACAACAACTATAGAGTAATCAGAAAAATATATCATACTAAAGATTGCTTTCGTGTGGTTTGCAATAAAAGCCGGCGAGTCCGCGCGGACCGGCTCCGTATTTAGAGCATGAATTTTAGATACGTGTAACCGAGGACAATATACTCGAATGTTTGGGCGCTATCCATACGTAATGTCAGGTGCGGACTGCGGTTATTGTACGGATGATATTATTATAAATGCTGGCTCATTTATTGTTGGGCATTATTATACCGCCGCCGTGCTGTAGATTATCAAATAAAACCCTACTCTTATTATAAGGGCGGTCACTATATCCGTGCTGGCGGGCAGGCTGCGGCTTAGCCCCTTGTCCTTTAATATGCCCGCTTAGGGCAGCTTACAAATACATTAATCATGCTACTTACTACTCGGAGCGATATCCGTCTTGGAGCAACTGACGGGACACGTCCGTGTTCGGTTGTCTGTTTGATGTGTCCGGTATGCCGGAGTCCTTTAAACTGTAAGGGCTTCAGCAGCGGTCCTCGGGCGCGTCTCATTCGCGCTAATATTAGGATTTATGGCGCACCCCGCGCCGCGCCGCGTTACACTAAACAAGGATGATGTGACACCATTTAGCGGAGATGTTTTTGTTCGAGCAATTTTGCCTAACGCTGCCATAAGACTTGAAAAAATTCAACAGGCCTGTTCTTGCTTATTGTCAATGTAATAAAATTGAGACAAGGAAAGAAAACAGCAGCCGCAATTAATCCGAGAGCTTTTATGCTTTATTAAATTACCGATTCCATACAACCAGAGTTTTTGTGTGGTTAGTAAAACCAAATAAATGAACCCCATAATTAAACTTCTAAAGACGCACATCCCGGTCGCCAATGTTATAAAGTAATTAATGTTACGAGACTACCCCGTATCGGTGTAATACATTGATTTCCAACGTGACCTATTCTTTTATTCATTACACGAATTCATATCTGCAGTGCAGTACAAACATTTTAATTGCCGGCCGGTTAAAAATCTTTATTCAATTTTGTAATAAAACGTACAATTGTTAAGCATCCCTGAATTCAGCACTGTATTTAAAACAATTGTATTGTGATATTTCGCCGAAACGTTTAAAGTAAACGTTCATTTACCGATTTAAAGAGAGGCAGTGACAGGCGCTTTAACTGTTATTCGTTAGCCTTTGAAAAAAAGCCAAAATGTCTATGGACAGGAAGGTGAGCGCAGCAGGATCGGCTGAAGAGTGAAGCTCAATCAAAAATGTTTACCTTCGAAGTCAGCGCGGCCAATATCTCAGCCCCTACCGAGTCGGGCACATTAGCTATTCATGTCGGAGCAATGAGTGCAGCAACCTCGTCGATAGAAACTCTGCCGAGCCAAGAAAGAGGCCGGGGCCTTAATAAAAGGGAATTATAGCTACGAGTACATTCTGTTAGGTACATGTTTTTAATTTCAAATTTACAGCTTAATATGTGGCGGCAAACTTTTAATAGTAAGTACAGTAAACCAAATCAAAATAAGCAAAATAAACTTATGCCGGGAAACGGCCTGGCGTTACAGTAATTTGTGAGTAAACCGTAGCAGTGTTTTAAATCAAAACGGTTGCATTTAAGCAGATTAATATAATAATGTGTAACTTCAACGCCACATTTCGGGTGGATTGAGTATTGATAGCCAGTCAATACCTCGTTATTTAGCAGGACAGTGCTGATGAAAGAAAGATGGAGTGCTCCGAGCACCGCGCCGGCTTGCGGCGACATGGCGCTCAAATTATGCAAAAATCAGTATAAAATCCAAACCAGAAAATCGCTTTTCGATAACACAAACTAATTGGGAATCAATTACAACAACGCAAAAATCCTTATAACTACAGTGCGACAAAAATAACGTTATCCCATGTAAATATTTTAGGACACTTAATAATTTGACTACGAAACCCTAAAAAATTAAAGTTGCTTGTAAGAATACAATGTTGGTGGTCAATGTGATCTCTTTACGTGGACAGACTCACAGTTTTGTCGATTGGATAAATCGAGGGCCGTTTCAAAACTCTTGTTACGGGCGATCCAGCTCGTCTATAAATCAGTATTTGCTGCAAAAAGAGCAAAAGGAGCCGAGCAACGAGCCCGCAGTGGCAGGTCGGGCGCCGGGAGGCAGCGCTGCGGGGACGGCGCCGCGGGAAGCGTTCTGTGCACCCGAACTGAAGTCGAGTTGCTTTAAAGGAGTTTATTTTATTGTAAACATTTACCTTTTTGCCATCGAAATGTTTTTAATCCAAAAAAAACTCAATCATCATCATCATCATCATCAGCCTATATTTATTAGTCCACAGCTGGACTACTTGCCTGCGCAGAATTGTTCAATCAGGTACTTAAAAAACACATAGTTTTCCTAAATAAAACCTGAGTAGCCAGCTGCTTAATTATCTGTTTGCAAAAATCAGAAAAATTGTCTACTCAATAGCAATCGTGTACACAGGAATTATTTTACAAATTCAGTTTTTGCCAAAATACAACCAACCAATTTTATTAAACCTTATCATAACGTTATCTTGTAATCTTTGACAAAACGTAGCTGCGAACAACAAAGATTTGAACACCAAACGTCTACATCGAGCGCGCTGCTACGACGTTCGTAGCACGTCGTGAATTTTGTAGGGAATAAGGCTCGTAGCCAGTTCTCTTGCCGGAAATTGAGCGGCGCTAACAACACAAATAACTACTCTCTACTGAAATGTAAATTTCGCATACCTACAGAAATATCGGTAATCATATCAAATACGAAATCTGAAAGGAATTTTTGATGTAAACAGGAAAATCTTTTCCTTATTCTCAATTAGCGCGCACTTAGCTTTAATTACTGAGTTCACGATTCACTTCCTTATTAAAAAGCATAAATCGTAGAATAGTAGCGAGTCGAGTTCGGTTAATTTAGTCTTCTTTATTTCAATGAGGGCAGACGGCTGATTCCTTGTTAATTGCGCGGATGCCGAATCGACTGCAAAATGCAACTCCGCTGCAACAAATTGGACGTAAATGTTTACCTGCAAAAATGCTCCTCTCTTAATTGTTCAGTAATTTGCAGCAGTACGCATAATTAGGTTTATTTGAACGCGATCAACGTTGGAGCTCACAACTTATTCAATAAGCGTTTCAATAATGTCCTTTATTCATTTTGGTACTTACTGACATATTCTATAAATAATGTATTTTTTTCCGTTAATACTTATATTCTATTCCATTTAATAAATTTAATTCAATATGTACATTATCTGTTTAGGCTGGTGTAGAATAAACATCGTTGAAAAAAATCTATCTATGTATATCTATTGTGAGGTCAGTGTGCCTAATTAAGTCCATATCCGTCCAGCCTTTTATGCTGTGCTAACCTAAAATATTTGTAGGTTTTTTAATTGAGCTTAGTTATGTTATACATTAAATTAGATTGTTGAACAGTAAGTACGTCAAGAACTGGCCAGTCCGGATTCGCGAGAAATGGTGTAATGTAACTCGCAATAATCGTCCGGCCTGAACCGGATCACGCCGCGCCCGGACCGGAAAGCTCTATTAAAGAGCTTTAAAATTCTCTTCCGCGAGTTATAAAGCCACCGCCACAAAAACACGTACAATCGTTAAACTGATATTTTACGTCGTTAGGGGATGAGAAATAGCACTAAAGAAACGGCTGAAAGCAGCACTTTAACCATGTTTATTTAGCCATGAGTAACTAGACGCTTCGAAACCATAAAATCATTAAGAACGCCTTTATACGTTTTCCACTCGGTACAAGAATCGATACCTCGAGTGATTGAGTTTGGAACAAACCGCTTGTGTCATGCTAGAAGCAGCGCGCTGTAAGCGGTGTCATGAGCGGACATAATGTTGCTTGCATTGTTGTGTTTAACGTATTACCTTAAGGACGGGAATATACACAGTAGTTAAAATAAAATAGGGGCAAATAATTTTTGAATCTAAATTAACTTAGCTATGAGTGTTTAAGTGGAGCATCTTTCTTTTTATTTAACGCTTTATATCTTTATTCTAACTTAGTATCGTAATTGGTACTTGTAAGCTTAAACACATACATTTTAACTCTATATTCCTGGCTGAACTAGAATAATATGATGGCTAAGACAATCGTATATACATTTTAGCGTTATTCCAAGTTGCCCGTCGGCAGAGGCTCGCGCCGGACGCACTCGAGTGCTCCGCGGCGGTTCCGTCCGTTTTCTCGGCGTTATTTTTACCCGCGAACCGCGAGCCACACTGGCGCCGTCTTATTATGCAAGGTCATTGTAGTCTCTCAACACTCCACAAAATCACAGTCTGAATGTTGTGTTCCGCTTTCAGAAATTGTTCTTGTTATTTTTAGTGTTTCACGGCTCTCTAAACTGAAGTTTTACGCTTCAAGACAGCGCAGCGGGTAAATCATTCCTATTCGTGGAGTACACAGCATAAACCCAGACGAGCCTAAGGAAATAACTTTATAGGAAGAAGACTATTGTAAAAGTTGGAATTGTCAAGTGAGCTTATTGTGGCACCGCCTCGATCATTGAATGCCCTAACGCAAACCTTGGGAGGCCAACTGGAGTGTTTGCTCAGGCGACGACTGCCCGTCCGGGCCGGGCGACAAAGCCGGACTGGAGCTCGCAGCGCAACTGATTGCCCGGACATCGTCAACAAGGACGCCGACTCGAGCCGGATTTGATTCAATCAAAACAGTCGGTTTGATGTCTATGTTAAAATCGTGAATGCACTTTCGTCGAGGCTCTCCGTCGGTGTCCGGGCTCGGCACGTCTCCGCCGAGTCAGCGTCGCGCGCGCCGCACGGGCATGCCCCACCATCGTTCCAGAAAATTTTGAGCGCCATTTTTATTTCATCATAATTTCGTTTTCAATTTCTAGCGAGGGCGTCGGCGGCGGCGAGATTGGCGCGTAAAACTCGCGTAAACATTCGAGCGGTTGTGGAACGGTTACTCGCGACTGTAACCAGTTTATGCCGGTGCAGAGTGTAAAGAGATAAGGTTCTTTATGTGTGTAATCATTTTGTGTTACGACGGACGTCGGCGGTCGTGAGTGTTATTAAGGCGCTTGTGACCCCCTGCGTCGAGCTTTGCAAGCCGAGATTTCAAAGCACAAATACAAAGGATTCGACCGCGGCGTAAGCGGTCGCTTATACGTCAGCTCTCGTTTCGTATCGCTCAACGAAATTAAATCATAAACATGAACAGTTCCCGAAACACAACTGCTTGTTGTATTTAAGTCACCGTGCTCAGAACAAATTCAAACGCGGAGCGCTCTTTATCCTCCGACCCCCGTTTTATCAGGCTCTATCTACTTTTTACTACGTGCTTACTTTTATCAAACCGTTTTCCTTTTTCCCATTTCCATCACACATTATATCGCCCGACGCCCATGAATTGGCACAGTGTGATTACAAATTTAAGCAGTCGCAGCTAATATGAATGACAACGGGCCGACCTACTCGACATTCATTTCCCTCGGCGCACCTCTCTTATAATAACTTACACGGTAACTTTGCCTTAAGGTTCGAATAAGCCGCGAGGGGCGATGGAGAACGGCATATGAGGCTCCCGAAACCGACCTACATAATGTTGACAGCGGCTTCGAGTCAAATCAATTTATACTTACTGTAATAAAAGAGAAGAAACTTTGTAAGTAAAAACGTTCGTTTCACTCAGCTCCTGAATGGGGTGAAATTACAGGCAGACTACAATTTTCGGCGTTTGAATACATATCTGATGAAGGCGCAGGCTTTGGCGCCCTATAATCCAGCTTCGACCCTTGAAAGCGAGTGAACGAGCGGGTGGCCGATGCTAGAGTGGCCCTTCAATCAGCCCCTCCTTGCGGCTGCGGCGGGGGCCGGGGCGCCGGCGCCGGGCGGCGCGGGACGAGGACCTTTGAGCTACAAGCTCTTTGACACGAGCCACTGGCGCACTCTTCAAGTAATGATTCATTCTGCTGATGACTGACGCGGCTAATGCGGCAGTTTTTTAAATTTCTTCCCTGATATTTGGTTTAGGATTAAGAATACGGTGGCCATAAATAAGATTCTCTCTCTTTCGAGAGAATTAGAGTCTCTTTATGTTCGTTCGTTCTCTTTGTGATAAAGTTGGTTTGTTGACACTTATGTTCACCATCGTTCACCGATCGTTCACCGATCCTTATAGAGGCGGAGGTAATCAGTCAGTTGACAGCCTGTGGAGTTTGCATCTGTTTTCGATTAACGTAGTAAACCGGCTTAGTGCAAGCTTAATGCAGAACAAGTGGATCGGCTGCTCGATAAAGTGCGCTACGCATTGCCGACACGCATCGGCGCACGGCGACAAAGTCGCCTATTATGCCCGGACTTTATGATAAGCAAGATTAAAGCTGTCTCCCAAAATACCTATTAACCGCCTCCATTTCTTGATAATGTCCAAATACCTGAAAATTAATCAGGATGCAAAAGCAGTGAATCTTTTCTTTTCCTGACTTTGCGTAAATGGTTTATAATAAAGAACCAGAATAAATATAAACGAGGTAACCCAAGTGTTCAAAACTTAAAGTAAATAGATGTTTCCTGTGCAATTGGACGGTAGTTAAAACAGTTTCCAAGTTAAAAGAGTTCCAAGTTAAGGCTTTCAAGCTGCGAGCTGCCTTTTGACACGAGCAACTGCTTCAGTTTTCTACCGTAATTTTGTCTCATAAATAATAAACCATAATTTAGAGGGACCATTAAGGTAAAAAAATGCTTTATTATTTAAAAGTTTGATTATTTTATTTTTTGGGTTTAGGTACTATTTTTAATTTACATCTTTATCTGGTCAAGTCACACGACATATGGGATTAAGAATGATACTGATTTAAAAGCGTTATAATATTAAAACATTATATTTATCAAAATACACGAAACCGAAAAATAACAAGGGGAGTCATTAAATTAAGACCTATTTTGTGGCTTTACTTCTGTCAACTTTTGTCTTTTTAATTAATATAATCCACAAAAAAATCCAATTAAAAGTTGTGTTCCTCTTATCATAGCTTAGGCTCGGTAAGCGCTGCGGGCTCGTTTGTCTCGTATTTAAAAATGTGAATACCTAACACTCGTTTATTTAACGATTTCTACTTTTTATGTTATTTTACATTTAATTAACAGCATCATATTTGCTTTACATCACATGTAACATAATTTAAACCAGAAGTTCTTTCTAAAATCAATTACTTAAGTAAGTGTATTTTTCAATATTTCTATCCCGCTATACGGTAGCGCCAATATAATATAATGTATTCAGTTGATATGAGCTCGCGGAGGCGGGTCGTTATCATGTCAAAGAAACTATCGCATTACCGCACTCAAAGACTGCGGTTTGTTTGATGTCTGTCACGGCCGATAGATCCTACTCAATAGTAATTCTATCTTTTATATCATCCTGAAAATTATGAAACTAACTTTTATAATGAGAACCTTGTGGCCTATTCAATATTCATTCAAGGGAAATAATTTGACAGAGTTCGGTTTTAATAGATATTCAAAATGAAGATTTACAAATATCTATACTTTACATTAATGCAATTTTACCGAAGACAGATGTGTATTGTGAGTTTGTGAGAAAATATCCTTAATACATCTGAAATGGCGTTGGAGTTTATGTAAATTGTAATACACGTTCAGAATATTTCGTCTGCGATGCAATGCGACTTCTTCCGCATTCACATGCTGTCCGGATCAGGGGTCTACTTTGAGGCGATTTTAAATACGCAGTGGTGTTATGAAGGCGAACGGGCACCCTCTGGCCTAACTTAGCCCCTGCGTTGTGTTTGGTTATGCCTTTGGTTCAGCTGAGGCCGTTAGCGTGTCTTTGCCCATCATATTCCTTTCCGGCACGCATTTCTCGACTGAAAACGACGACTTACGATAAAATTATTTTAATCGTCTATCCGCAAAAGTGTGAAAGCGAATCATAAGCCCTGTTAAATCCTGTCTAAGAAACTCATTGTAGCTATCCAAGCCGCTGAATTTATTGTCTTTTGTAGTTTCCTTTATATAAGAGCCACTTGTGCGTTCTCTCATTTAAGTTTTGTGAGAAATGTGCCTATGTAGATACTTTCAAAAATTAAGTTTGTGAATGTCCTGACTATTTCTTTATCGTATGGCTTAGTTATACTATACCTGTGGTTATACACGAGGTAATTACAACAGAATAACTTTAAATAATGGTATTAAAGTTGACGCACGCCCTATTGAAATAAGTAATAACTGCACGCAACTTGTCTAACGCCACACTAAAAACACTTTTAATGAAGTCGAGCGTAAATTCAGCTGTTGATAAGTCCGTAATTAACATCTGCGGTTAAAGTATTAATTTCACCATTAATTTTGAGTAATTGCTCGGGCCTTTATAATTTTGGCAGATATTACTCCCTTAATTGTATTTATGCCCCTTTTTGTTTTTCCGACCACATGTATCTGCGTCTACACTTAATTGGTTTAGAGCGGTATTATGATACATGAGTATGAAAATAAATAGGTTAGCGCGTTTCGTAATTGTTTTGATTTATTACTCGGAAGGTCCGCGCTTAATGCGGAAAATTATAAAGTTTCAGGCTACAATTAAGATTTTTATCTATAACAGCCGTAAAAGCAATTTAATAACTTAATTTTCATATTTGTTTCCAGGTACGTACCGGTCTTGTACTCACGTAGCCGTTGCTCTTCTCGTGAAGGTAAGGTAGCTCGTAATCGCCGCGGATCGCGACTGACTTTCACCCGGTTCCAGGGTCTGTCTCTCGTCGATTGTTACAGTTTTTAATAAAATATGATAGATAGATGTATATAGAATATAAAGTAGGTCTAAGTAGGTAGATGTATTAAGTAATTACCGGCAGTTAATTGAAGAAAACTGAATATCTTTAAAACACTTTCTAAAGGGATTGGTTTCCGATATTCTACCAAACCGATCGGAAACGGCAATGCAATAACACTGATTTGATATAAAACGTTTGAGTGAGTTGAGTAGTTGTCGGCTTTCTTACGGGCGGAAGCAGCGCGTCCGGCCGGCGGACTCGCCGCAGGATGCCGGCCCGAATTTATGAAGGATCTTTTCAACGTTTGATATTCTGCAAGATGTTCTTAGATAACTTAACACATTTTCAAACCTTCATGTTCACTTTTCAGCGCAAAATAACTCATACTCATACTCATTTATTTGAATAATCATAAATCAATTACTAAAAAACTATATAGGGGAAATTTTACACGTAAAGGTTACGAATCTTACCATCGTAATTATAATATACAAAGTTATAAATATATAATGGGTCATAACATAATACATAATGGTCATAATAATTATAATTCTTTGTTTTCTGAAACCGTAAACTTATCGTATCATATGTATATTATGATACGTACCCGTAAATTTGCCTGAAAGAGACTTGGATTTTACCTACTGCTTAAACATGTAGTAAGACAGCAAAGGTCACCGTTTCCCTAAAACGTATACTCGTCGATTAGTGACAAGTTGGGTAATCTCCCGCGGCGTTAGTGAGTAGTTGCCGAGTGGCGAGAGCACTAAAAGGCATTGCGATAATCCCGCTTCCGATATCGAAGAGCGGCCTCCGAATATAATATAAATAAGAATCACGTATGTAATAAGGCGGGGAGGAGGCGCATTCCTCACACGTCCGCGGGCTTCCCCGGCTTAGCCCAACTCGCGCCATTACCAGCGCCCCGGCGGAGATTTAGTCTGGCCGCTTTGACCGTCTCATATAAAATGTAAACAGTAACAATACGAAAACACATCAATCTTCCACTTTTATACTCACAAATCTGAGTTGCATTTGTTTGCAGAATAATTTGTCGAAATGTAAGTATTCATTCGGAACTATGACCGACCACACCGCATGAAATGCTCGACTAACTTTACCCGTTGGATTTAGATTCGTATCAAATTATTACAAGTAATTGAGCATGTGGTGGCAAGGACGCGGCGCTCGCTGTCGATGTTAGACCGTCTCGCCCGAGAGCAAAGTAGTATGTACGGGTAAAGTGCTAGCGAACTGAAGGCGACATATCGCCTCAAGCGACGCATTTCTTCAATAACGCATTACGTTTGTGACGTATGTTTTTTCGATTTGATTTCTTTTCTTGTGGTCAATTATTTATACCGCGGGCGCGGGTATGTTATTTGGATCATTTGATCGCGACACATTAGATTATAAAGATTCAGTGCCAAAATATACGATGCTATACAAGTTAAAGTTCTTTGCCTCAAAACGATAAGAAATAATTCTCTCATGAACCTTTTTAACCTCTGCCAGACTTCGGATTTATAGACGACTCAATAGATATGATTGCAATTTTAGCAGCACGTGCTCCCGACTACGTTTATGTAAATCGTCTGCGGTGGAACAATCTCAATTGGCGGTATTATGCGATGATATTGGAATATTGCGCGGTCGCTCCTGCAGGACTTTGAGTTAATAGACAATAATTTGGTCCTAGATTGCATCTTGCGTGCACACGAAGTTGCGGCACGGTACTCACTGACCAGCAATGGTTTACAAACAAGCAAAATTTGTGATAATTTCGCGTGGTTACCTCTACTAGCTGAAATACATATTATAGAGCAGAATAGGGGACTACATAACAGGCTTAAAGACCCAGCTTAAAATTGTATTTACGTCAACATAATTTGTTTTAACTAGATACTAATACTGCTACAAAGCTGCTTTAATATTTTATGTAGCTTCGCTAGTCTAAGCTAATAATGGACACTGGCTTGCTACCCGACCAAGTTTAATAAAGTTGTGAAGGGAAACAGAATTTATTTAAAATGCTTACATTCATAAGCATAAGCGTAATAATTCGGTAGTTCCACCGCTCGGGGAAGTTTGAGTGCAATAATTTGGAGTTTATTTGCGATGCGGCCATTAGCGTGTTAATTATTTAGTAAGTCGGCCGGCACCGGGCGGCCGCTGGCGCCGCCCGCAGTCTTCAACTGCCTTATATCCCAATATGTATATTACTAGCACTAACATTAATATGAATAGTACGCATTTCACACGTCTTAAAGTGTAAGTTACTTTCTAACATTACTCGTCCTGAGATCAGAGTAATTTAAGGAAACATTGTAAATCAATGATGCAGTTGATTGCGACCCGAGTGGCGTCTCTAGATTGCGGGATCCGCAGGGCCACGGCGACACCAAACTATATCGTTTTCACCCACAATCATAAACTAAAGCAGTTTAACTACGTATACACTTCGCAACTCAAAGGCATTTCGTGCATCGAGTTCATTATGTGTCTACGACGTTTCACACCCAACTCTGCCGACTGCATGATAATAATATAATTTATTCACATGTAAACTTGGTCCTCTCGCAACTTAGATTGGACTTAAACGAGTATGTTGTGAGTACCGCGTATTATGTTTAATGGAGTTAAACATGTCCCAAACAGGGAACTTGACGATAGACTCGGGACTAAATTACGTGTCGTAGTAGAGTTATTGTTGAGGCCGCAGCAGCCGAAAGCGCGGGTTTAACGGTCGCGCGCGCGGCTCGTGCTCACCGCAGCGCCGGCTACCGCTCGCTGCCAGGATCCTGGGACCACATCTACATAATGGCGAATAGATAAGCGTTTTAAAGTTCTCCTAACTTACATCACATTTTCTATCAGCGACAGGAAAATCATGGTTTTGGAAATTAATCAACGAAAAGCAACTAATTTAGATTCACAACCGGCTATTGCGAGTGGTTCGTAACTTCCCCTTTGTATTGGTAGATAATATCTGTGTTTAAAAGTTTTAGTACTACATTAATAGGTGAGTTTGTAGCCGCATCGGGCTAACTAGGTTGGAAGTTAGTCGAGGCAGCTAAAAGGCCATTACTAGACGGGTCGTATGAATTATTTGTAGTAGCAGCGGCACGCGACTCCGGCTCGCCGCGGGTAAGTAAATTACGGCCGGCAATGTATAGTTGCTGCCAACCGGCCACTGTCCGCCAACGTGCCCGTATCTATCTACTCGTATAAGTAGTTAACCAAAAACAAAGGCTCACAAACAAAGGACAAAGCAACCGCTACTAAAAATCAATGAAACTGGCACTTCAATTCAGTTAAGGAAAGGTAACAAAACGAGTTTCTCAGAATGTTTATTTGTATTAAAGTAAAATACCAATTAATCTATAAAGTGTTTGCAAAAAATGCCTGTCAACGTCAACATAAATAGCCTAATAGCACGTAAAAGGATAATTTTTGTGTCAAGTCATCGTGAGCTGCGCGTCGCATTAATTAAAGATTCAAGCGCGCGGCGCCGGCGCGGCTGGCCGCGACAGCCCGCGCTCTCTTTGATCAACTACATTACTAATACCATACTATAAGGTACAATATTTATGGTTCGATAGTTGTTAGTTATTACTTATTATAAGGAGTAACAAATAATTCAAACTTTCGGCTGTTGTCGAAAACGTACTCAATCAATTCTTTAACTAGGCAGCGAAATATAATCGCCTTTTTTGTCTTTTGTCTCGGTTAAACTGTGATAATAAACTATTTTTGCTAAATGGAAAAGTACCTTGATTAACATGAGAAAAATTGAAAAATCCCTAAGGAAATGAGATAAACAAAAACCATACAGAAAAAGTAGGGCTACAAGATCAGTTTTTAGACAATATAAAAAGATTTTTAGTATTTCAAAACGTATAAAATGTTTAGAATATTAATAGTATTGTAACAATGGAATGGAATGAATACTATGTACCTATGTATGTACTACTTCTTTAAATAATAAAAAAGATACATGGAGCACTAAAGCGATCAGCCTTCCAGTAATAATAGTTATTCTGTTTGCATGTCAGGCTTTGTGTTTGTCAATAAATACGCCGCTGAGTCAGTACGCCGCTGTCCCGTATCTTACGTATAAAACACACACAATCACACTACATCAATATCGGTATATGAACAATGAACACACTAGCTTTCTGCCTTAGCGTCTTATCGATTTAACAAAGTGTAGGTATTACCCGTATTACCTAGGCAGCAAAGTCTGGTACTACTTAAAATAATTAATAACTATCCACGCACAATTATAATGTCGGAAAACATCCGTAGTAAAAGGTAAAAACGCTACACTGAAATGGCCGAAAAGGGCTTTTGATGATGAATCTGAAATGTATTTTTCGCCACGCTCCAGGTTCATTAGGTATTAAAATCCGTAGTATTTCAAAGCTTTACAGTAAACAACTGAAGGTGGTAAATTGGGCTTTATTTACGTTGAATTTAATTTCGCGGTGTAGTCGTCACTTTATTTTCTCGCAGTAAGTGCTTCTCGTTTGAAAACCTAGTGGATATACCTCAGAAGTTTACTGGTGAGGCTGCGCAGTGGAAGTTCTCGGTTGGTTATAGGCTTGTGACACGCGAAAGCTTTCCCGAGGTGACTCGGCTGAGCGCCGCGGCTCCGGCTCCCTTCGTCTCGCGCCGCTAACAATGACATTATGCAGTTGTAGCCCCATCTTATTTCATCGCAGAATGTTTCTTCGACATTTCCGCGAAATTTGATGTTTTATCATTTGGGAACGCTACCTGCGCCTCGCGAACTATCTTGTTTTCAAGACCCGGGCGTATTTCCATTTTGTAAAGGTTCCCGGCACGTAAATATTTGTCCCGGGACTCGTAAAATCTGCTACGCCAAATGTTATGGACTAAATGAAAACTTCACAAAAAGTCGGTCTCCCGTACGTACGTTTTATGAAAGATAATATTATAATACTGAATTAATTTCCAATCGTGTACCTTTTCCGTAAGCAGGTAAATTTTCCGTTTTCCTATTACATGTAACTATACATTTGTAGCAATATCTCTTGTTATGTTGTTGTTCTTGTTGCGTCTTGTGTGTTGTGTGTTATCTTGTTTGTTACGTGTAGGTACGCAACTGTAACGAAAATTACACTTTTCGAGTTCAATATTTCCTAAACGGTCCCAAAATCTAAAAATTGATAATGACCCCCGGTACAACGGCAACCGGTACCCTACATAATGATTTTTTAGTTGCTACCCAATGATAGTCTTACCTAATTCGGTGTCATAATTAAAAAAAAACCTTTGTTTTGAACCAAAAAAATTGTTTTTGTTTTAAAACTTTTTCGCCGTAATTTAAATGAATAACTATGTCAAATTACAGCTTTGAAGTACCAAGAGTCCGTGAGTTAAACCGCTGACAGACGGACATGGCGGAACTCCTAGTTGGACTTCGGAACCCCAAAAAGGAAAAAAATACATTTACAATTTCATATTTCTATCATCAGCGACTTTGTCTATCAGTAACTGAACGTTTGAGTGCGACTTGTACGTCGGTTCGTAGGCTAAACTGGTGCAAATAATAGATAAGGTCACACAAACGGATGTGAAGTGAAGTTGTAGGCGCGTGGCTCCACTGCGAGTGAACACATCCGGAGCGTCGAGCGCGCGGCGCGTCGGAAGCGACGAGTACCTCGGCGTCGCCGCTAACTTCCTATACAAAATCTTTAAGGCTTTGCTCAAACCAGCGAGACAACTGACTCTAAAGAGATAATGCAGACGCGTAAGCTCGTTCGTCGACTGAAAACTTCAGGCGTGGCAGCGTTCTCACCGAATGACATGCGACCCAATTTCGATGCCTCGATAACGTGTTTGGACGGGCTTAATCGATATAATAGCTGGTCGGCAAAATGGATTAGATTCTTATGCGAATGAAAGTTGAAATTATACCTCTATAGGTGCTTTTCTTTCACTATTTTGTAAATAATATTTCCCTTCCCGAGATTTCAAACTTTATCTTACATTTTACTTAATTTAAAGACTTACACCGAAATAATTATGTTACTAAGTACCTAAGAGAGTAAGAGTTGCCGTATCTTATTGATAAGTTTAAACACTTGACATAGTTTTCATAATATCACCTAAAAACAACATTCAGCACAAACTCAAAAGGATAAACGGATTGTAAAAAAAGCACGTGCGGATGAAATGCCCGGATGCGGCGACCGATAACCGAGGGCCACACTGCGTTATTTTCGACGGAGCACCAGTTAACTGGATATTGGATATTGAAATGGTTTACATAATATGTTCTAAGCCAATTAGTTGTTCATTTTTGCAGTGGGCCGGCTCGTCCGCGGTGTGCAGCCTAAGCTGGAATAAGCCGGTTATGCCCGGTTCGAATCTAATTAAAGGACACCAGGCAAAATGCTGACTGTTGTTATTTGACGCATTTTCTGCCCACTCGCAACCGGCCAAATGAATTCCTTTTCAATATATTCTACATTCACGTATTTGTTGTTTCTGGGCAGGAAAACAAAAAGGGAAGAAGAATAAATAATATGATCAAGTAATGCAGCAACCGCAGTCGCTCAAAATGAATACAATTGTTTTGTTTTCCCCTGGTAAATTTATTCGTTGTTTAGAATAATGAGACGAGCGTATTTGCTTAGGGAAATCCATCCTCTAACAATTTAAGACGGGGTCTGCTAATGTTTTACAATTTTTCATATTCTTTATAATATTACAATAATGAATCTTAAGGGAATTGCTTAGGGAAGGGACAATTTTACAAGCAGTCGGTTTTGATTCGACAAGAGTAAAATGGTTTTTTTTGCAGCTTATCTCTTCTTTTGGTTCACCAATAGGTACATATGTAACTATATCGTTGGTGAATATTGACTATGCAGTTCTGTTTGAACAACGTACCGCAATTTGACGGCATCCCGCGCCACCCCGCGGCTCCTACGGTGACATTAAGTAAAAGTTCCGTGAGCTGTAATTTAGTAGAAAGCATCGAAATTTTCGTGTATAATCTGAATAACATGCCAATATGAACAACGGGGGAATACGTGGAACGTTAGGGTGTATTTTATCCAATATTAAACGTTTAGGGAACTGCGAGTGGAATATCTTACGAATTATACGAAGGCTTTTACAATATTTCATAAGGTAATAGACAAAGAAGAGTGCTTCTTTATTATGTAATTCCCAAAGCATTCTACATGCCACTTTCTTATAAATTCGTATGTTATAATCGTTACAATTGGGATAGACCAAAAAAAATAACTCACTGTTTTTACATTCTAATTCGAAAGAATGGGTAATTTTAAGAGACCAAGTTCATTAAATTTGTATTTGACCCAATAGTTTTGTTTGAATATCTTTATTTATTTAGCAAATATTTTATGGATGACATGATTATTTTAAATTTGGGCTCGCTTTTTCTAATAAATTACAACAATTAAATGATATCTAGTGATAAAAAGTGATTGTAATAATGTATTAAAACATACTGTTTCAAGCGGTTTTCGCCTAACCCGTAAGATACACCTAGGAGGGCTTCAAGCCAAAAATGAAAGTCAAACAAAGGTTAAATATACTTTTGTCGAAATATCCGAAATAGATAAACATTTCAAAAACTTAATGATGCAGAACGGCTTTAAAACCCCATTCCTCGAAATGGTTTTCGAATTAGAGTAATTATAAATTTATGAACAATCCCAATTAGTATAATTAATTGCCTGTAGTACAGAAACATATACAGCGTAGTAGAGTTTACAGTTTAATATTAAATTAGATCATTGTGTTACATTACCTTTTAGGTAAACTTCGGGTAGCTACGTGTATAAATCCCGATTTCGCTCAAATATTACTCAGGAAGTTTTATAAGATGATCAAGGTTATTATTGCAAAATTATCTTATCACAAAGGGAATGTTTTACCCATAGCGTAAAAATAGCTAGGCGCCTCTTACGGTATTAACTTTAAATTATTAACATCTCCATATATGCATATTATAAATATAATTATTTATTTATGAAATAGCTGTTTTCGTCATAATTTACTAAAAATAACCAATAAATAGGATTATCAAATTTTTTGGGTGGTCTAATTCATACAAATAAGGCGTAGGTGCGGAACCCTCCGTACTCAAGTCCAGCTCGCACTTTACCGGTTGTTTTATTAGGATATCCTCTCAATTTGATGTCTTGTTTTAACTTAAAACGTTCAAGCCCTCATAATTATAGATATAATTATAGATGAACACGCAAAACGTACTCAAAAAAATGTATGTTAATATTGCCTATCCAAGGTAACTAAGCCTAAGTACGAGTACGTTATATAAATATATATATACATGTATAGGCAATAGATATCTACTTACATTTATATGTTTCGCCATTGAATAGAAAACCTCAATTTCTTTAGGACCTTCGTAATGTAATTTTTCGCCTCTCCATTTTCTTTGCCCAAAAGTTGGAGCTTTATTGAAATATTGGATATCAAGTACGATGGAGCTGTTTTTATTTCAAAGTTTGCCGAAATTTTAGGTTGATCCTTCCAACTACGTTCGAAGGGAGGACACTTTTAGATTATTTAGATTATTGCCATAGATGAAATTGGATTTGATAAGAGTACTCACCTAACTTTGTACTATGTTTTGTACCTATGGCTTTTATAAACCAACTAGAACAATTTCTTTACCCTTTCTTTCCCTTTTATCACATCACAAACACAAATAATTACTTAAAATTCTCAACGAGCTGGTTGGTCCGTCTGTTTGACTATCTGTCTGTCAGCAGGCTGTATCTTATGAACCGTAATAGAGCCCGTTGAATTTTCACAGAGTGTGTATTTCTATTTCTGCTTTAACAACAAATAATTCGGTTTATAACATTATAGTGATTAATAAACGAAACTAAATAAAATGTTATCCACGTGAGTAGTGTACCTACGTCCAACGTTCTGGATGCGAGCGAGCACATAGCAATTTTGTTGTCTTTACTTTTCCACTACACCCAAAAATCGCGTCCCTTAAATAAGTGATTTACCTAGTCCTAGAGGTATTTGTAGTGGACTCGGTTTCCCGCGCGAGTTGGCTTGCAACAGGAACGCTCGCGCAACTTGCGGCTTCGCCGACCGCGCGAAACCCGACGCCGCCGGCGGTGTCGATGTCGCTTCCCATAGATGCAATCTCGCGGCGAGTTTAATATTTAAATTGTGTTTTGATGTGATTTCGATAATTTGTATTTTGTTTTATACTTAAATGCTAAGTGTAAAAGTATAACGAGACTTTTTTGCCCGTCTGTCACAGACCGTTCTTAACTGTGGTTCTTACGAGGGGAGGTCCGAAAGTTCGCGGAATGAAGCAGAAGATGAGATAATTCTGTAAAACCTCTTTGCATGGTTGTAATGCGAACTCTTTTGATATAGTATGTCAAATTTCAAACCCAGGCTGTCATTTGTTTTTGAGATATTGCTTTTATAACAAATTGACTCGTCACAAAACGTTAATAAACGTTATCTGCATTCAGATACTACTATTTTGAGGATCCTACACGATCATCTTGACATGACGAAAGTCAGTGCAAGGTGGGTCCCGAGAATTATATATAATATTTTAAGTTGCTTAAAAACACCAATTTTCTCAGACAATCCGTTGAGAGATTTCAAGCATTGTGATGGATACGAGTAAACCTCTTTTCACGCTATTTTAAAGAACTCCCGACGCCGTGAATATCTTTTATAAAGTCTTACACAAAATGAGAAAAAGATAAAGGAGCGAGAGTGGCGAACGAGACAAATTTCATGGCATGCCTTACAGAGCAAACCACTCAACTAGTGAAAAATTTTCTTGCTTTTATTTCTAGACGGGCTGACACTCGATCGCTTACGGCGCCTGACACTTCGCCGCGACTTGATTTATGCGACCAATATGGCGGCGGCTGTCACTCGCTGATATTGAACCCTCATATCGCCCCCGAGCTTGACCACATTCTATCCTTAATTCCAAATATAGCATTACACAGTAACAGTATATTCTTAACTTCTCTAAATAAAAATGTAGGATTGAACAACCTTCTCAGTGTATTGTCAATTTTTTGCGCGTCCGTAATATCTTATACAAATTCTTATAAAGTCAGGGATCGCGAGTAGGCGTTCATAAGCACGACAATATCAAGTAGGCGGCTACGAGCGACACCTCGGGCTTCCCTTCTATTGCCACCGCTAAGTAGATCGAATAATGTGACGGCTCGGCAGGAGTGCACTCCGGACCCTCGGCCCGCCTTGAGGGCCCTCCTCGCGATCCTTCATACTAAAATCGCTTGATTTGACATGATTTTTAAATGCCGATAACAAAGTCGGTACTGCTACAATTCACGGTCCTCTTAAAACTTTGCCGAGCGTCTCAAATACTCGGCTTCTTATTTGCAGAGTCATTTATTCATGAACGTTAAATTCTACTGTAAATACGATAGGCAATCACGTCTCAGAAAATACCTGTTTGTAACTCGTTAGTATGTTGGTCTACATGCGCAAATCAAAAACAAAACAAAACAAAGTTTCGCAAAGTACATATATCGGCAGAATGGCAATCGGACATCATAATGAATTATGTGGCGGTGGCTTGGGTCTCTAGTAACTAATTGATTTGGGATATCGAAGATACGCGTTTGAGTGAGGAGGTCGGGTCGTGTACACCGATGGGAACAATGAGTAAATTTGATAGTTACAAGTGTAAACATGGGCATAGTTCAATGTTTCAAATTTAATGTTACAAATATAAATTGCATTGCAATATGAAGTTTAAATCGGGTCAAGAAGTACCCACGGCGCGAATGACCTAATACTGTCTGTTTTTGCTTGATTTTCGGCGCAATATTGAGTCGTCGTAGTTCCTTTAAATATGTTTTCAGGATGGCCGATGAAGAAAATTGATTCGCGCGTGGCACAGCCCTGATAGAGTAGAGTGTAATGGCATATCGAGCTCAGATAGTGAGCAGTGTGCGTCGAGCTAAGCGAGCGAGGGGAGCCGAGGGCTGTCACAGTGGTTCGACATGCGCATCGCTCACGAGCTCTGACGAACCGACTGAACTGAGAAATTGAAACGCGTCATCGTACAAAAAACTCTTATCGGGACCTACGTCTGTAAATTGCTTCCAACATAATTATAGATAAACTCGTACGGTCCCTCCAAATGTAATATACCTTGAACCTAAATACCATTAACCTAGCGAGACGCAGAACTGGCACGCTGCTGAATTTAATTGACGCCGTCTAGGACGCCGTGCGGTGGATCCTTGTGCGCGGAATGCTAAAATCATTTTCGCCGTTTTGGATGTTCCTCTCCATTTCACAGACACGAGCCGCCTCGGCTAACTATTAAGAGCGCATGATAAATTGGGACTGAATCGATTTATCAGAAAGTCGTATTTAAATAAAATGAAAAATTCGCAAAATCTGCCGGAATCTAATAACAGCCTTTCATCAATCATTGAAGCCAACAATGACAACGCGGTGACACTCTGGAATCATAGGATGTTTGATTATTTTTTTCTGTTTTACTAAATTATATTTATCTTGAAATAGTGCAGGGATGTACGGATGTCAAGAAATACTAGAACACTGTACGTCGTAGCACCTAAAAGGGGATCGATCTTTTAATAATTATTCGGTGACTACAATGCTCACCGAAATGGTCGATTATTATTGATTACCCGAAGATTGTATTATTTAATCTCAATGAAGTATGATATCAAAAATGAGTTTTAAACGAAATCACCGCGTGACCTAATTTCTACTATACTTACTTAACAAAATAAATTGGAAAAAAAATACCTACCTATTTTTTTACGAAAAAGATTTTGTTGAGAAAATTAGAAGTTTATGCACATATCTTCAAACGTAATTAATATTATTTAAGGTCGCTAAATCTAAATCTAACACAACGCCTGCATATTGAAAATTACCAAATCCCTAGAGCCTAGTTTATCGAGACGCCTACCGTCTGGCTTTCATTTTTCATTGTTCAGCAAATAAGCCTAGTGGGTGGACAAAGGCGCACGTAAGGGCTGCTGCCGCCGCGGCGCACTCGGCTCGAGCCTCGAGCGTCGAGCGCCTCGAGCGCCTCGAGCGCCTCGAGGGCCGTCGACGAGCGCTGACGAAGCGCCGCGCCGGGCGCTGACGGCGTGGGCTCGGCGCCAGCGCCTCCGCGAATCACTCTAATATTATGTTGCATCTTTACAAATACGAAATGCACAAACAGCTGGGAAAATGGCTCATATTTAATTTGCGTAGTATCGCCCATAATTTCTTTCTTACTGACTGGAGCAGCGCACTTACAATCAGTTATTCTCCGTTCTGTTGTCTAAAGAACAAAGTATCCACTTTTTAGGAATCAAACCTCGAATCGTGCATTTGTACGTATGCTACTGTAGTAGCAGAGCAAGCTTTAAAATGAATTCTGTATGACTCCGTATTATTTTGTTTGCAGTGTGTTAGCAAAGACAAAACAAACGTAAAAGCTTTTACTGAAAGAAAGAATAGCAGTTCACGAATTGAAATTCTTCGCATTGCGATGGAAATTTAATATTCAATTTAAAGTGAATTACTCGGGCGGCGCGACAATGTAGCCGGACAAAAACTTCTATTCCACGATTGTAATTAGACTCCGGCGGGGCCCGCACACGCTAAATACTACTGTGCTATAATTTATTAAAAGTATGCTCTGCAGATTTAGAAAGCTTAACTAAGGATTTACGGCAACAATGCAATTAGTTAAAATAGCTAAAACGGGCGTCCCAAGATACCTGCAGATACCAGCGGACGGTGCACGGCCGCGGAGGAATAACTCAATTAAGTTTTACATTCAAGAGTTGCACGGACACGGATAAATGCGGTTATCACAATTATCTCATGTTCAGGCAAACTAACGAGTCGTGTGGTGTCTAGCCGAGGGTTTAATCACCGAAAAGGTAGAAATAGTAATGAGTTTTATAGATTACAAACCTTTGAGCGCGACTTTGTCCGCGTGGGATTTTAGTGTCACTACTTTTCAGAAACTGTGCTCATTATAACTTGACAGAACGCGTAACAATATTAATAGGCATCTACATATTAGACGCACATAACGACCGCTCCGAGAAGCTTTGAATAATGTTCTCCTGTATAGCGACATCAGTCAACCAGCGACTCAGTAAGTTAATTTGCCGCAATTGTCTTTTAAATAAATGAAAAAGGTGATGGAAGGAACTCAACGGGGAGGAGAGCTCACGCGGTGCGACGCGGCGCGGCGCGGCGCGACACGCGCGCCTAAAGGACGAGTCTACCCGCTGCGCCCCGGGCATTACAACATCGCTCTTAGCGAACGAACCTAAGACTTTCTTATTAACGAAGGATTTGACTTCCTCCATCACCACGTGGCCAACGAAAAAGAACCGAACGATTCCATTTATTTACAGACGTAGGTAAGCTTTAGGTAAGCATATTACCCTAATTAAAAATAACTAATTAAATTAAAAGGATATGTCGAAAATGGATTCGGCTAGAACATGCCGGCATTTACATTCTACGAAGTAAATTACCTACTGCCGATTTACCGCAACCGCATTTGACGGAGAAACTTCCAAGATCGACGTGTCGACTAACAACTGTTCACGCGGAGCTTGCTCGCTTCACACGCCACTCCGCTCCCTATCTCCGTGACACAGGGTGCCATTTCCCACAATACAAACGGTTATTTAATTCTTTGACAACGATGTTTCACAGCCACTTAAAAGTTTTGAGTGAATAACAAATCTCCTCCCAAAAGTCTATTCCGCAAAGTTAGGCTGTTAAATTGTTTGCCGGAAGACAGAATAGAAGGATTTAAAAAGTTAAGGGACAAAAAGCGCATATAAAGGTAATCGAGTGGCGAGTCGGCGTCGACTGCGACTGTTTAGAATTGTCTGTGTTTATCTTCTCGCATTTCGCCGTCTTGGGACAAAGTTCCAGCTAAAGTGCATACTAAAGTAAAACATTTTAGAACATTTCTACTTGCTACAAAAGAAACAAAACGTTTTGCTTTTACCCGTGACTCTGTCTGCGTAGGACTTGTTTATAAATATGCCCTTCGAAACTGTCAAATTTTAAGGGATATAGTCTTTTATCTCTGCCCTTAGCACTTCACACTCAATTATTAGTTAAATTGATTATTTCCTTCCTTGCTTCAGTTAACTTAAAAGTATAAAAGCGTTCTTATAAATGCGTTACTCATTAGTTCATTACCTACTAAAGAAATACTTATGTGCCTGCCTGTACTTGCAAAGTATTTTGTTATTATGCTTTAGATCGGATCAATATTTAGAAATGCAATATATAATTTAAAATCGTTTAAAATTATTCCTTTAAACGCAATAATCTGTAATTACATCTTGAAAATCAAATATTAGGATCTTCTTTATAAGAAAACGTGTCGAAGTGATTGATGCGCCCTCTCCTCTGCCTCGCGGAGGCACATTAATATCGTATTCTACTCGTGTGCAAAATATCGGTGGCTGCTTTACATATGTAAACTGAAGACATATTCCTACCTTTATTACTGTTAGCCTGCCACAAAACTCAATTATTAATGTTTACATTAAACAAACATGAATCCGCAATTGTAGTTCAAAAGGTGTTTAAGACGTGGATAAAACTCATCAGTGCACCGAGATGAAGTTGGTCACAAGAGACGGGTGAATTTATTTAATTACTAGCGCAGTTGACAAATCCATTTACCACGGGACGCGACGTTATCTTTTGTTGTCTGCGTCTGAGACCAATCAATTACGCGGCAGCGGGGGTTGATTACTGCGCCGCTGATGTGGGCTTAACGACGCTCGCCAGACGCACCCTGGGCAAGGACGCTTCCACGGGTAGTATTCTCTTAAGCAAAGACTAGTTCGCTCAGTCGAACCAGCCTTCCTGGGCTCTAGCACGCACTGGCACCGCGGGGCAATTCGGGTTTACAATGCTGGTTTGCTTGAGGCTGCACTGAACCATACCACTAACTCACTCCCCACCTTGTAACCAGCGGGGTACCGAAACATAATACATCACCCGTGCATCACCCACCTACATAAACTTACCTACTAAACTTGTCAAAGTTCATAAATAAACCGCCGCAGAAAGCGCCAAAAGATCCCGTATCTCGGTAACAGCCGCTTTGAATAACGATCTAAAGTGTAACCCCATCGCAGCGGTCTTTGATGTCCTTTAATTATAAAAGTTTTTCTCGTAAAGGCGAACCTTTAAAAAGCCCGCCACCCTGATACCTTAAACACACAACAAGTCGAGAACCTGTGGCTCAGTTCTTTTTAATAACATGACTTGAGGATTTAACAATGTATATACTAAGTAGATACTATACATATGTATGGTATACCTATCGGTTCGTAAAAGTCGGTTATCGCTTATCTTTTGGCAACTAGCGAAATTATCAGGAGAGAAAGTATCCTATGTGATAATCCAGGGATAAAAATTACATCCAACGTGTATGAAGGACAAACATCCAAATGAACTTTCAGATTTACGTTCTTATACCTAATATAAGACAGTAAAATAGGAAGTAGATTAAATAGTATTTTTGTGGTCTGTGGTAGAGAAACAATTTATCTTGTCAGCCTTAAAGGTTTACGAAGTTCTGAAATGAACAACAACAAACAGATTTTTTATGTAACTAATTCATATGCGAGTCATGTCCAACATCACATCGCGAGGAGCGTCGCAAAGAACATTTGTCAGAACTTCACATTGACACAGTAATTATATTCCAAGAATATACTCCTGCATACTTCTAAAATTTGTTTTTGCTTTTACTTACGGAGGTTCATAAATTTTGCGGATCCCAAAGTCGTTAGATACGGATACTTGCAGACGACGCTAATGTGGCCGACGGATTTGGGTCATATTCAGATGTTCCGGGGTCTACAAATTTGCGCAGCGGACAAAACGGTAAGGTGCCTCCACTAATTACTACCAAGAAAAAACCCTAGGTAATTGGTTTCCACGCGTTTTAAAGTTTTGTTACGTTGTAATTTTACCTGAAAAGTAAAAAAAAAAGCTGTCAACAACCTTTTCTGCAAGCATGTTACCAAAGATCCTCAAAAGCAAAGAGTTAAGTTTTAAAATTGCGATAGAATTGAGACCACTTATGAAGTAACTATATTAAAGCACTTAAAACTTTGTAGCTACTCACATGCCCTTCCAGTTTCGTCACATTCACAGCGGTTTTAAATAGGCAAAGAATAGAGTGGCCACCAGCGAAGTAGGGCGCAGTAGGCCGACGTATCGATCAGTGGCTAAAACAGGCCCGACGCCGTCTGTCTAGCCGCGCCGCCTAGCTCCTGAGCCGCTATACACTGCCTAGCTCACACCTGCAACCGTCCGTAGCCCTGGTACAATGACCTAGTAAAGCATTCCGGGACATGTTTATTGAACTTTAAAATAGCTCCGGGTTATAAATATGAAATTGTATTGAAAATAGTTCTTTTAAAATAGTTCTTTTAAAACATGATTACTGACTAATAGGCATTGTGACACCGCTAACAATAAAATGAATGTTCCTGTTAAAAAAAAACCAGGATCCTTGACTGATGTTTCATGAATGATGGCACAGAGAAATATTGCCCTTAATTAATGTGGACGAATAAACAGCGAGCAAGTAGGAAAGAGGGCACACTCAAATCGTTTCCAATTACTAATCGATTCGGGATTTGTTTTTCTTTGAACCCAATTCGCCTTTCATATTGTTTGATTATGATAAATCACTCGAAATTAACAAACTGACGTTTGAAGTTAACTTGCAAATATTGTTAATTTGTTGTGTTACAGAAAAAGGCTGGTAGGAAATGGCTCGAGTGAATTTTCCAAGCAAATGCATAAGTTTGATAAAGTTGAAGTTGATATAAATTAACAATTTTACGGATGTAGACTTCACAAAGAACAGTGCTTTTACAGGAGGAGCCTTTTATTGCAGTCGTAACTGTAACCGCGTCAAAGAACAGCCGTCCCGACAACCGCCCTCGAGCTAATTTCCCTTTAATGAAGCGTCAATGGCATTACCATTCGCATTGCCAACTTTCCTTACCGCTTTACCACTGTCATGAATGTCCCTTTGCACTTAGGTCGTCCATTAAGGCCACTGCAACGTTCTCTGACGGAACGCGACCGTAAAACCTTTATAACATCCTTCCAGCACTTGTAAAGCGTTTTCAGAGTCCTTGCCGTTTTATACGACCATACATTACTGCTAACTATCGGTGTTTTTTGCACTTATTTGTAAACTGAACGCGCTCGATTGCTGACATAAGATTGTGGATAAATAATGTTTTCTATTACTATCCGATACTGTAATTCTCTGTTATAATATTTGTTATGGTTCGTTTTAAATTACAAATATCAAAATATATGATTAAAATACAAGTAAACGCATTTATCTATCCTACAACAAAATAATGCCTATGCTGGCGACGGCGCGCCAAAAAGCGGTGGCTCTGTGTGTCGCGTATTCTACACGCAACACATCGGGATTATGTCGTTTTAAGAGACCAGACGCAGAGTATGAAAATTCGTGAGTTTTGTGAATAAAGCAGTTATTAGGGAGGTCGTGATTTGCGAGCTGGCTTAGAGATAAGTTTAATCAGAGTGCCGTTAAGTTTTACTGCCTCGCCGGGTGCATACAGTTTATGGCGGGTCGGGGCGACATTGTCAACAGATCTTGCGACGCTCTTTACGGCTGCTGAAACGTTACTTTAACGGTTTTATAGTTTCGTCGTTTCGTCGCGCTGGCGGTCACGCCGGCCTTAATAGCCGACGCTAAGTGCCCGCTCGGGGCTGCCCTCACATATCTTTGTGTGTTTTCTTAAATGCTCCCTGAGATTTCCATCTTAACGACTCAAAAAACTGCTTTTTATTTATGTCTAGGGTTCCGGACCCAAAGGGTTCCAAACGAGACCCTGTTTAACCCTAATCTGTCCGTCAGTCCATCCTACCCTTAAAGAGCGGAATTTTCTAAACCGTAGCCAACCGTGTTTTTTGAATCTTTTGTTCTATTGTACCTACTCAGTAAAACCTTATCGCTTTTTTCATTGCGGCCGCCATTACTGTAACGTAAATAAGAGCTATCATAATGTTGCCAACACGATAACATGTCAAAAGCAATAAGGTTTTACCGAGTAGAATAGAGCCCTGGAATATGTTTCATAACGGCAAATTACATAGAAAAATCAAAAAGTTAAATAGTAAGCGGGGTTGCCATACAAGAAACTTTTTACGGCTATTATTTCTTTGTGTAACTGACAAACGCAAAAATATAAAGATTTGTTTCTAATATCAACCTTCTCAATGATTGATCTTAATAATTGCTAGAACTTGATTGGGCTATTCATATCGTTAAATTTGGTTTGAAATCGGGCTGTTGACGTCAGGCGACATGGCAACCGAATGAGATCGATCGCCTAGCGTTATTAGATGTAGCCGATGTCGGTGGCTTCCCGCGCGCGTTAATGAGCGCGCTAACATGTCGCGGCTTGACCGGCTGGAACCACTAGGTCTTCGTCAATTAATTCTGGCGGAGTGACGCGAGCGCAATCACGGCGAAGCCTCGCGCGTGCAGCGTCAACTGCAACCCTTACATTATTAATTTGCACCAACTAATTAATAAATAACGTGTGAACGTAATTAACAGGCCAAGTCACGTTGCCTGCTAAGAAACTCATGTTATGCAAACATTTAGGTCATGACGTAAATACTAAACAAAGTTGTCACTGAACGTTTTGGTACAGAAGCTTCAATGTACAAAACTGTACGGGTACATTCTTATTTATAACAAGTAAAAGTTTAGAAGGGTTAGCATCACATGTCAAGTTCTTGAGAAACTAACGTTTATATTATACGAACATAAAGGTCATGACATAAATAGGTACTTAACAAGGATATGTACTGAATCTTTTGTTAAGTTCAATATACATATTTAGGTACTTACGAGTATAATAAACAATTGTTCAGGACCTCTATTCTAGGCGGTAAATACCATATCGTCTTTGACCTGTTATGGTATTGTTTTGAACTCGATCGCAATTACTGTCAAGTAAATAAGAGCTATCAAAACATTGACTTTAAAGGTCAAAACGACATGTTTTTTACCGCATAGAATCTCAGCCCAGAAGGGTTACACACGTCAAATTCTACATAATATTATATAACCATGGCTGAATCGTTTTCGTGGAACATGAAATCATAAAATGTCAAAGCAGTTCGAAATGGTCGTTGGCTACATAACGTAGACGTACATTATCACGGCAAAGTTATGCTAGACTTGCACGAATAGCTAACAGTGGATGTGTGCACACAAACGGGTGTGAAACGGCAGCGGCTGCCGTATCGGCGGTGTTGCACTTTGATTATAATGCGGCGATGCTTTGACGGCGCGAGCAGTGAGGTGTAAGAGGCAGAAGCTTGGCTGTGAGCGCAGGGACAAACTTGCCCTTTGTTACTAAATCTTATTTTAATTCTATTGATAACTGCTAAAAAAACGTTTTGTTCTAAAAACTTCAAGCTTGTCGCTCCTTTTATTGCTTAGCAACTATATAAAAATATTGCTGATTTCTCGTCTAAATTAATACTTAAGGTCGCTGTCAATAGAACTTGCGAACTATGTAAACAAAACCAAAGGAACCAATTCACCATGATTACTCGATAATGACGTACTTTTAAGGATCAAGTGAGGTCTTTGCAACGATTTATACACTAAATCATTATATTTATATTAAGTTTAAGATGAAATAACTATTCCTTATACGTTATTTTTAATAAAAACACGCTTGATGAATATTT
Source organism: Acleris cristana (assembly GCA_948252455.1). NCBI lineage: Eukaryota > Metazoa > Arthropoda > Insecta > Lepidoptera > Tortricidae > Acleris > Acleris cristana. Next base: position 11,342,447 of record OX411782.1, on the reverse strand, counting down.
GAGGTTATGTGTCAAACAGTACTAATTTGTTTACATAGTTCGCAAGTTCTATTGACGGCGACCTTACCATAGAATTTTTTTATGCTTAAATATCGTCACGCTCTTAAAGTTCGTTTACACGCGCAAGTTTTTGAGCAATCAATTTGAGCGGTTAACTATACGGACGTGAGAATGAGAATTCTATTACACAAACAAGTAAATAAGACAGCTACTGTTGCCGGCTCTAAATTGCCGTAATTGCCATCCCGTGTAAGTGCACCTTTAGAGAATGTGTTCTGTGCTACGTCGTAGCGCGCTACAATTTGCTTAAAATACAAGTGTGGATTCGTAGGCCTCGTAGGCTTCGTAGAGCGAATCCCTTATTCTCTGTTTAACATGCGATATGCTTATTTGACTTAAAAGGTGCATTGAAGCCTATCTGTTAGTTAACCACCAAATCTGTTTCGGGTAATTTCTAAATTATGCATCTTATTCAAAAACTAGTAGTATCTCAAAATTGTAAAAATTGTTTTTTTTTTTTGATGTAGCAAATCACTAAAATAACTTCTACTTTTCTTCTGCTACTTACATAGAAAGATATATTTTAACTGCGTCATTCATTAACTAACAACCCAATACACCTACGTATCCACGTTCCGCTAGCTCCTGCATCTTGCAGCAATTATGGTGTGTCAGAAACGTCATTTGAAAGGATTCCCGCCAAGTTGCCGGCAAATGTACCAAGTTTCCGCTTAAATTACAGCCTCACATTCGTCAGAGCACGCTTATTTACTGCTACTTGTTAACTCGCAATATTGAGGCATGTAGGAAGCCTGCGGATCGCGATATCAACTTCGTTCATTAGCGGCTATAGTTCTTGCTGTACGCTGTTTAACTACGAAATTTACTGCCAACGTGCCTATTTAACTAAATACACTCAAAGAACGTCTTGTTTTATCCTATCGTGTAAGGTGAGGCGGGGCTATTGCATCTGCGGGGCTATTGTAACTTTTTATACTCATTTTAAAAGTAGAACACGTTTTAGTATGAAAAGCTACAATAGCCACGCAGATGCAATAGCCCCGCCTCACCTTACGTATATTATCATTGTTTTTGTCGAGTTAATCGTAAAGTTTTTAATAAGTACGTCCAAGTCGCCATATGTCGACTTAGCTCGTAATATATAAGGTTATATTATTATATGAAGTAAAGAGTAGGCATATGCTTTTTTTCCTCTAAGCTCGGAAAACTGGTATCCTCTTTCACTAAGGTCACAGCGTTAGGGTACCTACTTAGTAACTAAGTTTTATTTCCAAAGTTTGTAGCGTCTTTGTTCTACATAATCCAATTACAATTGTTTGGCACTATATAATCGATTTATAAAGAGGGAATTTCCATACCTCATAATTTATTATCTTAGTTGTAAAAAGTTGATTCAAATTGAGAATAAATACAACGTAATCAATACCAGATATTACATTAAACAAACATCTAGGCAACTAAAAAACAAACTCTTGTCACGCTTATCTACATCCGCCTCCGCAAACTCAGTCGAACGGTTAAATGATAATTCTATTTAGTAAACTGCGGCGTAAATATCCATGGTGATAATACTTATAACATAGTCACGTAGGGGTAGTTATGACGTTTGATTGCGCGCAACAAGTGCCGGCGCCAGACCGGCGGCGCGAGGAATTTCAATCTGGTCCTGATGAGATGAGCAGAGGCGCAAATTACTCTCGGACAGCCGCCCCCGAGTGTGTGGATGAGTCACCCACGCAATAGGTACGCGTCGCACAATCGCTCCGGCCTAGCGTTCGCCTACGTGTGCCTGCAAGCATGTAGTATGTACAAATGACAATTAAATCTTCAACAAGCACCGTGATGTGTTATGAATCAATTTTGTACTAAATTGCTGTGCTGGTTATACTACTCCAACCAAAGATTGCAACCCTCAAATGATTTACTTTTACAACCTTACCGCTAAGTACTCCAGTCTCATCTACAAGTAAAGAATTAGGAAATGCTCGCATGATCCTATAAAAAACTTGGTCGATTTCGAATAATAACAGTTTCTTATTTACTTATGTGACGTTTATGACGGGTAAAAGATCCTTATTATTTAACTATAGGTATGTAACAATAGATTGGCTTCTTAATGTTTTCTTTTGTTGTTAATAACAGTATGCCAAGAAAATTTTCAGCACTTCACATTTTAGCAAACTGGATACGCCAACTTTTAGTTGAAAACCGTTTTCTAGGGCGAATATTGTTTTTCGAAGTCGTGGGCGCGTAAATATGGTGGGGAGTCTGCGACGCAACAAGTAGGGCGCGGTCGATATGCTGGACAGCTTGGTCTGATCACACTACCAGTTTGTCCAGCATGCTGGATGACCAATTATTATCATTTTACCTCTGCCTCCCTAGAATGAAAAACTTGTTTTGAATGTTTTAGTAAACATATTTAATGTCAAATCTTTGCTATTTAAGCAAAATAAAACCGTTGAATCCTGATGATGAAATCAAAACCTTGTGTTAATGAGTTACATTTCGAAATGTTGCTTAAGTAGTAAAGCAATAAGAGGCTGTTGACTTTTAGCAATCGTGTTATCTTTGATTTGACTTAGTGCTGTAGATCAAAACACTTCCCATTCTATATGTAAAAAAAGCTTGGCCATACCTACATACTCTTACACTTTACCCATCTTCAGTTCAAGTATTTTTTTCAGTCCAAACAATCCCTAATAATGCCTTGTCTCCAGAAAATATAACAAAACTACCCGAAACCACATTAACTTGAACCACGGCACAATTTAACCATAAAAGTCAACAGGGTGGAATCAACAGGAGGAGCACGCGCCACAATCGATTGGTTCACGCGTCGGATAAATATGTAATGCGAATTTCCATACAGCAGCAACGAGCTAGGCGCTGGACATAGTGGACATCAAGGCTACCACCGTAATAGACCACCCACTTCCGCTTTATTAAATTTCTTCGCAAATACACTTTTATTGTCCACGCCGACGATCTGTGTGGACCCCCTGTCCTCGCTAGACGTTTGTATCGCATGCAAATAGCGGAGCAAATGGGACCCGCCCTTACTACGTTTTATGATTTTTATGAACGTTCCAAGCTCAATGTACTCGCATAAAATGCGAAATAATGAATTCTCGGTAGTTGAAAATATTCCATTTGTCAATATTAAAATTCAAGTATGCGTTCGGAATATATTACTTTCTCGTTCGGATAGAAAAACGAAGATAAATAAAATGGAGAGGATACAGCAGTCAGCTGTAAGAAACGTTAGATTCATGAATTTTAAAAACTGATTATTACACGTTTACTTAGTTAACATTCGATCCTCAAACCATTTAGAGAGCCTCATGTTGTAGGTAGGTACTGTGCATAATTATGAGTAAAATTCTTCCGGCCTCTTACGTGAGAAAGTACGGGGCTTTAGCGCCATAAAAATACCCTTTAACGCGTGACGTGATTTCGCAGCACTTACGTAACTCGCTAAAGAGCAAACAGTAAGGAGTTTGTGGAGCGCCTCGTCGCGCCTTCGACTTATGGCTTCCTAATGAAGTTGCCGAGCCCGTGTATGCCACACAGGGCGACCAATTGTTGACAATCTTACAACAAATTACGACTTTTACTTTACGCAACTTAGGCGAATACGTTTTTAAATCAGCCAATGGACAACGATATCGCAGCTACGCATTTTTATATTTAATATGAAATTGATATCACCAAAACGTACGCATGATACAGAAATTACTTCGTGCAAATAATTGTATAGACGAGATGTCGTAAACTTTCCCATGCTGTGAGATGTAAAGCCACTCTGGCGAGTATCGGTGCGGAGTGCGCCAAGTCGGCGGAGGTGTGTACAGATTTTAATCTAAAGGTCTTTACCAAACGTATTTAGTCAACCACGCTCGATACTCATAGGTCGTGTCAGCGTTTAAAATTTAGGGTTGCCGTTTACCTTTATCAATTTATAATAAATCTTTTGAGTGAATTCTTTCTTACCACGAGACGAAGTAAAAACAATTAGAAAAAAATACTTAATAGCTAAAGCAAAGAGATCTAATTCAATAAATAGGTACGAGTAGTAATGGTTTTTTTTCACTTACTACTGCAGAATAATCTTTGTAGAAATAGTAGACTGTGTCAAATTATAGCTTAAATTACTGAAATCTACGTTACTGAGCGTTAGCAGCCCTTAGCCACGGCTAGGCAGGCTGGAGGTTCGTCTCGAACAAATTGCCGTGATGCTCCGTCATATTAAGTTAGCGTCTTCCCCCTCCCCATCACTTTGCTTCACAACTTGCTAAAATCGCTATTTCACTATCATAATTAACTTCACTCGGCAATCAAGTGTTTGAGGGGTAAATTAGAATGATAAAGGTTTTAAAGTCTGTAATTGAATGACAATAATAATGTTTGTTATATTAGTTTGACAGAGAGTAATGATTTCAGCCATACGTTTTTTATTGGCGCGGGTTTCATAGTGCAGTCGAATTAGGAAAAAGTATGGAATTAATTCGTGTAGTCGTGCATTTTACAGACTTTAGTGAAACTTCAATCTAATTTGCCCGTATTATCAGGTAAAGACGGCGTCACTAAATGCCAATGTTGCAGCGCCGCGCCCACAGGGTGCCACGGGGTGGGCGTGGGGTGAGGGGGAGGGTAGAACAATGGCCACCATGACATTTAGCATGGAAGCCATTGTCACGGGCCGTTGAAGCCGCGAGCCACTCGCCGCACAGCCGCCCTTACGTTCTTCTTCAAGTACTGATCGTCGCGGATCGTCTTTGTGAGCTTTTTTCCGCCTAAACAACAGTCTAGTTGAGATTTCTTTTAAAACCGTAAGCTAATGCTTTAGTATTTTAGAATTTAAGAAAATTTATGGAAAATCGAAATCGAAGTGTACGAGGCGTGTATGCCTACGAATTTGTAAGACTCGCGATGTGTTGCGGCATGTAACAAGAAAACTGCGTTAGCGAAACATAAATTGTTTAAATATTTTAGAGGCATTTCTCGTGCAAAAGCAAAGCGGCAAATTTTATTGGAAGAATAAATTGGGACTAAAAAGCAGGGCGCGCTCGCTTGAGTTTTTCTGGAGGGCGGGAAAAACAAATTGTTGCTAGATGGTAAGTAATGCCGGGGACGTGCCGCAACGACTCGAATTACTTCATTTTAGAGCCGAATTGCTTCGCTCGCCTGCAGGTGGGAATCTTACCGCAGTCCTGAAATAAAATTAAATTTAAATGGCTCAAATCTACAGCAAACTAAGCTATTATCCACTCACGAAGGGTAAAAACGTTTAGTTCTTTGGGTGTAATATTTTTAATATGGTAATCATATGTGCATTGTTTCGGCCTGCCTCGTTCGTAATTGAGAGCCATGTTTTTCCACAGATACAAATTATAGCATAAGCGAAGTTTTGGCACTGACGTCTTGCTGACTCAGTATTGCCAGCTTTGGGACATCGGGCCAAACACCTGTGCTTGCGTCACGTAACAAACATCCAATACCTTACTCGGCCAACTTTGGCTCTCTTTCTGTCTAAGCTACAAACATTATACGACACCTTTGATCGTTTACCTTGGCAGTAGATATTCATGTTAAAAAATGTTTTTAAAATCTACCTTGACTCATTCTAAAATTTTCACAGGTATCATTAATTGTAATCATTTTACATTTAGATATATGTATACCTATTTATACATATACTTAGATAAAAAATTATAACTAAGTAATGATAACGTAACTATTTTTTTATAGTGATTTGATTACCTAAACGAAACTCAATCCTTAATATCGTTGTATTTGTATTTCATGTGATCTCATTGGAATCTTTCTTGCATGTTAATGTTAACATCAGCAAGCCGCTCCGCGGGCGTACAAACGTTCAGCTTGAGTTTGACAAGGACAATTAAGTCTGATATTTTCCTGGGCGCGCTCGTTTACATATAATAATAACTCCTGCTAAGACGGCTGATGTCGCTGACAAGCATTCACTGAGATAATCGCCTGTATTGTTTGCCGAACCCGTAATCCTTAAAGGAGCCCTGCCTGCGCTATTCGCGATGTAAACAAACTTTATTAAATTCATTTACCCGGTAACTTCGTTGTACCTACATACATATTCCAATAGCACAGTCGTAAATATCGAATAAGGGTAGTAATTGAGTCATTGCAGTGTGATGGGTACCCGTGTGACGTCATAAGTAAAACTGTTTTAGCTAACAGCCGTCCTTTAGACAGTAAATAAAGCTATTAACGAATTTTTATTACGGCCACCCCCTGCCTTCCCGGCTAGCGGAGGGTGGCCATTACATAGGTATTTTTATTTTATGCGGTGATACTCTCAACCCCAATAGGGAAATTGGATTGATACTAGTTTTAAGGGCTTTTTGAACATCAACTGCGGTTTTTACGAACACAGCCTACGATCCGTATTGAGGTTTTATATTTTTTACTATAAAAATTTTAGGACTCCTCCGGTATGAAATTGTCCACTACCTACGTGTAATCGCCTGAAATGTTTGTAACCCACTTTAAAGCGTTTTCTTAAATAATGTGAGTAGGTACATAGCAACTGAAATTTTCAAATTAGTGCATTAAGAATAATGAACGCAGCTAAGTAACTGAACAAGTAAAACGTTGTAGTAGGTATAGTTGTTTCAAGTCACACTCAAGGGGTCTGAACATTTTAGGGTGTGTACTGTGTACGGACGGAGACGTTTGTATTGCAGTTTATTAACAATACGCCATGAATTCCGCCCCGCCGAGCAGTAACGCGCGGCGAGAACGAAAAGGAAACGTTTATCGGTTTTAGACTCGCTACTTGTGAATAAATTGGGTGTGAAATAAAACTAAGTAGCTGAAAGTTGAACATGGCCGACAGCGCCGAACAGTTGGTGCGCGCGAAGTTGCGGCGGTGGCCCGCGGCTCGCGCAACTTATCGTGCCCCACTCATAGATTTAAACAAAAAAGTTTACGAGCGTTTTCACGAGGACTGATGTTTTTAACTTGTAAATTTCAATACAAGATTTGTCTTGTTTATGTCTTGTTTTATTTTGGAGTTTTGTTAACTTTGAATTAAGTTTCCGAAGTAGATAGGTAAATTGGAAAATATCGACTTTGTAGAGGAGCTTACCACTTAAAAAAAATATTTTAAACACATGGGCAAGTAGATAATTTATTACCTAGGTACTCGTATGGCCGCCGCTGCGGGTTGTTCTAACTCCCGAAACAATTCGTCTATTAGGGCCATATTCGTATTATGCACAACTGTTCTCTTTTGGCAACTGTCACTCCGAAAGTCAATTTGTCCAACATGGCGGTATATTCGCAAACTTTTTACTGTGAGAGAACAAACGGGTTCGTTGATAAAACAAAAAACTACCATCAGCGGTTCACAATAGGTATTATTGAAAAATGGGTGCCCGCGATTTCCCTAAATTTGTCTCTCACTAATCCTCTTAAAATTGTATGTGTATGTTTGCACGGGTGTGATGTTTGATATTCTTTTGTTTACGCTGTGCGTTTATTGCAAGTCAGTAAGTTAATCAGCCGTCAATAGAAATATGTATAGATTTTCAGACCATGGACGTATTGATTGGTCAATTATTTGTATATTTCATTTTGAGTCCATTCCAACCTTCTAGCCAACGACCTTACTACAAATTTGTAACTTACATCAGTTACAGCAAAATAAAAATAAATACAGCAATACGTAAAAAAGTTGCTAAATTAACACCAAGATTGATGCAACTTTTTATTCGTTTTAATCGAACTTTTCATTTCGGTATAAATAAATAGTTGTTGTATAAAACAGCGCAAGAGCGCAAGGTTGGTTGATAAACGATGCGCCGGCTCAATGAATCTCCATCAGCGCAGCGGTGCAATTCCGCTGCGCTCAAAAAGAACCACGTTGCTCGCTGCTAGTCGCTAGTCGCTACGTTGTACTTTGCGATTTGTAAGTACTTACAGTCTAATTTTTAGAACAGATTTGATTGTACAGATGCGTGTATGAATGCGAAATTCAGACTAGAGCATGTGTGTTCATCAGAGAGATTTTTCGATAGAAAACATGTTCAAGAAATGTTAGGTGCACCTACTCGTAATCTGGTTATGAAATTTTTAAATGTTCTTTGCCTGTTTTATTTTAATAACACCCTTATAATTATGCAAAAGAGGTAATTAAAAACTAAAACTTAATTGGTGACTAGAATGAGCCCTTTTTCTGTCTGTCTGTATCTTTTTCTCAAAAACTATCAATACATTTATTTATACTAATTATTTATTTTGAAATAATCTCTTTACGAAAATAACTTTTATAGCTAAGCCGCTTAATTATTAAAATACTGAGCAAAGAGCGGCCTCTTCACCTGGAGTTTTTGTTTTTTAAATGTTTTAATTGGCCTGTATTATTTTACATACAATATCTTAATCCTCGAGCATTTTCTGGAGCTCAACGTCGTCTTAAGAAATATTTTTAGTAGATAGCGCGAATTGAAACGCACCTAAAATTAAATGTATCGTTTTACTTTAACATTTTTGTCGACTTTGTTTCACCATTTCCTTTGTCATACGAACTGCACATTTTTGCAAAATAACGCCACAACGGAAAAAACAGAATAATTGGCCGAGCCTTTTTTATCGTTGTGGTCAGAATGCGGTAGATTGTAGAACTTAAAACGAGTTGTCACATGTGTATAATTGAAATCGTTTTGAGATTTACTTACTCTTTACGCGAGATCTTACCTTGAAAATTGTTCTTATTAATATTTTGCTTATAAAAACGTAAATCGTTAAACATTTCTAAGACTTACCAAACCTTTTTTAATACTGTAAATACATAGCTGCAGCTGCAAAAAGCACCATCCAAAGCTAACTACGTTATTGTGCGAGCTTTGAACCCGCTGATAAATGCGCGGCGGATGCCTGCGCGGCTATCGCCGAACCATAATGTTACATGACGTTTATTTTATTTACTCACAGATAAATTTACAAAATGATATTTTATTACGATTAGGTAAAAGATAACAATAGAATTAAAATTAAAATTTCACCTAAGAACTGCTTATATATAGAAATGGCTAATAGTTATGACTGATTTGGGCTCTATTATCTTAATTAATTCAGACTAACAATTAATGCTAGATTTAAATAAAAAGACACTCCAAAAAGGCAGAAAGAATAATTTTGTCACAAAAATACTGACTTTATAATGTTATCACATAAGTGTATTAAAGATCAACCAGCCAAACGTAGCACCGAAATGCACGTGAAAAGAAAAGTTCCATAGCGCCGCTCGCCGCAGCGCGTATTGATAATGAATTTTGTCAACAGCAGTGCATGTGTCGCAAAACCACCTCAAAGCGGCGAAGCTTTCATGACAAACTTCACACAAAGAGCCCTAATTGAATGCGTCGCGACTTTTATTGATAGGTACAAAATAGCAACAAGCGGCACGACCGGCGCTGCGGCGGCGGCGCGTCACGTGAGCGGTTCGCACGCGTGTTTGCCGCCGCTGTTGACCGACCAAAGCAGGCGCAAACAGTCCCGCCCTGCGCCATCTGCCCCAAACGATATTGCTCACGCACGTCATTCCCGACCCACGTTTGCCCGACATCGGCTGTTTGTACGTACCTATCCCTGACCAATTGCTGAGGACAATCGTTAAGGATCCAACGAAATACTCTGCTAACAAGCTCTGTTGCATGCACGCCGATTGGCCGGATAAATGGGGCTTACTAGGTCGGCCCGTTGCGTACATCGACGCGGTATTTACTTTGATATTTTAGTCACCGTTTTAACATTGTAGGATAAAGCAAAACTTGAGAAAAATCACAGAGGGCAAATGAAGACCACTTTATTTAGTCCGTGCTATAAATCTCAAACTTTATCGGCACATTCATTTCCGAATTTTTCTAGAATGTTTCGTGACGCTGGCACAAACTTGGATGCTTCTCCGTATAGTTGAAAATCAAATAAAGCGGGCCAGCTGTCGTCGGTGCAGTTGCGAAGTGCTCCGGGACACGCTCGTCTTCGTCACACAAGTAATATCACCCGGCACCCGGCTCACGCGGCGCTGGCAAATGACGCAAGAAAACGTTGTCATGCCCCTGCCAGCTCCGGACAACTTTACCAATAACGTAACGTGTGACGAATGCTCTGATACTAACCTGCCACATAAATGATGATGAAAATTGCAAATGGTTTCAGTGTTTTTCTCGCATTATTTCTTTACAAACAAGCTACAAAATCTCTGATCTAATTTGTTAAAGCGAGCGGGCACCACGACAGTTTCAACGTTTATGTCCGGCGCGAACATGTTGATCTCCGCAATAAAGGCTGTATTGCTGCACAAATATTAGGTCCAGCGAGCGCACATCGACCCCAACTCATTTCGTCCCGCTAAACCCCACTATCGCCGTGCCAGATGGACTCAATTGTCTCGTGGCCAACTCTGCGATAGATCACAAATTCCTCCTCAACTTTCTCTAGACTCCTCTACGTAACGTTAGAAACTTTGTTTTGCAATTGTAATTGAAAAGTGTGATAATTGAGAAAATACGGTTTCTGGTTTTCATGTTTGCAGATTGAAATGCTGAAAGGTATTCCCAGTCCCAGCAGAAACAATAAAGGGATATACAGCTACTGGAATAACAGCACAAACGCACAACTCGGATTCTAATCCCGCGCGGCCCGCGGAGGGCACGCGCGCCCGCCCCGACCTGCGCTGGATAATTCGCAATTTGCGTTCATATTTAGAAACTCGAGTGATCCCGCCGCCGTGTGACCATTGCTGTAACCCACATTATAACTACAACAAGCCTCATATCCGGTACACCACTAATCCAGTATTTTCAGATTGTTTTAATAATATGAATAAAATAGTTTTTCTAAAACTGGAGTGTTGTGAGTTTGTAGCCTTTGTTGGGCTGTGATAGTCATCGTGCACATCACCTTGAGTGCCCTAGAAAACGAATTGATTTTTTAAAAGCACATATTCCACAGCTGTTTCATAGTTAAGTTTCAACAAAATTTGTCGGGCACCTTAAGAATTATCGTTATCAGGTTAAAACTTGCTTGTGTAGGGGACTCGTTGGAGATCAATTTTTTATTTAATTGTACAATGAAGTATCTGATAGTAACTAGATATTCAGTATGCAGATACAGCGTGTCATAATCCCTACATTTTTTAATAAAATTAATAGGTACGACTGCAAAAAATCTAAATCAGGATGATGCAAAAATCGGACCAATTTCACACTTTTCAAGTTAAGCCAGTCCTTGGAGAGGATCTGGTTACGGTCTCGGGTTGCAATGCGATGGAAACGGATACCCTTGCAACCATTAAATTACTATATCGTAGATATGTTATATAGGCTTCTGTCAGCTTCGTTAGAAAAGCAATTCTTTATAACCCTACGTATGACTGTACTTAATTTAATCGCACTGGGTTACGATTATTGCTAATGAATTTGTTGAAATATGTATTTAAGTTGAATCAATAAACGTGATGAAGCATCTCAAACGCGACGAGAAGCTCGCCCGATTGAAATGTAAATAAACGCGGGCTGCGTTACGGAATTAATATTTTGATTGGATTAATCTATTAACGCGATCCGAGTGCACAATAGCTGCAGTGATGACTGGATACTACATTAGTGGTATTACGGAGAATAATGGGCGTGTTCTCACTGCGATTAATTAAACAATCGGTTCGATCGATATTGTGGTCGAATGTTATTATAACGAAGTTGGCACTCAGCGGTGTTGTTATCTTGCATCGAGGGTGGCTCACTCGCGGCGATCCGTTTCACGAATCACGAACTTGGCTGAAACTAGCCTCAGGCGATCAACCTTGGAACGACCTCGTATATAGACATCGGTCTCCGAGCAAGCCAAACGGGTAGTCCAGTTTGGTTACGGTGGTTCGAACGAGCGAGCTCGCCTTTCCCGCGTACTAGAATTACACCACAGGCCACAGATTGGCATAGTGAAACGCACGTGACATATGGGGTCAGTTAATGGCGGGGCATTGAGTACTGGATATCTGGCCGGACATACAGCGGGCAGAGTTAATTTCGTTTTTATAACACCACAAACCCGAATGATCTGTTTACTAGCGGCCAGTAATAAAAGAAGGGGCCGGGGTAGCCATTACCAGGTGAGTAGTCGCACCATCCGGCGTCGCCCCCTATCGGGTTGCAAGTCAAACGATCCGGGGGGCGAGCACTGATAGCAGCTAACATGAGTTTTAATCGATTTGAACCCATTTTTTACACTTCATTGAGTGACTAAACGGAATAAGCAATATCTATAATTTATTTTAGTCGAATGCTTTAAACTTTATTTAAGAGACTACCAAAATATACAAAAAAAAAGTTAAAAGGTAATTGAAGTAATTAACTTTGATGGTCTGCAAGAGTATTTACACATATCTATCTCGATTACATCTTTCATCATATCAACGCTTTCGCCATCCATCATTTTGGACATGTTTCCCGAGCCGCATTTATCGACTATCGCATCGAGTGATCGCTTTCATTATTCTGATTACGAGTTCAGCTTTCCCAAAGCTTGTTTCCAGTTAAATAGATACTAGTTTCGGGATGTCCATCGCGCGTGATGTCCAGCTCATATTCAAATTTTCATCGGACTCTGGCAGCACTTAATCCACTGGGAGTGGATCGGGCGGCGCGGCGCCCGGCGGGCCGCGTTCTGTCGCGTTGTCGGTGACATATCCATTATACTGACGTTTTCCCGCCCTTTTTCCTGTCTCATTTGACAGGTTTGAAAGCGATTCCTTTCCACCAATGTTTTTCGCATGATATTTGCACTCTCCATCTCCGTCTGATATAGAGCTAATATCCAGTTTATATACGTATTCAACTTTAGAAAGGAATGAGTACACACATAAATCTTTCCTCTGTATATCGTGACGTTCAATTTGCAGTGTACACAATCAAAGCGAACATTTTCAGTAACAAAAGTATAGAGAGAAGCAGGACCAGTTGCGCGAAGGTTCATAACTATGCCTCCGTAGAGCGGGCACCTTTTGTGTTCTCTCACAAGCACTGAGTTGCAGTGTTGCCAGCTGCCCATCGCGCGAGGAAATTTAATATGACAACGCAGACATCTGTATTATTTTAACGATATCGTGATGAGCGCTATCAGCTATTTAAACCTCTACATATATAAAAGACGATATTGAAGTAATAAAACACTTGAATTTTAATAAACATCGGGTGCAGGTCCAAGGACGTGGTAATATCGTGGTAAGAAGTGATTAATTAGTCAATCAACGCCATCTATTGGCGTTTATGTGTCACCATCCACGCTATTAGTCACGAGTACGGGAGCGGTGCGGACGTCCCGTGTAGGACAGAGTTATTTATGGGGGCAATCTTCCTAAAGCTGCCGTAAAAAAATTGCCACCTGTGTACATCTCACGATTTATACCTTAACTTTTATTGACTCTGAATTTAGATCGACATGACGCCTTTCATATGAAATATATGTATAGAGCGCTAATTTTGTGCACCTTCAGTTTTACACATTCCGACTCCGGTAGCGTAATTGATTTTAGTTTTTTAGAAGTTTAGATCTGAATTTGACTAATTATCCCAGATCTTGAAATGTTTCATGTTGTAATAATTTTCATATTTTTGTTTCAGGTATGTCACATCATCTAACAATGTTCACATTGTTCACTGACACAGCTATCTAGTAAGTGGTGGTATGGTACAACAAGTCTTGAAAGAGCCTTAGGATTTGTACCTACCTCTTTTTCGCTCACTCTCAAACACTCTTATGCTAGTCCAGCCGATTCCTATTGAGACTTGTTGCAGTTTAAATAAGTTTAATATGAAGGTAGGTGAACTTTATTATCTATTTCATTTCACACCAGACAAGAATGAACAAATAGGCAAGGGCAACACCGAAACACGCACTCTCGGTACCTACATTAAAACGCAGCAACACCCATGCTGCACGCACAGTACATTAGCCGTTGCCGCGCGAAATTGAAATTCCCGCGGAAATTAATTCGCAAATGCGGATATGGTATTGCGGAGACGGCATCAATGAACTGTCCGTAATAAATGTCATTAGAGCACGTGACGTCACGCTGGGAACATGGCCGCCGACTCCGCATCCAATTATGTCTCAAAACTGCCGGACATAAATTTCAATAACACAATTTGTCACAATTTGCGGTACAAGCGGAAGTGGCGAGGGCTCTTTGTTTTTTGACTGCGGTAGGTCCTTGCGGCCTCTTTACTCCCTTGTTACAGTTACTTACATCGAGGCTTTTTCGCAAAAAATCTAAACATGTTAAAAGGATTTTTTATTACTTTACTGGGTGTTTTTTAGTTTACCTAGTGTCGACATTAACGCGTTAGGCCGCTTGAAATTATATTATTTATTATGATTTGATTTCTCGTCACATTCGTCGGCTTTAAATACTTCTACGTATGCTTGATGAAGAGATTTCTTTTGCTATGATTACTCCGTCAGTTTCTGAAATTCCGGACGGTAGGTATTTTTTTTAACAACGAATATGAACGGAACAGCATGCAGTGTCCGAAATATAACCAACACGAAACAAATTGATCATAAAATAATTATTATTTTGTTATTTTCACTTAAATAGATCATTTTCGTTTTGATGATTGAGTACTGGGTACTCGTAACTTTTACGATCGGCTATTAATTATAGAATTCGGCACATAGATTGGTATCTTAAAAATATTTACGGCTTGTCACGAAAAACAATGGCATCCAGTATACCGCAGCTTCTTTCATATTTCGAAACTGGCCGAGTGAGGCGAACAGATAATCCGAAAGCCATTTTTAACCGAAGAGGAATTGCTCCCCGGAATTTGTCCCTTCCCACCCATAGCTCGTAAAAATCTGACCTTTGCTATTAGTTTTTCTGTAATCTTTACAAGACTGACTACTGTATAATGTTCCATATTTTCGACTGTCAGTATTTCGAACAAGATAGTTACTCCAACATTTATGTTTCCTTGTCCAAACAAAACCAATAACAGAGATACCTTTTTTACATATCTCCTTGAAAGATACTCCCCTGTAATGTTTTACGCGCCTAATAATTACATTGCCGAAAACTTTATTCGTAGTCCTGGCTACAGATCAATTGAGCGGCCAAAAAAACTATTAACTAGCTATGTTTTCATTCTTAACATGACTCTAAAGTCTAAATATTGAGGGTAAATAAGCATCTAGAGTTACACAAACTGCGATAGAAATTATATTTCTTTGTTTTCACCATTTTAGGAGGGCAATAAAACAAGCCACGACGTTTGCTGCACACCGATAAGACCGTTATTGACGACGATTTTGATATTTTTGATCGCATACATGTATTGCTTTCGAAATTAATTTAGTTTTTGTGAAAGTATATATCATGCGTATCGTTAAGAAGTTTATATTAAGTTTTGAAACTAAAATAAAACTAGTAATGAAAGAGGCATTCGTTTGACGATAGTGCTAAGAAGTATTTATTGACGATAGCGTTTTCGTTTTCGACTCGAGTCTGCAGAAACAGTCCGCTCTTTGCTCGAGGCGACGTCACAAGCTGGTAAATCACGAGCAGGAATTAATCGCCAATGAAAATTGCCGTCGAGCCGTGAAATTACAATTTAAGCGACGCCTATTTATATTGCGTTTACGTACGTCTACATGCCTACTACGTAACGCCTCTAATAAAATGTTTATCGCGTACTTATACCAACTTGCCGTCTGATATGTTCGAAGTGATGAGAGGATGAATTCCAATTACGTACTCACTTATGCTAAAGCTCGATGCCACCATTAATTAAAAACTATGTCCTATTTCGGCAATTTATATCGTTAATGGTAATGAATATTCCATTCTCCATCGAAAAAAACACAAGTTTTCAAAAGATCCGACAAACAATTACAATAATTAACCCCGCTCTAGCCCTCTATTGCGTGTAAACACCGAAACGTCCGGGTGAATTTATTCGGAATTAACTACACAACAAAATATTGCCTTTGTATATTAATTTCACTAACTCCGTGGAATCGAGCCGCTGCCTACCTCCTGTTGTTTCGCTGAACAACTTCGAATATCGATTTGACATTTCACGAAGGTATTAGCGCAGTTGTTAAGGGCGTAAACAACCCACCATGACTTTGGTACCGTTATTAACGTTTAAAAAATACACTGATATTATTTTTGATTAACACTATAGCAGGTGGTCGACCCTTGCGGATAATGTGTTTAGCATGAAGCCACAATTCGGCGCGGGCGACTTACAAGTGCGAAGCCTTATCTAGCGCCTTCAGCCGATAGCCTGACTCACCCAAATCGCCCTATTATAGGATTACTATCCACTCCATATCGACGTGTCCGCGTCTGCTGTAACCGATAGCAGTGGACGTCATTAAATATATGTTACAGATAAGTTTCTGGCTGAAAGTGTTGTGAAATAACATGGTCTGGTAATGTGTCGTATGGAAAATTGTTGTTTTAATGTGTGTGAAACGCGATATTATGTAGCGTTATCGCGCCGCTGCCGCCCCGTAGCACGTACGGGCGAGCTCGAGCGCGGGCACGGCGGCTCGGCGGCTCGGCGCGACCAGCCGACCACACCACTCCCAGCCTCAGCGGGCTGCGGTCGCTCCGCGAGCCCCGAACCGAACAATTCAAATCAAACATTCCATTAATTGTATCTACGTCTCGCGGCGATAAAACGCGCCAGCTTTATTGCGTTCTGTTTTATTTTCATTTTTATTTCACGGCTCCTAATGCAATTGCATTCGGGCAACGCGAACTGTAATACTTTTAGGCAGTTTAAAAGTAATTTCGATGTTTTGTGCGTACGCAGAGATGCAAGCCGGCTACTGCAGTTTGAAAATGGTAAGTTTAAACATTTTCCATTCTTTTTTAACTGCGAACAATTTTCTTAGTATTTTTTATTATTATTTATTTGTTTCACGTTTACATATCATTCACGACATAATAATGTTCATAAGATATTTTTTTTATGAACGAACCAGTAAATACATTTAAAATTATTTTTCTTGGATAGCTCCTACTTAAAACCCAGTTTCAAAATATTTGATTGAAAATAAACCTCCTTTATTACTTTGGCCCACGGCATTGTAAACCAATCGAGAGTTCTGGCTAGTCTATTAGACAATTTAAAGTCGTTGCGATGATAGAGACATCTAATAAAAATACACGTCTCGATCAACTTAATCAACGTTTATTCCCGTTTGAGTTCACTGAGGTCTTTCTGAAAAGGTCGATAAAAATGTTTTTACGTTGCTGATTATTTTTATTTCTTTTGAAATCGCTAAGATTAAATTTAACTTTTTTTAAGCAAAAGCTTCACACACAAATAACTTACTTTAAAAACTTTATAGCGGTAATATTTTATCTGAAAAGCTATGCGGCGTCATTTCGGCCGTGTCGTAGGTATCGATTGAGCAGCTTCCCTCGGAGATAGCGGGTGATAAGATAGTTTATCTCGTCCGCCCCGCCCGCTGTCAGCGTCACCCAGACACCAGAAAAACCAGCTTAATGAAGACGTCCGATACAAGCCCTGACGGATTTTGCATAAACGTTTACAACCGACTAGGCAAGAGCTTGGACATTTTAAAGGAAATACCTACCCTTCGACGCTCCATTCCTTCCCGTCTCTTGATTAAAAATTAAAAACATACGTAGGTTTTTTGTAAAATCGCTGATTTTTGATATATTTTTTTAAATATCGTCTTCGTCTCTTTAAAGTATCACACTGTTAAAACAAAATATTTTCTAAAGTAGCTATTGAATTTTTACAACAAAGGGCATGGGTAATATTTGTGTGTACATTTTTTATCCATTTTTTTGATAAATGATTAAGCATAAGTCCGGGTTCGTTAAAAGCTTGATTATTAACAGCGCCCGCCGATATAAAGGCCCGTGCGCTGACTAACTACAATAGGTACGAGGCACGAGGCAGCTGTTTAATAGACCATTATTTTCATAGTCCTCGATATACTCATTGCGAGACCAAGGAACGCGGCTGTTTTGTTTTATAAACAAACGCCTTTGTGCAGCCGGAGTCGTACCTACTCGTGACTTACTCCATACGCTTATATCATTGCGAGAGGAAAGGAAAATAATCATAAACTTCTTATCGAATTATTTGTTTTGATTTCGCTCAAGTATATTTAAGGAGAAGATAAAATTAGCTTTCGTTGTTATTTTTATCGGAAAAGATGAAAGTAACCCCTAGGTAAAGGTCATTCTAAAACCCGCATCTCGAAAAACTGTTACTGGAGCTACAAGCGTCTGCGTCAATTAGGAACAGAGGAACAGCGAACTCTCTAACTACCTATAGTGTTTCCTGGAGAAGTCCCGCTTCCATTAGAAAAGTTACCTCCGTGGAGCACGTCACACCGCGTCACTTGATATTAGTCATCTCCGACACCGCACTCCGCCTGAGGAAAATCAAAACAAAGGAATAGAGGACACGTCATTCTTCCTATCGTTTCAAACATATTGTTTTCAAGTAACATACTCGTAAATGGACTTTAGTACTGTGTAATAATAACATTAGGTTTTTAAGAGCTAGTTATTTTGTAACCTTTTGAAATTACTTGCAAATTGCTTGTTTTTTTTAAATATCGTGAAGCGAAAATAAGGTCAGTCTCTGTTTAACAATGCAGATATGTTTCAATATTATTGACTATACTTGAAAAACGTTATTTAGCTAAATGTTTTTGGCCAAGATAACATTTTCTTTCGCCCACGAAAAGTAGTAAAAGGTGTGCGTCTCTAGACGAAGTATAGTGGGAACACGATCCTGGCACAAATTGATTGAGAGCGACATTTGATATAAAATTGTGTTGTGATTGATGCGACCCCACCTCGAACGTTCTGCTAAGTGCTCCGTCGTGGAGTCGCACTATACGTATGTGTACTCGCGTGTGCACTGAGTGATAATTTAATGTACTACAGTGATAAGGCGGATTTAAAGGTTTAAAATTGAGTTAGAGATTCAGTGCTCCCTATTTCGCAGCATTAAAGTCAGTATTGTTCCTAGATGGCTCGAGAAAGGGGTGTGAAGCGTCGTCGGACAAATTACTTCGCGGGCACGCTTAATTTACTTAACAAATGCGTTCAGTTTTTAGGTTCTTTATTGGGTACGAACTTTAAATAACGTTTTTAGGGTTGTAAACGCCGTGTAAGATAAGTTTCATCAAAATTTAAAATCAGTAGGTACAACTTAATTGTGTTTTACAGTTTTAATTACCTATCTACACATATACTTACCTTAATTCAGTCAGACAGACCTTTCAGTCAGATTGGTATTCAATATCTGTGGTGTCCGTATACACATTCCGTCTTAAACGTGGTCGCACTTTTAACTTATGTGCAAAATGAGGGACATTTAATCTATTGTAGTAGAAAAAACTGATTAGATAGATAAATTACGTTATACAATCTTTTGTATTTTACAAAGGATGTTTGATCCATTTAACGAGTTAAATAAATTAAGAGCCGAGCCATCCGTATCAAATTTGTAGTGGCAACGTGGCTGGCGTGGACAGTGGGCAGTCGCCATCCATCACACTCGGGCTCATAACACTGCCGGCTTGCAAATGTAGTTTAATAACACCGGGACGTTACGCTGCCAGGCTTAGGCACAGGCTGGGTCGCTTAGTTACCGCTACCAAGTTGCATTCGTGATTCTGCCGCACTGCATAGCAATTAGTTTACAGTTTCACGCAGCTAATCAAACACAGGACATTGTAATGTATCCAACGTAACCTTTTAATTAATGTTCTTGATTATGGATTAAGTTGTCGTGTGAGGTGCAAAAGTAATTTCCCTATTAAAAACGTGTTGGTGTTATCACGGGCGTGACACCCCGTGTGCCGTTAGAGCCACGCCCTGGCGGCAGCGCAAAGTGAACGATGACGCGATCCGAACGCGATATATCGCGCAGGGTAATATTGTGCCGCGAACTGATAGCTCGGCCCTTTCAACAAAAAATAAGGTCGCCCGTTTACACGAGAGCAGAGGCTTCAAGTGACACATCCCCGCTAGATAAATGTTTTTACGCGTTAGATAAGGGTAACGCGCGAAAAAGAGGTTAAAAACTGCACCGCCGCGCGAACGTTTGGAATATTGATATTCGAACAGGGAGCAGCGGCAGCGACGTGGTTTCGTGAAAGTAATTATTGTCAGCGTAATGTTGTGAATGCTCGGAGGTCCCGGTTTCATTATACAGCAGTGTGGGACGGCAACGGTCGCCTCGAGCTCAAACTTAGATTGAAGGCGGCGACGCGAGCGCGTGCTTAAACTCCCGCCGTCGGACGCTAAGATTTACAACAAGTTCACGCTGCATCCAGGAGCCGGGTTACTCGATGCTAATCTAGAAATTTTTAACTAGTCTGAATATTATACAAAGCAAACTTCTTTTGAATAACATAAGCAGATTTGTATAGGGATAGCTAGCCCGTGAATTTCAATTACTAACAATCAACTAAGTAAATGATTTATAACTTTGACAAACTTAAAATAAGCCTACCAAATGGTAACTAAATCGGCTGAGCTAGGCAGGCAAACATCTGAGGAGGGGTTTAGAGTCTAAACCCACCCTCATATGCGCCTGTCTGGCTCTTTAGACCAAGCGAACGAACAAGAATTCTATGGCATTATCTCTTATGTTTACGTTGTAAAAATAAAGTCAAGACATGTTCTAGAGCATTAGTTCGTTTGGTCTAAACCCACCCTGACATGAGTGATTTTTGTTTAGTTTCTGTTTATTTTTTTTTACTATGAATTAGTATTAATATTTGGATCCGTTACTACAAAACTAGGTTTACAACAGTGATGAAACTATAAAATATTTATAATTAAAGGCTTATACGGAACCAATAATAGTGTTAAAATCCATGATGTCCCGCCCCACTGCTTCATTTTTCATACATTCTTCCAACCATGCAACGTCATTTTGCGTAGCGAGGCGTGCCATCGTGGATTGAAAACCTATACTCGTACTTATCAATAACAACGGCCTATAGGTAATCCGACAGCTGATAACATGAAACAAAGCTTTTTACTAATAACCGGGAAGCCTTATCATATCCTGTCAGTCGTCCGGAAGCGTGGGCGGCTTCCGGCGCGCGCGCACCACGCGATACGCCGCCGCCGCGGTGTCGCGTTACCACTCGCCGCGCGTCGCGTCGGCTTACACCGCTGGAGCTAACCAACATCGGATCCGAGCTAATCCTTTCAATGTTCAATTAACATCCTTCATTAGTACCTCATACCCACCGCAAGAGAGCCTATTTCAGCGTTAAAATATTATCAAGACAGCAATGCGAAACAGACGTTAACTCAGCAAACAAAACAACCCGGCGCCATAATAAACCGTTAACAACAAATGGAGAAACCTCACAATTGCTCTAATTACCGCCTCCGTTACCAAATCACGAGAAAATTTACGCCCTCAGCCCTTAAACTCTACATCACAATAAGGAAATGGAAGAAGCCTGTGAAAAAGCAAATTAAATTAATTGAGATGTAAACGAGGGCGAGCGCAGTTCGTTATGCGCACTGTAAATAATAGATGGCGCCGCCGTCGATTCTCACCCCTTTACACTTCGCCCTGGTATATTATTAAAATCTCGATTACTTTGTTCTTTTTTCATAGATTTTGAAAATTAATTATGTACACTGAGTTTTCTCTCCTTGTTTACATGTGCTTACTAGTATTGGAGAAAACTGTTATTGGAGTAAAGTTTAAACGAGGTCGGTCGATGTAACAGTGGTCAACGGTCGCGAGTATCAGACTGGAAGGCGGTCAAACGCGAAGGTGAAAGCAATAAGTCTGTTTATTGTGGCAGCATTGCGCGCCACTCCTGGCACCGAAATAGCTTAAATAAGACGTTCGATCGGTTTACAGGCGAAGCTTTACAACGGTCTATTTTCATCGCTCCATCAAACAAGCTCCCGATAACGCTCTTATGGATTTATGCAATGATTTGGGCCTCATTCGAATACCGGTGTAGGATTTATAACCAGAAATGAAATCGCTTTTGCCGCCACTTTCCACAGAGATTGTTTATTTTATTCACGCGAGATTCGTTGGATTATATCATTTTGTTCAGAAATTTAATGGAGTTCCGACTTCTAATTTTCTGACAATGTATCATTTAACATGTGCCTACCTATATTATATTTTAATCTTGTTGTGTGTTTCATTTGTTTATGTAGTTGTCTAGTGGTTGCAAGAAGTAAGAAGAGCCGAAAGAAGGTCTCTTCTCCGGTTACTCACTCAACCTGGGTGTGATGTGTGCACTTGATGCTCGGCCCATCACAACCTCCTTGAGTGAGCGATCGTGGACGAGGAGTCATCACGGTGAAGAAGCCCCAAGAAGACCCTGGTACTCCGAGAAGATGTCTAGAAGTCAATAAAAATTGCTGCTTTGTTTGATATTTTCTTCAAGATATTCCAGTTGTAATGCAAAATGTGTTGATACTTTAATTTTAAGAATTTAATTTACCCGAAATGCTTAAATAACGGATACAATGATATACGTTAGCTTTATGAAATTCACTTTGTCGTGCTCAAATAACATCATCCATTTGGCACTATACACGCAGAACGCGGCCGCGTGTTAATTGATGTATAGCATATTTGTGGAAACGTTGTAATAACCCATTTTTTTCTCATGGACAATTTCCTGTCCGGGTATTTCTGTTCAGGTGACATCAGTTATAGAAACAAAGGAATCATATTATATTTATAGTGTTGCTCAATTCGTTAGGACCTTGTTTCTAATTTGTTTTAAGGCACATGTATGTAATACTTAATATGTTAATGTTCAATTAATACTGATATGCACTGCAGAATCTTAACCAATCCCAAGTATTGACCTCGCCAGGAATATAATTATAAATCAGTTTACAGGTTCCTATGACTCGCGTTTCATGTTACTAATGTTACTATGTATAGTTATACAGAGCCTCTATCCTAGCCGGTAAAATCCAAATCGTATTTTACCTGTTATGGTATTGTTTTTAACTTGGCCGCCATTACTGTCAAGTAAATAAGAGCTATCAAACAATGATAATACGATAACAGCTCAAAATCGATAAGGTTTTTATCGTGTTGAATAAAGGCCCTGGGTTAATGTGTCATACCAATAAACGATTACCGCGATTTTTTTGAAACATCACAGTTTCCCATGATCTTAAGTCTCTCAGAAGAATAGTAAATATTATGTCGATACATAAATACGGAACCTAGTTACTGGATTAAAAGTTTGTGTAGGTGTACATAAGCTTGCACCTTAAGTGACCTGCTTCGTGCACCCATAATTCGGACGTTATGCGAACCAGTAAAGATTACAAGTGTTGGTAATGTGAAATAAATCGATATTTATAGAGCAACTCATCTCGTAGGGAAAAACCGCGTGCAGGCAGAAATAGCCGCGGCCGTACACGAACCAGAAGCTGCCGGAGATTTATTCGCTGCCGGCTGGTTTACGGGAGCCCGATACAGGTTTTAACGATCCTATTTGACATATGGCGAAATAACGAGTGAAACGAGAAGACAGCACTCCGTTGTTTGTTGCAATATTTTAAAAGTTATATTACCATACGTAGATTGAATATAGTTATTTGTGTTTGACAATCATGATGTCAATTTCTAGTTCGTTCATCCTAGCAAATATTGCTTATTTAGATATTTAACTTTCTGTCAACGTCACGTTTTACGCAGATATCGTCGGATAGTGGGAGTATAATTACTTTTAGTTTGGACCCTTTTTATCTCGAAATGCCATTCCTTTGGAGTGATAGATTGATGTAAAGTCCAGTATGCCAAACAATTTTAGGTACCTACGTATCTAATTAAGTGTAGGGTTTCTTCCTAGATGGCTGCGAAACTATCCGATAAATAGCTTTTGTCGCGCTCGTCTATCCCTATTCAATTAAACAAAACACAACAGAATCGCTGTCAGTTGCTTAAGTCGAATGATCACTCGCTGCTCGATAGTTAACCGCTATTATCTGCTCGTTACACCTGGCCGCATTGATATGCATTTGCGACGTACCCGATTAGGCATGCAATGTTTCACCCAGACAGTGATTGCGTCCGTCGGCACCTGCAGCCTGATTATGGTGAAGTACAATGTGTAATAAAGGTCATTATTACGTCTACATCCTGCTTAATGCAGTCAGCAATAGCTATCTGCTGACTCGCGTTCAATATTGACTGCTTATTGCTTAATAGAGTTACTAATGGTTTGAACTGTTACTGATTAATGGGCATGTTGGCTGATGGGTCGAATATTTTTTTATGAAGTGCCCAGCTGTAGACATCTTTGTCAAAGATACTGAATCTTGCGGTTTGGCTGAAGTCAATATATTTTTGGTCGAATGTAACATTTTCCAAATTTAAATTTCCCAGAAAGCTTATTTATATTATTTTATCTTGTTCCAGGGTACAGTCAAGTTCATAAATATGTATACACTTTAGTACCTTGTCTATTTAATGTCATGTTCAAACTGCCATATACGAATTATCACAGCGATTAAAGTGACAAGGTACTAAAGTGTATACATATTTATGAACTCGACTGTACCAAATTCGTTTGTTGCATTGGTTATTTTAAGTTAGACTTGTGACTACAAAAAAAACATAAACAGTAATAAATGTATAAATGATACATTTGATCAGAATATTTCGCCCAAACAGCGGATATATGTGTTTATGGAATATTTGTTTATGTAATTTATTACTTTAAAACATTGTAATTTCTCTTATTTTAGGAGGTCTTTGTGGTTATGTAAATTAATTGAACTTTTGTTCTGTAAACGTGCCTATTGTACCTACAGTCAACAACCTCAACTGTTTAACCACTGTTAGTAGAACCCTATCGCCCTTTTTTGTCGTAATTTATTTCTCGTGACTTGACGCTTCCATAGCGACAGCGTTTTATACTGGCTCAACAATTTAAGTATTGTTGAAAATGTATAAATAAGGAAGATGTCTCAGTGCAAAATTTGCATTGACCTATATTTCTTAACAAGGAAATAAAACAAGTCCCTCATAAAGTGTGCCGCCGCTCCGGCGCCGTCCAAATCGTACCCCTGTAACTCACCGTGTCCAATAAGAGCACGTTTTGTAACAGCCATTCCTGAGACGTTACAAGAAGTCTCGTGTCGGTCTAACGGCTGGCTTAGCCGCGGCTGGCAACTCTGGCAACTCGCACATTCGTAGCGGCTGCCAACTGAGCCTACGCGGCTAAGCCGCGCCGCTTGCTACGCCGTAGCACACCACTAATTAAATTATTTATCGTGTCTTTATGTAATGATGGATTAGTGTAACTGATGTTCAAGAGGGTAACATTTTTTTATAATTCTTTATGTCTAACTGTTGTTGTTTATGTGTAACCGATTTGAGTAAGCCGAGTTGGTAGTAGTGAACTGCCTGCGAAGCTAGCCGACCTGGTTTTCAGATATTTGTTTTAAAATATTTTGTTGTCTTGTCATACTGCTTAAGAGGTCTCTTACAAAGGCGAGCTGATAACATCACCTTTTTTCGCTTTCCTTGATTATTTAAATGAAATTAAGTGAAATGCTCAAATATAGCATTTAGTTTATTATAATGTGTGTCTTTCAATGTTTTGCCATGATGTGGCTGGTTACGCCACACTAAATTGCACTAAATGCACGGAGTTCTTATAATAAATTAAATTAATTATAAAATGCGATTTTTGTTAAATCTCAATTAAAATCAACAATATATGCGACGTTGCAGATTTAGTAAGAGGTCTCTTTATAAACATGTATTTTTAATATTTTTATTTACCTCAACAGAACATTGTGGTAAATCGATGCCTATGTGTTTGTGAGCTTATGTTTGACGTTGGAATTGGACCATTGTGACAACAGCGGCCATAGCTTCCATCAACTACGTTGACCCACTTGCCTCGACACCGAAGAATAACATTTTTATACATACCTACTGGTATAGGCAGCTTTAATTAAAGCCCATTTACTGAACTGTTTTTCATATTTTATTTAATCACGAGCGCGCCCGATGCGATGATTAATTGGAATTGATATAGTTCCCTCAGTAATTTCTTATTGGACTGAAGAGGTTTCAGTTTTAAATGAGCGGATGGCCTGGCAGTCTATTAAATGTAGAAAACATACGAAGGCAAACGCAAGCTTTAAGAAAATGATTTTTTTATTATGCCATCGGCAAAATTGAGCCCTGACCTACCATGGAACCTTTTCGCAGTGACGTTAAAGATAGATTAAATCGTAAGAATTATCAAACAAAATGTCTAGTGTAGGGTTCCGAAGCCGTTAGGTACTACAAACACAAAAAAAAACTCAAAAAACAACATGTATGAATTTTCTATTTAAAGTTATTTTTACTTTAACCGCCTGTATCTCAAGAACCAATCAAGTCTACGTAGTCGTGATAGGTTTCCTTTTAAGTTCGTTATATGTGGTTTCATTTCAGATATTTTTTAATTTTTATACTTGTAGTTTTGGCTGTACACGGCCGCTGGAGACACAAATTACACTTTTCGACTTGACCATATTCCCTTTGACATGTTATCGTATCGTCAACATTACGACTCTTATTTACTTCACAGTAATGGGGCTGACCTAGAAACAATACCATAATACGACAAAGGCAATATGGTTTTTCCCAATAGAATCGAGGCCCAGCACCCTGAGTCCGACTCGCGTGCCGGCCGGCTTGGCCGCACTGTGACATTTAATTCGCCCTCGCCCCTCTGGCTTTGCTCTCGACAATCGAACTTTGTTCCGCGACGCCGGTGTCCGGTAACTTGTTTAGTTGCTATTGAAGGCACGAGTCGCGAGTGAAAGGTGCTTACTAATTATTAAACTTTCCCGACGTTCGTTATACACGTTATCCAACTTATCCTGCAGAGACGAATCAAAGCTTGCTGATAAATAAATAATTAACTACACAGCTACAATTCACAAAGTCGGTAAAACGTCTGAGAATAATATTACTTAGCATTTTAATAAAAGCAGAGTAAAAACACTAGTTGCAATAGTGCGGTACGTACAGAGGCGTCGCTGGAGAGCAATTTAAGAGCCGGCACTACCCCTCGAGCCCATTGGAGGTGTTTGGTTTAGCGCGAACATCTGCATGGGGGTGAGTTGTTTACCGTCTCGGTCGGTCTCAAGACAATTTATTTGAAAGGTGTCGCGGCGCAATCCACTCTGCGACCACTGCCGATACAAATAGCCGCCCAACCCCACGTACGTACAAGCCGAGCCGACGAAATAACGCCGCACTCCCTTGACTGACTGGACGTATCCTAAATACTCCAAGAAATCATGTAATGTGTAGCTATGCAATTTATTGAGCAAGACCGACTACGGTTGTTGGTGCGCCGTGTGTCGAGTTGCTTAATTCGTTTTGTTTAGACAGAAAATGAAACGCTCTCGTATTAGTGTTTACTGAAACGTTCAGCAAGTGCCATAATATCGGCAGCGCAATTGGCGAGACTACTTTATTAGCGATCGGACCCAATACCATTATCGTTGCAATTTCAGATAAAGCTTATGATGAACATAAATGGATGACTTTGTTAAATTTCCGATTAGGGTAGTGTGCGATGAACCGTCTAGAATCAATAAAAGATTATTATAACTTTCCGAATACAAGTAAAGTTGGGAACCGATCAATTGTCCCATCGGAATCCGGCCTTCGTACAATCCGGCAAGTTATGCGCGCTGTCGAATTATACCGACAAAGGAGGCCGAATCAAAACGCTCTCCCGGGAGATATGATACGTCGAATAATTCGGTTACTCGCGCCGAAATTCCTAATTACAAGAGATGGGGAAATGACGGAAAATTACTTTAAATCGCGGGTTATCTAAGCTCTTAGTCATATTATTTCGTAGACGGCGCGCGACGACTTCGAAATTTACGTAATTATGTTATAAAGATACGGATCTGAATGAAGTGGGCTGAGAGGCGAGGGAATTCGCGGCCACGACAGACGTTAGCGATCGCGTCGAGGTGTACTCGAGCCGCAACTTGTTTTTGGCGTGTAATGGTATGCTCTGTTGTACGATTTAGAAGAGAATTAGAGGGTTTTCGAACGGTGCGTCCGTTATTGCTGTCATACACGGCGGCGTCTCAATCTCGTTAGCGCGGTAGGTGCGCCGGCCGGGCGCCGGGCCGGCCGCCGGCTGAAATAGAAAACGGCTGGTGATTAATTGCCAATTACTCCTGCTGGCGAGCAATTCCCGCGCCCACTTGTCGCCGCGTTTAAGCACGTATATTATTTTTCAATCGAGTAAATAAATTGATCATATATGGAGGATATTCGAGACAATCAGGCCAACCTTCTCATACCTATGATGGGGTTAATTATGTAACATGATAACATTAATAAGTAGTTCACTTAGATATTTGATATGACAAGATATAAGATATGCCGGTTCAGTATCTGCGCGGTGCCGGTGGTTCCTGCGTTACGGCGGGACAGCCTAGCGTTATGAGAAACAAAGGCCGGGTAACTTCGCTACATCCCCAATGCAAAATTGTAATTTGCCTTGATATAATTCAATATTTAGCGAGGTGTAATTGAATATTTTTCCAATTTGTCGCACGTAATGGGGCAAGATTGAGTTGACAGCCCCCACGGGCGGACAGCGCGTCGCCTCGCACCCCGAGGGTTACCATCTCTGCGAATTACTCTGCCCTTTAATAACATTCTGGTCTTGTGTAACGACCTAACGATCTATAAGACCACCTGTCTTTAAAATTTGAACACAAAACTTATATTGAGTTTAAATATATCATCATGCTATTTAAAAAAAATATTTTAGCAAATTCAAAACAAAGATTATTACACTATAATTGTTAGCAAGCAAGCACGTTAGTAAATAAAACCACCACGGCGGTTTAAAATTGAACTTATTTCGCTCGCTTTTTTACATAGATATTCTTTTCATTCGTTCCGGTTACTCATTCCAAATACTCCGTACGTACCGAAAATCGCGCCGTTGCTTCGTTGCGTGCTCTTATCATTCGTAGCCTGAGATAATTAGTTTGTTTAACAACTACTTATTTTAAGTAATTATAAAAACTGCTACTTTTTCAAAATTAGAAACATACACGTGTCTAAGGGTGGGTTTAGACCGAGCGAACAAACAAGAATACTATGGCATTATCTCTGACGTTTACATTGTAAAAATAAAGACAAAACATGATCTACAGCATTCGCTCGTTTAGGCTGAACCTACCCTTAATAGACACCTTATGACCGTTCGTCGTGTGAGATTTTCTGGGGCTCTACACAAGATGCGTAAGGGTGGGTTTAGACCAAACGAACGAACACGAATTCTATGGCATTACGTTTACTTTGTAAAAATAAATTATTTAAAAAACGAAAAAACCGACTGCAATTAAAAAAATGGAAAGCGAAAAACAAGCTCTACATATAACAAGCAATGAATTACAAATCCTATTTCTTGATATAATTTAACATTTGGACTTGCTTGTCCCCGCCTGCAATGCCTTTTCCAATATTCAAGTTAAATTTAAATTGTTATAAATATGAATAAGTACATTGCTCTTACAATTTTCTATAAATTATAGAGCTTGTTTTTCGCTTTTCAGTTATTTTTATAGCAGTCAGGTTTTTTGTTTTTTTAAATAATTTAATTTATTTTACTCTTTTTAGTTTTATTAATAAAAAAAAGAACGGGACGTTTTCCTGGGATAAAATGTAGCCTATGACACTCTAGCTGCGAAGACTAATCCAATGATACCTCATTTGACAAAATCGTCCAAGCCGTTTTTGCTGTAGCGGGGAACATAGAACTGGACATACATACCTACATACATGACGGTGAAACACATAACCCTCCTTTTGGGCTCCACCGCAGTCGGGTAATAAAGACAAAACATGTTGTAGAGCATTGGCTTGTTTAGTCTCAACCCACCCTAACGCTAATTTTCGAGAACTGTCAAAATGTATGTACCTATTTGACATAACCGTTCGACGCGACCGACCGTTGGGCAGCAGCTCACGTCAGTTCTATACATTTTGACAACGATAACGTTAACCATATGCCTGTCTAGGGCCCAGTCGACACGATAAACACGACATGCAGTCGCTCGACACTTGTCACGTATTACACTTAATACAAGTCATCGATGCCTGTCATGTCCCCACCGATATGGCTGGATTACGGCCGAATTCACTCCCATATATCCCATGCCCGTCACGCGCTGTGTCTGGAGTCACCGACAAAAGGCCTCATCTTTCATCGGCCGATTTCCTCCCGAAAAGGTTTATGATATCCGCGGAATAATACTCAATCATTATATGTCATAGCACTTTAAATCCTTCTATTACGGAGATAAATTAGGCAACGATCGTTTTGTTAGCCATATTGAATGAACAAGTATGATGATAATTCGTACGAATAAAACCGTTCCTCGATCTTGCGCATACGTTAAAATAAAAATTAAAAAATAAATAATTACTTAGAAATTGTTAAGTAAGACTTCTGGGAGAAAAATTATGCCAATAATTCATTTGTTAAACTTATGATATTGAACAGCCAGGACGTAGTCATAACATAACCAATGATCTAGATACTAGACGTAACATCAAAATTAATTGTTACATATGTATTGCACCTAGCGAAATTTCTGAATTAGCTTTTTTATATAGGTACTTGATATTTAGAGTATTACATTTCGAGGTAGAGCCGTCGCCGGCGGCATCACGTCGACTCATTCCGATGGCGATCCGCAGCGGCATACTAATATTCTCTGCGAGCGATTCCATGTAATTCCGGCCGGTATTCCGCTACCGATTGTACAACCAGCATCTTGAATATGTTATGTTACAGTAGGCAATGCCGAATAACAGACGAAAGCTCGCTTTACACTAACAGACGAGCTTCTGACCCATATTTTAACATAGGTAGTTTCGTTAGCAAAAAGGGAATTATTCTTGTCATTAATGGGGAGATGATTCCGTGGTCAAAAGTATACGTAACAGTAAATGCAGCGTACTGGGTGAGGTGAAGTGAAGTTGTAATCCGCCGTTTCGGCTCGTAACTCCCACCGCCGTAGGCTAAACAAACTCTGCTTATCGCGCGGCATAAATTGGCAACACGTCGTTAAGGCGACCCGCACACTGCGAGCCGCGCCGGCTTTATCAGCGAGCTCTCGTAAACCAGAGCTCTCTGTTATTGCGGCTCGGTTGCGACGTTTTTCGAGACTTTTTTCATATCGCGAAATTGTAGCTGATAGTGCAGACCGACACTCGGAACGCAGCCGTCGAACCGCGTAAACGATTTGGCTAGTGGCGGTAAATATGTCTATTTGGCAGAGCGCGCCCGCTCAGTGCTCGTATCAACTGAAAAAGCGTGCCGCCTTGAGCGCCGCTGTAATTAGAGGCCAATCGTAAAACGAAAGGGTTGCGCCGGAACGTCCCATCTGATAATGAGCGCGACTGGCGCGGCTCCAGCCGCCGCTCATATTAGGCGCTGCTCTGCCGCTATCGTTACGAGTTTTACACTTTTACGAGTTGTTTAGTTTACAGGCCGGCTGCGAGCGCGCGCTGCCAAATGCTAGTTCGCGGCTCACCGCGCCGCGCTCCCTAAATATCGCGCGCTACGTGTTAATGAGATGTACGCTCGGGCTCGTTTGGCATTGCGCGGGCTCCCGCATCCACCGCCGCCGATGCCTACCTCATTATTACCTAAATATCGCACCTCTGTTTTCTATTTCATTTACTTCCTTATTTTCACATTCAAGAAATGCGGACAAAATCCTTAATAGCCGAGAGCGGTTTACATTCAACTGTTGGTATCCGTTAACAATAGCGGTGGAAGCGCCATTCCCAGCGATATCAATTTTGTTTCAGTGACTCTTAATTAACATGTTCTTTTCTTTTCTTTCCGATTGAGTGAGGAAGCAAATACAAAGCAGGTAGGCTCCGCGCGCGCCCGCTTCTACGCAAAAAACAATATTACAACGTTTTCAATTCAAAATGAAAGAAAGAATATGATTTGCACTTTTGTTAACGCACTGATCGATGTTTTCTTTGAAACGTAGAGATCCAGCAGTACTTTATAATACTGGAGAAAAATGGTTTGAGGTAGAATGACTTGCAGAGTTCAATAAACCAAAGAAGCTTACGAATCAAATGTAAACGTTAGCAGTAAAACTTTACATTAATTATGTCTGCAACTTTGCACTGAGTTATGATTATGATCTCGCCTCATCCCGCCGTAGGGTTTAAATAACAACAACAGATTAAACAAGTAATAAATAACCACTGGTTATGTGAAGTATTGAATATCCAAAAAACAAAACTTTTAAACTAAACTAACTTTGACTTTTCAAGCTTGATTAGTATTATTATTATTAAAGGCATTGTGATATATATATATAGAGCCGGATGTGCTCTATTGTGCTATCGCAGACATCCTGGCATGAGCTTGGAGATTGATTTTTCTATTAATAAAGTCATTGACGTAATGCATCCTCGGATATAAATAGAGTCTTTGCAACTCTGCCTCTGTAAACTAGTCTTGTACCGTACTTTTACGGTGCGTCATTATAAATATCATCATCATAATTATTTCAACCGAAAGACGTCCATTGCTGGACATATACATCCCTCAAGGTTTGCTATAAGGACCGATCATGCGCCGCTTGCATCCATCGATTTCCCGTAGCTTCAGCATATTATAATATGTTTTAAATTTGAATGAGATGTTGATGAGATAGAGGTCAAACACTGGTCAGTCCAGAATTAAAAACAACATCTTAGTAATAATTCTTTGGAATGTATGTGCCTTTAAAACTAAAACTCGAGCTATTTTAAACAATCGCACTACAGCTAAACAATTGACAAACACGGTCATTAGTAGTCAGTACAATAGATGCACTAAAAGTTGTTACGTTACGTAACAAAGGAACAGCATTGGCGCTGGCGACGACCTTCCCGGCGACCCTTGCAGTTGAACCGTTGTTCGTTCACCTCGCGGTCAACGCCGTCTCAGCGGTATTATTATGCAACACTAACGCCCGTGTGGCGACAATCCAAACCATCTAAAACATTTCAAGCTAAATGTACAACTCTAATAACACATTTTTCTAAATATGGGGAATATCACACATAGACGTGGCATAGCCAAAAGCTCTGTCGCGATCCGGATCATCCCAGATTTGTTCTACGCGTATTATGATTTATGTTATGATTTCCGTTGGTTAGGAAACATTTTCTAGATCAGGGCCTTTATTCTCGGCGGTAAAAACCATATCGTATTTGACCTATTACGGTATTGTTTTGACGTCAGCCCCCATTACTGTCAAGGAAATAAGAGCTATGAAAACGTTGACAATACGATAACAGATTAAAGACGATATGGTTTTTAGCGCCGAGAATAAAGGCCCAGAAAACATTACTAGCGCGTTGTACATTTTTGCAGGATATAACTGAGAGAACCATGGGTAGAGAATGAAACAGTAATTATAAGAACTGGATAAAATGTTACTAAATTCTTAATTCAAACGTCAACTCAGTACTATAACCATGTGAATACAGTCCATTGAACTAGGACCTAGTATGTTTATACTTCCCGACCGACTGGTAGAATCCCCGAATGTCTCTATAAACATGACGCCACACTTTCCGTATATCTGTTGACTTACTAACATAATTTAGACACTAGTGGGGACCTAGGGTAGGCGGGGCGCGGAGACAAAGAGTGCTAGCGCGGGCAAGCACCTCGAGAGCGGCGCCCTCTGGGGCCTTGCACCCTTGTGAGGAGTACCCCTCCGTATCCCTCTACATCCCTCTACCACTCTATTTGCTCTCGCGACTTGAGATAATATTCTTTTACGTAACTCCACTCGAGCTAGAAGTGGTCTGGAAAACTATAAAAACAATATCATCGCCTGTAATGAAATGTGGAATGGAAACAAAACGGATTTATTCGTGTACGTGTATTCGTGGATATGCATCTATTCGTGTGTATGTCTACTCACTTTATGGGTAAAATAATTTTAATCGGAGTAAATACTGATATGTTTATGAATTGGATATAAAATTGTAATAAATCTCGATGCACCGAGGTACCAGTGAAATGCCCTTGTTTATTTACCAACAATGTACGCCGAACGTTATCGTTGTTTGGAACTGTAGCCGGGCGTGCGCGGCGCGCTCGAGCGGTGCGCGGGCGACGCCCTCTTTATGCGCTGCCTCTATTTTCCAGCACTCCGTGCTGCGAATGTTATAAGGAAACTAGTTTCATATCATTTCCCCTTCAATTTCTCCGCGCCACTCTGTCATTAGACGAATTTCCGCTTTCAAACTATAGCACTTGTCGTTAGATATGCTCTCTACATTCGCTTCGCTCGGTTTACTGTTATAAATTTTTCAAAAATAACTTAAAATAAACCTTCTTACAATAATTTGCTGAACGGATAGTTACGTTACAAGTATTTTTAAGAGATTAGTTTCAGTTTTCAAATATGTGCCTACTCTTATGGTTTTTTCTAAGAAATAAATGCTCATTAGGTACTTCTACATTACCTATTAGTTAATCTTATATGTCTTCATAATTGTACATTTTAAATATTTTTGTTTAACAAGAACCGATTAGGACTTAATTACCAATAATTATCTCCAATTGTAACCAGTCAGTGTAAGATGAATAAGTAGGTACCGTTATGGTTGAATAAACACGTCAAGCCGTCGCGTGCAGCGAACGCGTCGTGTGACGCGGCTCAAGACGGCAGCAGCCGCTCCATCCGGAAGTTATAAATTTGCTTAAACTTGTTTGAGTTGCGAATTTGCACGATGTTTGTCCGGACGTGCGGGTCCATTTAGTCCCTAAACCAACCGCCAACTTCCTACCGCCAATAACTAACAAAGATTCCTTGATAACGCTGCACGGGTACGCCGCCGCCGCTGCGACCGGCCTTAATCCCTTCACTTCGTACAACTTCACTCTGTAAACCAACACTGCCTTCCTATTATTATTTTACTACTTAAATACAATACCTCATGGTAACAACTTTGAGGTTAAAAATAAAAGCCAGCCGACTATATGTATAGCCGGGTAATTAAATAACGAATTGTAAAAAGGAAATTCATAGTTACGTCTATAGAGAGTGAGATGATCCGGGATTAACGATCAAAAGGTAGTTGATGAGCTGCCGGCAAGTTCAAAGCTTCAATAGAACTCGTGTGATCCAGATTAATACCTTGGATTGCGTTTACCTTCTTTCGCTACGATGTAATAAAATTCAGCTTAAGTGCAAAAGAACTCGAGGGCAGAATCTTTTATATTATAGAAATTCATGTTAAAAATATTTCTATTCACGATATGCCAACATTTAGGAGGATATTAATGTTCAACAATTTAAGGTTACTTTATCCTACACAGTTTATCACGGTTTACATTTTTAATTCTTTATAAGCATTTCTTTTGTTAAATAAGAAGTTAGAAAAGAGAAGTTTCTAACCCTATAGAACATTAACGTGTCGAGTTGACGCGCGGCGCGGGGTAGTTCATTTTAAATGTATCAGAGTCCAAGTTCGTAGTTGCAGCGCTGGCGGCAGACAAGCGTCTGAAAACAATCCCAACTGCGTTAATCACTTATTTACGTCCGGGGTCCGCTCGAGTATTCCTAATGAACGCCGGGAATTCTGGGGAATCGTACTCGTAATGAACCGTGGGAATTTCGGTTCTAATGAAGCAAGTGAGTGCTATCGGAGTGGGTGTGACTTTTCGCCGGGATTCCTGGGTTAGATGGACATTGTTGTGGCTGCGGCGCAGCAAGGCGCGGGAAGTAATCCCGCACTGTTCCGCCGGATATATCTCTGCGAGACCTGCCACTATCCCACTAGTTATTTCCGCAATCGACTGACGCAGCGCCGCTTGGAATACTTGATGTTCGCTCTTGTTTACTTTATCATCTTCAATAATTTGCATGAAACTGGTTTGGAATTGGTCGTTTAAATACTTTACTATATATTGTCAGTTCATAATTTATGATATGTACAGTGACATTAATTATAGGTGAGTCTCATTAAGTCTACACGGTATTTTTTTAAGTTTTATAAAATATGAAAAACATGTTTCAAACAGTAACGAATTCTTTAACTGGAGAGCTTTTACCTCTAGTTGAATAAAACTTCAATTGGCTCGCACTTAAATTCAAGACAAACGCTTTTAGCGGTCCCCAGCCGCGGACGCGGGCTGTAAAAATAACTTGGGACCCTCGAGCGCGGCGCAGGAGTGCGGCAGGCGCTGTCTTAGCCGATGGGGTTAGTGGGTGAATAAACCGAAAGAGTTACTTAGGTGCCATTAGGAACGTACGTTTACTCACTTGAACGACTTTTCGAGTTAAGTTATACTCGTAACTAGCTTAGATGTCATTCAAGTTCGCAGAACTATAGGATCTTAATTAAAGTTGCAGTAAATTAACGTAACTAAAGCGCCTAATAAACCATTGAAATTTTAAACTAGTGGCGGCCCCTAATCTATGCGAGAAGGAAAACCTGCGCGAATATTCATAAAGCCTAACATCGCATCCGGCGGTTATCGCGCGAAACGACGTCTCGCGTAAGCGCCGAGCGTCTTGCTATCTTAAGACATGAACGAAATCACAAACCCTAACATTCGAGAACATTTTCAGTCGACTCTCGCTACATAATGCATCGTTTTCAAACCGCGGTAACTTTACTCCCGCTTTTCGGGTAAAGCGATTGGAACCGTCAATAAAAAATGTGATGGTAAACTAATAATTTCATTAAATTTATAACAGCTTTGGCAATGCGAAAGTCATCGGTCGAATATGGCGGATACTTTAGAATAGCATCGTTTATGATAAAAAGGCGGATGTGATAGGGCAAAGAGATGAGTTGGAAGTGTTCCAAGATATGTAACTTCATATTCGCCGCGGACTCAAAAAGGGGCCCACGTTTCTGCGAAGACTAATTAGTCGTAATTTCCAACGAACCGTAAAGATAATTAGAATGGACAAGAGCTTCAGTTAATTCATGACTATAATCCAATGTTATTTATTAACGGAAGAAAAACATTATTGATAACTGACATAGACAGGTACCTAAGTGTTATGTTTTCCCCAGGATTTCTTCATCCCTCCACCCTCCGATTATATTAACAGACATCCATTAATTTATTAACAATGATATTAGACCAAAAGCACAGTTTAATAAGTGGAATTGGTGTCATAATTGTACAGCAAGCGTAGCACCAGCAGTTTCTAGTTTCCAATTACATGTCTTTTAGTTTAGCCAACTCATATAAAAGTTCTCATCGTGTCCAACTACTTCTTCGATGCGCTCTGCAGGGCTCTTATAATTTGAAACTTTTATGGCTGTAGAAAATTATACGTAGAGTTTGCTTATCCTGTTTTAAGTTGAAGTACATCTTACACTATCAATAACTACGTAATTAAACGCGCCACTAGGCACGTACGTTTCAGTTCTTTAATAAAACTTAGCAGTGGCAATATTTTTACGAGTCTGTTATTATCACAACGCGACCGCTAACCCGATCACACCAATCGCGTCCGCGTAGCATTTATAAACGGCTAACAAAATGTTCTGGCCGGATTTTTCAGCAATATCGGGTTATCAGGGTAAAAATCGCGATATCCGGCCAACCCGATTTCCCAACATCACACAACACAGGTATGAATAGCACCCGTGCTAACGCTGATCGCCGATGCAATCATGCCACTGAAAAATCGTTTCAATTTGGTAGCTGTGCTCGCGCGGAAAATGCCCGCACGTAGCGGGCGGAATGCCTTTATCGTCATAACAACGTTACTCTCGACTTAATTCCGCCTCGGGCGAACGCCGGCCGCGGCACCCGACTGCCGACCAGATTTGCTCATTTCGCTGATCTACATGATTACTATCTGCACTTCCCCGCCTAGCCTATAACATACTATAACATCGCCACCAGTTATTAATCTCGTTAGAAATCAATACGAGTATATTACTGTCGTAACAATAATACTCCACTGAGGTAGATCAAACAATCATCACAAACTCCATAAACATGGCTAAGTGAGCAGAGTTTGATCCCCGTGTATACGGAAGCAGATAGTGGAGCGTTGTCTAGAAAGCCTCTCAAATCCCCCAGGAGCATCAATGCTTGCTCCACAATGGCATGGCGCACGTGAGATCGCCGGCCGACAGCCGACATTCAAAGGAGCTATTATGGAAGGAACACAGCTATAAAGGTCAATTAGGATTCGATCACTCGACGTAGGTAGTTACGCCAAGGCGCAGCATGACGATTGCCCCATTTGACTCAATAGTGTGTGTGTGTGTGTGTGTAATGTTTATAAAAGTGTGACATTAATTTGTCATTTAAAAAAAATGTTTATTTCCATAGACTCCGCGTTTACAACTACCTACACAACTATTATCTTTACTGAATAAAGAATTATGAATTCTTCCCTCAGTTCCTTATACAAACAAATCTCAATATGATACTAAAATAACCTGATAGACCCCGTGATTTCAACCCCATTTAAATCGGTTGAAGAATAAATTCTTGACACTCCTTTTGCTCAAATTCTAGAGAAGTTTATCCTTTTATACCGAAGGAGGCAGACTGGTATTGAAATCCCGGGTGAGCATCAATGCCTATTGCCCGTCGCTTAACTACAATGCAGGCGTGAGAGTGGAAGGCGCCTGAAGCGGCTGCGGGCGCGGGGGGCGGGGGAGGCGGGGGTCAAAGGAGTGCATTATTGCTGGAGACATGATAAAGGCCAATCAGTGCCGGGCGTGACTCCTCATACGGGTCACTAGATCAATTTAATACTTATTACCAAAGTTACAGACAATTCCATTTTAATTTCCTTTTATAACAGCTTGTAAAAATATTCGCTATAACTACCTCATCATGTAAGTACAACTCTGCTTTTTTTTACTGGTTATAAAATCTAAATTCCGTAATTTTATGTACGGACGAATTATTTTAATGGCTCGCTGACAGATTATTTCAGAAAATTAAATTTAAGCTC
This sequence comes from Acleris cristana, assembly GCA_948252455.1. Classification (NCBI taxonomy): domain Eukaryota; kingdom Metazoa; phylum Arthropoda; class Insecta; order Lepidoptera; family Tortricidae; genus Acleris; species Acleris cristana. Next base: position 11,303,329 of record OX411782.1, on the reverse strand, counting down.
GTTGGACACAGACCATAAAGCTCGTGCTTACAAATCTCTTTGTTACGACATCGTAACGAGATTATGTCCATTTCGTTGTGAAGACATTCCATGACGTCGTGACATCGCATGTTTTATTATTTCACGCTATAAACGCAATGCCCATCCGCCCCCGCCCGGCTGCTAAATTATGCAGAAACGTTTTAATGTATCGGACTCGCATCGCGACGGTTTACGACCTATAACTGTGCGAGTATTTATCGGGAATAAAGATATTCATTAACTCATGCGGGCGTCAATCTCGCGTAGATGCGGAACGATAAACGAGAGCCCATTGTGCGCAAAGTTATCGGAACCTACGATAAACGCTTTATCCGATTCCGATTTAATGCTCGACGCAACCATAGCAGGGCAGTATATGTGAAATGTGTAACAGTTGGGTTTTCTTCTTCGTTATGTCGATACGTCCCGGTTGCCTTGGTGACTACATAGCCCAGGCGCTTGCAGGCGGGCGGCGGCACGTGCTCACGTGGCCGGTGGGCGCGCTCACGTGGACCAGCAACCCACAACTTTACCCGCCGACTCGGATTGTATGCCTTCATTTACCAATAAACTCGTCGAAAACAGCTCGACAAAGTAACAATCCCCAAAAACCCTACAAACTTGCGTAGGTAGTTACCGACAACTCGGAAACGTGAATAGCAGAGGGAAATTACGGCGTTGTTTTCTTGACTTTTTGTTAGTATTTTTGAGGTTTAATTGGGTTTTTGGACTAAAGCATTGTGTTTAAATTAAAAAAATATATAAAACTTTACAGGCTTCTCAGGCAAGGTAACGTTATTATAATGTTGTGACGGGCTGTCGATGGATAGGAATATCATTATCGAGAGTATGCGGCGCGTGGCTGACATGCGTGGACACTGGACGTGATTATCAGACAATCGGTGCGCCGGGGTGTAAGGCAGGCTCGCTGAAGGACGCTGTCGACCAAGTGGGCGGTCGGCCCTGACAATGCGCTATTGTGCGGACATCCACTGTCATATTTACACCGCGCGCCATCAATTTAAACGAATAATATTATTGAGCTCGCTACAAAGTAGAAAAGCAGTCAATAAAAAGTATTTTTATCGAATAGTGGCAGCCATTATTTCACGTTGACAAAAGCAACATTGAAATGCGGTTGCAAATTTCATCCAAGGCTTGCAATTAACAGTTGGCTGATATAGTGCGCTGACGGCGGCCCATGTTAATACGGCAATAATAAATTTGAAGCGGTTTCCATCCGCCGGCCGGCTGTCCTGGGCCCAGCCTATTAAAAACACTTCATTATATTCTCTTTATCATTTTACCGAGTGTTAATTGTATACCGGGGGTGCGGGTTACAATACAACAATAGCTTCCTCTCGTTTAAATTAGTTTAAACTATTAACAACATACATATAATTGGGATAGACCAAAAAAAACTTACGATTTTTACATTTATTGATTTTTATATTATAAAGAATAGGTAATTTTAAGAGACCAATTTCATTAATTTTGTATTTGACCCAATAGTTTTGTTTTAATATATTTATTTATTTAGCAAACATTTTATAGATGACGACTATTTTAAATTTGGGTTTTACAATTATATGATATCTAATGATAAAAAGTGGTTGTGATTAAAACTTACTATTTCAAGCGGTTTTTGCCTAACTCGTTCGTAAGATACACTTAGGAGGGCTTTAAGCCGAAAACGTAAGTCAAACAAAGGTGAAATATATCAATAACTTAACAATGCAGAATCGCTTTAAATCCCTATTCCTCGAAATGGTTTTCGAATTAGAGTAATTGTAAAAATATGAACAATCCCAATTATGTATACGTTCGTGGTGTTATAGAGCGCCAGTTTATCTGCAAAGGGTTACAGGAATCTAGTTCGGGTAAACATTTTCATTTCAAATAACACTGTTTTTAGATAAAACAAGAAAGGCTCTTACTAGCCAGGCAATATTTTATGAATCTGGTTTGAAACCGCGTGCATTATCAGCAACATGGAAACCGCTTAACGCTATCTGTCCGCGGCGGCTAGTTCACATTACCCGCGGAAACGATATATTACCGAGCCCAATGTTTTCACGACTATACCCAACCGTCCACCGCATGCGTTGGCACCGACCATCCATTAAAAATGTATCACAGACACTTGTACGTTTATAATAAATTCACTTCGGATTGAAGTGTTCGAACGAAATTCTAATTAAACTGTGCGCAAGCCTAATGAGCTCGCTCTGTGTGCATGACAACGCATAAATTCCGTGTAATAAACGCAGCCAGCGTTAAATAGGGCCGAGTCACTCAAATTGTCCACAATGCGATTATTCCATTACCGTAGGCCGCAGGACACGCGGCCACGTGCGCCTCAAAGCTCCATCTCCGGCCTCAATCCGAAGCGCTGCGCAACTAATGACATCTCTGATTAGCCGGCTCGCTCCACGTAATAAGCCGATCTACTCGTATTTTGTTCGTTGTCGATACATACTGCTGTACTAACACCGGTTGTGTAACCGTTTGAGTTTAACTCACGTTGCCCGAAACGTGGCATGGACTATTGGTTTTCAAACAACTTTGAAACCGTACACAGTCAAGGCTCAGCATTATCCAAACAATGTATGTAATACTTTTTTATGCTGGTCCTTTTAATCTGGATATTTTGACATTGCTTTTTTTCCTGAACACTTCAGTACTTTAAAGGATAACCCGCTCCACTCAGTTACAGTTAATGAAGATTGTCTTTTCTAAGTGAGGATTTTTCATAAACAAGTTTAATCTTGTTTATCTTTTTATCGTTACGACACAACCGGTGCCACGCTCGCGGTTTTCAAACCCCTAGATCAAACAAATCTATTTTGCAGGTCGCCACTTGATGCTCGGAACGGCTTAATTATTATTATGAAACTTGATATTTTGTCAATAGACATCCGCTGTTAATGGCGTGCTTGGAGTGCTGCTAAGCAGCGCCTCTCGCGGGATCAAATGTGTTTTGTGGCCGAGGGGAACGGGACCTAGGTAGCTTTAAGGTTGTAATTTTTTATTTCGAAAAGGCTCTAAATTGAAAAATATTAATCTTAAAGACACGCGGTATGATTGTGCTCGATTTACCCCTCCTACCGATAAAATGCAACAATTAGGAAAATCTTAAAAAAAAACTATTTTAATAATTTTGTTTGATAGGTAGAATAAGTATTATTATTATTATTATTATTATTTCGTTAATTTTGCATTTAATCCAGAAGTTTTTTCATTGCTTATACATAAATTATTATATGGATGACCGCATTTAAATATTTTTGGTTTAACTGATGCCTAATTAATTTAAGTTGTATAATGAAATCGAATTACGAGAAACTAGTGAAATTTACTGTTTTGGTTTACTCCTCCAAATGGTTATCGTTCGTGGGTTCGTTTACGAATTATCATATTATTATCAAATTTTTCAATAAACTAAAATTCAAATGACGTCGTACTTAAAGTACGAGAATGTAGCAATGACAATTGACAATGTAATTAATTAAAGCTTAATTATAAAATTTTAAGGTGAGCAGCTATTTACAAATGTTTCCTCGAAATGGTTTTTGAATTGTATATGTATTGTAAAAATTAGGTATATCCTGATTTGAGAATCTATATTATATCCAAAATGGATTATAAATTTAGTTTTGACCTTGTAATAGATATTAAAAGATGTTTTATTTATGTAGGTTACGTTTATTACTTTTTTACTAACGGCACCTGTTTTTATTGATATAATAATCCAATATTTTTTTACATTAGTAAGAATCATAACAAACGGACAACGTACTGCGTTGAACTAGAATTTCGTAACAAAAGGATCGTTAATTCTACATCATTAAATAACAGGGGTCATAGAATAATTTGCATGGATTATATTAAAACTTTAACTTTAAATACCGGGCTAGTGGAGAGTTCATTAGACGGGTGTATATCCTTAAAACATTCGTTAATATTTCCCTACTAACTTTTGCTCGTGACTCCGTCCGCGTAGGAGTCGTTATCGCTATTCCTAAACGAACTGTCGAATTTTTCGGCATAAAAATGTCTATAAACTATCACTGTGCTTGAATGCAGAATAAAAAATCAAACACACTTTCGTGTTTATAATACACACATCAAAAAAGTCTTGGGATACTCAGTATCCCTAGACAAATTTGATGTTTTGACTCAGTAGTAATATGCCTATATTGAAATGTTCAAAACTGTCTAGTCTAGGGATAAAAAATATCCCTAGGCACTTTTGATGTGTGTAGTAAGGGATAAAGATATATTCCTTCTTACCATCCAAGTACTTACTAAAATATGGATGCATAAAGTTCCTCACAGACACAGGTTTAGCTACTTTTTTCACAATGTTAACCTAATGTTTCAGCACTTTCAGCTGGCGTAACTACTAAGACTTCGCGTTATTTTTCAGTCGTGATCATTGTGTATGTTTTGTGACCATAATTAAGGCTACTAATTTATTTCCATAGAAAATAAAATTAATGACTAAAAGCAGTTTACATTTTAAAGTACAACTAAATCAGAGAATTAATATAATAGTACTCGACTCTCTATCAGTTTCACACTCTCTGTCATGACAAATAGAATGACACAATGAGTGTGACAGCGACAGACAGCCGAGTACTATTATCACTGTGATCTTATACTTACATACTGTAGTTCTCTTATTCTTTCGACAGCGATGAAGCTCAAAAGAGTTGTTTCTTTGAATGTCTGTTAACATGATCATTTTGTCGGCAGCCTGTCGTCGTCGCGTCGCCCGTCGCTGCTGAACCCGCATGGCACCCGCACCGTGCTCGCGCGCGCGCTCGACGTGTGGGAGCAGGCCTCCCGGCTCACCTTCACCGAGGTCAACTCCGACGAGGCTGACATCGTTGTCTCCTTTGCCAAGTAAGTCACTAAACTCACAGTATTGATAAGCGAGGTACATCCTCATTATCATGTCAGCCGAACCGAATGAAAATGAACAGAAACCGTTGCCACAACGAACCATCCTGCAGATTCAAGCGACTTTTGCCAGGCTTCCTTTGTTTAAACTAAACTATATCTTGGGGTAAATAGAACCGGCAAACTAACTTCACCATAGGTACTATGATCAATAATATTGGCAAAATCTGATGTTTGCCGTAAAAAAGTAAACATTTTGATTATTAGGACACTTGTAAAGTTTTGTGAGATAAAAGCCATACATTTTTCAGTTTAAATTGTTCGAGTTTGTTGATTACATTTACTATTATATTAGAGCTTTGTTTAGAGTTTATTGGCAGCGCTATCTATTCTTTTACTCAATTGCTGCAGCTGCTGCTTAATACGGTGTTTTTTTTTGACGTTCTACTTATCACCGCGCCCAACTTTTTTACCAAACTTTACCAAACGTAACCAAAGTATACACTTGTTTAAAGATGCAAATAAAACCAAGTCAGTTGCTAAAGTAAAATTATAATAAACAGGACCAGTGAAATGTAAAACTATCAACGGCAGCATAAAAAACTTGTCCTATAAATGCGTCTTCACAAACACTTGCGCTGCTTGGAATTGACCACAGTCATCAATCAGCGGTTCTAATACGTCATTTACTGCACTTAGTGGGACCGTAATTAAATCATGCCAGTAGGAAGTGGCTCTCCATTAGGTAGTGACAAATGCAATATAGCTTGTAATGTTTTCAATCCACGAAAATCATACCCTAACTACTAAACTGATATTTAAACTGTGCGAAGCCGAGAACGGTCGCAAATTCTATATGAATATTTACAAAAAATACTCACAGTATGGTATTTAGTGGTTCCCAAAATAAAATATTTTTTAGATTTTAATGAAACGTTTTGTATTTTAAAGCTCATTTATTTTTGTACTTTCAAACTGGTAAATATTTTATGTCGCTGCGATGACAGGAACTATAGTAGGTCATATAAAAAAAATACAAAAGGAAGTGGCAAGGGGCTCGCTGTACGGGGTTACGTGATACAAACAATACCCATATTTTTGCAAAAAAAAATTGCCGCAACAAGCTTTATTGCCGTCTTATCATTTTCCCGGCGTCATCAGCTGCTTACCTTGTTCAAATTCGGTAAGTCTACTTTTTTTAGCACTACCGAGATCCTGTTGCCATCACCTTCCGACCAAATCATCAGCTCTTGGATAATTTAATAATAACATCGTCGTGGGTGTACATATTTTTGGCCATATAACGGGAACAAAATTGTTTTTAATATATTGTCAAACATCTAAACATCTAAGTTAAATAAAATCTTGCATAACAAAGGACGACCTAAAACAAATAGAATGATGTGGTCACGTTGTAGAATCATGAATTCCAAACCGCAGATCTTCACTTATTTTAAACCTCAAATTTCCCTTGCCGAACAACAAATAAAAAGATTTGGTCAAATTCCTTGCTTGATATACTGTTTTGATAATAAATAATAATCAACTGAGGATTTAGAGAAACGTCCGATCCATTTTAAAGGGATTTCGGCGTTTCGTGCAAAGCATCAGAATAAGGGTGAACTTTTCAACAATACAAATACAAAAAAAAGAAAACTATCAAGACCCTATTTTATTTAATTATGTGTAATAAAACTAATAAATTATCTACCTATAACCTGGCTACAATAATACATATGTTATAAAACTGAATGTTAGGTAATTTTTATTAGCTACCTATACTTATAAAATGTAACAAATGTTTGCGACAGCTAGGTCTGCGAGGGCGACATGGCTACTTTGTATCCCAGAAAGATCGTCAGTTTCATGGGAACAGTGATAAACCAGTTCTTTGAGGACAAGCGAGTTCACATGCTGCAATCCCCAAAATTGAAACGAGTAGTGGCACTTTGTCGTTGGCCCTGTCCTTCTGAAGGGATTAGGCTAAACATGTGTCAATGGCCACTGTAATTGGATACACCTCCCGCCATGCGGCTTTGCACGGGCAGATTACGCCCCTTGAGCTCTGGGCAGATGGAGTTCCTTCCTAAAGTTAAAATTAGGACGGTGACGCATCATTTTCAATTCAATGCGTGGGCGGACTCGCTCAGTAGTCTATTCAGTTCCATTCAAGAGTACGTGACTCGCTAAATCCACTTTGCTTCTTATCTTATCTATTCTGATAAACACTACGATGCTCGATGAGATTCTTTTTTGAAAATGGACGTTTACAGACACAGACTCAGGAGGTTTCTAAAGTATACAGAAACGTCTGTTGCGTGTAGTGTAGATTACATCTTCGATATTATGCGCTCTTATTATTAATGACGGCTAAGACCTGTATTTTTTTCAATAAAAAAATACTTGTTTGATATACTTATATCCTCATGACTCTGAACTGACGTCGAACTTACTCCGAGATTTTTGTATAAAAATATACATTTATTATCATGGGGCGTAACTTTACCCCCGGAGCCTGCCGTTTGGCAAAAATATGTTTGCCAAATGTATCGTTTCCCATCTTTTTCATTTGCCAACCCATTTTTTTCCTGCGTCTAAATATTTCTGGATTTATTTCAGTACCATCGTGTAGAACCCAACAGGTTAGGTTAGGTTAGTTTTTATAAAATCCTGAAATATTTACGGCTACAGAAAATAAAGCGTGTTGGCAAATGAAACGGCTGGGAACGAACACATTTGGCAAAAATGTTTCGCCTAAACAAAGGTAACATCCTTTACCCCACATGTTGCATTACAGAGACATTTACTAGTGTCATATTCCTCAATTATTTTAATAGAAAATACTCTGCAAACATACGTACTTACATGTATCGCGCAACCTTGCCGTTTAAATAAATAACTTATACGTACCTCCGACGCTGAACCCTTCCCTGAATGTTAACGCTTAGCAATCGGTAACGCTATTACACACCCTCTTCGCGCGATCCTTAGATCCTTACAGGGGCCAATATTGATTTCTTTTAGCTTAGGTAATGTTAGGACATCTTGTTCCCAATTTTGTCTTGCAGTACGTATAGCCCTTGTTCAACCTTTTTGTTAGAAAGCCTTTATTCTACTCGGTGAAACCATATTGCTTTTGACATGTTATCGTATTTTCAACGTTACGATTTACGTTTAAGTAATCGCGGCCGAGTTAAAAACAATACGATAACGTATCAAAAGCATTATGGTTTTAGCGAGCAGAATAGAAGCCCAGTTTCTTTTAAAATCCATACTACTAACAATAAGCAAATACAACAACATAACATAAACTCACGCCTTCATTCCCAGAGTGGGGTAGGCAGAGCCACAGACTCACCAACAACTCCAAAAACTTGTTGATAATTCTGTGACCACATTTTGCACAACCAGGCTAAGATGTTATCCAGTGTATTAGCGACAGGTTGCAAACCCATCGCATCCACTACACAGCCTTTAGTCCCTTAGTCGTCTCTTACGACATCCACTGGAAGACATGGAGTGGCAACATTCTAAACCCGGCACCACACGGGCAAAAGCAAATAATTACTTGTAAATAAATGCTACGATCATACTTATTAATTCTAATCTTTAACTAGTTTTTAATACGCTGGTAAACATCTTAGTCTATTTGTGCAAAATGCGGTTACTGAATTATCAACAAGTTTTTAAAGTTGTAGGTAATTCTGTAGCTCTGCCTACCCCACTCTGGAATTACAGGCGTGAAGGTATGTATGTATGTATGTTTTAACTAGTAATTTGCCGCGGGTTGTTCAGACCTCTGATAGGTAGGTACTTATTGTATGAACGATAATGAGTGTAGCTGAACGCACGCGGCGCGGACAAATGACGAAGCGTTCCCGACAGCAGTCGCATATCGAATGAGCGAAGGGCGAAGTTTCGCTTATTAAATAGCCGTAGACGACGATATGAGAAAGTAGCGGCGACAAAAACCCCGCCGCGGACATATTGCGGCCGCCATATTGCGGCCAGCTCAAAACTTGCAGCGCTAACTTCACTATGGTCTGCATAATTTTCCTTTTTTCCACGGTATCGAAAACGTGCAGCTCCTTCAAGACTTGCGGTCACGTGCGCTCTTTATTAGTAGCTGCTGCGATCTATTAGGATTCGAGTCACGTCATTTTGATAACCTTTTTGAATTACATTACAAAATGGAAGTTTCAAGCAAAATTTTCCACATCGGTGAGTCTATTATAAAGCTGCTTACACAAGTCACAAATATACAACACAGTGAGTAAGAATGGTGTAGTTAAGCCGTTACCTTTCTACTTAAAGGCCCTATGAAAGTTCGTATTGACACTCGCGATTACACCTGATCCCGTGTATTCATCCGACTACGCAGGGGCCGCAGGTGCTACGCCGCGTAGCGCTCGTAGCAAAGCTTACCTACTATTTAAATACATTTGTTCAACATAAATGCACATTAAGGACCTGTTTTACAATCGTCAAGTAAATCATATCTGACACATAAATTTAGCCCTTTCCTTTTCTTACACTCGAACATAGACAAGGAGAGAGCTAACTTTAACTGGCACATAAATTTACTTGTCGATTGTGACACAGGCCCTAATACTTGTATTTAACTTTTATTCTGTATGTACAAGTTTAGACGACTAGATAATAGCACATTAATGGACGGAAAACAGATTAGAGTCCAGAATTTCCGAACATTTCATGTCGGAATTCTAAGCTAATCTAATCAAAAACATGAGCGAGGACGAATGTATGGGCATAAACCGCGGCCGGCGATGATTGCCGTCGTCGCCATAGATTATTGATGCCGCGGAACGCGTAAATGCGTCGATGCGTTACCTGCCGCGGATTTAACGCGTGCCGTTAACTTATATTACACACTATAAAACTCTTCCGGCTTTACTTCGCCTTGGAGCTTTCAATAGATACTTACATCTATATAGATAAATAGGTATATGCCATTTTCCAAAACACTAACTTTATAGTTTAATGCATCCATGCTGGTAAAGTCAATTAAAAATAAGAGCGCTTCTAAAAAGGTTAGTTTTTGCGTTAACATCCTTTCCTATCCAGTAACACTGTACTCATCGTCTAGTTATTATAAATATCATCGCTGAGCGCAATTATTTAGTGGCGTGGTGTTCTGGTGTGCACGAGCACAGCGGTCCATCAGACTGCACGCGGAGTGATCGCCGGCGCAGCCCCAGCGCCATTATATGCGTCTGCGAGATTTATTACACTCATAAACTGTAATATTACCCGAGTAATAAAGGATACGTACAACTTAACTGCGTTCTCCAACTCGCGAGTGATACAAGTGCAATTATAGCGGCATAGGTACCTAGTTGTATCGAGCTGTATATCAACCTAGACTGCCACTTGCTATTCCAATAGCATCTTGTTTTACATATACGCTATTTACGGTAACGTAGATAACATTGATGTTCGAATTCCTCGTGTGGGTATAAGACTAGATTATCGCAGAACATCAACGTAACCCGCTTAGACCGCCATAGCTTTTGCTCGCAACTAAAACTCGTTTGACGCTATTCCCTCCGAAACTATCCGATTTTCTGTGACAAATAGTAAACCTATGTCCGTCTCCAGGTTATAAGCTATCAAGAACTAAAATTCATGTCGATCGGAGTCCTTGAACCGTGAAGAACACTTTTCCGGGTTTTGTTGATCACGATTGCGTTTCGTTTAATTAATAATATCTCTGCTGAAATCCCTGCAGAAATCTGACTAAAAATTATGCAAACTCACTGCAGTTTAAACCGATAATAATTTTTTTCAACTGTCATTTAGTTTCATATAATACACCTCGTCTAGCCCTACAGATTTCTACCCCTTTCTACTATTATCTTTCACTTCCATCCCTATTCTCCTTTCGATTGACAGCACGCAGAACCTAACACTTCTCTTTTTTTTGACGGTATTGTAAGCAGGTACAGACTAGTACTACCATAAAATATTGCTCGCTTGATGGCCATCGATATTGTGTGACATTAAAAAAGTACTGAAGGTAAAAAGTAAAGAGGGCGGCTCCACCCTCGCAGTAATCGCAAAATCGCTTCAAGCTCGATACGCAGCGGTCAGTTAATATGGCTTGAATTATGCACAGAAACTTGGTGTTGTTTTGTCCGGGAAAAATGATGAGATGGGCAGTAGAGTGCCGCGGCGGGCCCTCGGGACGCAAGTTTGATTGCTCTGCCACGCCATCGGCTAACTGTTGTTTGTAGTGAAATGAATATATTACTCCGCCATTGTTTTCAGTCCTGCTACTATTTAAACTCTTCTTAACGCCGCTTTGGATGATATGATTTTGATCTGTTAAGGTCTGTTTATACATTCAAGTAGTTCCGGAATATTTTTGTGAAAGTCGCGGAAATCCGTTGAAAACGGACTGCGCATAGTCAGTGTGGTGATCACTAGTGGAGAGCTATGTCAGAGCCTCAGAAGTCCTACTTTGAAAACTGAAATTTGAAGTTCTATTTGTTTCTATCGATTCAGTGATGAGTAACGTGTATAAGGTATAAGACATTTAAAATTACGAATTTAATACTACACAGTTAGACGTAGGACGGTTGAACAGCAGTATAGAAGAATAACATAATCAACCAGAAACCATAAAATTACATTATAATCGTAAAGTCAACACAACAAAAATACATTACGAAATTGACAAACACATTGCGTAAAATTGAATTTTGGTGTTATTGTTATCTACGTACACGTATATGTATGATTTAGCGGCTATTGCTATAAAGCTGTGTGGTTGTTTGCAGGCGCCAGCATGGCGACGCGTACGCATTCGACGGGCGGGGCTCGATCCTGGCGCACGCCTTCTTCCCCGGCTCGGGGCACGGCGGCGACGCGCACTTCGACGACGACGAGCTCTGGCTGCTGCACCCCAATAGCGATGAGGACGAAGGTAAATCAATATTGTAAACATACAGCTGCTATGCGTTGGTATAACAGGGTTCCGCCTGACTTTGCTTCCCGGATTGGTTCTAGATCCTAAACCTGGACGCATCCAGGTTGAGATGTACTGTTATTATCTAAAATAACTCACTGACCAGATCGAGACACGCACATACATGTGATTTATACCCAAGTTGATAGATAAATTTGTACCTTTTTGGACCAAGGAAAAAATATCTTGTTAAACCTCAATGTCCTGGATAACTTTGGCGATAATAGGCACCTACTAGACATCGCAGCTTGTGGTGTCAAGGGAAATCCTTTTTAGGGCTCTGGCCATTTAAACAAATATGTATGTATTAATTTACGAGTAGTAATGTATTATGAAATTGAGTTATCATTTCAAAACAAAAAGGGATTGGCTTGTTAACAGCACATATCAATAGCAACGAACCATTAAACGTGGGCACAGCGAGCAGACATTAAAGCTTCAGTTAATTAGAATTACGTCGGAATAATGGTAGTTTCATGAAAAGTTAACGCGTTGTAACGTTCGGAAATGAGAATGTCGCGGTCAGCGATGTTTGACATGCAAATGGCGGGGCGCGGCGGAGCCTTGCTGGTTCGCAGTTCACACCTCTGCTCCGCGTCGCAGCTGGCCGCCTGTCGCGGTTCACGCCCTCTCATTATTTCCAACATACCTGAATTAATTTACCTACCAACTATGTACAAATAGTTATTCACGTTTTAAATATCAAAAGATTTTTGTAAGTATTTATCTACAGCTACAGTTTATCCAACATGGAAATTTACTGGCAGTTAAAGCCTACCTACTTGCGTCACGCACATCTATTTTGTATGTATTAGCCAGCTTAATTCACTAGAGCCGTGGACGTGGACAGCCTACACTGGCGTGTAAGTGCACAAACACGGCAGTCGCCACAGATAGGGCGGCCGCAGCCGCGCGGCAATGCGCTCTGTGATTACCATGCCGTGCCGAGCCGCACACGTGATAATTTACTCGAACAACGGGCAGAGCGCCGGATTGTGTTCGTCCGCCCATGTGGAAATATCCACCTTTGGCTCGTATACGCCTGCTGCAGCTGAACTTGACATGTTAGTACAGACAGGTAGTTCGCTCCGAGCCAAAAAGTTCAATCATGTACCTACTACGAAAACTTTGTTTAATAAGCCAGTGCAATCTCTCTAATAATAAGGTGTTCTTGATAAGTATGTAACTTTATTATCAAGCTATACGTGGCGGTAAACACCCCTCCGTTTAGAAATTTCTTGATGGAGCTTTCAAATAAAAATAATTTATTTTCAGGGACATCGCTTTTTGCTGTGGCTGCGCACGAGTTTGGGCACTCGTTGGGTCTCAGTCACAGCGCGGTGAAGGGCGCGCTCATGTTCCCGTGGTACCAGGGCATTCAGCCCAACTTTGTGCTCCCCGCAGATGATCGTAATGGCATCCAGCAAATGTATGGTTAGTACAAATCACCCATTTTAACAGCAATTAGTTCGCCTCTCAAATCGAAAGAACTTAACGATATTTTTAAACTTAGGTATTTAGTATTTTACAAAATCGGGTCATATTCATATTATTGTCCTTTTGAAAATACGTAGAAAAGTCTGTCTGTCTGTGTTCATTCTTTTTTATTTCTAATACCTACATGCTCAGTTTCTTTCCATGACAATCACGATCAAATCAACTTTTTTGTTTAAATTGTAATATAGAGAATTGAATTACGATTGTGTCGGTGACCTACAATTGCTAATATAGCTACTCGAACGTAGGTACTTAGTTCAGCCTACTTTCGCGTACCGTTAAAAAAACCGAAATAATATGAAGTACTTACGTTTCTTTTTAGGACCGAAGGAAAGCAGCATTTGGGGAAGGATACCTGTTTACCCGACGACCACGACGACCACAACCACAACCACCACCACCCAAAGACCATACCGGTTTTATCCGGATTGGAATCACCACCACAGGCCTGGCTACAATCCCACTACGCACTCTCACTGGCCTACGAAACCGCATCACCCTGAAAGGCCTTACCATCCAGACCGGCGCCACGACTCGGGCGACGAGGCGCCGCGGCCGACCAAGCCCACCACGCGCGCCACCACCCGCCGCCCCCACTACCCCACGCAGCGGCCCGACTACCCGGCGTACCCCCGCCCGCGCCCCACCGCGCCGCCGCGGCCCCCCCCCACCAGGCCGCGCGCCCCGGACCACTACACACCTCGACCGTTACTACCCTCCGACAAACCCGACACTTGCGACACTAATTACGACGCAGTTGCACTCATACGCGGGGAATTGTTCATTTTCAAAAATAGAGTAAGTACCTAGTATGTGTTGCAGAATGCCCCTATATTAATAAAAATTCGCTGGCCTGAATTACTAATTAATTCCTTTTCATTTTAGTACCATTGGAGGATAGGTGCCAGTGGACAATACAAGAATTATCCCAGTGAGATTAAAAGGATGTGGAACGAATTACCGGAAAAATTTACACATGTCGACGCAGTCTACGAAAGACCAGATAAGAAAATTGCCTTCTTTGTTGGTATGTATAAACATTAAGTACCTAACCGTTTTAATATTTAATCAGGTACCTACCTACTTACAATAATTACTTACTCAAAACGGGAGTGATCGAAGGTAATTTAATCATAATCGCCATAACGAAGACCAAAGAAAACGGTTTCGCTCATCGGTGATTTTAATAACAAAAATTCCATCAGAATCCCCTATAGGTAGGTAGGTATTGATACTCAACAGATCGATTGTAAACGAATGATAATAGTAAGATTATTATTTTTTCAGGCAAAGAACTATACTTGTTCGATTCCCGTACATTGGTCCGAGGCTACCCGAAACGTTTAGTGGACCTTGGACTGCCCGCCAGTTTGGAGAAGCTTGATGCGGCCATGGTGTGGGGCCACAACGGGAAGACCTACTTCTATAGTGGCACCATGTACTGGAAGTAAGTGTTCCACAAGTCACTGTTGCAAACATTTAAATACTTACCGAATAACTTTCAATTACTTAACACAGCGTTAATTTGTGTTAACACTTACAATGAAATATACAACCGTTAAGTATACCATCTATTACTAGGCTTAGTTTCACATTTAATAAATGTTTTTTGAATTTTAGGTTCGATGAAAATGAGGGACTCGTGGAGCCCGACTACCCCCGAGACATGTCCATGTGGAAGGGCGTCGGTTACAACATAGACAGCGTCTTCCAGTGGAAAGATGGTAATTATGTTGATGTTATAATTATTACAGTACTTACACGCAAAGCATATTTCAATTACGAAAAAAAACATCTGAAAACTGCAAGCGTCGTCGATGACGTTATAGGCACGTCAGCCAGCTCATGACGATTGACCTAATTTAGCATTATTCATATTCCAAAATCACATATTTTTGGATGTGAAATGAGGTCTTTTTAATCATTATGACTAGGTACTGATGACATACCTACATGATCATTGCTTTCACATTTAGTGTAAAATTTAAATAGTGACGGAAACAGGAATGGACAAGGACCAATGATGGACACTTGATTCTTATGTTACAGAAGATAAGGGTTATTCATTTGTTTTGCAACAATCAATTTAGGACCGTATGAAAATTTGAAATAAGAGTGAAGTCTCCATTACTGGTGCCTGTCAGCTAAAAGTGTCCATGAGATGACGACTAATATAGAAGTACGGAAGAAAAAGACATGTTGCGCCGACCCCAAATAAGTAGTGGGATAAGGGCAGGAGAATGATGATGATCGGTGCCGTTACACTATAAATAAAAGGTTTTTTTATAAAATAAACGCTCGATAAAAATTGAGATTGTGTATCATAAAAAGTTCTAATTTCTTCATGTACCTACATCTTTGCCCATTTCAACAACATCAACTGTCAATCTTTTCGCTTACCACGGAGCTTTTACTCACTTTCTACTTTTTACCACAGGAAAGACGTACTTCTTCAAGGGCAAAGGCTTCTGGAAGTTCAACGACCTGCACATGCGCGTGGAGCACGAGCGGCAGTTCCCGTCGGCGTCGTTCTGGATGGGCTGCGCCGAGCGCGGCAGCCGCGCGCGCTTCCAGGCGCCGCCCGCGCCCGGCTCCACGCTGCGCTCGCCCGCGCCCGCGCCCGGCGCCGCGCCCGCCCTGCCCCGCCTCACCGCGCTCCTCCCTCTCGTCTCTGCTCTCCTCCTACTCTACGCTAACTACGCGCGCTACGTAGGGTAAAAACGCCCGGTTATAGGCATCCGAAATGCCAGTTATTAAGACCTACTAATTGTAAAATTACTTATCTACTGAAATACAGACGATGGTGCCAATAATCGGCAGGGTGCCAACGATAGGACTGTTTACCCTATAATTAACTGTTTAGAAACTACGTAACCCTTTGTCTGCCGCGACCGACACGGACACCGGTAGAGAGAGTAGTTGCATTTTGTGGAAGTTAACAACTGCAGATATCGAAAAAGATTAGGATAGCTGCTGCCTTTGTAGATTCCATCATATTTTCGGAATGTTCCTTATCGACTGGAGCGCTCGACAGGTTAATGACATACAAATTCGTAAGTAATTTTATAAGTAATAGAGTAAAGTAGAGTAGGTAAAGACGAGACAAACATATCTTACATTTTCGAACTGACGTATAGGATTACTAACTAATGTCGCAAAATTATGCACTGCCTATTTTAGTATTACGATATGAGTAGGTAGGTAACTGTAAACCTATTAGAATAATTCTAGTAAGTATTGCATTTGTTTAATGTTGTAATATGTACATTTTGATCTCAATAATGATCGTGTTTGGTTTTTTAATGACATGTAAGGTACATAACACCATTCGTTTAGCTTCTGTACAGTTTGTATTGTCTATTGATGTGAAAATATTATTATTTTTGTGTAAATTCTAATCTAATCTAATAAGTGAAGTTTTCACCCTAAGTCCACTATATGTCTATCTAACTACGTAACAACAACTATCCACAAAACTGCCTTAATTAGAGTAACACATTTTAGATTTATCTTGTAGAGTATTTATTGTCTATTCTCCATTAATAATTGACTGTCCTATCGACATAACATATGAAAACATTTTATTATATATCTTATGCTGGTTAAAAGAGGTACACATATTCTGTAATTTGTAAAATATACTTGCTGTAGGATTATGTACCAATATTCATTAATATAGTTGATTATAATAGTATTAACAAAGTACTTCAATGGTGTGTGAAGAATAATGGCCTTAAATGAACTGTGAAAATATGTAAACAGATATAAACAAAATGAAGAAATGTAGAGAACATCGGGAGTGCTGCCACGGAGATGGATAGTGTAGGACTATGTATGTGAAATGATTATGGTGCTTATTATAGTTAGTTTTTGTACAGAATAAATTTTCTTCAACTATTTTGGTAAGTGAAGTATGTTGCCGTGGTGTCATAGTAAACTTAACATAATGTATCGTTGCTAATCATAAGCAACTAAGTAAGTAAGTAGCATATTTTTCCTCAATATTTGCATTTAAATTTTAATAATCTTGTGCAATCAGCAGTTGCAATAGACGAAACTTGATTTTTATACGTGTTTCACCCTCCTTTTAAATGTAATCATGGACTTGATTACTTCTCAAGTCACTCAATTTTGTATGACAAATAATAAAAGCAACTTAGTATCGTTTCGGTCACAAATAATTTAATAATAACTGTGATATTTACTTTAAAAATGCCACTAGTGATTGGCGATAAAAATAAATCAAACTTTTATAATCTTCTATTAAATAACCTATCTATTATATAAATAATTTTATACCTCTATGTAAGTATAAATTAAGTTATATTACTTTATATTTTAAGGAAATAAAGAACTTTCTATGGATGTACATTGGTTGACTCATTTCAAAATTTATTTCCGTACAACCCTGATGAACCCTGCTTGCCCGCTCCCGAGACACAAGTGGTTAAATTTTATTAGGGTTGTGACTTTTGGTGGTAGATAGTTGTTCTAGAATCCATGGAGTCACTATCTCCTTATTAAGTATTATAACAAATACCACTTTGATTTTGGCCTTCAGTAGTCAGTGTTGCATAGGCTTTGGGTTTACTCTTCTATCTCACAGTCTATTACGATAACGGTATAGGATTCGAAACTGACTTAGAACCAGAATGGCAGTTATACCGAAGAATTAAGTTAATTAGGTAATGAAAATTGTAATAAAAACGCTGGGCCAGATCAGTTATTTTTTTTATACAAAGTTTCAAAATGGAAGCCGGTGTGGTTTTAGTGGTGGCAGGACCTTGTGCAGGGCCCGTCCGGGTCGCTACCGCCATCTTATACTTTAACTACCGCCAAGCGACAACAGTATGAGAAAAGCAATCGATCCGATCACTAATTTCGTGGATCTTAAGTAGGGTCTTGGTGACATACCTAAGTGGTAATGCGTCTGCATGGGCCCGGAGAGGAGATGTATAAGGTTCGAATCCTACCTAAGACCGACGAATTTTTTTCACTTTATAAAGCTACAAATTACAATTTACAGGTTACAAGTTTCCATTTGACACAACCTCGACCAATGACGACCAGCCATTTGAGCAGTGTTGCCAGTTTAGACCTGTAAAATTGTAATTTGTAGCTTTATAAAACGTGCTCCTGGTGTGGGGATAAGACAACCTGGTGAAACTAGCATAGAGGCATTCCATCTTAGTCCTCAGGGTTGGCAACGCATTTGGGATCTTAAGATTGTAGTGTTGAGAATGCAAATGTCTGTGGGTATCAGATCCCACTTACCATAAGGTGCCCTGCGTGCTCGTTTCGTTTGCCTTCATCAAGTCATAAACAAAGTAAACAAACTGACAAAGAGCATGTCGGACCATGCTCAGTGTAGGTTCCGACACCGTTAATATAAACAAAAAACTATCCCAAAAACAATAGGTACTTATGAACTAATTTTTAACCGACTTCAAAAAAAAGGAGGAGGTTCTCAATTCGTCGGAATATTTTTCTATTTAAGATTTTAAAGTTATTTGGTGCAGTTTAAATCATAGGTTGGGAACCTATGTGGTCCGATATTATCTGGGGGGAAGGTAAGACTCGGAAAAAATAGGGGGAGCTGAAGCTATTAATGGGGGCGCAGCCCGTATAAATAAAATGAATAAAATGTATAAAAATATAAAATAAAGTAGAGTACGAAACTACGGAGTAAGTACGAACAGCACCCCGAGCGGCAATAGGCATCAGAAACTCTCAAAGGGCCGGACGCGAACTGCCTTTCTCTTTATAAAATGTGTCTGGTGACAATATTAAATAAATTTAACTGAAATTCCATTGATATACAAATTGATTTTGCAATCAATGTATTTTAGTGCTTTCACGGCAGTATAGGGCTCCAATGCAATGTTAATAGCAGCTGCTGTTGTGTCCTTGTACTATTTTCCTGAAGTACATTTTTAATTCCAATTGCTTTTTTTGTTGGAGGGGGTGGAAAAAAAATATTTCTTGCCAGGTGGGGGTAAGGCAAAAAAGTTTGGGAACCTATGGTCTAGTCTAGATGATTTTTGTAGGTATAAGCACTTTAGTCGCCTGTATCTCAGGAACCAATCAAGTCTACTTAGTCGTGATAGCTTAGTATGGTAAGAACTTTTTAAACTTGCCCTTTCTGTTAAATGGGTCACTTCAGAAAAATCATACTATACCTACTTGTAGTTTTGGCTGCAGGAGGGGGGGGTTGACTCGCAACGCCGACTCTAGCGTAAATTACATTTTTCGAGTTCAATATTCTCTAAACGGTCCCCCGAATCTAAAAATGTATAAAAAGAACATTAATACCTACATAATGATTTCTTAAGAGCTAATAATATCCAGTGATACCTAAGGGTAACGATAACGGTACGCCGTACCAACTTCAAAGGTTTGTCGACAAAAATATACCTAGGTAAGTAGTATGGAGTATCATATGGAATACCTAGCGTAACCTTAGCACTTTGTGGCTATAGTCATCATCCCTTTTCTGCAAAATATCTGTCCTATTTGGTGTCCCAAAACTCGACGGAAATATTTAGGGCATAAGAAAGGACCTTTTATATTCGTCCAGAATATACCTACCTAGTTTTAACTTTCCCATAATTATGTTAATTTAATTAACTTTTGTTTTTTCAGTATGAATCGACCCAATTTGTTAAATGAAAAAATGCTTAAGTAGCTTAGAAAGAATGGATTTATTTTGAACGCTTTAATATTTTGACGTGTGTTGCTAAGTTATTTTACTAAGGATTGGATATCATGTTTGAGAATCACAAATTATACCTATTTAAAGCCAATTAAAGAAAATAGTACTGCAAGGTAGCGTTTTGCCAGTATCATTAAAAGCTTTATAATTCCTAAACTAAGTAACATACAGAATAATTTAAACTATTTTGGACTGGCAAAGAAGGTGCCTTCTTATGCCGTAATGTTTGTGTCAAGTTCTAGTGTAAATGTATATGTATCGTGATATAATATATCATAACATATTATATCAGCGAAACTGTGACCAAAGGTAAACTTTGTATGAAGTAAGAATACTATAATAAATAAGCTGAACTGTGTTGTGTGTATTGCTTTACATAAGAATTCAAAGCTCAGCTTATCAAAAACCAGGCAATGATGACGACAATGACAGAGTTCTTAATAACGAAATTTTGGCAAGGGTACCTACATACATTTTTAATCGCCTTATCACATTGTTAACAATATCAATGTCAGAACACAGACGAGTCGTTTTCAAAAAAATTGTACATAGTTAAGGGCTTTAATTAAAACAAAATTTAATTGATTTGTTTGTGTAACGAAAGTTACCCATATAGTTTGTATGACTAACTTTCGTTACACAAAGCATCGTGATTTTGTTTTCATTAAGCCTTTAATTATGTACAATATTTTTGAAAATGACTCAGACAAGCAGTAAGATGGTTCTGGCTGGACATGACCGTGAGCCCCAGTTTAAACTGCAAATTCATTACAGGAAATTATATTTTGTTTTTTTTAACAAGAATTAATGGAAGAAAATGTAAATCTACTTTATTTCATAAAAATTGCAAATACTATACATATAATATAACTTATCCACAAACACTTGCAATCACTTGGTCTTTTCTTCTAATTGAGCCTCTTTGTCTTGAAAACCTAATTTGGACCAGTCTTCTTTAGCCATCAACCCATTCTCCATTCTGCAACCGAGGTACTCTTTGGCTTCATCACGACACATGGAGTTGTTACTATTGTTACTGTACAAGCATTTCATGTATTTTACCATCGACTTTTTACACGCTCCTTCGTGGTCCAGTGGAAAGCTTCCCTTATCTGGTGCTGTCGGTATAAACTGCTTTTGCCCAAAAGTCATAGCAGACATAGTTGTATGATTTATGTAGATAGATAGATAGATAGATCTTTGTTTTGTGGATGATTGATGATTTATGTTATGTATCTTTAGCACGATGGTCCGAGTATATTATTTAAACAAATTAAATCAATTTTTCACGAACTAAATCTTTTTTACTACAGTAAAGCCTATAGAGCCAAAAAAACAATATATTATAGCACTTGGAAATCGATTTAACTATGCAAATCAACAATAGGTACAATCCTTACAATCTGTGATCATCAACAGCTGATAAATGATAAATGACAACCACATGACAATTATGACAACCTGTGCCAGTGTGCCATACGTATGTTTTTTTTTTTTTTTTTTTTTTTTTTATTGAGCTTTGGCTACCAGGGCCATCAGCTTAACCAGAAGTTAAAAATGTCACAAATCATTTAAACTAAACACTATTATAAACTAATATGAATAACTAACCACTTATAATATTAACACAAATTAAAACTAAAATATTTACAAAGGCCAAAAAAGTATAACATATTAAAATAACATTTCAACTTCTTACTAAATAAAAACTCAAAGAAAACACTTAATATAAATATTTACAATGGGCCAAAAGTATTTTTAACAAAATTAAATATTAAACTGTACAATTCGTGATGCCTGAGCAGCTCTTGGACTTTGATAGGGAATTTTTGGTTTGACAATTTTGACATTGAAGTTTCTGTACCTTTATCTAAGCTTTCTTTACAAAGAGCGATAAGTAATAATCTCTGTAAGTTAAAATAAGCACAATTAAAAAATAAATGATCTAAATCACATATGTCACAAGAACAGTATTTACATTTTGAATTAATGGACAAATTTAACCTATGGAGATGAGTTGGAAATAGGCCATGACCAATGCGCAGTCTGCACAGATTTTTAATAAATTCCCTACCCTTATATACATTGCCTTTCTCGAACCAGGCGGTAGTAGATGGATCAGGCTGGATTTCAGCAAGCCATTTACCTTTGACGTTTCTCGTACTGTGAAGAGACATTGACCAACGTCTTAACATCAAATCTTTTAAAAAAGTATATAAATCAGTATAAGGGACTTTGAAGTTACAATCCTCAACATTCACAGTAAGCCTGGCCAGAGAATCGACGATTTCATTACCAAGAATACCGGAGTGCCCAGGAACCCAACAGAATTCTACACTGATGTTACAGCTGAGAAGATCCTCAATATGACTCCGTAACATATAGATTAAGTAATTAACATTAGCTTTAATCTGTTTATTTGATAGAGCTTGAAGAGCACTCAAAGAGTCAGATAAAATTAAAAATTTATTACAAGAGAAAGTATTACTTTTTATGTACATAAGGGCATAAATCATAGCCAGGACCTCAGCTGAGAAAATTGAAAAATAATTACTGCAAGAAAATACTTTGCCTGATTTAATGGAAGAGTCATAAAAAGCAAAACTAGTACGAGAATTGGTTTTTGATCCATCAGTGTAAATTTTAATGTAATCAGTCTTATCACTTAAAAACTCATAAAAATCAAACTTTGACTTAAATTTAATAATTGTAATTGGAATATTTCTCAACATGGACTGAAAGCTATAGGAAAAACAAGGTATCAAGTTATGCCAAAACACAACATCTTGAAATTCAAAGTTTAAAAAAGAAATTGATTTGCTAATACTTGTATGAAAAGGCAGTGGAGTTAAATTATAATTAGGTAAAATAAAATCATCAAGATATCGACTCACTAGTGGGTTATCACGACTGGTTAAGGAGAGGCAGAATTTGTCAGTTAAATAACTTCTTCTTATAAACAGAGGGGGAACACCGGATTCTATTTCTAAAGAATTTATAGGGGAAGACATCATAGCTCCAGTAATAACTCTTAAGGCTCTATTCTGAATAACATCAAGTTTACGAAGTAAATAATTAGAAGCAGTAGCATAGAAAATGCAGCCATAATCAAACTGACTACGAACCAAGGAAATATAAAGAGTTTTAAGCGTCTTTGGGTCAGAACCCCAATTGACACCTACTAAGGACTTTAAGATATTTAAACGAAGTTCGGCTTTTTTGCATATGTATGCAATATGTGGAGCCCAGGACAGTTCAGAATCTAGCATTATACCTAAGTATCTCTCAGAAGTACTAAAAGGTAATAAGGCATTGTTATAAAATAATTTAGGACGGTATAAGTAGGTATGACTAAAAAGCATAACAGAACTTTTTTGTACATTAATTTCTAGTTTAAGTTGGTTTTGAAATAAATTATGTAAAGTTGTTAAACAATTATTCATTGTAACCTCACCTTCAGAGAGATTAATGCAATCTAAATAAATGACTAGGTCATCAGCATAAAAGGAATACTTAACAGAAGATGGAATATGTTTCATAAATTGAACAAGGCTCAAAATAAAAATTAAGGGTGAAATGACCGAACCCTGAGGTGTACCTTTGGTGGAAATATTAGGACCATACAACTTATTTTTTATCTTTAAAGATACACTACGGTTATTTAAAAAATTAAACATCCAATATAAAGCAGGACCAGGAATGCCAAGTTTGTGTAAACTTTTTATTAAATAATCATGATTGATATTATCAAAAGCACCTTTAATATCTAAAAATACAGACAGAGTTAATTTATGATTCCTCATATTGTTACTGATATCGCCTAACAAACATCCCAAGTTATACATGGTATTTTTACCCTTGCGAAAACCAAATTGAAATTCTGGAATCAGTGAGTTGTGTTCAATAAACCATTCAAGTCGATTCTTTAACATAGTTTCAAACAGCTTAGCTAAACATGAAGTAAGAGAAATGGGTCGAAAAGCATCTAAACTATTGGAATCTTTATTGGGTTTTAATATAGGAACTACAAACTGAATTTTCCAGATAGGAGGGATAACTTTTTGTAGCCAAAGTTGATTGTAAATACTTAAGAGAATTTTCTTAACAGTACTAGGTAAATTTTTAATAACAGAATAGGGGATGAAATCTGGACCAGGTGAAGTGTTCTTTTTTTTGTCTAAAGAAGTCTCAAGTTCACAAAATTCAAAAGGGTTAAGGATCCATTGAGCGGACTCTGAACCTTCAGAAGCAAAAAATAAATTTAATTTACTAAAATCAGTACTATCAGTAACGTTAAATGGAGCAATTTTATCTAAGTAATCATGAGCGTTAGATGGGTTATCTAAGAAGTGAGATTTAGAATTATTATTTAACTTCGCAAATTTAATTTTTTTAACATAGTCCCAAATAAGTTTTAATGGAGTCATTCGATTAAATGAGGAACAAAGTTTGACCCAACTTAAAAGTTTCTGTTCAGATAAAATTCTTTTCTTTTTAGCATCAAATTGTTTATAAAGTAAATAATTTTCCAAAGTGGGATATCTTTTATAAGAAAATAAGGCAAACTTGGATTGATAGACGGCTTGGGAGCACAAGTCATTCCACCAAATAAGAGCTTTGCGTTTTTTAGTATAGCAACTATACGATTTTTTAGGAAACGTCAACAAGATGTCACACAAAATTTGAATAAAATTGTTGTAGCTGACTAACGAATCAGGTTCTAAAAGAAATAAAGAGAATCTATCTTCACAAAGTTCAGAAAATATAGACCAATCGATTTTATTAAAATTGATATCCGATATACTAGGGGCAGAAATAGAATTGGAGAGATTTAAGGGTTGAGAGGAGGAGGAGCGAAAATCATTGTACAGAACGTTAACGAAAAGGGGAAAGTGATTGCTACTCAGGAGGTCATCGTGAACTGAAAAGGAACAACTGGAACTTACCGCTGGAGACGCGAACACCAAGTCCAAAACGTTACCTAGCTGTCCAAATGGGGCGAAGGTGGTTACAGAGAAATCGTTCAAGCAAACTAGGTTATGTTGATCTGCAAAATAATTAATAATATTACCTCTTCTGTCGTTATGACGGGAACCCCAGGCTGAGTTATGAGCATTAAAGTCACCAATGATAAGATAATTACGGTTAATAATTTTTGACAAAGTGTTAGAAAGCATTTGTATGTTAAATTTACCATTAGGAGGGGGCGGAATATATACACAAAGTATATCAATGCAAATAGAACCAACCTTAACAGATATTAATAAGTTTTGAAAGTGATAGTTGGAAATAGTGTCAATGGCAGTGAAAGAATACTTATCTTTAACAGCCACTGCAATACCACCATGAGGTCGATCGGAGTCTCGGCGTACAATCTTGAATCCTGGCAACTTGAAAGACCTAGATGAGTCTAACCAAGTCTCATTAAGCAAAATTACATCAATTTCAGTACCATGTGAAGAAATAAAGTGTTTTAGTTGATCTAATTTTGAAAGGATGCTGCGTGAATTCCAATGGAAGATATTGAGATGATTAATGTTAACATCAAGATCCATAAATAATGAACTATTATATAGTAAGATTGTTAATCAAAGTTTCTTTTATGAGTTTTGTAGATATAGTAGCATCAGACTGGGAATTTTTATTTTTAACTAAATCAACTAAAGTTTTAGTAATGACATTTAACAAATCGTCTGAGTTGACCAGATCAGAGAAGAAAGCTCTTTTCTGAGGACTCGGAAGCAATCGTTTGATGTTCGCCGAAGGCGAAGGAGATCCAGATGGTGCAGCAGTGACGAAACTAGACTTTGCAGTGACAGTGGCATATGTAGATTTACCACTGATTCTGTCCTTAATTGCTTGGTTTTTGGCAGATTTTACAGGGCAGGTATTGCTTACAGCCATATGAGGGCCACTACAGTTAACGCATTTCAAGTTTATTTTGTCATTGCACTCCTTGAAGAAGTGACCACCACTGCAGATTGAGCATACTTGCGAGCTCTTGCAGGATCCACGACCATGTCCGAATTTGTAACAAATGTAGCACTGGCGTACTGGCTTGACATATTCATTCACCTCGAACCAGATGTAGTTGTAGGTGACATGGTCTGGACGAGTAGAGCTCAAAAAAGTCACCAAGACGGTGGGAGTAGGAGACATTGAACCATCCATATTCTTCCTAGTAAAGCGCTTTACTCCTATGATATCAGCATCAGATTTCATGTTTTGTAATAGGTCCTCTTCTGAAACTTCAACTGGAACTTTTATTATACCTAGACACTCCAAATGATCATATGGTATTCTTGCGACCCATGCATTCTTATCTAGCATTTCTTTTCTTAAAAGGAAACTGTTAGCATCATCTTTTGTTTTGAAGAACACTTTGATAAGGAAGTTACCAACAGGCTTAACATGGTCAAGACCCTGGCAAGTTTTCAAAATATTGATAGTTTTCATCAAGTCCAGTTTAGTGTTTAAAGTGGCTGACGATAACAGAACTGGGAAATCCTTTTTTTTGTCATCGGTGTACATATGAACATAATCCTTGAAGAGGCCTCTCTTACTAGATATAAAATTAGCCGCCATTTTGTGTGGAGGAGACTCTACCACTTCATCATCTTCATCATTAGCTTTTCTTTTAGTGGCAGAAACCCTGCCACCACTTTCTTCATTCATGCCACACAATACTTTACTCAATGTGCGATGTATTTAAATTAATTAATAAAATTAAGGTAAAAAAAGAGCGACTGGTATTTTATTTTATAAAATAATTCAAAAATTCCGCCTACTACACTCAAGCTTCGCGCCCTTTTTTTTCCCATACGTATGACAATGACATGTAGTATAAACGGACAAGTGTCATTTTTTATCTGCGAGTTCGTAAAGTTCTTTAATAAGCAAAGATATTAATAATATTAAATCTCTTTGCTATCAAGATATAATTTATTTCTGTAATTTTAAATTATGGCTTGCTGTGTGTGGTGTAAAAAACCGTGTTATTATTATTATATAGGTACCCAGCCCAATACCCTATATTTCTAACATAGTTCATAAACACTCGACCTAGTTGAGATACTAATATTACCGCTGGAAACAATTTGCTACAATGACAGGTGACAGTTGCTTTTGACACTATTGATTGACAGATGGATGAAAACATATTGCACATTGCACGTGCTTATCGTAAAATAATAATCATCGAATTTTTAGATTTTTTATATCAGATTTTACTAAAAATGTCTCGATTGATTGTCAAAAACTTACCAAATAAGGTTTGTACATCGCACGGTAATATTCTAGCGCATTCAATTTATTTTCGTCATATAAATACGCTGTTTATTTACCAGGTAACTGTTGACTCTTTGAAAGAACTATTCGGACAAAAAGGCGAAGTAACTGATGTCCAGTTAAAGTACACGAAGGATGGGAAGTTTAGGAACTTTGGATTCGTGGGGTTCCGATCGGAGGAGCAGGCTGAGGCCGCGCGGGAGCACTTTGACGGGACGTGCGTACGGTCCATGAAGATACAAGTCGAAGTGTGCGCAAACCTCGGCGATGAGAAGAAACCTCGTGCCTGGAGCAAGTACGCCTCAGACAGCACTGCATACAAAAAACTGCACAAAGATGACGAAGTTAATGAAAAGATTGAGAAAAAGAAAACTAAGAAGAAAGAGAAGAATAAAGTTAAGATCTTGGAGTTGCTTAAAAAGGTACTGCAAAATTATTATCATGATGTAATAAATTACTTGTTGTGTTCAAAGAGGTAAACCATCACTGTTTATGTGGTTACTCAATTTGATAAGGTATTTTGATCTTCCATGGCATTATTACTTCGGTCTATAGTCCCATAATTTCACAGCACAAAGAAGATCCTTTATTCGCTGAATTTATGGAAGCTCATGTGACGGACAAGAACACTTGGATCAAAGAAGCCCTGGATGCAGCAGCCAAGAGTGATGACAATGACAGTGGGCTGGAAGAGGAGGCAGCCAACACAAATGAAGAAAAGGCTGCTAAGGAACCAGCAAATAATGAAATCAAAATTACCCAGAATGATGTTGAAAAAGTAGCAAATAAACAAATTAGTGATTTAGAGGTAAGACTCCAACAGTATTTGAATTTAAATGATTGAATGTACTTAAATAGAAGAGTAATTTTTATTATTTGTATTTTAGTATATGAAAATGCTGATGAAAAAGGTAGAAGGAACCAATGTGGAAGTTTCTGAAAAAGTTGAAGACGAAAAGCCAAAGAAAGTGAGGAACAGACCACTTTTCCATGTTAAAGTGAGTATTAGAGTTAGTACTTCCAAGTTACCTGGAAAGCTATTCCCAAACAGTTCTTAAAGAAGATAAATACATTGTCCATGTACAAAATTTGGGTGTGTAATTTTTTGTAATATTATTAAGTCTAATAAAAGAGCTTAGAACTTGGTGTTTTTTTGACCTCCTGCATACGAGGTGTTAAAATTAGAGTAAAGCACCCAATTATTGGATTCTGAAATACCAGTTTTTGGAACCTAGTGATCGTAGAATTGCTTATTTATTTATTTATACTTCATTGTTCAATACAAATTATGATAAAATCATAAATGTACAATGGCCTCTATTATGTTGAAATTAAGTTCATGATTCCAATAATTGGTAGTGTGCCAACAATAGGGCAGTGTTCTCTTCATTCCTCAACATTGTATTCACCTGTTTCAGATTACAGGCTTACCTTTTAAATGCAAGAAGAAAGATATTAAAGAGTTCTTCAAACCTCTAGTACCTTATTCCATCAGACTGCCACTTGGAAAGGGAAAGAAACTTGCTGGTTTCTGTTATGTTGGTTTTAGGGAAGAAAAAGAATTAAAAAAGGCTCTGAATAAGGATAAATTGTTTTTAGGTAAGTACAGGTTAGTAAAATATTGTTGCCACTTTATTTGACAACTAGGTGTGCTTGGCATGCATTGCAATGCGTTTCTTTCTCGACGTCATTTCTTAAACCTTCAAAATAGTGTCCGACGAAAGTTCGGTTCCGGTCGAGTTTCGACAAAAAAACGGGTTTCAGTTTCGACGGCTAACCTGCCGAAACTACGACTGTAACCGAAAATGTATTTCGGGAGTTCTCGCGCTATGCTCAGTCATGTTCGGTGCGGTAAATTCTATCCAAGCGACGAAGACATTTTGCCGCGTCCACGTGCCTAATCATGTCTTGACTGGCTAGTGTTTGCAGTTCGTTTTGTTTGTTGTGAGTTTTCGTGTGATTCATTTTGAATTCGGTAAGTTTTATAATGTGATATAGCATGGTCTGCTGTACAAGTTGAAGACACAATTACCCAACTCGTATTATATGGTGTTAAAATCATACATAATAGACAGAAAATTTCAAGTCAAATTTGGTGAAGAGATCTCAAAACTGTATGATATCAGAGCTTCAGTCCCACAGGGATCTGTTCTCGGTCCAGTGTTGTACTCAATCTATACTGCAGACCTGCCGGTCTCTGATGAGGTCGTTACAGCAACATATGCAGACGATACTGCCTGTCTCGCAAGCGACAAAGTACCAGAAATTGCATCACGGAATCTTCAGACACATATAAATAAAATAGACCATTGGCTCAAAATGTGGAGAATCAAATCTAGCACCACCAAATCAGTACAAATAACTTTTACTCTACGTAAAGGAGACTGCCCACCTGTGACTATGCAGGAGGAACCTCTTCCTATAGAAAACTGTGTAAAATACCTTGGTCTCCACCTAGACCGAAGACTAACCTGGACAAATCACATTAAAATGAAGCGAAAAGAAGCTGACATCAAATGTAGAAGTCTGTACTGGCTCATTGGAAAACAATCTTCCCTAACTCTCAACAATAAGTTGTTGATATATAAGACCATAATAAAACCCATATGGACATATGGTATTCAGCTATGGGGTTCAGCCAGTAACTCAAATCTGGAAATATTACAAAGGTTCCAAAATAAAACTCTAAGAACAATAACCAGTGCTACATGGTTTACAAGGAATATTGAGATACATGAATATACTGAACTACCAACTGTAAAGCAGGAGGTGAATGAATACTGCAGAAAATATAAAGATAGGCTCCAAAGACACTCTAACGAACTGGCCAGAGACCTGTTAAACAAGAGAGAATCCATACCAAGGCTTAAAAGATGGCATATTCTACAGCTGGACCAGAGAATCTAAGCCTCACAACATCATGATGGTGTTTAATGGAACACCACCTGTGAATAAATTTTATGACAGACAAACCATCTGATTATGGCTAGAATGGCCGATTGCAGATTAATTTGAGAAAAAAAAAAAAAAAATAGCATAAGAGTAGTTGGTAAACATCAAAAAATAATGTTATGTAACAAACTAATACATTGATCAATCAAGAATCAAGTTTAACATAACTATCTAAATATTTTTTTGGTTAATTTAACTCACTCGCTAATGCTATACCTAAACAAACATTAGTTATAGTCTGTACTTTTAGGTATTTAAAAAATGTAAACAAAAAACCCACGTGATATAGTTCGTCAGCCAATAGAAGTAGAGCACTGATACGTCAAAGTTCGATTAAACGGTTTTGATTGGCTGTTCAACAATGCCACGTGGTTTGGATTGTTTACATTTTTTTTAATACCTAAAAGTACAGACTTTAGGTACTTGATACTTACTATAGTGCATTAGTGGTGATACTGGTGATAATATTAAGGATTCAGAGTTTCAAAAGTTCATTTTAGTCATTATTATCAAGGTATCCAAGTAGCAAGTATAGTTAGTTACTTACCTACGTACCTTATTTTTTGTAAATATAACACAGTTATAATTAAATGAGTAGGTACTTACATAGGTACCTAGGTAATCCGTATAATCAAATTATTATATCATTTCTGTCTTTCGATTTAAAACCTTATTTATTACCTACCCGCTAACTAAAATCGAGTGCAATAAAATTCAAAATCTTATACGCACAGTTTTGACGACGCGCTGGCCTAGTTGGTAGTGACCCTGCCTACGAAGCTAGCGGTCCTGTCGTTCAAATCCCGGTACGGGCAGATATTTGTATGACATACACATACATACATACACAAACTCACGCCTTCATTCCCAGAGTGGGGTAGGCAGAGCTACAGAATTACCAACAACTCTAACAACTTGTTGATAATTCTGTAACCACATTTTGCACAATCAGGCTAAGATAAACATCTTACCAGTGTACCTATATTAGTAACAAGTTGCAAGCCCATCGCCTAACCGTACTACAAGCCTTTATTCCCTTAGTCTTATTTGTGTGATGTGTGCGAATATTTGTTTCTGAGTCATGGATGTTTTCTATGTATTTAAGTATATATTACTGTAAGGAAGTTTCGGTTTCGGTTTCCGCCGAAACTGAGATCATTGCCGAAATTCGGTTTCGGTCGTAAAAACCAGTTTCGGTCGGAAACTAAATATTGTTGCCACTTTATTTGACAACTAGGTGTGCTTGGCATACATTGCAATGCGTTTCTTTCTCGACATCATTTCTTAAACTTTCAAAAGTCTTTTTACCCAACATTCTCCAGACGTGACCGACGTCCACAGTGTCCACACTGACATTGGCAAAATACATCCTGCTAACAATTGGCAGCCATGAAAGCCAAATTTAAAAAAACCCGCCAAGTGCGAGTCGGACTCGCGCACGAAGGGTTCCGTAAAATTATCTATACAACATTAGACACTATACCAATTGCCGTTATTAACATCGAGCAAAAAAACGGCAAAAAAAACACGTTTCTTGTGTGGGACTTATATATTTATTTTATTCTGTTTGTAGTATTTGTTGTTACAGCGGCATGCAACAGAAATACATTATCTGTGAAAACTTCAACTGTCTAGCTATCACATCATCGTTTTTACCGTCGGGAATAGAGGCGCAGTACAAACAAAAACATGAAAAGTAAAAACCAATTAAACAGAAAGACATAAAACTGTATTCATTGTGCCGCGGCAAGCCGTGACATTCTGAGGTGGTATTCTGAGGGACCCTGATTAAAACTAACTTAAACTAATAGGGTCCCGGTTTTACTCTTCGGGTATGGAACCCTAAAAACCTAAAACCTTTACTGTATTCTCCAAAATGTATTATTCTTCATAAATTTTGCACACTAATATAAAATAGTTAAACAAGTATCCCTCCCTGTCCCTTTTGAACTTTATCAAAGTGGGGGTTTTAGTGTGGTAATAGGATTGCATTGTTAAATTATGCAATATAAATTGGTTTATAAAATATGATCATCCCAAGATTCATTCATATTTTAGGAAATCATAGAGTCCACGTCAATAAGTATGAAGACAGAGCAAAGAAAGCGGAAGAAGAGCAAGAGCATGAGAACAAAAGAAAAAAACAAGAGGTATTGGTTTTTTTTTCATTTTTTCATTTTGAAATATTGTTATTATTTCCTTTTTTTTTTAATTAAATTTGTTGCTCTGTGTGACAATAAATATTGTTTCCTTCTTCCTTTCAAATTACAGATATGATTTTTGTTACATAAAAGCAAAACAACATAAAGTGATGATTAATTCAGTTTTTTTTAAATATTAGAATCAAGGAAATGAGGAATCGATCGGTGAGAGTGGCAGTATATTTGTACGGAATCTTCCTTACATTGTGTCTGAAGAGGAATTGACGAGTTTGTTTGAAAAATATGGTAAGTCCTGCACTGCATGTGCATTTTCCTCTTTGAGAATCAATTTGATATTTTACTCATACCATAAGTATGTATTTCCCAAATTTGGAAAAACTATAAAGATTGTGTGGTGGCAAAAGCATTCGGTTGGAACAATTGTAATTTTTTTCTTAAATGAACAAAAAAAGTTTGTGTCATATGATAATGGTAAGTTTGTCAATAGAAGCATAAAGTTATTGTCTTACGTAGGTCCGTTGGCAGAGGTCAACCTGCCCATTGACAAAGTCCTCCGACAGTCGAAAGGCTTTGCTACGGTCACATTCGTGATGCCCGAACACGCTGTGAAAGCGTACTCCGAGCTAGACGGGACCGCCTTCTGCGGCAGGATGCTGCATCTGCTGCCGGCCAAGAGCGAGAAGGTCGAAGAAAGCGATGACGGTAAGTCTGATAGGGGCAGATACAGGTTACTGACCGTAACATAGCATTGGCGCTAGCAAGGTTTACGAAGGAAAATAATGGTAAACGCTGTTATTACTTGTGTGTTCTTAAGTGCAGGCGTACCATGCATTTGCATATCGCTTTAATCGCTTTATTTTCATTCAAAACGTGACGCACGACATCTTTTGAAGTTCTTATACTGTACTGCACTGTGATGTAAAACGTGACGCATGTTCGACACACTTAACATTGAAAGTCATAACTCATAATATGGAAAACCTAACCATAAAACCCGACTTATAACCGAGCTGATCAAACCAGTGTCTGTTGATTACCTACTCAATGTAAATATTGCAATGTTTTGTTTCAGAGGGTCTTACGTTCAAAGAAAAGAAAGCCAGGAAGTTGAAAGCGCAGGCGAAGTCCTCTCACAATTGGAACACACTGTTTTTGGGCGCCAACGCCATCGCTGACGTCATTGCCTCTAATTACAACACCACTAAAGAACAACTTTTTAGTGATGAAAACAAAAGTAGGTCAAACTTTTCCTTTGATCATGTAAAGTTTAATGCAGATTTAGTTTTTAATTATAGGACATCGTAAGTATTTAGTCAGATTTATTTTTGTTTATCATGCTAATAATTATGTTTCGGCTGGCGCAAATTATAAGTTAAATAGATATCACAAATTAATTATGTGGTTAACTTATACAAAACATGTTCAAAGCATTTTGCACTTTTTATATATGTAATCATTATTTATTAACCCAAAACAAAATAACTGTCATTTATAACAATAAGTAATGGAAACACAATGTTGTTCAAGCTACAAGCGCTGCAGTTCGACTCGCGCTCGGCGAGACGCAGCTCGTCGCCGAGACGAGGTCGTTCTTGGAGAACAACGGGGTGTATCTAGATGCTTTCACTGTGGTAAGATTTTAAAAACCTGTGGAAAAGGTTTAAAACGTAGGTAGTATAATGGAGCTTTTAGTAACATTACTTTACTTAACGGTTAATAATATGTTTTAGGCAACGAAAAAGAGATCAAAAACATGCATTCTGGCTAAAAATTTACCTGCTAACACTGAAACTGAAGAACTTAAAGCACTCTTTACGAAATTTGGACTCATTGCAAGATTTTTAATGCCAAAACACGGAATATCTGCTCTCGTCGACTTTGTAGAGCCATTTGAAGCCAAAAAAGCATTCACCAAGTTAGCTTACTCGCAATTTAAATCATCGCCCTTATACTTGGAATGGGCTCCAGAAAATGTGTTTATCAAAACTGCGGATACTAAGGAGTCAGAAAGGAAGCAGTCGAATGATGTGAAGCACCAAGACTTAGAACTAAAAGAAACTAATATTCTCAAATCAAACACTTCAACTGACAAAGAACTGGAAAACAAAGTGGAGCATCAAGCTAATGACGAATTTAGCGAAACTGAAGATCCGGAAAATGATAGTACATTATTCGTTAAAAACTTAAATTTCAAGACAACAGAGGACATGTTAAAACAGGTATAGCTTATTACAAGTTGTATAGCTAATATACATACAATGCGATAGCTTTTACAAGATGCTTCGAGTTTGTACTTGTGAGTGAGAGAGAAGTAAAACCCGAAGCACCTTCTAAGCACAGACAGGTATACATATAAAATATTATTAAAAACAAAACAAAAAACAATCTCTAAGTATTACTAGAGAACGCCCGCGACTTCGCATGCGTAGAAATAGTTTCCCGCTCCCTATTTTTTACCGTTAGGGGTCGTCTTTCGGAAAAGCCTTTCATAGGAACCCCTAGACCTCATAAGGAACCTACGTACTAATTTGGAATCTAGACCCAGTGGTTTGGGCTGTGCGTTGATAATATGTCAGTCTTTCACCCAGTCAGTTTATTATTTCATACATTAAGATTAAATTGGTTTCAGCACTTTTCGAGTTGTGGTAAACTGCACAGTGCCACAATAGCAAAAAAGAAGGATCCAAAAAATTCGGGGCAATTTTTATCCATGGGATATGGATTTGTTCAATTCTACAAAAAAGGGCATGCAAATGAAGCATTGAAGCAGCTACAGAGTTCTACTTTAGACGGCAAAACCCTAGAATTAAAGAGGTCTGAACGAGGAAACACGTGAGTATTATACTCGTGTCTCGAATTCTCGATACAGCGTTAGGTGTCCCGTGACCACCGCAACGAATCCTATACCGCAGTCTTGCGCGGTTTCGCATAAGCAATGGTAAGATTCGATTTCCAGCAACATTTTCAAATGAATTTAGGATTAGCGTGGGGCAGGTATGAGATACCTACCCATCTAGTTAGAATCGTAAAATTGCCGTTTAAAACAGCTCAAAGTTGTGTCAAATTGTTGTGTTACGCAATTTTCAATATTATATATTTTTTCTTGTACCAATTTATCAATACTACCTATATACTCTGTACCCAAACCAAGGTATGAGTATAGTAGTAGATACAGCTATAAGATTTTTCATGTTGGAATTTCAAGTATTTAATTAATTACCTACAAAGTTAGCTTTATAAAACAAATCGAGTCAGCCATAACTACCTATCTGGGGACCAAATAATATTAAAGGATTTTAATTTACGCTGTACTTATCATACTTTGAATAAATACAGTTACATTTATAATGGCATGGCATTGAGAATAACAAAATGAAAGAAATTCAACCGTATGTCTTTTTAATATGATCTAGATTCTAAAGACCGTATGTGTACATTCTGATGGAAATTTATCTATGAGTATAAGTTTTGTTTGGACCAGTGGGTATGGGACATCCCGTTTTTAGCTGTATTTGATTACGCTTTATAGTTTATGTCAGCTCTCTAGTTATGCAATAGTGTGGTAACATTATATTATTTTGCTTACAGAAGTGATGTAAAGACAAACAAAAAGGACAGTAACAAAAATGCTGCACAAAATGGTACCAAAATACTTGTGCGTAATGTACCATTCCAAGCCAACAGAAATGAGTTACAAGAAATATTCAGGTAATAAGCGCAGATAAGAGTTATAAAAATACGAATAACAATCGCGCCTCGCTTATCTGGACTCTCGATACTGGACTCGTACGATCGATTTTAATTAGAAATAAAATGTAAATAAGTAATAAGTTTTGATTTTGCAGGGCTTTTGGCGAAATTAAAACTTTGAGGCTGCCAAAAAAATTGTCTCCTGGGTCCGATCAACACCGAGGTTTTGCATTTGTTGATTACTACTCGAAGGCTGATGCTAAGGTAAATTAATGAACGCCTCCTCAGTAATAATCAGAGTCGCGAGAAGTTTGTTGCGCAACGACTAACTCCACCACTTGCTCGCTGTCCCACTTGCCCTGAGGGGAACGGATTACGGATGTAGTTTTCCGTCGGGGCATGGATCTTAAGAGGAATGTGTGAACTTACACTATTTTAATTGTTTCTAGACTGCATTTGAAGCCTTGCGCCTTTCAACCCATCTTTACGGAAGGCGGTTGGTATTGGAGTGGGCAGACCAAACCGATGAAAACGAAGATATTAGCGCTTTAAGGAAGCGAACCGCGGAATCGTTTAACGCTAAGTCAGTGGGAGGAAAGAAATCCAGAAAAGCAGCCGTCGACGTGGAAGCGTTCGTTGAAGGCGAATAATATATTGTTAATATTACAGTGTACTTTTTGAGTTTTATTTTTACAACATTCTTCACCAGTTGAACTGTCATCAAAATCAAAGCACTTCGACGCCCCGAATCACTACTTTTTACACAACTGTCCAAAAAAAGGAGTGTACCTAATGTATTTAGGGTTCATGTATGTATGTATGTATGTATGTACGATTATTTATTCCACCATAACTTCTAAAGGCCTGAGCCGATTTAGATGTGTGTGGTATCGTTAAAATCCCTTCACCATACCGGGTGACATAGGATACCTAAACTGTTAAAATTGAAATAACAACAATGACAAAATGTCAATTATTAACATAGGTAGGTATATTGGACGACAATGTATAAAATGCAGTCGGGTTTTAAAATCTTGCTTTTCATTTATTAAAGACCGTTTCGCAAAGGTTTCGCCTCATTTTACTAAACTGTCGATGAAAAAGGTATTGACTCTGAACGGGTGACCTGACTTCGATAAACGAGGTGTCGTTAGATTGGTCCTAGCGGCGCCAGTGTCATTAATTTCGCACTAATTTCAAAAGTAGAACACGTTTTTAACCGACTTCAAAAAAAAGGAGGAGGTTCTCAATTCGTCGGAATATTTTTTTTTTTTTTTTTATGTATGTTCCCCGATTACTCGAAGACTACTGGACCGATTTGAAATTTTTTTTCGGTGTTCGAATGGGTATACTTTCTAGTTGGTCCCATTGTCAGCAAATCTGAATCTGATGAAGGGATCAGTGAGGAATTGAGGGAACTCCTCAATTATTGTATGCAAACATATAGCGATTTTAGTATTTTTAGTAACAAGTGTAGCATTTGCATTCAGAAAGTGTCACTTGGTGAAGCGGAACTGATGATGAAGACCACAGATGGCCACCGGAACTCCTCAACGGTACCGATTTCAAGGGTGGCGATAAGATATCTCGATTAAGATAGTTGAGCGACTACAACGAAGAACATTTAATTGTTTTAAAATGACTATGATTTTCCCGCGGCGTTGCTTGCGGCGAGCTTGAAATGTCTTAAAGTTTCATATATCAACTAAGAAGTGGGACTACATAAGCTTATTATGATCACTAAAAAGTGTAAAATAAAATAAATGTTTAAAAAAACAAAAAACCGCCATCAAAAATGCAAAAAATAACTTCTACTAGGTACTAGGTACTTAGTAGTAGGTACCTATCCTATTAGGTTAGTCCAACTGAAGTCGGCGACCACAATATTTTCAACAAAAAGCCGACTTCAGTTGGACTAACCTAATAGGATAGGTACCTACTACTAAGTACCTAGTACCTAGTAGAAGTTATTTTTTGCATTTTTGATGGCGGTTTTTTGTTTTTTTAAACATTTATTTTATAGTATGAAAAGTTACCATAGCCCTTCAGATGCTATAACCCCGCCTGACCTTACGTACTTTTTTTACTAATTAATTGTACTTTATTGAATCAAGCACCTTCCTGCGTCCTTCACCCGGTTGCCAGCTCATTGTAGAGAGCAAAGCATTCGGTACGGTACGCGGTCGCCTTCAGAGTTCTTGGGTTAGGGCGGGTACGCACTGAGTGGCTAGCCGCATGCGGTTGCGGCTAACCGCTCGCTCAGTGCGTTTAGGTTTCGGTTTTGCGGATTCATACGTTTTGATCAGCTGTGCGGCTAGCCGTATGCGGTCAACCGCATAGTGCGTACCTGCCCTTATTCCCAGTTGTCCGCACCTATTAGGGATTTTTTATTCCCAGTTGTCCACAGTGCAGGCAACTGGGAATTAGCCGGAGTTCTTTAGTCACATCGGTTATCAGTTCTTCATTTCCGTTGTATTGCAAATCTTAATTTCTGATATGTACAACTCGAAATGCCCTTTACACAACAGCCTTTCTTTGAGGGATCATGTGTCAATGCTGTTTTATACTCGGTACCATGAAATTTGATATGTTTTTATGATACCATGATAGCCATCACAGTAAACGAGCAAAAAGACAATGGCGCATGAAAATGAAATGCCCATTGTTCTGTAAATTCCTTAAGAGCTTACAACCGAGTGAAGGACGCAGGAATCTGCTCGGGGCCGGATTAAACATGGCCCGTAGGCAATGCAATTCCAGGGGTCCCTTTACCTTTTCTTGCTTCCTAAAATACATTTTTTCCCGTGCCCGAGGGCCTAGATTCAATAAAGTAGCACCAGCAATAATATATTATCCAACATTGGGCGCGAAAATATCTGACACGTCTTTATTACTAGAGGTATAAGAGCTTATCAGATGTTTTTGCGCCCAATGTTGGATTTAATATATTATTGCTGGTGACTGTTCCTTTTTACAGTATTCCCAGCTTCGTAATATCTTTCGGCTGGCTATCGCTATCACGCTTGCACTCGCAACTGACAATATATTTGTCACTTGTGTGTCATAGAAAAACGAAATTTGCCGATAGCTATTAGGAAAATGGTACAGTCTGTGAGCAATTGGGTGCTTCGGGTTTGTACTTTTCTCTCAGTCGCTCTTAATAAGAGCGTATGAGAGCGAGTGAGACAAAAGTACAAATCCAAAGCACCTTGTGCTATTGCACTGTAGCACTTTAATGGGTAAGAAAATGAAGTAAAATTCGTCTTCACCTTAATATTATATTCAATTGTCTCACATTAGGATAATTTACATTACCAAGTACATGCAGTACACTTATGGCGTTGTAATTATATATAAAAAAAAACAAAGTCTACTAAATTTGAATACAACACAAAAACCTTATACATAAGGTATAATACAATGTAGGCAAATACAAAGTAGTTTTAAGGTATATTGCCTTACATGTATTACCATCATACCAACATACCATCCACAATCTCATTACAAGAGAATATAACAGTACGAATGCACGTCTAAATTGTACTGTATCTAAGTAAAAGAGAAAGTTATTTACAAGTACATAATGACATAGAAGTGAATATTTAGCACCGTTCGGCCTTACATGATTTACCTCCACAATCAAACCAACACTAAGACAGCCCAGCACATGGACAGTAGTAACTAGGGTTGACATATTTTTACATAGAATGGGCATTTCAATATTCTAATAATGCAAGAAAAATGAAGTGCCTAATTACTAAGACTCAAAATTAAAGTTTTGAAATCACACCATATTTTCCAGGCACTCTGATAAAATACAAAAGGAAGGTTTAATAATGAAACTAGGATATCACTTACAAAATAATACAGTTAATAAATATGAAATAAGAGAATCACATAACACATTCAATATTAAACTACAAGCGCTGATAATGTTGTGATTTGATATTTTATCAGTAGGTACAGCACTTGATTAGGTATGTTTGGAATGTCCAACTAGAATTCACCAACTTGATTGAATTAATTATACCTTGTCACAATTCTTCTCTCATTATTTTCAATCATATAATATAATAAATAAACCAAATTAACAAAGGAAATATTAGAGACATTTTATTCCAATTAGCATAACAATACCACATCATGACTAATATGGCGTGATAATTTGTGTTTAATCAATCTTTACAGTGGAATATATTTTCCTCACAAATAAACTAGTTCCAATATAGCCCACTGTTCCACAAATAATGCCAAGAGCTAAACTGAAGAGAGCCATGTATCCAAAATAGAATGTAGTTTGGAACAAGCCATACATTTTAGTTTTGAACAAGAAGTAGTAGAATGAATACAAGTACACATAGAGGGCAGTACTTCCAGCAGACAAAAAGCTAGTCCACTGCCAACGGTAGTCCTCCGCATTCAGCAAGAAGTAAGTGCAGACAATAGTGACGCACACTGTCACAATCATAAGGATCACGAACACTAGCAACATAAATCCATAAACGTAATAAATCTTGTATGCCCAGAAAGATGTGAAAATGAAGTA
Source organism: Acleris cristana (assembly GCA_948252455.1). Lineage (NCBI taxonomy): Eukaryota > Metazoa > Arthropoda > Insecta > Lepidoptera > Tortricidae > Acleris > Acleris cristana. Next base: position 11,262,569 of record OX411782.1, on the reverse strand, counting down.
CATTTCAATAAATATAGAACCAAAAGGCAAGATCCCTCCCATGATGATAATGATAAGGGGTTCCATAAACCACTTCTTTTCTGGAATAGGCCTAGGAACAGCATTGATACGGCAGGGATAGTCAGGTTGTCCAGCTAAGTTACGGCCAAGCACAGTGCCCACCAAAGTAAGGGGAAGAATAACAAATGTACAGATAGACATTACGGCTACCATACTGCCAAATGGAATAGCTCGAGAGGCATGGTAATACATGGCTATAAAGTTAATAAAGAATGCAGTACCACACACTAGCACTGGCAACAGAAAAGCAGACAATAACATCTGCTTGATCCACAATTTACCTCCCATTCTAGCATACAGTGAACCGCCAAAGTATCCATTAACTGGAGAAGTCGCAGCATAAATAAAAATAGCAGTAGAAAGTAATGAACCCCTCTCAGTATAAAGTTCACCAAATATTGTGAATATGATGACAGCCAGGGTCACAGTAGTGAGCTGGTAACCAGCACCAACTAGGGCAGAGAATAAGCCTAAATGAGGAACAGGTCTGAACACATCGCCATGTACTTGTTTCCATCCATACTCATCACCTAAATCTTTTTCTAAATCATCCAGATCATCATCTTTAGAATACCTGGCATAATCTTTACGAAGAGTTCTCATGAGAATCATTGAGACTAAACCTACCAAAAATATCACCATCATAAAGCTATTAAAGATGCTGAACCAGTGTATTCTATGTTGGAAAAAGTTGGGGTCTAAATATTTATCAAACCTGTCTTCAAACTTTATGTTACTCTTCTTCCAATTAACTTCATAAGTAAATGGGATTTTGGCATTAGGACTGAGGCGTTCCTTATTTTCAGCAGTAAGGTTTACTTCCACTATTCTGTTTCCATTGTATCCAATGTCGAATTTCTTGTGTGTCCAGACGTAATGGTTATCACCGTCAATTTCGCCGACAATGCCCCATATAGGGAGATCGTCTATGTACATCTGATACCAGTAATGGTTCTTCACCGCATATACGAGCGCTTTATATGACTGTTCCGTAAGTTCTATGGCACAAAATTGTTGCGCTGGAATTTTGTCCTTATAAGTGATGTCCAGACCACTGAATTCGAGTTCCACACCCTGAAGAGCTTCTGACAAGGTTTCATGGTAATGGCCAATAGTTACTTTTGTACCGACGCAAAACGGTAGCGAAAAATATGCATACGTCTCCTGTCGATTGTGGTATGGGCCCACGGTGTTCATCCATAACACCACTTGTTCGCCATCCTTGTACGTATGTGTATGTTCATCGCAATTCACTATAGTCAGCGAAATAGCTAGGAGATAAAGGATTTTCATTTTAAAATATCACCAATCCAGTGAATTTTAAAAAGTAAAATAAACAAAACACGTAAGTGAAATGCCGAATTCCGACATTACTCAAATGTTGCCAGATGAACAGAAATGTCGTCATAATCTTGTAACATAGACAAGTGAGACGTTTGAGTAGACAACAATTTTAAACGAAAAGAAACTAATCATTTTTTACAAATAGGTAAACGCAGAGCTGAAATATCTTCTCCATGTGAACATGACAGTTTAGTTGACAGAATACGTCAGGGGATATAAAGAGGTTATGTTGTTGACCGTCTACTATTCTCAGGGATTTATTTACTTTATACGAAAATGGATATAGACTCTGATTTGCCTAGTACTGTTCAGGCTAGATTTAAATCAGATACGGGTGAAGACACTGGGAATCCTCTGGATTTACCGTTAAATGTGACTAGGGACCAACTCCAACTTATCTGCAATGCCCTCTTACACGAGGTAATAAATTAATATATTTGAATAGTTGAATAATACTAATGATTTTTTGCATTAATTATCATTATTTTTCACTTTAGGAAGACAAACCATTCTTGTTTTTTGTAAAAGACGTTGAAATAACATCCACACTTACAGAAGCACTTGACCTAAAATGTTTGAATTCTGAGGAAGTTGTAGAAATAATTTATCAACAACAAGCTGTTTTCCGAGTAAGGCCAGTTACCAGATGCACAAGGTTAGTCTGAATATGTACATTAAATATATACTTACATTAAATCACGCCTGTTTCCCAGAGGGGTAGGCAGAGACAACTACTTTATAACTTTAACATGCTTTAACTGAGGTATAGCTCATGCAATTTATGATGGCGAGTGGGCTTTACTTGTGGTAAACACATATCTGTATACGTGTCAAAGTGTGCGTGACAGCGAGAGCGGGTATGGTAAGCATAAAAAATAAAGAGAAGTATTGGATTACACTTATTATACCGTCGCAAACCCTCTAGCAAATAATGATAAGAAATAATGCAATTAAGTATTTTAAACCGACTTCAAAAAAGGAGGTTCTCAGTTTGACCGATTTGATTTCTCCATCAATTATGGTCCGATTTCAAAAATTCTTTTTTTGTTTTGTTTGACTGAGTTTACTTTATAACGTTGAATTGAATTCCCTTAACAAAATTAAGTGACGGGTCTACCCCTTTGTCGGAATAGCCCCGCTTGACCTTAAATATTATAAAACAACAAACTACTTATTTATGTTCTTGATGTGATATGCGAACTACTTAGTCATACTACATGTAGTAGCGACACTAGCGACCTTCTTGGTTGCATCTTCTACGAAATTGATGTACCTAACTCTATCTTGTCGCCAAGATGACAATTCAAATGTCTCCGTATTTTCTGTCTTAAAATTACGTACAATTTTATGTTACTTAAAATTAAAACCTATCTGTAGGTTTGTCTTTATTTTAGAGGGCTTATTATTGCCGTGTTTCTTGGGTGACTAAACGTGGATCAAACATCTGTCACTCTCACACTTATATGTATGTACTTGTCAGAAAGTGTCGAATGTTTTATTACCGTTTTGTCAAGCGATAAACACGGATAGGCCCACAGTTCTAAATAAATTTACTATTTTTATTTTAGGATACTTCAAAATAAAAATCCGTTATACCTCGCTATGAATAACTTTGTGTTTTTTCCGGATATTGGACATGCTGACGGTAGTTCGTGGCAGTAAGCGTCGTGGAAACAATATGCACAAGTAACTCGAGCGACGGCGCGCTCGCGACTGATCGCTCCGTCAGACACGCACACTACCGCAATGTGCATGTACACGTTCAACCACTAATAAAGCCCACTCGCCATCGTGAATTGCATGAGCTATATATGTTAATGATTGATGAAACAAGTATTACTTTACTTTTCAACGATTAGTTATCAACTGGGTAATGGGTAACTGGGATCAAATACTTCTTACTAGAACTTTTTGATTTATCAAAAACAAAAACTTCCAGTTCTATACCAGGGCATGCAGAAGCTGTTATTTCAACTAGCTTCAGTCCTTCAGGGAAACAACTAGCAAGTGGATCAGGTGATACAACTGTCAGATTCTGGGATCTTCTCACGCAAACTCCACATCATGTTTGTAAAGGTATGTCACTAAAACTGGGAATTCACTCGTGAGTTTAAATGTATCCAATTTAAAAAATAACAAGCAAATATTTCTTTAGGAAGCTCCTCCTTTTTTTGTTTAAGTTTTGAGTTGTAAAATATAAGATTCTACTATCAGATTCAAAAAATCAGCCTTGGATTAGGCCATATGACACTAGGAATATTTTGTTGTTTCCTAAGGAATAATGTTGAGTGATGTATGTGAACAAAGTTTCATGTAAAAGTTAACAAAAAAGATCCATTCAGAAAGTATGCTTATTATTTCTGTGATAATAGTCACTTTTCGAATGGTAAATAATCATAAATTAAATTTTAGGTCACAGTAATTGGGTTTTGTGCATTAGCTGGTCTCCAGATGGCACAAAACTGGCATCAGCATGCAAACAGGGTAAACTGATGCTTTGGGATCCCAACACTGGCAACCAAATTGGAAAAACTATGCAGGGGCACAAACAGTGGATCACTGCACTAGCCTGGGAGCCCTATCACAAGTATGAATTCATATTGTTTATTTTTATAAGAGGATTGTGAACCGATGCTTAAATCACGTAGCTGACATAGTTTTCCCTTACAAATTTAGGTCCGGGTGATAACGTTTTTCACCCCCTAAATCAAGACTGATTTTTAAGATTTTTCAATATGTTGTAGATATTATAAAAAACTAGGCCTGTACGTTTCCGATTTTTATTTTCTTAATATTGTCTTGGAAATGAATACATACAGACCTAGTTTGTCATAAAATCTACAACATATTCCAAAATCGAAAAAATCAGACTAGGTTTAAGGGAAGAAAAACATTATCACATTTCGTATAGAATTTTTTAGCGTCTCAATGTTCTTAAAGTTAGGCTATCTGCAGGTTAACTTTTTTGTTAAAATGCCATGCTCATGGAAGGTGTTAGTTTTTTTTGGCATTGAGACCTGATTTTGTGGCAAATATGAATAAGAATAAATTTATTATCAAAATATGAAATAGGTATGTCTTGAATATCAATGGTTTAAAAATATTAAAGTACTTGTGATCAATCAAGAAAGGTATCTTTTTTTTACCTTAAAACTTTAAATAAAAAGTACTTAGTGTAAATGTGAATAATTAATGTAAAACCTCTATAATTTGTTAACGATATTAACCTAATTCAATAAAACTAATTTTTTTAGAAACCCTGAGTGCAGAAAATTGGCCTCCTCATCAAAAGATGGAGATGTCAGAATATGGGACACGGTGACATGTCTGACCATTCTGAGCCTCACAGGACATTCCAAAGCAGTAACAAGTGTTAAATGGGGTGGAACTGGACTCATATACACCTCTTCACAGGACAGAACAATTAAGGTTTATATAATAATAAAACAAGATTGCTAGTTATCCTATCTCATACCTGTGACAAATTTTGATAGCGGTTTTTTTCAACTCATTACTCATTTAAGTTCCACTCTAACTATCCACCTATTGTTATATTATAAAATATCAATCTAACGCACACAAGTACGCATTTGCAATATTGGCTAGTATTCAAATTAGGGATGCATCGATACGCCTTTTCGCCGATACGATACCGATACCGATACTCTTATAAAAATATCGGCGATACCGATACCGATACGCTTTTTGTGAATTCAAAAATGAAGGTATAATAATTAAATCACAAGACAGATTTCTTTTAGATATAAGAAGTAGATACATAGGTTAATATTAGATAATTAAAAAAAATTGTAATTAAAATTAACATTGATAAGATTTTTGTTTAAAAAACAAAGTAATCTTAAATTTTTCGGAGAAAGGCGATTTCGCAAGTCTGTTTGAATAAGACCTGCGCTGGAAAATAGTCTCTCAGATGCAGACAGAACTCATTTGGAAACTAAAAAGTATCGTTGAATCGGTCATAAAAATATCGTCGATACCGATATATCGGCTAACCCGAAGTATCGCCGATATATCGGTATCGGTATCGGTATCGGATGCATCGCTAATTCAAATTCAAATTATTTATTGCTAATGAAAAAAATTGCAGGTTTGGAGAGCAGATGATGGGATACTGTGCCGCACACTGGAAGGACATGCACACTGGGTCAACACTTTAGCTCTCAGTACAGATTATGTCCTGCGAACTGGCCCTTTCCATCCCGTCTTAGACCAACAAGGATATGTCTCTGATAGTGAGTTTCTCCAATACAACATTAACTTAAATATAAGAATATTATACTTTAAATTAATGACTGTTATTTTAAAATTTCACCTACAAAATGTTGGTTTTTATAGTATAGTACTACAAAAACCAACTAGTATAGCACTAGGTACTAAATTAAAAAGCCTGAGCTTTTAATGTTCATTAAATTAATGATGATGATGATGATGATGATGATGATGATGATGATGATGATGATGATGATGATGATGATGATGGTCATGGTGGTGGTGGTGATGATGATGATGATGATGATGATGATGATGAGTGGGGACGCCCGGCCGGATCAGGCGAGCGGTCGATCAGTATCCCGGTCATTCCTCCCCTTGGTTGAGCCGTAGGTAACTGATCCGGCGACGCTCCCATCGAGCATGAATCCCATCTTCTCGTTTTCCTACAGAACTTGTAGTAGAACTAGTATATTAAATTAAAATAGGTTCAAAGCAGATCATAGTACCATCATGGAACACGATAAATATAATATAGCTATGTTGTGATTTAAGACTACAAATGTATGCTTCCCTTGTCAGAGAAAGTTCTACAACAAAGAGCACTTGAGCGATACGAAGCAGTTTGCCCCAGCGGCGCGGAGCGGCTCGTGTCGGGCTCCGACGACTTCACGCTCTTCCTGTGGCTGCCCGAGAAAGAGAAGCGCCCCCTAGCACGCATGACGGGCCACCAACAGCTGATCAACGACGTGAAGTTCTCGCCGGACTCGAGGTTTTTTAATTTACCACCAGTATTCACCAATATCACATAAGCGACCGCCGCGATAGTTCGTCAGCTAACGTCAATCATATACACATACTTTGTCAGTTTTAGAAAATCGCTAACGTTAGCGTTAAGCATCTTGTCTAGGCGCCATGACGCATGATCCATTATGGAAGGAACCTAGCCTGACCTATAGGTGAAATAGGTATGAATTCAGAAAAAAATGTATTACTTATTTACTTTAAGACAAATGAAACAGTTCAATTCGACCTTCCGATAAGTTACGTAAGAGGATGATGAATTTGTCCATTGTTTCTACTACAAACACATTTTGAATGAAAATGCTATGAGGGTTCATAATGAACTGTTGTAATAAATAGTATAGATAATAATTAACTAAGACCTTTGTAACATTATGATATTACAATAAATTACTGATTACTGAGTACACAGGCCAACTGATGGTAAGTGGGATTTGAGACCTACAGTCATTCGAATTCTAAAGACTAAATACTGGAATTCTAAGACTGAAATGCGTTTCCAACCTAATATGCTAATAATTTCGCCGGATGTCTTATCGCTACACCAGAACACAACAAAGCGAACACTGCTGCTTAAATAATAAATGGTGGTAGCAAACCGGACGGACTAACGGCACAAGGCCCTACCACCGCACTCTATCTATGCAATATGTTGTTGTAGGCTAATAGCGTCGGCGTCGTTCGACAAGTCGGTGAAGCTGTGGGAGGCGGCGAGCGGCAAGTTCGTCACGACGCTGCGCGGGCACGTGCAGGCCGTCTATATGGTGGCCTGGTCCGCGGACTCGCGCCTGCTGCTGAGCTCCAGTGCTGACTCCACACTCAAAGGTAACATAATAGAGTTATACACAACGAAAACGCCACGAGAAAGTTACAAGGTACTAAAGGAGTATTGATGTCGCCCATTATTTTCACATTCGGTACCGAGCTGCTTGATTTCCATAGTATTATGCATTTTGCTGCAAACTACACAACACTAAAGTAGCCGTCAATAGAATTTGCGAACTATGTAAACAAAACCAAACGAACTAATTCACCATGATTACGTACTCGATAATCACGTACTTTTAAAGATCAAGTGAGGTCTTTGCAACGATTTATACACTAAATCATTATTTTCATATTAAGTTTAAGATGAAAAATAACTATTCATTATACGTTTTTTTTTCTTCATAAAAACACGCTTGGTTAATATTTAAGGTTATGTGTCAAAAAGTACTAATTTGTTTACATAGTTCGCAAATTCTATTGACGGCGATTTTACCAAATACATTAGTTGATCATTCCTTGTTTATTAAACTTTATAAGATTTGTTTTGTACAGTTTGGAACATGAAGACAAAGAAATTGGAACTGGACCTCCCGGGCCATGCTGATGAAGTGTATGCCACAGACTGGTCTCCAGATGGAGCTTATGTAGCCTCAGGAGGAAAAGATAAAGTGTTAAAATTGTAAGTTAACCTAGTTAGATTTTGGTATAGTATTTGGTATTCGTTTTGATATAGTTTTTGTTTTATAGTGTGTGGTACACTACATAGTTCCGAATTGATCAATATTCCGAATGCAATGTTTTGCTAGAAGACTATTTTTTGAAATCACTTTAAATAAAAATTGATGTTTGTACGTTTGTCCTCTATGCGTTCCGAAACCATTGATCTGATTGTGATGTAACTGATGAAACTTTGGTAGGGTGTTCTGGGGACACCCGCGAATGTAGGGTAAAGTAAAAGGTGTTCTTTTTTACTTTATATGGCATAACAACGCATGCCGGGTACAACCTGTCACTTGTAAATCAAACCTAACCTAAACTAACCTAAAGAATGTATAGCAATTAAATTATGCATTTAATCTAAAATAGCTTCAGTATAACATAGCTTTTGGAAAAATGGAAAAATATTAATTCGGAATTTTAAGGTGTTCCCATAGTATACCTAGCAATAAACTATAAAGAATTCTTTGTTTCAGATGGCAACATTAATAAAAATATGGGATGGAATAATGCAATGAATAACTTTATTGTAGAAAAGATCATAATAAAATTCATAAGCCTATGTACACATTGTTTTACTTAATTTTAATGCTCTTTTTAACATTAGCTTTTATGCCAGAAGCCTCTCCACCATAACGGGCAATTTCAGTTCTAGGTGTTCTAACAGCTCCCTTCCTTCTGATCTTAGCCTTCCTGTACTTCATTTTATGTTTGACTCGTGGGTTTCTCTGTTCCCTCTTTCTATGTGGAGTCAGGCCCTTGTTCTTGGCAATCTGGTAAGTGATTTCACGCTTATCTCCCACCTCAACTGGTAGGACATCTGATGTAGATGGTTTAGTATCATCATTGTCTTGTGGAAGAGCATCATTGTCTGAGAAACCACTCTCCTCAGACTCATCATGATTTCTGGCAGCAGGGCCAATATCAGCTTGATTATCTTCATATTCTTCCTCATTATCCGAAACCCCTGTGTCATCTCCATCATCTTTTTCAAGTGCAGTAATGAGCTTAACCTTCTTACTTGATGATTCAACAGATGTAGCATCTGATTTACGCTTTCTACCTTCGTTCAGTTTTTGATGTTCAATTGCATGGAGTTCTAAATTCTTGCTGACTGCTTGTAATATGTTGTCTATTTGGGGTTTTATCACTTCAAGATAAATGGGCTCCATTTTATTTAACATTTGCCTGTACTGATACAACCTTTTAATTACTGGGTGATTTTGTATGTTTATTCTTTGACTTTTAAGCAATAAATAAAAACTAATATTGGTGCAATAATTCAAAATAAGATCAAAATTAGTTTTCACAAATTTGGAAGCAGGACATTTTGGCAGTTTTCCATCTTTGATAAGTTTCAAAACGGGATGTAAATCATCTTTTGCAACAGTTAATTTAGTCTTAAAATCATCAATGAGACCCGCAAATTCAGGGCTTTCTTTCTCTAACAGCTCTAGTTTCTGTCTCTTTGACATTTGGCTTAGATCACTTTTAACTATGGACTCTGCTTTAGCTTCAGCTGCCTGCTTATTGATGAAATCAAAAGTAAAATCTTCATCTCCAAGTTGTTCTAACAGCCGTTTCTGTATATTTTTGGCCTCCTCTTCTTCCATAAGTGCTGCCTGCTCGTCATTTCCAAAGCCTCCATAGTCTTCATCAACATAATCAGTGGCATAGTAGGACCTTTTATTCTTTCCCCATGCTTTAGCATCTGGCAAATCATCATCAGACTTCTCCTGCCCCTCCACATCACTGTCAGCCATACCCAAATCATCTTTTTTAGCTTCAGAATCCTCATCAGATTCTGAAAACGCATACATTTCCTCCTCACTATCTATGTTTTGTTTATTTCTTTTATGCACCTTCTCCAATAGTTCTTTTTCATTTTCTGAGTATTCACCTTCAGAGTCTGAAGGTTCATAGTTACCCTTCATATCAAATTTAGAATTGACTCTGGAACAAAACAGATATTCAAGTTAGCATAAATCGACACGTAAAGCGAAATAATTATAATAAACTTAATATAACTGGACAATGGTATGCACGCATCAGGTTTGGGTTGCTTGTGCATTACTTACAAACAAATAAATGAACATAATTAGGTACCTTATTTTATCGGCCATGGTAAAAGCTGCAATACCTCTTCAAGTAACAAATTTTATGGCATGTGGATCTAGGTTAGGTTTTCATATCCACGACACACAAAGTAATAACTGCTAGTTATATTACCAAGGTCCACAGTTAAATGCAACTTTAGCGGAACTTTTATTAAAAAGAACGAACCATGAGATAAGCAACTCTATATTATTTTCAATCTCAAAATATGCATGGAAGCACTTTTATGTCACTCACTCAAGTTCTTTAGAGATAGATAGGTATCGACTTTCTAATCTGTGCTCAAATGGTGCTCAAGGGCCCTACTATGAAATTCGAAGCTCGCAAAGAAACCCGCAACGCAGATCGATCGAACGTAGAAGGTGAATGCTACCATAGGCCCATTTCACGAAGCTACAAGTTACAAATTACAAGCGGAACTCTCTTTCTAGCAAAAGGAGTTAGATAGAGACTTCCGCTTGTAATTTGTAACTTGTAGCTTCGTGAAACGGGCCACATGAAGCAGCCATAAGTGTGAATTAGGCCGGCCGCATACATTCGTTTTCCGTATACAGTTTCCGAATAGAATAGAATAGAAGAGTCTGACCAGCGAGTCGTGACACAAGCATCTCTTTCTAATTGTTCACATGGCAACAATTTTACCTATGAAACCAGCTGTCACATTATGCGTACCTATTCTGAGGCCCTACTTTGAAAATCGAAGTTCGAAGTTACGTTAGCTCTATCCTTTTCTCTCGATTTAGTCTCGAATGACGAGCGACAGGGATGGAGCTGACGTAACTCCGAACTTCGATTTTCAAAGTAGTGTCTCAGTCATTATGCATTTCGTGTTACCAGCTAGTGATATTTTAATTTTGCCGCCATTTTTATGTGTCACCACTCACTGGGGCTCTACTATGAAATCAGTAATTCGAACTTCGGATCCCCCCGTCACTTTCTTGCGAATTAGTGACGCGTCGAGAGCTAAAGGGATAGCAATAGACGAAGTTCGAAGTACGGATTTCAAAGTAGAGCCTCTGGTCAGACTCTACGTTTTCCGCATTCAGACATCCGCGGCCGGCCGCATACATACGTTTTCCGAATGCGGAAACCGTATACGGAAAACGAATGTTTGCGGCCGGCCTAAACTCTCTCTAAGGCCATCGTGGAGTCAGCTGTAACAATCCTAGCCACACGAAAAAAATCCCGCTATGCCGTCTCTATGCTAATACCGCTGTTACACGTCAGTGTCAAAAAATCAATTGGAGTGTGGTGTTGCGTGGTGTTGCGCCGGTTTCGGATTTATCCGATAGGTACCTTTTTATCTATACCTACTAGTTACCTGGTTAAAACATAATTTGTCCTTGCGTGTCTTTCATTTTTAAGTGTATAAAATGACTGTATACTATATCAAAACATTAATACTTCTGTTATCACTACTTTTTATAAACGAAATAATTTGTCAGAAACTATCTTTGCCTGATTTGCAAACTTCGGGAAGCGTAGGGGAATGTGTGCGGTGTAAAATATTAACAGACTCTTTTAACCATTGGCTTAAAAAGACTTCTAGAGGAAAACATGAAGGGGGAGATGCTGCTTGGGAGGAAGCCAAGTTAAAGTCGTACGCAAGAAGCGAGATGCGTCTTGTGGAAGTGCAGGAGGGATTATGTTCGGAGGTGAAAAAAGACAAGGACCATTGCTACGCCCTGGCTGAGGAAGCCGAGCAACCTTTGGAAAAGTGGTGGTTCCAAGAAGATCCTGACTCTGTCGACCTCCACACTTGGTTGTGCATTGAAACTCTTAAATACTGTTGCCCAAAAAATCATTTTGGAGAATCATGTAATCCATGTCCATTATACCAAAACAAAATATGTTCAGGCCAAGGCCAATGTGCTGGTGAGGGAACTCGCAAGGGTAATGGCACCTGTATTTGCAATAAGGGGTTCGCTGGTACTCATTGTGAAGATTGTTCTAAAAACTACTACCGAGCAAGTCAAGAATCTTGTGAACGTTGCCATAAAGCTTGTGAAGGATGCTCAGGTAATGGGCCAGCTGCTTGCAAGACTTGCCAGCCTGGCTGGGAACTACTCGCAGGGGAGTGTGTGGATGTCAATGAGTGCCTTAATCCAGCCACATGCAAATCTGATCAATACTGTGTTAACTGGGACGGGTCATACAGCTGTAAAAAGTGCCACTTTTCCTGCAATACTTGCATGGACGCTGGCCCCTCTAACTGCACCTCCTGTGAGCCTAGTAATGTGTTGTGGGCTGGCAAGTGTGTTGATAATCATCAAAGAAATGCCATTTTACGAAATGGTATCAAAAAGCTGGCAATATATGTTATGCTCGTCCTTATAACATATTATGTTTATAAAAAATCAAAGTGGTTCGCTTCACTTCTAATTATCATTTTCGCTGTTTGTATTTATTATGCAGAAAGTGTTACAAAATATAATGTTCTGGATTTAGAAATCATATTTCACAAACCCTTCTAAGTAGTAGCATTTTCTAAGTAAGGCTGTGTTTAGTTTTAAGTAGAAGAACAATAGTAGCCGATTTTCAGATATAATATTTCAATTAAACATCTGTGTCTGGGTAAATAAAAGAAAATGTAAAGGTGGTAATAAAAATACATTTTATTGCAAATGTTACATAACTACAGTGTCATATATACAAAAATTCAATACATTGGTGGAGTAAACCTGTTGAATCATTTAAATACCTATAATACAGCAGGAATATTATTACACAACTTATTATTTATATTTAATAGAAAAACTTATATTGAAATAATAGTTGCAGACTATAAGGTAACATTCATAATACAACTGTGTGTAAATTTGTGGTTATCCCTTTTCCCCACTCTAAAATTACTCTTATAGAAAAAATTGAATGCTTTCCAAATTCCCTGGGAAAATATCCAATCTTACCAATCACTAATGTGTTTTTATTTGTGATGGATAATTAGTCCTTGTGAAGGTAAACGAGAATAGCTCCACGAGACAGGGTAATAACCCATTTGGCAGCAGCAAACATAGGTGCCTACTACCCTCAGTCTGAAGAAGAATTTACTCCCTAAATTCCTAACAGTGACTAAAAATGATTGCAAATAGCATTAAATATTGCTGTGCCAAATATATGTATTACCAAAGAACTAGTGCCAGAGCCGTGCTCCTAAACAGCTCAGTTAAATGAAACTACAGCGGGATTTCTTAAACTACAATAACCACACTATACCATAATATTTGATCACAAATAGGGTAAACAGTCCTATTGTGTTGGTAACTTACCCATTATTGGCACCATGAACTTTCTCTCTAGGTAGTAAAGGAGGTCATTTTTCTATCACTACTGGTAATTTGGATGCCAATAACTAGGTGTTATACCCTATAATGTTTTCAATTCATAAAGATGCGCTCTACCATTTGAATTGACATTGCACGATTGTGTAAATGTAAATGAATGTAAAATCAAGTAGTGAGGCGGGTCATCAAAAAACAATATGACAACTTGGCATAAAAGTTGTGTGTAAGGCAACCTTTGGCAGGTTACATTGGAATACATTTTTTAAAATCTTTTATAGTGTAGCTATGGCAGAACCCAATTAACGCTAAGAATGGTCTTTGGTGAAGAAAATAACGATGTCAAGATGCGTAAATAAAAAAGGTACAGGTTGGTTAACTAAATTATCAATATATTAATGTATCAACGTAAATCATACATGTTAATGGGATTAAACAAAAATATAACACAAATTTAAATTGGATTCTAAGCTTTTATATTTTTTTGGTAATAATATTTATTTTTAAGTACATACTACTATAGAGCTCCATGTAAGCGTCAATGTAGCATACCCATCAATATATTTAAGAGCTTGTCACTGCACAAATCATATGGACTGAAGGATGTAACGTATGGCTGCCTGCAGATTTCTGAACCCATCACATATGGGTGGCTTTTTCTTCTAATTGTATAGGTTCAATTTATTTCAATTTATTACATTCATGGGATTGCTACCTTGGCGGTCACATGCTCCATCAATCTAAAACTACTTGTGAAATAATCCCCTAATCTAGGTCTATGCTAGCGAACCTAGCATCTCACGTTGAAGTGATACCGCATTGCTAGCATTGTAGGGAGTACACCTAAAACCACGTGACACAATTATACAAAAACTAAGCATATTATTATTAAATAAACACGACTAGCATTAAAATGCTACAATAATGACAAGCGAATCCCTTCGCCAGTATTATTAATAATCATTCGTCATCAAGCAAAAAACACAGATCCATTATAAATAATAATTGCTGTATACAGTTAATCTTGTGTTTTAAGTCACACAGAACTAAAGCTTTGTTTTGATCAATGCTTTGTCAAAGGAAATACGAAAACAAAACTGTTAAAAATTTATTAATATCAGTCTGCTCAAATTTATATGCTACTAATTTATTACAATTGCTATTATTAATTGGGTCCCTCTTCGTAATACTCACTGAATCGGCGATCGCTTTTGACCCGGTTCAACACAATAAGTCTTTAAACACGTTACTAAGCTAATATTTCTGTAAATAATAAAATGTATAATCAATAAGTCTACATTCAGTCTGTTTTTTTATTAATGGAATGCATTAAATGTACATTTTCTTATTGATGCCTCATTTTCAAATTAGAGCAATATGCAGAATAAATCAATGTCATATTCATCATGACGTAATGAATGTCCAACAAATAATAAATGTTCTTAAATAATGAATTAATGCATCAATATTTTTTATTAACCGCACGTTTCCTGGTATTTATTTTATTACATTATATCGTGTGATAGCATCCTAAGCATCCCGACCAGACACGCAACGGTCCGACCAAAACAGTGGTGACTGTTCAGACACCGCTGGTTAGCTACCAGTTCGGCTCCATTGTATTAAAAACGCGCGAGTACGGTTGCGTCTGAACGCTATCTTACATTTTCACATACACAAGTGGCAATTGCACGATTTTGCAACCGCGTGGTTCCAGAGTGTCTTAACGGCGGCTTAAAGCGGATAATTGAGAAAAAAACATGGATTGGATAAAGCGCAATTCACACAGAGGGCGGGTCGGGCGCGGGAGCGGGCGTATTGCCGTTACATTGTGCGTTCTGTGAGAAGGCCTATCGGAGAATGCGTGTATTACGAGCAATGTAACGGCAATACGCCCGCTCCCGCGCACGAGCCGCGCTCTGTGTCAATTGCGCTTTACAGTTTTTCCACAGATTAAAGTTGTCTGTAATAAATAAGCAAATTGATGAACGCTGAAGAGTTGAAGGAAAACATCTCTTCAATATTTACATAAGGTACAAAAACAGTTCGTAGATTGGAAAAAAATACTGAAATTCCAATTTGACCAACAAAGTAAACATTTGGAAAGTGCTTATTTAAACTTGATTGAATCGAGCCTTGTTATACCAGTCGTAGGTAGGTTTAGTTAAACTATTTAAAGGCAATATAAAATGAATGTTGATTGTGTTATCCCATACTCTTAAATTGTGTCCGCGAACGGTTAATTTATGAAATACATTAGCGGATTCTCCCGGAGATTTATTACATATTAATTACGATATTTCTTAAAAATACAAGAACTAGAGCGTGAGCGTAAGCCGGTGGCTCCAACACTTAACTCGACTGATCGAGGCCACCGATTTGTGACCGACATAAATAAAATATGTATATAACTAGAAATACTATAGAGAAAATATAATAAGAAAATTACCTTACATTTAGTTTTAACCCTAATTTGCACGAACGCTAAGGCTTTTCTTGCTTGTGAATATTTCGGCTCGTTTGAGAAATAAGTATGTATAGAAAAAATTATACAGTTCGACAAGGCTTCGTTTCTTTTTTTCAAGCAATGCTTAGTTTTTCTATACAAAAATACACATAAATTGCCATTCGAGTATGATTTTGATGAAGCTGTAATAACGCGAATGTGAATTATCAATATCATCTTAAAACGTTCAAAGTCATGTCAATTACCAAGACAGCTGCAAAGCAGTGCGAATTTAACACGTTTGCAGTCCTGTATAAAACATTTCCAACGCTTCAGATACATTCAAAGACTTCCAATCTAGTTTCGGTTCATTACCTAAAGAATAAAGTAAAGACCGTTAAAAAATACATAATGTTCATGTGTACCACTGCAGCTCTGGACTGCGAACGTGTTATGTTACTTGTCAATATTTATTTACGCTATCAACCGAAATGTATTTATCCTGCGGTATGAGTGACTAACCTGCCATGCAGAAATAACGTTAATGCACTAAATAGGTTAACAGAATACCTTACCCTCCGCTCGTTAAATAGTTTTAAGTTATTTTTACAACATGTCGCATCGGCTTGTTTAGGGTTGATCTATATCTGAAATGTGAATTTAGCGTCCAAATAAACTGCAACATTTATTTATACATTAATCATATCACAACTTTACGTAGCGATAATTAACGATAATGTAGCTGAAAGGGCATAGTTATTAAAATCACGTATCTTTGTCTCCATCGCCTGGAACGATCTTTTAATCCATACGGGTAATAAAGCGTATATATTGTCTGACTTCGGTGGCCGAAAGTAACTAATTAATGTTGCGACTATTTTAAACGACAAGGTGGAACTGTCGTCGCAATTCACAACCCGATTAAGATTCCTAATATTTTTTGGCCGAGGATCAGGTCGAAACGCTAAAAGAACACATCATATGTTGCGGAACAGCTAGCCCAACTTGAATTTCCTCGCCTCGTCACGTCTCTGTTCTCGTAGACTAGTTACAGAGCGTGCTAAGCGACAAACGAGTCGATCTAGTGAAGCGAGTCCCCTAGACAGGTAAAGCGGAACTGTGATGGATGTTGGAAGCGTACGTGTAGGTTAGTCCCGCAGCAGCGTGTTGGGGCGGTGGTGCGCCGAGAGCTGCGCGGCGAGGTGGCGCTGCTGCAGCAGGCAGTACAGGATGCCGGCCTGCGCCATGGCGTCCACGGTGCCGGCCGCCAGCAGCTCGGGCCGCAGCTTGGCGCCCGCCGCGCCCGCCGCGCGCAGCAGCGTCGGCCCGAACACCGTCGCCAGGTTGTGCAGGGACATCTTGTTGTCTGCTTCGTGCTGGTTCACCCTGAATAACGAATAACCGATTCATTATTAACCGATTCGAAGCCGGTCAGGTTCGAAACGGACTCGCGCACCGAGGGATGCGTTCTTTTATCACGGGAATCTAGTCCTGAATATTTGCTCTAACTAAAGATAAAATTTAATGAGGGACAAACTTAACTTTCCCCGTACATCTACATAGGTCTCGGTTAGTTTACCGACAGCAAATCACTTTATAATGGCAAATAAAATTATTTTCGTTTGTGATGTAACAACAAATTTACGATTTTCGGATTTTTCCCTTTAATTGTTCTACATGACATTGCTTCTTGCCAAAGGACCCCGCAGCAAACATAGGGAGAAAGTGGTTTCAGTCAAATCTTACGAAATTTTAGTATGATGTAGATTAAAGTCTCCTGGTTATTTTTTTATAAGGGCACAACTCTCTCAGATGTATACTTTCAGAAATAATCAAGTTTATATTTTTCTATTTATGACGCGTTTCCTGAAGTCGATACTTTGAAATGACATACACTGACAGTTGCTGACGTTATGACGTAAACTTACGATGTAGTTACCAACTGTCATTGTGAGTATAACACTTCGAAAGGATGATGCATTATTATTGTAAGTAGAACCATGTCCACCATGGTTTCCTGCTATAATTCATCCGGTAGTCTCACCATTGGGACGAATCAAGAATTTGTATTCTTGTGGACTCAAAACAGATATACATAACTGACAGTTGGTAACTACATCGAAAGTTTACGTCATAACGTCAGCTGCAACTGTCAATGTCATTTTGAAAGTATAGACTTAGGAAACGCGTCACATAAATAGAAAAATATAAACTTGATTATTTCTGAAAGTATACTTCTGAGAGAGTTGCGTCCTTATAAAAAATAATTAGGAGACTTGAATCTTCATCATACTAAAATTTCGTAAGATTTGACTGAAACCAGTTTCTCCCTATGTTTGCTGCGGGGTCCTTTCATGATTCTAGGTCGACGGGATAGGTGTGATTCCCTTGCGAGTGTCAAAATATGCGTCATAAACGGCCGTATCTTTTGATTGCGTTGACTACGAAGTTGAATTGTTTCACTGTTCCAAGGAATTGCGTATTTAATATCAAAGTTGCATCTGTTTACTATAATTGTTGTTAAAGAAAAAAAGAACTGAAATAATATTGGTTACATTCCTTGACAGCACTGAAGCCTCTTTACCTTATATAAAAAATGGCGGAGGAATTCGAAAAGCGGGTTCAAGAAGTGAAGTAAATATGTACTAACTTGACAAAGTGGTTGAGCAGGAAGTCGATGCAGTTCTTGTTGAGGTCGGGCAGCTGCGCGTAGCACTTGAGCAGCGCGTGCCGCCGCGTGTGCGCACCGCTCGACTCCACCGACACGCCTACGCCCTGCATCATTTAACTCGCACATTACCTCCCATCCATCAGTGGCGGCTTCTCGATTCCATTTGGGAATGTGTTTCATTCTGTTTCACAATCGTCAAGTAAAGCATATCTGACACATAAATTTAGCCCTTTCCTTTTCTTACACTTGAACATAGACAATGAGAGAGCTAACTTTAACTGGCACATAAATTTACTAGTCGATTGTGAAACAGACCCTAAGTGTATATAACCAAAGACACCTTGAGTCGTATAATTGAAAAGATGGATAGTTTAATCGTTTATTGACTATCTAATCTAACGGTTGCCTGTAGACTAGATTGGCATAGTCGGTAAGATGTTGTTTATAATTTGTAACCAATAACTGGCGCAGCCGGTAGAATTGGTAATCTTATAATGTATAGGTGTTTTAAGAAAGCTCACAGACTGATTGGTTCATATTATAATGTTTCAAAGTACCTGATTAGCGCCCCAGGCTCGTAGGAACTCGGGGTAGAGAGCATCCGTGAACAACGCTTCAGGCAACTCGCGAAGGTAAAGTTTGAGTACGCCTGTCACTGAGTGGATGTCCACTTCTTTGAGCAACTGCTCCGCTTCGTAAGCATCTATGAGTAAATTGTACAATGAGTATAATTTCTAGCGCCGCCACTATGAACAAATAGTAGATTACAAGCAAGCAATTTTATCCGAGACATCTATCCGCCCGCGCTGAAAGCAGGGCCGGAAGTCTACGAAAATGGACGTAAAATTTGGTAGAGACTCGTTTTCGTAGATCGAAAACACTATACTTTCCACAAGTTTGTTGTAGAGGCATATCACGATCACAAATACAATTGCAAGTTTTACCATATGACATACGACGTTACGTAGATGGTTTAGGCAAGCTTTTTGTTCGTTTTTCTTTTAACGGGCCGAATAAGCGGTCTGTTACCCAAAGGTTAATTTCATTTGCACGTCATAATACAACAATAGAGTCGATATTTTGTGTCTGTCAATAAGAAGAATCAATGGTAGGGACATAACTATTTGAGAGGAAGTTGTGTCGATATTTTAGTCACTTATTTGGCAGACTGAGCAATATGCGACTACATTCGTAGGCGTGTGTGTATGTTATACTGACTGGTCTCGAAGCTCTTGCGCAGGCGCGCCAGGTCGGAAGCGGAGCCCGACACGCGGTACACGCCGACCTCGAGGATGCCGCGCCGCTCCACCTCGCGCACGCACGCGCTGATTACAAATGGGATATTGCGCTTCTCGCGTCTGCAACATAAAAATAAATTTATTTATTTGTGGACGGACACTATTTTGCCGCGACTCAAGCGGCAAATGTTCAGCGAATGCTGCTTCGCTGGATCTGGGGCAGAGTCAAATCTACCTATAATCTATGATTGTGGCGATCTTTGGGGCTTTCTCACGTTTGCATTAGAGTACTTTTAGATAGTTTAATGATAATGTTTTTAATAATCACTCGCAGCACTAACAGAGGAATCGCATATGCTTTGACGTCATTTGTGAAAAGAGAATGCCTGTCTCATGGATAGTCCCTAGGTCTAATAGGTCCGTTAGGTTTAAATAATTCAATTACTGCAACTGTATTATTAAACTGAATGCTTCAAAAGTGGACCGTATGTATAAAAACTAATAAAACATTTTTTATTTTTCTCCTGTGTCGCAGCGGTTCGGAAATACCGCGGCAAAATGTGGTGCGGTGGGGTTCGAGAGAGTCGTTTGCGATTAGTATGGGGAAGGAACGTAGGTCGATCAAAGGCCTCACGGTTTAGTAGTATGCGTGAGCGGTATTTACTTGGCGACGTGCGTGATCTTGGCGCCGAAGAGCGCGCCGGGCTTGGCCTGCGGCACGCGGCGCGCGGACCGCTCGGGCGGCAGCAGGCGCAGGCGCAGCGGCAGCGCGCCGCCGCCCAGCGCCACCGTGCGCGCCGCGCCGCCGCCCGCCTCCGCCGCCCACTCGCGCGACAGCTGACATATACATCTTTTTTTAATACAGTTGGCACAGATAATGTGATACTTTTCGTAGCTGTATAACGTGCGGAATGTTGGATTTTTCGCATTAGTGCGTTTTACTGTTATTTTTTTTTTAAATATACTTTTGTTCCAAGCCGTGCATCCAACCAAAGAGTTTGCATGTTGAACCATTTTTTTTTTTATTATATGTACATACATTCACACGACATTTAGCATTGAAACTATACACATAGGTAATATAAATTAAAATTACATACATACATACATACACAGAAACACAGATACAAACTATATTAAAGCGAAAAAGCACACACAGCCCCCACGTGTTGAAAAGCTGGTCTAAATAAAAAACATGACAGAATATTACTACAGCTATAGTTCGGTCAATTTAGAATGACCAGTGACAACTCATATAAACACGTATTTAAACTTGTTTCTCTGACTAAGTATACAAATACTACATTATTATAACGTTCAGTAATTGAAATAATTAATCACCTTTTTTATACTTTATTAGTTAGCATAGTGTTTGAAAGTGATCGTGATCATCCTAGATTGGCCGAACTCTTATATTATTGCACGTGAATAGTTTTGTTTTATTTCTAAGCAGTATTTGAATCACTATCTGAAAGGTCAAAGTTGGACTTGTATACTCTACAAGGCGTGTTTCGGCCCTACATGACTCGTGTATCTAATGCCTACTTTCCAGCCTCTGCAACGATAAACCACGCAACAATAAAATTACAATAGATACCGTAATTCGGAGCTTAGCGGTACACAATGCCTCTGGTTTACCTTGAGCGTGCACTTCCCTCGCAGCACGGGGCGCGCGGCGTCCTCGTAGAGCAGCAGGCGCAGGTTCTGCGAGCCCTCCAGGTCCAGCGTGAAGGTCTCATTCCAGCGCGGCTGCGCGCTCCGGCACACCAGCTTCGACTTCGCCTTGCGGAAGTAGTGCCCGTACGAGTCCACCTCCACCACGATATAATAGTCTGCAATTGGACAGAAATAAGTTAGGTTTCCAATTTGTTTTAAAGTTAGGTGTTGGTTTTTCATTAACTAAATAAATCCTTACAATATAATAGTATAAATGCATAAATGTGTCGTTACGGTCCAACGCCTCAGCTGTTTGATGAGAAATTACAAAGGATAATTTTTATCCCGTATAAATGAACAGCTACCTAGGGAATAGTCATAAACGCCTTCAACTCTGGCGAAGTAGGGTAAAATACCAAACACGTTAATACGAATATGTTCCTGTCAATCTAACAGCGCAACTTTTGGTTCCGGACTAGTGGACCCACAGCTTTTTCCAGGGCTCCTATTTCTGGGCGGTTTGCCCTTTGGGCATCTAAAGATACCTAACCTACTTCGTTTTGTGGGGTTCCGGGCTCGTGGTAAATGATTTTTGACGAACACTAAGCCTAACCTCTAAATTTCTAGAGAAAAGTTGGTCTGCAAGCAGCCGCGGCACTGTGAAACGTGGGCTCGGGTACTCACCAGCGGCGGTGTCGAGCGGCGCGGTCATGCCGGTGATGTGCAGCTGCAGGTCCCCGAGCAGCAGCGAGTCGTCGCGGCCGCTGCGCAGCAGGTACGAGCCCATGTCCGTCTGCAGGTAGCTGCGGCAGGCCGTCACCCACGCCTGCAGCTCCAGCATCGACACCGCGGCCGTGCCGCCCGGGGGCGCCGATGACGCCTGCAATATAAACATTACAAAAAATAACGCGTATAATTTTCCATTCTATGCGACGCGACAAACAAGCGCGTGTAGCAATCGCTTTAAAATTCAAGGATACTAGATTAGCGTAGGGCACTCTGAGGATGACACATCAGCGCCTATGTAATAGCCCCAAAACCGTTTCTGTCCCAAGGCTCATTATTCCTTTTTGACTGTTCTCAAGTTTTCTATGTTTCGTATGATCAGCAAGTGGATGACATTCTATTGGAAATTGGATTGCAAAAACCGCTTGGCATTAGTGAGATCGAACGCTGCAGTTGTTGTATTACAAAAACCGGCGAAATGCGAGTCGGGTTCGCACGCCGAAAAAAACACGTTTCTAGTATACACGTTTTTTATTATTTTTTGTTGTTATAGCACCTATATCTACATACATATTCTGTAAAAGTTTTAAGCATTTAGCTTCATGAGATACAGCCCGCTGACAAATTGACGGACGGACGGACACCGGAGGCTTAGTAATAGGATCCCGTTGGCACCTTTTGGGTACGGAACCCTAAAATTGACAACGGCGGCTTTACCATAATGATCACTCTTGTATCTCCTACCTGCAGAGCGTGTATGGAGTCTATCCACTGCGTGCGCTCGTACTCGGAGCTGAGGAAGAAGACGTGCTGGCGCGCCAGCGCGGCGGCGCCGGGCGCGCGCGCGCCCAGCCGCAGCACGAGGTTCGGCGACGCGAGCACCAGCTGCCCCTCCAACTCGGCTAATTTCTTGCGCTGCTTTTCGGCGGTGCCGCGCCCCCCTAGCCGCATTTTCTGTTGGTACAAAAACATTAAACATGCTTCGACGCGCATTTAATGAGAGGGCGGCATAAGACGCTCCCGAGTTTCGTTAAACACACGGAACGCCAATATCAAATTGCGCTGCGTGGTGAAACTTTTAAGGTAGCGAGAAAGAACAGTCGGTAATACTGGAAAACACACCGCTAGCTGGTAGACCTTTAAACTAATTAATTTACATCTATGTTTTCCTAAATCCCACTACACAAAACACTTTAGTTCTGATTACATATTTGTCTACTAGAGTAGGTACTTTAGTAACCGCTTATTTAATAGTAGATTGTTAACCAAGGGATGAAAAGCACGTATTTCAAACGAGATTTTTTAGCGCTCAAGCATACTAGTTAAACACTCTTCTTTTCATGTCGACTATGAGGAAACTTGATAATAAAACTTAAAAGTAAGACTCAGTATTGAAAGAAGTTTCAGTTCCCACATGATAAAAAATGGTCCACACACACGCATTGAATTGGGTCACAATGGTCCATACAAGAATTGTTCCTTGAATTGAAAAAAGTTAGTAATTTTTTGTTAACAATCTTTCTACAGCACAGGTCCATTACATATAGACATAGTTCTTTTTTTAAAATTACTTTTCTACCCTAGGGTTGACATGTATCACTTTCATCCCGCTTCTTAAATAAACAATGGCCTACTTTCAGAGTATGAGACATGAACATATACTATGAATACTGATCATACCTTATCATCCTGGGCGGCGCGCTCCTCGGCCAGGATCTGGTCGCGCACGGTGGACGCCTGCGACTTGAGCGCCACGATGTTGGCGGGCGACGCCTCGCGCGCCTCCACGCCCGCCTCCTCCTCCACCACTACTATATCCGGCAGTTGGATGAACCACTTCAGCTCAAACGTAAACTTATCGCGTCCCGACGCCTGAAAATAAAATCAACCCCATTTTAACACATATCTATCATACCGAACTCGTATACATTGTTTAAGCGGTACAGTAAAACGTTAATTATTGTGAGGTATATCGTTTTCATTTATGTCTCTGGGAATAGTTAAATCGGTTCCCCAAACTGATTATTTCCGCGTAGCAAACTTTCCATTCGCGTTTCTCCCCATTGAATTTTTTCTCCAATCGCATTATTCCCAATTGCATATTTACTATTTTTGATCTTCCCTAATCGCGAATATCCCATTGTAATTAAGTCGAAATAGATCGAAATAGGTTTAGGTTATGTTAGCTTTGCAGATATAATGCGAAAGCGGATCTCCGTCGACTCAGTGAAATTGATTTTGAATTGCGAAAACATGCAAATGGGGACAATCCGAAATCGCCAATAAGTAAATGCAAAAAAATATATATGGGGAAAATGCTTGGGGTAGCGATTTATGTTCTCGTCTCTGGCATGACGAAATACACTGACAAGATGTCAGAGGCAATGCGATTCCGATAGACACCCAAGTAATCGTGGTTTTTCTGTATGTTATTCGTCTTTACCTTATATTTGGCACACGCAATAACATCATTAAAGAGAAATAGATGCCTAAGTTTTCTATGACCGTCTGAGAGCTCTACGATGAATGAGTTTTTTACAAGTCTTCTTTGAGCTCGATCTGCATTCTGAAAGGAAAAATTAGAAATTAATTCATAAAAATCAAATAGCCAAACTTCTTACTAATTTTTTTTCTTAGAATGTTTTACTTACAGGGAACATAGATTTAGTTTGTATGATATTAAATTCGTCGAGGAAGTGCTGCGTCATGTTAAGCGCGTCGGTGAGCATGGCGTGGTCGGGGTGGCTTGCGGGGGTGTACTTAATGAGATCCTGCAACAACACAACAAAACCTTAAACAACAAACAAAAACTACCAATTCACTAACTACCGCGATTTATATTAGTTTTAAATGACATACTTTTGAAACTTGTGACTACTATTTGAATAATTGGAGTCGAGGCCATGACGTGTTCTTTTGTAAGATCCTGAACCGACAGGTCGTAAGGGTTACAAGTGTAAAACGTGGGTCCAATTCTAAACTGTAATCATACAATTGAAATGTAAAAATATACATGTTATATTATATGTATAAGTAGTGACTAGTGACATATCTGTAAGAGCGGGATAGAGAGATGTACTGACGTGCAAGACGAGTGCATTTTTCTGCACTCTTGCGACGGGCTTGTGAAGCAAATCGTCGAGCGAGACGGGCTGGCCGCGGCACGCGATCTGCCGCGTGAGGTCGGCGAAGCGCGGCGAGCTGCCGCACCGCCGCCGCACTGCGTCCGTCGCGCGCCCGTAGTTGTGCAGGAACGCGCCGTATACGTTTATGTTCTCCGCCTGCACACACAATTGCATCTTGTTTATGTAAAATATCTATTCTGTGCAAGATACAACTTGGTTTACGAGCTTAATCAATAAGTATTCCACGTTACGTCATAAATTAAATTAATATGACAGAACAATAACGATAGTTAAAGTGCATTAAGTTTCATGTACAAATATTATTACAGTGTTAACTTTTAACTCATTCATCAACACCATCATCAAATTTCACTTCATCGATTGTATTATTTTATTTCATCGAGCTACTGCTGATGATGATTATAACCATGATATTTTTAGGATATCTTAAACATTAATTGCGAGAAATGCCTTTCGATGAAATGAAAAATCTTCGTAAATGATACGTACATACGTAATGTGCGAACAGATGATAAATAATGTTTATTTATTAAATAACTATGTATAATTAAACCCACACTAAAGCGGGGTTTAGTGTGGTTTAATTCGACGAGTCAACGAGACGATTTTAGTTGATCAACTTTTAACAGATTAAGAAAAATCGATACGAATTGCATTCTCACGTTCGCACAGATAATCGGACCGAACGATCGTTCTCACGTTCGACAAGTTGTTGCTTGCACGGGGACGACGTCATCAAAATGAACCGACTCGCACACCAAAAGTTGAGAGGGAAGCAACTTTTGTTGTTCAATAAAAGTTGATCAACTTTTATTGATTAACATATTCCCATTAGCGATTGTCATTCAATTCGTAAACCGATTTAAGTTGATCAACTAAAATCGCCCCGTGAGAACGCCGCTTAACCAATTTAAATTCTTCTGCATAAATAGTAAAAAACCGATTTGTTATTTACTTTTATTAACCCTTAATATGACAACGAAAAGTACACGTACCACAGCGGTTTACGACATATTCAGCTTAAAATTCTCTACCAGAAGAAAAAATAATACCAACATTGTAGGTAATAAATAATGCTTGCTGCGCTATCAAGGGTTAAAATATAAAAGTTAAAACAGATTAGCGTGTCTGTGTATATTATGTGTTTCCTAATAAACATTATAGTAGTTTATGCAACAGTTGTATAAGAGAGGTCAAAAAAGACGAGTGGTGTGGTTACGATGTGAGCCGCAGGCGAACATCGTAAAGCAAGACGCCACGAGTATTTTTTGACTTAGTTATACACCGTTGCATACAATACTTTTTCTACGACTAGGTTTCAAATAAAATGCAAAATTAAATTAACAAAATTTTATTAATATACCTAGTTTAGAATACGAACGAACGAAGCACAGAACAACAAACGAGCGGGAAACATTCGGAAACAACAAAATATGTGTCTATGGTTAACTTTGTTTCTAAATTGATGTGCACTTGATATTTTAAAAAAAAGTTGCACAATCGATTTAACTTGTGAAATAGGGACTAAAAAAAACCTAATGATTTGAGAAATGAATTCTTTTACCTGATTGGTCGATTTTAATATAGCTGCATTCTAGTTGGTTAATACCAAATAAAATGTTTTTTTTTAAAGAGTTAAATTAGTAAAAGAGTTTACATACCAAAAAGAACCTAACGTTCCGATTGACAGTCAATGTGTATTGTGATTGGTGGTTTAATTTGGTGAAGTATTTTGATTGGTCAAATTAACCTAGATGTAAGCTTTGGCAGCTAGGCATATCGTTTTGGCTCAAAAAAGCACAAGTGCTGTTAAGGGGGATAGACTAGATAGACTTTTCTACGGAATGTTCTGCGGACATATTATCTATATTCTTATATTAGTGTTCGTGACTATATAAATGACATAAAAGTACAGGAGTAGGAAAAATAAATAAAAGTATTGTCATGGGACGCATTGATCCAAATTCTAATTGTCGCATGCTCTTGTTCAAGGAAACAGAAACAACTTACCATTTTTTTAAAGTGGCTTCCAACAGATAGAGGCTCTTCCCAACTGGCGACGGCAGCCTTAAGCCCCTCGAGGAAGTTCTTGTGTAACTCATGAAGCTCCGATATTTTATAGAATATCGTATTGAACTCTTCCTCGGTTATGACAGGCTGGGATGTCGACAGCGTCGCTTTTATGGCGTTCATATACTGAAAACATTATAATGAATGAAGCAGGCGCCTAGGCGGTAAACGAAGAAATGTAGTGTCAAGCACAATAAAAACAGATCAATGACCATCGTAGAATACAGTTGTGCAGTTCTGCAGTATCAGGACAGACAAGTTGGAACTTGCTTCATATAAATAAAATGAAAATAATGTGTTCTAAACTATTGCGATAATTTGATATACAGTCACCAAACGGGATTGTTTAGCTAACTTGCCACTGTACTTATTTTGGCCGTGTAATGTTAATACGGGTTTAGTAGGTTATACTCGTATATCCAGACAAGGAAAGTAGTAGGAAAGTATTCCATCTTTGTCATCGTGTTTGACAGGCGAGAAGTACCATTTAGGTTAAAATCACTTGATTAATGTTCAATTTTCATGCAATTTTACTGTTGGATAACCCGAAGACCAAGCCAACCAATTACAGGTCTAGAAACAGTAATCTACCGACAATTGTTATAACGTAACGATATCAGCGGAAAAACATGATTGGTCATACGACAACGGGAAAACTTGGAATCTACGACTTTATCCGAACGTATCTATCAGTCTAATAATTTAATAAATTACCAATGTTCGGTCAGATTATTTTTGACAGCTGATGAGACAAAGATAGAATCGTCTTTCTGTTACACGAACATAGACGTGTCATCATTCGTTATCAGTCGTTCACGACGATGTCACACGAGTATGCCCGATTTTCGTTACAAGGCTAAATTATGAACAGTGGCTAGTGGCTAAACAACCCCGTGTGGTGACATCTGTGGTGACTAGAAAATCATAGTTCAAATCACGTGCGCAATGTTAACGGCCACAACTTTTGTAACATGTTTAACAAACTTTCAGCTTTAAATTCTGATAAATTTATTTGATGCAACTAAAGATCCCCTTGTACACCCGTCAATATTGAAGTCTCATTAAATCGACTTTACGATTTCCCATCAATTTGCAGCAATATACGAAAAACACCAAATCTCTTGCTTCATAAGCTGGAATTGAGTCTTTTTGAGAAATATAATGTTGGTCTCTAAATATACACAGAGAAAGGAAGTTTTATAAATATTAAACAAAAAAAAGTTCCTTGGTAAACAAAAACTTACTTTTAAGCGTTTTCAAAAAGTAAAATTTACAGAAAAGTCTTGCCTAATTTTATCGATGCCGGCTGTGAATGGTAAAAGATCGTCTCGGAAATTACAGCGACTATAGAATGATTATTTGTTCTTTAAATATACATGAATTGAGCTTTTAATTTTTATATGTAGTATTGAAATGAAAAAATAAACATTATCAGTTTTATTTTACTCAACCTTAGTGACAGAACTTATGGCCATTTTCGATTTTCGAAAGATAGTGAAGAACAGTTACTGTGGATAGAATAAGTTGTCTAATGTTAAACCAATATTACAAAATAAAATATGCTAGAATTAATTTCAATGGTTTAGCGAGGTTGATACCTTCTCCATGACGTAGAGACATTCCACATAAACGGTCTCGCTCTCGATGATGCTGGTGACGATACATCGGTGCATGGTGAGCCGCTCGGCCTCGGCATTATTGCTGCTGATATTTGATTCCTATAACAAATCAAACATACATATTTAAACCATCATTTGTAATTACTGGTGTTATGCAAGCTGCTTCGTAATGTTGAACAACAGCTGCAGGGCTTTGTTTGGGCGAACAAACGCCATAAAAAGTGTAAACATCTCAGTCACTTGTTAAAGCTAAGTCGGCAATCTTTCTCTTTACAAGTCGACTGCTTCCAAGCATGACGCTGTTTCTAATATTGTTCGGCTTTTGTTTCGTAAATGCTATTTTGTGCTACGATACTGAGGGTGAGTATTACTCAGAAAAGTTCAGATATAATATTGTTTAAACTGGCATGATTTGTACCTATTTAAAAAAAATGATCATGTTATTGGCTGCATGATCAAGACGAACAGTCCAACGAAACCAACCCTGAGGACTAAGATGGAATGCCTCTATGCTAATAATTGCACCGGTTTTCTTATCCCACACCGGAAAAAAACAATGCGAACACTGCTGCTTGGCAGTAGATTAAAGGATAAGATGGAGGTAGCGACCCGGACAGACCCTACACAAGGTCATACCACTACTAAAGATTCTAAACATAATTACATAAGTGTAGTTTGTTTATAATTATTGTAATATACATTTTTGCACACAGGATCCTATGAAAATCGAATAGAAGTCACCCCTTTATACGAAACAATTATATACAGTGACATCGCGGACATAATTAAAGATTTTGAAAACAACATGGTAAGAAATATTAATTATTTATTTTAAAACATCCTATAAATAGAAGAAACAAACGTATTAAGACTTTTAAACATTTCAGAATACGCCCCAGGAAACAGTTATTAATAATGATGAGAGCGAGAGTGATGAAAACATGGATGAATTATTGTCAGAGTACCAACGATACTTAGATAGAGCTCACAAACAAAGAAGGAATTACCTAGAAAAGTCCAAGTCTAAAAATAAAGTCCCAAATTTGACACATGACCGTTACTCTAAAAGCAAACCGAGCCAGACCAATAAGCATGATGACTACTATCCCAGCAACATCAACTATTACAACCTAGACGCGATGCCACTTTCTCAACCCCAATTTAAAACTCCGTTAGATTTTCTAATTCCAATTAATATGATGAGATCAAGATTGTATAACAACTATGATCTCACCGGGAGTAATCTAAAGGACAAGTCAATACCAAAGTATCCATTTTACAACACCGATCCAAAAATCTTACAGTTACCTCCCTCTTTTCCTCTACCGATGCAGGAACCTATGAAAACTTCTTGTTTTTGTGAGCCTGATACACTATGTGATTGCGGTTGCAAACAATGTATAATACCCTTAGAACCATTGGCAAAAAAACATTCGGATTATGATAAGTTCTCACTTTCCAACTACAATCAGACTAGAAATGACCCCGCCTTGAAAGACGTACGAAGCATGGCTAGCATGACTGACAACACCATAAACATAAGAGTAAAGGTAGATGTACAATTCCCAAAAGTTCAGGAATTCATTGGTCAAAATATAAGTTCCGACAGATTTTTAGAACCAGGCAGTAGTATTTCTAAGGAATCTAACATAAATTTACCGTCCCCGTTCTTTAACTTTCCAATGCCATTAGAATTGTTTGGATTTAAAAAAGCGAATCAAGATTCTCCACCCATTCACAAAATAACTATTCATCGAAAAAAGAAATCTAAATCTAATAGTAATGGTAAACGGCATAGAAAAAAACTTATAACATTCCATAACATAAAACTTGAACAATTACATTCGACGCCTTCTAATTTAGAAGAAAGCTACAATACAAGTGATTACCAGCAAAATACAGATAACTATCAAATGAATCAGACAAACGAAAAATACAATCTTACAGCTAAAATGGAACAGAAGTATGGTAATATGACTAATAAAAATACGGCAGAGCTAAAATCTAACAACGATACTAACCCCGATGATATATTTTTAATGGTCAACATTAGAAACAATGCGGACAATGTTACTGAAGATGTACACAAAAATGAGAATAGCATTGAAACTGAGTTTATCAAAAGATCATTAAATATTTCTACTGAAGAACCCGCATTACGAAAAAAACGTGAGATATCAAATCATTATAATATTTCAGCAATTGACGTTAAGAAGGTTAAATCTAGTAAAGACCCTGTCAACATCACTTTTGTACAAAATAATTCAATTAAAAAACCGGAAAAGATATTATCGGAAGACACTGAATTATTATTTTGGCCAAATAATCAAAAAGCATTGCCTAAGGTTAAATATAATTCAGAGAATATAACTACGTTAATACTGGACACAGAGAACAAGAAAGTGAAGTTGAACTTAAGTTCCGAGGCTATACGTCATAATCGAACTAAGGCCCTCGAACAAGCCATATTCGGGGAAGTGGATTGGGATGACGTCGGCACGGTAGCACCGGTATTTATGTCGTTCATGGGCAAATACATTCGAGGAGCTTTAACATTTTGCTCGGAAATAATATGTCATTCTATGAAATGTGCAGAGAAGTCATGTCTCCACAGAACATGCGCACCGAGCGAAAGAATAAATAATAAAGGACATTGCGCTGGATCGAACATAACCGGTAAGTAAACTATTGCAACAGAAGATTTCTCAACAAGAGAATAAAATTAATGGTTATCAAAGATATATTTTAGTATAAGTACATGCTTTATGTTATGTCCAGGGATCGGAAATTCTAAACTTTGGCGGCGGCGTTGTTGTTCAGTTGTATGGAGGCGGATTCATTTTAAATTCATTAATGACCTTCCCAGGATTTCTAAATAAATAAATTACGCCCGTATAAATTCACAATTAAGTATGTATATACATTAACTATGTGAAGTTATTTTCCATGTATAGATTTACCAAACGTTTTTTAGAATCA
The DNA here is from genome assembly GCA_948252455.1 of Acleris cristana. Classification (NCBI taxonomy): domain Eukaryota; kingdom Metazoa; phylum Arthropoda; class Insecta; order Lepidoptera; family Tortricidae; genus Acleris; species Acleris cristana. The sequence goes on along the minus strand of OX411782.1, from coordinate 11,230,699 downwards.
CGGAATAATATCTATAAGAAGCCTTTGCCAACTTTAGGTAAATATCTATTCGAATTTCCGATTCCTGCTTATAATCGATTAGCATACTATCACTAATGAATATGTCCTAAAGCACTTTTGGTTTAGGTAATATAGAAAAATCTCAGATTGAAATGACTAAAAGGATAAATCTATAATATTGTTCGATATAGGGTGACGGCACCAATGTTGGACACTTTTAGGTGAAGGACCCTAACTCTTAATTCAAAAATCATAAGGTTATAAATTGATTGTCTCAAAATAAATGCATAACCCTTATCTTCTGTACCATAAGAATCAAGTGTCCATCATTGGTCCCTGTTCATTACTGGTTCCATCACACTACAAGATATTAAAAAAAACCGGTCAAATGCGAGTCAGACTCGACAAGATAATATGCTCGGTAACCGCGAAAGAAAATACTCATTTTGTTATAAACTCTATTTTCTATGCAATAAGGTCCATTTTGACTAGCATAAATTTTAAAATAGATTTTTAAAGTTTTTTTGTTATTTCTCAAAAACTGTAAATAATTAACACTTTATATTATTTTTCCCATAAAATGTAAATAATGATCTACTTTATATTATCTAGTTTTTAATAAATACACTTCGGGAGCTTAGGGGGGGAAGTCATTTTTTGTACACTTTTGGCTATAACTCAAAAAGTAAACCATAGAAAATTAAAAAAAAAATAGTAATGAAATGTACAAATTGAGCCCTTTTATGTGACACCCCATTTTCTATAATCAAACAACTTTCATTTTTTAACTCCTCATTCTAGACCCCGTTTCAATTATTTATAAAATCAATTTCACTTTTTTTTTACTAAAAACAGATGCGGGCAAGCAAGTTATACAACTATGTCAAATTTCAAGTTGATAGCATTTATAGTTGCTGAGAAATCCTGCTGTAACATACAGACAGACAGACGGACAGACTGACAACGAAGTCTCACCATAAGGGTTCCTTTTTTACTATTTTGGTACGGAACCCTAAAAACAAATTTGCTTTTTCCTTTTTAATTGACAAACTAAAAAAAGTCACAAAAACGAATCTTTCAACCCCGATTCCGGGGTCTTGTCTGCCCTTCCCTTAATGTGTAACAAACGAGCGCCGTGGCAAACGGAAAAATAACACGAAATAAATGATATGGGGTCTATGAGTTTTTTAAATGTAATCAATGAGTTTGATCGTTACTGAATAATCGATCGATCGTTACTCAATACCAGAGAGGTTTTTGGAATAAAACACAAAATATTTGTATTAAGGCTATTTTTTTAATTTGCAGACAGTGTCGCTTCTATGGAGGCGATAATGGATTTGCCCTCAAAAATTGCACTTGACATAGTGGACATTTTGCAAGATAAGATGTTAGGGAAACTATTTGGGAAGGTGACCATGTGCATAAGCTCGAAATGCGTGTCTTTTGTAGCATCGAAGAAAAGCTTTCTGAAAACGAAATGTACGTCAAAAGAATTAAACGTAACGGGCCATTGCTCTAACATCAAAACCGTAAAAGTTATGTGAATTGTTTCTTTGTTTTCACAATAAATCGATTTGAAGAAATATTTTTCTGTTTATGAATCCAAAGTCCCAACATTGATAAGCATCTGATAAGGAGCTAGTTTGGTTATGTACACAGTTTCACGGTTGCAATGCGCGTGACTTTAAACTGTAACGTGGTGCAGTTGCACGTTGTTTTATTATTCATTCTAGATCTGATCACTTTAACTCACGCAAGAGTAAGTAATGTTTTATTTTAATGTTTTGTTTTATAACTCCTTGTAATAGTTGTAATCTATTTTTTTGATTAATACAGAATCGTAACGAATTTTATATAAACCCATGGACCGAACTGAAACATTCACTACACATCATTAATATCAACCCTGCGGGAAAGGTAATAAATAGCAGAGTAAATGTGAAAAAAATACTGCATTTTACAAGAAAACCACATTACAACAAGAAAAAACCGGTAATAAATAGCAAACTAATAAATAGCGATATAAGCAATTTACACCAAATGATCAGAGGAACATCACAGCGAGAACCAGAATCGATCATGGTCAACTGTGACAAGATTCACGGAAATTGTACGTTTGTGTCGTGTCCAAAAACCAAACAATCCTGTCATGTATGTGAAACTATAATGAAGTATCCTTTGGTTAACAACACGGTTTGTTATAGTGTAGACACATCGTTCAGTAATGAAAATATTTTCTATCTTTAGGTTGAGAGGGACTAAATAAAAGCAACTACTTATTATAAATAATAAGTTCTCCCTAGTAATAAATTATAACATAATTTATCTTGTCATCGTCAGTTCCTCAATAGAATCGTCAGTACCACCAAAAAACCACATTACACCAACAGTACAAGGTGGGTAAGAAGTCAATCCTGACCAGGGACCAGACCCGCTTACCGTAACCTGGGTTTTTGAACAGGTTTTTATTAAGCTGGTTTTTAAAAACCCCCCTGTTTCCGTAACCCTCTAATCAGCTTACCCGCTATAAAGGCTATCGCTTCGATTGAATTTATGATATTTTAGTTTTTACACATACCACGTCGCGTGCGGTGCGAGAAAAGAGGGGATAGTTCGAAAACCTATCTGATTCGGTAAGCGGTTACCGGTTGTTACGGATCGGGTTACCCGGCTTGAACGGGCTATCGTAATGAACGACTAAGCCGATGAAAGGCTTACCGAAACGTTTGGGATATCGATTCGAACGGGTTTTCCGGTCCCTGATCCTGACACATTGCACAACCATGAAGTTTCTGAATATTGATAATGTTTACAGCAGTAAAACAATGCTGTTATTACTATTCTGTCGCACGCAACAAATAAGTTAAGCTTTTACTGCTGTCAACAGAATCAATATACCTAACTTTACGGATGTGCGTGCAATGTGTCCGGACTTTTTATGTGCCTAGTACAATAGTGGACATTGTTACCAATCTTTAAGCAAACAAACGGAACTAATAGTGGCAGTCGTGGATACAAAATGTAATAGCATTTGTCACTTAATCCTTTGGAAGTGAACTGCCCTTTGCTTCGGTACTAAAGGTTGCAAACTGCATAAAATACTTAATTAAACCCAACTGAATACGAGTTCCAATAATTATTATTGAAATTATTAACAGGGGTTATTTATACAAATGTTAGCCCGCGATGTTGTCCGCGTAGAACTTGTTTTTTATGGTTGCGTACCAAATACTGAAAAACGAAACCCTTATAAGGTGACTTTGCTGTCCGTCCGTCCAACTGTCTGCCAAACGGCTCCTCTGGAACGGCTGAAGCTCGAGCCAAAGTCTGGAATATTTGTAGTATTTAGCAGTCCAAACAAAACCTTAACAATAAAAATTTGGAACTATTTATCTTTGCAACAAAAACCTATTTGACCTATTATATATCATTTGAAACTTCTCAAGTTATATAGGATAACCATTTTTTTATTAGATTTCCAAAATTGATGATTTTTGAGATGTTTGTTTAATTAACGGGTAACGCGAAAACAAACACACTGTCCCTACCTGAATTAAGGAATAATCTATACATTAGAGAATAATAAAGGAATTGCTACGGCCGGGCTTCTAAAACATGAAGAATTTTTGCTTCCTTCTATAGAAATTAAGGTACTTAAACTACTATAAAAGGACGTAAAAATAGATTTAAAACGTTGGATGACCTTGAAAAAATTAAGAGATGCATTTACCCCTCTGTCACAATAGACAGAAAACACCTTGACCTTACATGTGAATTTTCTGGAAAAGGATATGGAATTCTTCATCTAAGAGAAACACACAGTGTTTGAAGGGGATAGCGTTAAACAACATCTTAGCGGACGGAGTTGCGGGGAAAAGCTAGTACTTAATGTGTAAATAATTCATTCTTAGCATTTGAAAGGCGGAATTCCTAAAATTAAAAGGTTTGTTGGAATGGTCGTTTGTAGCTCATTAAGTAAACATTCCCGACAAAGCCTTATCTCGTCAGAGATAGGGCGCGACATACCGACCGCAGCACCTATTTAAAGGTGAGCCGGGATTATTTTAACATTTACTATCGCAGAGCAGACAACCCGTTACCTACCTGGCGCCATGCTCGTGTTAAAATCGTTACCGTCGATTCTGATCTTGTGTATTATACATGGATCTTTCTCTAAACCAACGGAATGTAAGTAGTTATTCTTTAATAATCTGAGTGTTATTAAAATGGTTGAGTTAGCGTAATAATTTAGTAGAAGGGTAATTGTGACTAACATGGCTTGCAGATGACGCATCACAGGGTCGTGGGATCGGTTCTACAATTTGGGAATGGATCACGTATCCTTTCTCGTGGTGGAGCTCCGGACCAACTGAGGCGCCGCCCATCCAAGACCAGCTTAGCGCCTCCTCGACTCACGGACCCTATGACAACATTGAGATCGCTAAACACAACGTTACTGTGTGGTGTAGCGACCACACCTGTACAACTATGAAGTGCGACAAGACCGCATGTAGAAATACTACTTGCAATATTTATGATACCAACGTCAACGGGCAATGTAGGGAGTACAACACTGATATGAAGCCTGAAGAACCGATCGAACCGAAACCAACAAAACCGGTCCCGGAACCGACCAACCAGGAAATAGTAACGGAAGCAGCTATCCAAGTACCGTCACACGCAGATACCACGACGAGCCCACACGAGGGACCAACAGAAGAGCATCCATTAGAGCTAGAAGCAGCGTTATCATCAACGGTCACAGAGGGCAGCGTAGAAGTACCACCAGGAGACAAAGTTGACAAGTCCAGTCCTCAAAATAAGGTAATTAGATTCGAATTCAATAACCCAATTTTTATGCCCGTTACTAATGTACCTTATCTATGGTAAATCAGTTCAAATTTAAGAGGTGACCTGGATTCCATATTCCAGAAAAATAAATACTATACTGGGCTAACATTAGCTGCTTGGGGGATCAGAAGTGATGATAACATTAATAAAAAAGCGGTCAAGTGTGAGTCGGACTCGCGCACCGAGGGTTCCGTAACGCTGCACAATAGGTAAAGGATAATTATTATATTCCAATTTGAATCCTATTTCTAATAGAATCAGCGCGAGCCATCTCACACTTGACCATTTTGTAGTATTTGTAGTTTTTCTTCTGGATTTGTAATATAATCATACCACATTTGACGCTTTTGTCAAAAAATATAAAAATATGTAAGTACGTTGAAAAAAGCGATGGTCTTGTGGGATTTAAAATGTCACATTCTTTTTTTTGTTAATAAATCCGCCGTAATAACACATATTAAGAAAAAAAAATATCAACCCGCTGTCTATTACGGTTCAAAAGATACAGCTCTTTAAAGTTAGGTCGGACGGAGGGACAACGTAAAAGCATAATAAACTTCATCCAATTTATTTATTTATTCAAGGGCGAGTATCAAATCTGTAAAGTAAAAAATTAAAACATTTATAACTAGTGAAATAAATGGGGTACCTTATTATTTTATCGAAACATTTTAGCGAAAGCCATTTCACGCCGCATGAGTAATTCTTTTTTATTACTCTAATATGTAACCTAATCTAAACCTAGTCACACCTCCGCGGAACCGTAAATAACCCAGGTTCGGCAGCTGAGGCGGCCGAAACTATGAAAAAGAATAAGTACAAGGGTCTCGACGCAGAATATAACTTCGTTCCATTCGGCGTCGAGACCCTTGGTCCGTGGGGACCCAGTGCTATCAGCCTTTTTAAGGACATTTCAAAAAGGCTGATAGAAACAACCGGAGATCACAGAGCTGGCAGCTTCCTTGGGCAACGAATCAGCATTGCTATACAACGAGGAAATTCTGCCAGCATCTGTGGTACTTTGCCACGGGGGCTCTCTCTTTTTTAGCTTTTATTTAGTTTTAATTTCATTGTACTTTTTAGCTTAGTTATATTTTTTGTTTTAATTTATCTTTTAATTTGCCATAGTTTTAATTTTTATTTTTTAATGTAATTTATAATGTAATTGTTTTAATCAATATTAAAATTTATGCATCTAAACTATGTAATTCATATTTAAGATATCCGGAAAACATCATGGTTTCAACAAAAATACCGTTCGATGAAATGAAATTCGACAAAATTATACAATCGATGAAGTGAAATGAAAAAAGTGCAATTTCAATACCAAAAAAAAACATGGGGACAATGTCACAGCAATTGACCTAGTCAAAACTATGCCCTAGGCTTGTACTATGGGTACTAGATAACGACATAAATACTTATATAGAAAAATATATACTAAAATACACAGAAAACATCCAAGACTCGGGAACAAATATTCGCGCTCATCACATAAATATCTGCTCTTACCGGGATTTGAGCCCAGGACCGTTAGCTTCGTAGGCAGGGTCACTACCAACTAGGCCAGCGCGTCGTCAAAGACTAAAGTCATGACAATTTAATCCCTTGTACCTAATGCCCGAAAAAAGATAATATAGAATGATAAGTTGCACTCTTTAACAATAACTTTTTTTTTTTCAGATATAAACAAACCACAAAATCCGGAAGAATCTTCATCCATACTGAATGAAATAAATGTTATTCTTAAGCAATACATAACTTACTCGATGGAGCAGTACGCCACTAATCTTTTAAATCGGTTGATACCTTTGCTAAATATAAAGTCTGTTTGTATAGATGGAACATGTTACTACACACTATGTGAAGATGGTTTTTGTCAAGTACAGTACTGCCAGTATTATCTAATAACCGGAACCAAAACTTGTACTACTAACAAACCCATAGACATGTTCAATTTTACCAAAAACAAATCACCGTCGTTTAGCTATTTCTCTAACAATAATAAAGTTATGAGTGATAATACTGAGGATAACTATATTAAGCTGTATAATAAAATCTTAAACTAATTGTGCAATTAGATATCGAGTTAATGTGACACGGTAAATCTGTAGTTTATCAGCAAAATTTACTATAAGGACGGGTCGGAGTCAGGAGGGGATTCGGGGTGAGACCGAGGCGAACAGTATAGAAACTAACACTTTAATAAGATTTAGGTTGCTATTTTTTAGAGAAAATAAAGTTCCAAAAATGTTAATTGTAGTAATAAACTTATCAGAATTTAGTTAAACAATAGTTTTTGTTTTATTTTTAACACCCACCGTCTTGTAATCGTATAATATATCCTCGCAACGGCTAATTAACTTTTTTCGTCATAGAGTGGTCGGTAACCTGTGATGACCATTTATTATCGGCGAGTTCTTGGCAAGAGCCATCTAGCGGCAACGTGGCATTAAGCGTGAGCAATCAATTCACAACTTGTATACATTTGTTTAAGTAGACAGTGGCAATTAGCGCCAAGTCGAAAAAAGAAAAGAATGCACAAATTTAAAAAAATAGTCAAAACAATAGGTATAGAAAGAATTATTTAAAATGTCGGAATCTACTTGGGAGCTTCCTAAGTGAATTCCGACATTTAAAAAACTTACTATAATAAGTAACCAACTAAGTAAAGTGACAAACTATTTTAATAAAAAATAGTTTGTCACTAACGAGGTCAGTGTTGCCAGTATTTATGCTGTAAAAAAAAGTGGGAGAAAAATCTGTTTATCGTTTGGTGTTTTTTGTACAATTGAAGGTAAAATTACAAAAAGTACTTTTTTAACTTTTTTTAATACATTCTACTTGTTCTATTTTTGAGAAAAGCACTATATATGCTTCGACCATTAAGAGCCATCCTGGACTCGTATGTATAAAATCCCTTACTTCATACTCGTCAAGGAAGGCTCACTTACTAGTCTTTGCAGTAATGTACTATTTCTCAAAAATGCTATGTAATCTTGCCATAACATCAGTAAATAGGAGCCAGTAGGTTGAAGTTCCTGGACAACTATCCAAAGTGTCCAGTAAGTAAGTATGGAAATTCCCATATCATATTATTTGAATTTGGAACTATCAGTACAGACCTGTGACAGCCTTCAAAAAGGCTACTTGATCTATTTTTGAGAAAAGCATCTATACATGCTTCGACCATTAAGAGCCATCCTGGACTAGTATGTATAAAAACAATTGCCTGGCGGCTCGGGCTTTTACCTATTACTCGTCTGGGAAGGCTCACTTACTGGTCTATGCAGTAATGTACTATATAAATATAACCTATCATGTCATATATAATTTTAAAACTCTCAAGTTAAACATATTTTTATAAGATTTTATTATTAATATATTCAGGTAATTAATGATAAGCGTAAAGAAAGAAAAACACATTGTCCTAGGGGGTTGTTATATTTACGTGAAGTTCTGGAACATTATTTATGTAAAGTAATTATAAATGCAATACAAATATAAAAATAATTCCCTACTGAAAGGCCTTGCCATTTCTGTACAAATGTACAATGTCGTTTCTAAATGAAACGATCTTTAGTTAGGCTTGGCCGGGTAAGCGATAAAACTAACGTAATATAAAAAGCAATTTGAAACAGTAGGGTCGATTTCTCATTCTATTTGTAACTTTAATAAACAGTTTGTCGATAACCTCATACCATGCACAAAAAAAATAAAATACTTATAGCTCTTGCAATTTACGATGGCCAGTGGGCTTTACTTGTGGTAAACACATATCTGTATACGTGTCAAACTGTGCGTGAGAGCGAAAGTGGGTATGGTAAACAAAACAATTGAAAATTATATTCTTCTTGAAGAAAGTGAAAACTTTGGCGATCATTGCTCGTCCCTACAAACAATGTTAAATAAGATTAAACATCGAAAACAACAAACTATGTAAATATGTTCTTGCCGTGATATGCAAACTATTTAGTCAGGCATTTAGTAGCGACCTTCTTGGTTGCATCTTCTACGAAATTGTACCTACCTACCTATCTGTTGTTTTTATTTCAGAGGGCTTATTATGGCCGTGTTTATCGCGTGACTAAACGTGGATAAAACATCCGTCACTCTCGCACTTATATACCTACACACGACAAATGTTTTATCCACGGTTTGTCACGCGATAACACGGATGGGCCCACAGTTCTAAATAAATTTACTATTTTTATTTTAGGGTACATCAAAAAAAAACATTATATAGCTATGAATAACTTTGCGTTTTTTCCAGAGATTAGACACGCTGACGGTACTTCGTGGCAGTCAGCGTCGTGGAAACAATAATGCACAAAAGTGACTTGAGCGACGGCGCGCTCGCGACTGATCGCTCTCATCGCTCTGTCAGACACGCACACTATCGCAATGTGCATGTACACGTTCAACCACTAATAAAGCCCACTCGCCATCGTGAATTGCAAGAGCTATACATTACTAACATATTTTGTAAAATTTTGTCTTTATTAAAATTAACGCTATTCGAGATTGTTATAGTAATATATAATAGTAACAACACTAGGAGATCTGGTAAAGGACTCTGAAGTCACCTGCTTGCGAGCAGCGCTTCTTAGTCCACTAATTGGTCGTCGGAGCTTTAGCTTGGCTACCATAAAAGCGGCCATCCCATATTATCGGCGGATACACACGATATTACTCGGCATAAGTTATCTTTAGATCCAATTTCGAAATAGGATTACAGTGTGGTTATTTTATAAGGTAAAAAATAATAGACTTAGTCACTGTAATAATAATCATCATTTTTTTTAAATATAAGATTAATATAAATTGATGCGTAAAATCGTATATTCTTTAGTAAAATCTTTTCTCAAGATTATATAATATATATAAATAAAATAGTCTAATTAGTGGTGGGGGCTAAAACCAACCAACGCCAGTGGCTGTCGGCGATCAAGTGGTAGCTAAATCTTTCAAGAGTATGCTTGGAGTTCGTCCAACTAATAGACCACCACACAACGGGACCACCTGTAAACTATACTCTTTTATACAAAAAATAATAATTCCAAATCAGTCAAGCCCTCTTCAGGTGAATCCGTGAGAATACATAAAAAAAAGATTCCAAAATTGAGAACCTCCTCTTTTGAAGTCGGTCAATTCATACTAATATAAATGTGAAAGTAACTCCGTCCGTCTGGGTGTTACGCTGTCACGGTTTAACCGCTAACCCGATTTCGATGAATTCTGATATGGAGATTTACCGTAAAATGGGGTGAATAGGGTTCGCGGGGTGAATAGAGTTGCAGCCTAAAACCAATCATATTCTACTAATTAAAAGACTGAGATTTGAACGTAATTTTCCAAAAGACTTGTCAATGTAATACTAGTTCTTATTAGTAACAAGTTATGCTTTGTTTTAGGCTGTAACTCTATTCACCCCGCGAACCCTATTCACCCCATTTTACGGTATTTATTTATTTATTTATTTATCAAAGAACATAATTAACAGCTAAGTGCCAAAACATTACAAACTTGATCATTATTCATTCGCCGAGATAGCTTAAACTCGAGCAAGGACATAGGTTACTTTTTACCTGCGATAAACGAATTCTGCGCGGACGGAGCCGTGGGCAACAGCTAGTAAGTAATAGGGAATATGCATGGATTTTTTAAATCGCATTTCTCAACAAAATATTAAAATAACGTAAAGGAGATCACCAAAAGTTAAATTGAAATTAAAATCGGTCAAGAAATACGGATGATTCAAGTATTTTGAACTGCTAAAAACTACTGCTGCTGCTTTTTAAATGTAATTGTTCAAGAATTGACGAATAAACTATTCTATTCTATTCTTATCTAATGAGATAGAGAGATCCGAAGTGCACTGTAACGTCACTGTAACACGTCGGCCATATAAACTCCACGAAAAATTCTGTTTAGCTAGATAGGAACAAATCTTTGTTGGCCTATATCTTGGTTATTTTTATAGCTATTCAAAAATGTTTTTTCTGACCTGTTTGTTACCTGAATTAGCTTCTATTAAAGCTGTGAATAAAAATCATGAATATTCCCTATTGTTAAAGAATTACTGACCGTTGTTTCTTTCAGCACTTCTCAGATGTGGTCTTCTCTTGGGAAATGCTGGTAGATTTTAGAGCAGCCTACATCTTAAATAAACATCTTTCACATTTTTTTATCTTTATATTTATTTGCATAATTGCAGACAATGATTACTGATGACCATATATTGTCTAGGTGATTACTGATGACCATACGTCGTACTCCAGGGAGCATTTTGCGGGCACGTCGCACGCAAATATCTGAATTTACGAGTACACGTACTTAGTATTTGTGACAGATATTTTTATATTTTTTTACATTTTCAAGTAGACGAAGAACCTTGACTGCGAAGAATTAAGAGAAAATATTAATCATATATTCGCAAAATGCCCGCTGCAGTGCGACGTATAGTCAACAGTAATCACCTTCCTGACTGACTGATGACTATATTACTCAGTGCACTGCTCTAAACAAAGCAGATTATTCTCAAAAGACACGTTTGAATTATTCCTTTCCGCTGGGCACCCTGTAGTACAGTCGAGTGCAAAGATACACTTTTACATGGTATTACCATTAAAATAAGGTGCAAAAGTGTATTCGTATCTTTGTCCTCGACTGTACAAAGCAGCTTTAGATCCACATACTTGATGCTGCAGTTTCCTCAGCGCAGGCGGCGTGGCGCTCGCTTCAGTGTCGGAAGAGATCGTTCGCAGTAGAAGCGGCGTGTCGCTCGAATCCGCTAGCTCCGGGTTAGCTTCGTTGGGCTCCACTCCTTCGCCAGCTTGCCTGTTGAAGTGTAGTCTTTATTATATCGTTATTTTTAAAATCAGATTGAACACTATTCCGTCACTAGTTACGTTATAGCAACACATGTCATATTAGCTGCACCAAGCTATAATGCGACGAACTGTAGTGCATTTTGAAGTAGCTGGCCCCGCTCGACCCCGTGCTGACACGCACGCGCTACGCGGCAGTACGTACTGTATGAAGTAGTGTATGTTGACGTAGTTGGGCGCGACGGCCAGCGGCGGCGAGTCGGGCGCGCGCGGCGCCGTGGGCGCCTGCGGCAGCGCCAGCGTGCTGGCCCCGCTCGACGCATCGTCGGCGCTCGACCCCGTGCCACCTGACGGAAATAGTACTAGAGATTAAAATCAGGCAAATAAATCAGGACAGAAACAGGAGGGTCTCAGATATTGTTATGTGCAATTTTGGATAAAACATTATTGCTGGTGACTAAATACACCTGTAAGTACCTCTTCTATCAAATGAATATGCTCAGCGTATTATTATATCACATAAGTATCGTCGCTCCATAATAAGTAAGCCGGTAAACCCTTCATTAACATAGACCTAACGTTTTACTCATAATAGCACTTAAAAAATTGAGAATTGTCCTAGCGTAATTCGATGAGTTTCGAATTCACGATGACTTACGACGTTGGATGCTTGGCTCACGCACCAACTTGTTAAAGTTAGTCATCAACTTTGCAAGAACATTTTGGAGATATGTGACCATGTGTTCTGTATGACACACATCCGTAATGAATGCCTGAGGCTTAATTTTGTTAAATTAATTTTGAGCAGAATGTTAAAATGTATTTTACATAGTCCTTTATCGCGCATTACGCATGAGTCATCGGAATCAGGAGGTACCTATACAATGCAAAATTGCCCTAGATTTACAGACAAACAAATCTGTATGTAATGATAATCGTAAATAGTAAGCTGCTGTAACCTATGATTTAGGCGTGGTTTCTGACCATTTGAAATCAATAATGACACTCAACAAGTACCTAACTAATTACAGCATGGCTATAGTATTACTATTACTAAATGATTCCTATGAAATACAAATCCCGTACTAGATCCGTGTACCTACAGACTATGACAATACTCTCCGAAGTCAAGAGATCAAAATTTTCAAAATTCTTGTTATATGATTCATAACGATATAAATTAAACATTCTGCATAATACATAAAACTATACGGAGAAAAGGATATCCTTGAATGTGCATTAGTAAATTTTCCTTATATTACGCTTGATTAAACTAATTTGCTAAAATACGCAACAATGTAATTAATTACTTTTATAAATGACGCCATGTGTGAAGTATGAACAAAGCATGATTCACGCCGTTTGACTATTTAAAGAAAAATGCGTAGACTATTTAAAACGCGTAGTATAATAAAGTTATCTTCCTTTTTAGGGTACCGTACCTCAAAAGGAAAAAACGGAACCCTTATAGGATCACTTTGTTGTCCGCCTGTCCATCTGTCCGTCTGATCGTCTGACCGTCTGTCTGTCTGTCAAGACCCTTTATCCCCTTTATCTCGGGAAGGCGTGGAGGTATCGAGTTGAAATTTAAACCATATACTCAAGTCTACAGTCCCTAGAAGCTGTGAAAAAATCAAACTTCTAAGTTAACGTAAAAAAAAGATACGGCCGTTTATGCAGCCATAAACGTATATTTCGACACTCTCAAAGGAATCAAAATTTACAGGGTATTTTCCGTTGACCTAGAACTATGAAATTTGGCAAGTAATACCGTCTCATACTACAAATATAGGAAAAAAATCTTAAAACCCAACATTTTTAAATAAAATCACAAAAAAATCAGGGTCTTCATGCAAGGAACGGCGGCGGTGCAAATTTTGAATTGAGTTAACCGTGTCATGTGCGGAACCCTTGGTGGGCGAGTCCGACTCGCCATGTGCGGTTTTTTTTTGGGTTCGAATAAAAAAAAGGAACCCTTATAGGATCACTCGTCAGTCTGTCACAGCCAATTTGGTCTGAATCTACAAGACCGATTAAGTTGAAATTTGGCAAACATAATATGTATGTATGTCTGTTACCCAAACACGGACGTGTAACGTAAATAAGTAAATGGGAGGTTAATTAGAAAATTAATAAAAAAAGTTTTGCAAACATTTTGTTTTTTGTTTTCTTAATTTCTTTTTTTTTAAGCGTTATTTGTATTATACTAACCTCAGTTATTTAAGTATTTTGTTTGTCTAACACAATTATGGATCGAAATTATGGTCTGAAATAAATGATTTCAATTTCAATTTCAATTTCTATTAGTAGCAAGTTAACATTGTGATTTATTCTGTTTTTTTTAATCCTTTGTACTTACTGTTTGCACTTAGTTGCTGTATGTATCACTGAATAAATGATTTTTCTTTATTTCTTTCTTTAAAACTGTACCAAAGAAAGGGCTTGTTGTGAGGGTCTCAAATAGGTACAGATCTAGTACATAATTATACGACATCGTATTTTGTCGGGTAAGTTTGTATTCGACTTGCTTTCTCAATAAGCTTACCGATGGGTACAAAAGCTGACTGAGATAGCAAAATAAATACGAACTTTTCGTTTACGTTTATTTACTACATCTGCATATTGTTTTATTTTATTTTAAAGTAAGTAGTTTTAAAGTTATTTAAGGAAATTAATGAAGTTTAACCATTCCCATCGGCCCTAATTTCCGAAACACCTGTGCTTATAATTTAAAAAAAGCAGAATATAGTTCTTTACTTATAGATTACAGGAAAACCTAGAAGAAGTGTACAGTTCGCTTTGTTTCGGTTCGTTTCAATGTCCAGTATAAACAGATACTTACTAAGTACATGAGTGTATACTTAGTGAGTTGAGTGTCAGTTTATACTATACTAGCTGTTGCCCGCGACTCCGTCCGCGCAGAAAAATAAAACATAGCCTATGTTCATCAAGGATAATGTAGAACTCTAATGGTGAAAGAATTTTTCAAATCTGTCCAGTAGTTTCAGAGCCTATTCAATTCAAACAAACAAACAAACAAACAAACAAACAAACAAACAATCAAATCTTTCCTCTTTATAATATTAGATGTAGATTTTATCATTACATGGTTTTTTATGGCAATCTAGCCCACATGCCAGTAATGGTATGTAGGCTCTAAGATACATGGATACTGATCACTCTCAACATGACACACGCGTTTCTAGTCAGGCGTATATTTACCGGCTTGTATATAGACGTATTCCCCGTCGTTGATGTCGACGGGCACCTGGTCGTAGTAGGGCTCGTCGTCGGGCGCGGGCGCGGGCGCGGGCTCGGCGCCGCCCAGCGAGGCGGGCGGGGACTTGTCGTCGGCGGGCGGCGCGCTGGCCGGCGACGCCGCCTCCTCGTCGATCGACAGCGGGGTCGCCGCGCCGCCCGACCGCTTGCGCTCCGATGACAGGGAATTTATAGATTCGTAGCTTTTAACCTGAAACGAATACATTTATATACACTTTGGGTCCTTTTGCGGGAACTCCTGGTTGTTTAACGTTATCCCTGCGAGAACGTTAAAGGTATTTCTTCAGTAAATTGAGGTTTCACAATAATAAATAAATATCAGGGGACTAGACTGAGCTCTAGACGACAAGCATGCTTGAATGCATAGAAAACATCAACAACTCCAGGAATAAATACTTCGGGAATCGAGCCCGGTACCGCTAATTTCGTAGGCAGGGTCACCGCAAACTCATTCCCCGTTAAAAAACCATACTCAGGGATGAAGCAATACGAGATGATAGAAGAGGAAGAAGATTTATAATATAAAGCTTGTATTAACTTACTCTTTCACTAATAGAGGGCGTGGACGCCCTGCTTCCGATGGACTCCCTCGACTCGGCACCGCGGAGTCTCCGCCCCAGCGAGGAAGGCGGGCTGTCATCAGGCAGGCCCGACTCCGGGAGGGAGGCGCCGCGTTTACTGAACATCTTCGGTGGGGGCCTTTACAAATAAAACTCGACGTAAATATCAAAATTGAACAGATTTTACAGTTTTATGATACCACTCGCAATTTTAACAAACCAAATAATTCGTGGTCCCGTCACAATTCTTTATAGTTAGTTATGGGCTGTATACCTATTCTTTATAGTTAATTATGCGCTGTATAGTAGGTATACAGCAGGAGTAGCCGTGTTATTTTTAATCAAATTTTAATCTTTTATTAATTACTGAAAATAATGGTCATAAACCATGTGACGTGATCTTACTTTGGTGGGACTTTTTTCTTAGCAGCAGCAGTCGGGTCGACAGGGCTGCCATCTGAAGACGGAGAAGACTCTTGAGCTTTTTTGGACGCATTTTCGGCTGCTTTGAGACCATTTACTTCGATGACTGTTACAAAGTCACCCGTTTGTGACGCTGGACGGTTTTTAGCTTGAGTTGGACTTGTTTGTTCTACTGCTACTAAAAAGGGAGTAGAAGAATACAATGTAGATACTACTTTGATAGACTATTAATTAGAGCAGACTATTAATTGATATTTCACTCTATTTCTTTCTTTCACTAGAAGAAAACTCTAAGTGATCTGAAGGGGCAACTTGTCTTCTAAGCAGCAATAAAAAAAAACATTTCAACTCTTTAGTAGATACTAAATTAGTAATAAAACATACCATTAGTGTCCTGATTATTTTCAGTTCGCTGCACTATTTCACTGTTGCACCTTCTACGAGCTGCCTCAGCTACTAAATTGGAAGAGAGCTCATTGATGCACTGGTTCACGGAGCTCCTCTCGGCGAGGGCTGGTTTAACCAAATTACTCCTCAACTGCACTTCCTCTTTTTCAACAACCTCAGGAGAAGAATCCTCACTTTTGCTGCTTGTTAAACTGTCTTCACTCTTCTTAGACAAGTCTGTGTTGGAATTCTAGAAAAAAAAAACAACATGCATTAGATAATTCGCTTTTCAATGATAATTTTACAATACATTACAATATATTCCTTTTCATAAAGGTGTCTTTATACTCTGCAAATGTTAGACCAAATTTGACAAAATTACATTGTTTTTTACTTTCAAACAGCCTGGCCAAAGGCCTCAGTAATGAAAGTTTGAATTGATCTGTAAATAATGCTTCTAATAATCTAAATTGCCTGAATGACTTATTTAATGATTATTATTTGTAGGTATATGAGTTGGTATTATTTTAGTCTCCTTTTCTGGAAATCCCTGCTGTCATTCCGAGATATAAAAGGCCGGGTTCGCGTTTTGTGGTATATGTATGACGAACTCCACGCACGGCGGCGATAGAGTTCAATTTTGTATGATTCAAGGTCCTGCTTCTCAGAATTGACTAAAGATAATCGAGTTTTAGGAACAGTAGTATTAATATTCAGTAGCCCAGCATAAGTACTGCAAAATGCTTCTGCTTTAGACTTATGAATACCTATACAAATTAATCATAATACTTTTTTTTAAATTCTAAAATCAACTATTTTTTTTGAGAATGTCATGTAAACCCAGCAATAAGACCACCTGTTGTTTACCTGTGTTCTTTTTAACTGTACTGTTTCTCTGTAATGTTTTTGTTTGGTGCACAATAGTACATTTTATAGTATTGTAAAGTATATTGTTAGTTGACGACGCGCTGGCCTAGTTGGTTGTGACCCTGCCTACGAAGCTAGCGGTCCTAGGTTCAAATCCCGGTAAGGGAAGATATTTGTGTGATGAGCGCGAATATTTGTTTCTGAGTCATGGATGTTTTCTATGTATTTAAGTATATATTTATCTATATAAGTATGTTTATCGTTGTCTAGTACCCATAGTACAAGCCTAGAGCATAGTTTGGGACTAGGTCAATTGGTTTTGTAGGTAGGTACTTAATATGTTTTTTATTTATTAAAATAGCTAATCAGTATCATTTTAATCTATACTATGTATTCTATACCAATAATATTATAAAGAGGTAAAGATTAATACTGAACCAATTTAAGAAAATATTTCACTAATAGGAAGCTACATTATCCCTGGATAAAGCATAGCCTATGTTATTCAGGGATAATGTAGCATTCTAATGGTGAAAGAATTTTTGAAATCGATCTAGTACCTAGTTTTTGAGTTTATTCATTACAAACATACAAAAATACAAATCTTTCCTTTAGATTTAATACTACCTACAGTGGTGACATTCTCCTGGACAGCGCTCATTCCAACTGACTGAATCGTTTGCCGTGAGTATTTTGCGACTTTAGATACCTACAACTTTAGCGACGCTGTGGCTAGCACATCTTGCCCGCGACTTATTTGCGGCTCGGTGATTCCTTTAGACAGTCTACAACGAAAAAGACGCACCGCGCGACAAGCGAACAAATAAGTTTTAGCATAGTTACCCATTCACAAACTCATTATTATACATTATACACTTTAGTCATTATTTTCAACTAAAATAATGATAGTAATGAAATATTTAGAAGTGAATGAGGTATCTTAGGAGTTTCCTAACTATGCGTCACCACGACCTTGGGCGTAATGGCGCAGTTCCAGGGGCAACGCGAACCGGTATGCTCAAGTCACCGGCACGCGACGTAGGTACCTAATAAGTACACGCGGGTATCTTCTTTTGCAAGGGTGATGCAAAAAAGGTCTCTACGCATATTTACCAATACGCAGGATGAACAAAGTACCTACTACGCAAAATGACATACGTAAATTGACCAATACGCTTTATGACCAATAGTGCAAATAGGAGGTAGGTTTAGGTTATGTTAGTTTTGCAGGACCGGGGATGGCCAAACCGCGCAGAAATAGGACTCAGTTAAATTAGGATTAAAAATAGAAATCATTCAAATATTTATATGTATATTATATACAGGGCAAATTGTGTTTGGTCATTTTGCGTATTATTTAACATAGGTCATTTTGCGACTGATCGCTCGTCTTGGCATTATGCGTATTGGGCAATGTGCCTTTGGTCATTTTGCGTATTATTTAAGGTAGGTCGTTTTGCGACTGATCGCTCGTGTTGGCATTATGCGTATTGGGCAATATGCCTTTGGTCATTTCGCGTATTATTTAAGGTAGGTCATTTTGCATATTGGGCAATTTGCGTGTCTTTTATTGGTGAATATGCGTAGAGAGGACAAAAAAATCACAGTATAAAAAAAGATTGGGAGCCCCTGGTCTATCTGCTTACTTATATAGTATTTTTTTAATATAATATGTATGCCAATGTATGCATTATAGGTAACAAAGATATTTCAAATAAAATACTGCAGGCTGCAGAACAAGATGAATAAGTTTGTTTTTTTTTCCATGTTTTTATTAGCTGTTTGTTTGTTTATATTAAGGCCATGCCCAGCTTTTAGGCAAGGGGAAAGGCAAAACAGAAATTGGACCTGGACCACATTATTAAGGAAAACAATGGTGTCTTAAAATTTATGGCAACATGAATAGATAAAATATGTATGTACTTTTTTCATCATGTGCAGATTAAGTTGTAAAGTTAATGTTTTTTTTTGTTATTAAAGCAATAAGCAATGATTAGGAAGAAACTAGCAAAAATAAGGTATAAGAAGGCAAGCTAGTAAATTTTTCTTTAATACATACACATGCCTTGCTTTTGAGTACAGTTAGTATTTAAAATTACGAAATATGGTTGTCTTCTCCTACATTGACAAAATCTATAGGGACATGAGACTATAAAATTGCTGAGAGCTCACACACAAAACAGGCGCTGGATGTTGAGTAGTGGAAACCAGGCCTGGATGACAATGCAATAATATAGTACCGTACCTGCCAAGTTTTATTATGGCGTTTTCTTACATAATATTTTTACAAGCTTTTATTTAACTTGCAATGTATGTATGTATGTTTGGGTCAAATCTTGCATGTTATATTTTACCCACTTCCTGTCAATGGAATGGGCTAAAATTTGGACCTCATATTAAACTTGATGACAATGCAATATTATGGTATCTATGAGCTGGTCTGATGATGAAGTCGGAAGGTGGAGACAGGATCTCCGCTATTCTTACTGTAGACCCACCGTGTTAGGACTTAGTAGTTTGGTCTTGATAAGCAAATAAAGATTTTGCAAAAAAAAAAACAGTCAGCAACAAAAGCTTGTTCCAAAAATGAAACTTTTGATAGAAAATTATTTGAATGTTAACATTTCAATGTAAATATTACTCTAATACTGTATTAAGATCAAGCAGGGTTATTAAGACTGAGGTGGTAATTGTAAATATACATACTAAATTAGTATCTTCTTCTGCAGTATTTTAATTGAATAACCACTGTTGGAAATATTCTATATACTTAGCCCCAGAGTTAAAATAGCACCACCCGTCCTTATTCATTATCATTTTGTTCCTGACTGTACCATAAATACAAATTTCTAGAAAATGAGGTGGATAATAACAGTGGTTTGTCTAACTTCCTTGAATGGAATGAGTAATCACTATTTATAATTGGTTAGTAATTTGCACAAACCACATCAAGCAACAGGAAAACTAGAAAGTTAATCAATTATAATAGAGTAGTTTGCTTCATTGACAAAATGGGTTGTTAGCAAAAAATTGGGTACACATGTTATTTAGGTGAATTGTGGCATCCATTAGTGGCCTATTAGCTAATTAAAATGATAACATTTGTTAACTGTGCTGTAATTAAAACAAGTTAAGGCAGGTAATTAAATGGTTGGTTTCATACTATAGAAAAGGAAACCATTATTTTTGCATTATGCCATTTCTGAGTTTTTTTTTATTATATAAAAAGACTTAAACCATAGGTACTCATACCATGCTTACTACACCGCTGAGACTGCTAATATAAGAATTTTCAGGTGCAGAATAAAAAATATTCCCTTATGTTAATGCAAAAGGAAAGAATATTCTTTCATAAACACAGATTCATTCAGATAATGCACTGAGATGATTACTAAACCTACTTGATAGTCCAAGTGTGAAGTAACTGAGATTACTGTTATTGCATGCTTCATGAATCAATGGGCAGTAGGTAATGATCAATATTAATCAATTAACTGTAAGCAGCACAGGCAGACATCATTACCATTTAATGAATATGGATTTTATTAACAACTGCAATGATTATGTCCACATCTGTAGGAATTTACTAATAAGGGTGTTTTTCTAGATTATCACTACAATACACTTTTATTTACTTTTACAGGTTTTTTCTACATTTTCATATTTTATAATTTAAAACACCAAGACAGCTGAGACATATCTAATTGATAAACTATTTAAAAACCAAAAGGATTAAATGAGTTTCCAATTGTCATCAAATAAAAAGAAAACTAAATTTGAATTGGCATTGAATTATTAAGGAAGAATCAACTCTTATAAGAATCCCCTACACATTTATTTCAGCACAACACATAACTTTATTGTGGAATTGATATGACACAATCATCTGAGATAAGAATAGTAGGTGTGTTATTCAGAAAGCACAGGCAAACACAAAGGTCCTTTCAGCTAAGACTGTCATTCCTGCATGGACACAATCTATCATTACATGATTATGTATTGTAGTAGTTGCTCAACTATGATTTGCATATAGGGTTACCTGTTTGCTATCAGTGACCTTATCATCAGGCTCGCTCACGTCAGCCCCCGAGGGCGGCGCCCCTCGGCTCTCCTGAGAGGTCGCCTTGTGTTTTTCAACATCAGACAACAAAGTCTCCAAATACTCCACATAGAACTCTTCCTTTTCTAACTCTTCCCTGAGAATAGCGACCTTCTGTTTGTGTTTAGCCAAATTGGCCCTGACATCTTCTTCCCAAGCGGCTGGTAAAGCACTCTCTGGAAAACGTTGCACCCACACACGTTGAAAATCCCCGAAGACACTCATATCTCACAAAACGATTTCATGACAATTTTATGTTACAATTTAATCGCCTAAAATTATAGTAAAGTGGTTTTCACTGTAAAAAAATTATCACAATTATAGTTCTGTCACATCGTCTTCATTACTAATTGATTACTAATTTAACTTTATTTTGTCTATGCTACTTTGGGTGTCAAAACATTAATCATTTCAATATATTTTCGGCTAAATTGTAGCATTTAAACCAGCTACTGAAACAGCCTGATAAGTTTCCAAAGCCAAATAGATTGTTGTGCTGTCATGTGGATATTCCTACGTGTAAGGCTATGCGCGCACGAGCAACTTAGCGACAGTAAATCTGTCTCTTTTGCACGTTCGAAGTGAGAAAAAGAGAGATGTACTGTCGCGGCAACAAAAGTTGCTCGTGCGCGCATAGTTTAATTAATTGAATATTGTGTTTCATAATACTTGATTATTTTACGGTTGATGAAGTTCTGATCAAAATTCAACATATTTTGTTATTTAAAAATAATATCTTAAACTCTATTTCCTAAAATTATTTAATACGCATTTTTGCACAAAGGTGTATATGAACGAAACGTGAAAATATCTATAGTGATTGATAACTAGACTAAATGTCAAAATGGAGTTGAAAAATTTATCGAAATAATACATAGTATTATTGCCCCTATTTGTGCATTTAAAAATGGACAAAAACTATGTTAAATCTACAATAGAAGGATTAAAATCAACATCTTCGAACCGCGTCCAAGATACTCTACTGAAAATAAGAAGTAAAGTAATCACCAATGACAGTGGTATTCAACTATTTCGGGACTGCGGAGGGTTGGAGTATTTACTGCCTCATTTACGGAAACCAAATGAGAGAATTCTTGACTTAACCCTGAGCATACTGGGCAACTGTTGTCTTGAAGAAGAAAGCAGTTTAGCTGTAAGTGTGGTTTTTTCTTTTACATCCAATATTGGGACATAAACAAAACAATACAAAAAAAAAAAAATTAATGAAGTTAATAATGGACATTCTCTATTTTCATGTATATATTGCTTGCCATTTTGATTACAGGTTGGAAAACTAAATTACTTTGGATCACTAGTCTCCATTTTAAAAACAGTCTGCCGAGACAGCATTGTTGGCAGAGCTTGTCGGGTAATTGGTAACTTGGCACAAAAGACGTGTAATGCTGAAGGTTTGCATAGTCATGGAGTAGTGTCAGCCCTTATTACATTGATTGAAGATAGGGATAACAATACTTCATATCCAACATTAACTATGGCAGTTCGGGCTATAAGGTAAATTACTTAGAGATTTACAATAAATACAAAATTTATGGTGTGATGCAAAAATTTATTCATATGTATATTGTCAAAGAATCACTGGTTTAGCTGGGTTAGCCGTTGAGCTATAAT
This sequence comes from Acleris cristana, assembly GCA_948252455.1. Classification (NCBI taxonomy): domain Eukaryota; kingdom Metazoa; phylum Arthropoda; class Insecta; order Lepidoptera; family Tortricidae; genus Acleris; species Acleris cristana. Next base: position 11,207,771 of record OX411782.1, on the reverse strand, counting down.
TATTGAGCCACCTAATATAAAATTCAACAACATAATATTGATACCTCAAATTTCAATTTGTGCAATGCACAAATGACGCTTTATGCAAATTGGAATTTGAAATTACCTTAATTTTAATGCATAAAGCATAATTTATCCTTGGTTACTAGGCAACTATGGATGGTACCTGAGAAAAGAGATGAGATGCTGAGTTTGAGTGCTGTTAGATGTATAGCCATCCTGCTTACAACAGAATGTGAGTCTGCAGGAGTGATTAAATCCACTTGTACCTTATCTAAAGAAGGTGATGGGTTTAGAAAGAGCCAAGAAGAACTAATATGTGGCATACTAAAATGCCTAGGATATTTCACTACCCATGCTTCAGTTATGTGTGCAGAACAGGTAAGAACATTTTCCACTTAACATTAGACTTTGTCTGTTTTTAACCAACAGTACTCTTATTAATAAACCTTTTTTCCCTAACTTAGATACAAGGTGATGGCCGTGGCTACCAATGCTTAGTAGCCTTAACAAAGACATATGAATCTGTAGCATTAAAATGTCTCATGAACCTGTGCTATCTGTCTTCATGCCGACCTCTCCTGGGCACAGCTGGTCTTGTTGAATGTCTCGTAAGGATTATGTTAAAAAACTCAGGTATTATTACCCTTTATTACTTAACTTTAAGATATCTAATATATAAAATTCTCGTGTCAGAGAGATTGTAACAAAACTCCTATGAAACGGCTTGACCAATTATTATGACATTTTGTTTGTATATTCAGTAGGTCTGAGAATAGGTTGTAACATATATTTCATAAGGTTTATATAAAAAAATAATTACACCCGGGCGGCGCCCTGACGCCTGACGCGCAGCTAGTCTTTATATAATATCCTTAGTTTTATAGTATTTTTAACCAACTTCAAAAAAAGTAGTTTGTTGGGATCTTTTTTTTTAATGTAGGTTCCCCAATTACTGGACGATGGCTAGACCAATTTGGAAAATTCTTCTCTCGTTTGAAAGGGTCCCGTTCATAATTCAGGTGTTCCAAGTCAGGATCTGATGATGGGATTCTGGAGAAATCAAGGGAACTATTCAAATGTTATAGGCGCACATGTAGCTTGTGCATTTGCTCTCAAAATACACCATTTTGGTAAAGTGAAACAGATTGATTACTAAGCAATTAATGTTCGACACAATGCATATGGTGCAGTGGATCTGATGGTGAACTACCTACCAGGAGAACTCGTCAACAATTAAAGCCCCTGCCGCGGGCGGGAAAGGCAATAATTTGTCGAGCGTGAGAGGTTTTAACTTATTGTTAGATAAATTACAAATCAACCCACTAATGGGCGAGGAATAAAAAAATGTTTAAAAATAATTAAACACCTCAAAAAAGTAAACAATAACTCCTTATCAAATGATAATTAGTCAGTCAAATTGAAGTTGGCGTCGTACAATATTTTTAACCAAAGCAGACTTCAGTTTGACTGACCTATTATCATTTGATAACGAGTTATTGGAGGCAGTTTATTATTTTTAAAGATTTTTTTATTCCTCGACTTTTAGTGGGTTGATTTGTAATTTATTTACGTTTGGAGTGATTCATTATTTTCATTAGATACTATATGATGAAGACTATGCTAGTGCAAATGAATCTTTTATCAAAATATTATATTAAACATTTTTGCTTGCACAAAGACATGTGTTGCTTAATATTTAACTCATCCTTGCCCTAGTTTGCTTCATTTTTTTTTTGTTATTTGGTCAACTATAAAAGTAGTACTGCAATTGACTATTGTTTAAGCTCAATGTAAAGTATGCTTCAACAGTGTCAGTACGTACTGGTATTATTGCAGAGGTGTCCTACTGGCAGAAGACTGAGTGCGCAGCGCGGGCACTGGCACAGCTGAGCGGCGAGTCGGTGAACCGGTCGCGGCTGCGGCACTGCGGCGGGCTGCCGTTGCTGCTGGCGGCGGCGCGCGTCAGCCCCGACGCGCTCCGGGCGCTGCTGCAATACGTCTTTGATGACACTTGTGAGTCCAATGACGTTAGCACAAAAGGAGAATGGGGCATCCACAGTTTTATAGTTAGTGGGGGAGAGTATAGTAACCTTTAGATCCGTACTACAGAAGAAAATAAAGGAATTTCGATGGTTAGGATAGGACGCATAAGGTCCTGTTCCCAAAACTACCCTTCACAAAAATTACGTCCCACCCGCAGAAGTCCCTACTGCGAAATACCCTATTTCATAAATAAAAATGTCTCCATATCCTGTCTGTGATAAGACCAAGCAGAAATAACGACATAGACAGAGAACTCAAAAGGATCTATTCACTACTTTATTGCGACTTTCATTTCATTACATTAATAATTAAGCAGAAGGTACTTTAAGAAAAAAGACATTTTCCAAAACAGATATTCGTAAAACAGAACCTTATGCATTTTAAAGAAATGTGACACTTGGTTCATTGTTTATTATCTTGCAGCTTTTCAAATTCTGGTAAACAAAGGACTTATTGGTCTATTGACTGATGAACTTACCACCTATGTTGCAACAATGGACTTCCAACATAACAACTTAGAAGTAGACAAGCCAAGTGAAACTCCAGTGGGATTCAAAATGGCAGATGTAAGTGATGTTATGACTTGTGCCAATGAACTGCAAAAACCGAGTAGCAGTACAGATGACGGGAAGAGTAATCTATTTGCTAGACGCCGAGGACCTTTACTCATGAAGAATGAGGATGAATTAAAGGTGGTGATTGAGAGAGACAACATGATAGTTGGGTTTGTCGATGCGGTGGATAGTGATGCCTCTGAGGACAGTCAGAGCGACGACGAAGGCGCGCCGCGGCGAAAGGGCCTAAAGAGAAGTCGTTCTAGAAGTCCGAAAACATTGAACAAGGTAAGATGGAAAATAAACCATAACAATCTTCTTTTTCGAGTTACTAAAAAAGTTAACTACCTTTATTATTATTCCAGAAGCCGCAATTGATTAAAATGATTGCTACTAAGGACTGGTCTGCAGGAGTTTATTGGGAACCAAAAAGTCCGGAATGGCCGGCAAATATAAGCTCTGGATCTCGCAGCGCAATGAGTCCAGATAGGGAGCAGAGCCCTCTGTCTCCATATTCCGACGGCAACCATTCCGGGTTCAGCCCTCAGTTCTCGTCTAGCAAACGAGCTAGGCTTGATTGGAGTCCGGAGTCGGGAGTGGGTACGGGCGAAGGTAGCAGTAGCATGGGATCTCCTTATTGGAAAGAGTATCAATGGAGTCCGAACAGCTCCGGTCCCAATTCTCCTATGAGCGTCAATGAAGGTAAGAGAGTATTTTGAGTTTGAAGTCTGCGTAAATATTTCCTCTTTTTTCCCGACTGCGTATCTATGTCTATTTCTGGGCACGCTCTGCAGGCTCTAAAGCCTAATTATACATTACCTATAGTTATCTCATCCCCATTTTTTTCAATAGCATTTTTTTTTGTTATTATGTTCCCTTCGTAAAGAATCACGTGTCAAACAAATCTTCAGATAGTTCGGACTCGGAGATTTCCGGGCGCTACTCGCCGGTGTGCAGCGAGGCGGAGTGCGAGGCGCCGGGCTCGTGCGAGCTGGACGCGGCGCAGGTGGCGCACTCGCTCGACGACCTCATCATGGACGACGACGACAGCCGCGACACCGAGCCGCTCGTTGGTAAACACTCACAACTCCCACCGACGAAAAGAACCGAGCTGGCCTATGCTCGTAACCTAAAACCTGATCCAGCGTTTTTGCGCTTAGTAGCGAAAACTACCTAAGAACAGAGAACCCGACTAGCGGGTTGCTGGCGCTGAATGTGTTAAGCCAATTTAGGTTTATGTTTGGAGAAAGCTTATACGCTCTGGTAGCAGTAAATGCGTTTATACTTATTTTTGCCTGTTACTTCAGCATAGTTTAATTCCTAGGAAAAAAAACATGTCATTCTAGAATAATGTACCTAGATTTTTAAAATGTGTTCAGAAGTCCCTGAGATACTTTATACCTTCGATTGCTTCGTGGTCACCGCATTAATAAACTATAATAAATTTCCAGATAACTCCGGCAAGGCGGAGCCCAACTCGAGGACATCGCGCATAGCGTGCGTGCTGGTGCTGCTGTTCCGCGTGTCGCACGGCGCCTGCAGCAGCCTCGGCGCCATGCGCGACGAGCCCGTCTCTAACCACACGCTGGAGCTGCTCACCGGCCGGGAATGCCTCAACGCTTTACTGGACTACGTAGAAAAATGCAAGAGACCCCTCGGCAGAGCAGCTCGCATACTTGCTAAAGTTTTAAGGTATGCTCTATCCTTTATTCGAAGAGTTAATTATTGTATAATCGAATTTTAATAGTGTTATTTTTTTCAGCAACGCCCTGTGCCTGATGAGTATACTGAAACACAGATTAGCTCTAAGATTACATAACATGTCTGTCAACTCTAAACATCCGCCTACGAAATGCCAGCAGTGCAAGCAGGTTAGTTGTCAGTATAGTAGAAATTCCAAGGCTTTATTTACAAAAATGCAGACCCTAAAGATATGCTTACCTGTCCATTATATACCTTTTTTAAACTGTCCGGAGCGACTAGCTTAAAGATCGCTTAAGCCAAATTTAAATTTACTTTAATTAATGTACCTTAACGTACACACAAGTTTAAATTTCAACTATGCATTATAAAATATAGGTACATATAAAATATAAATAAGATAAATCTAGCCGAAACTTTATTTTATCTCTTGCTGACTGAAGAAAATGTAAACTGCTTGGTTTCCTATGTGCCTCGACTCTCGAGACGAGGCACAGTTGTTAAACCCCTGGTTTCACAACATTGCATTTGAAATATGTGGAAATTAACCTCAGTTCGTGATTTTAGATTCTGAGATTAAGTTCAAAACTACTGGCTCAATTAACGATACTAGCAGAGTCGAGTTATGGCATCGGCGAAATAAGTTATCAGCTGCTGAAGGGATGCCCTGCCACGCAACAGACGTTATCCGTAACACTGCCATACATAGTCAGGTATGACCAAACATATAATTATTTCTCCTAGTTCTGATTTGCTAAGATCCATGTGATGAAGCTAATATTATATCTCTCTTTTAGGACTGAAAAGCCTTTAAAGAAATACTTCATAGACTGCAGCGCATTAAATATTCTGTTGAACATTATATCAGAATCTAAAGAAGACATCAAAGTGACTGTCACTGCCCTAGCGAAGCTTGCCGTGAATGTGCACATCAAAGATCCAAAAATATTAGAAAATAGATTTAAAGAGCAAATCTATGTTAGTTATGATCCTATACTAGATAACTTATTGTTAGAAGATATAGTGACATTCGAATTGGATGATTCATCAACAGTTAAAGCTAACAAAGTATTCTTGTGTCAGAACTCCGAAGTTTTTTCTGCCATGCTGATGGGATGCTTTAAGGAATCCATAGAGAAATGCGTAAGACTCAGAAAAGTCACAAAACCAGCACTCGAATATCTTTTTACTCTATTACATTTCGGTTTAAACAATACAAAGTGCGACGTTCAAGTGTTTCCTCTGGCCGAAAAATTGGAAACAAACTTGGAAGTGCTTCTGCTAGCTGACAGGTTTCTATTTGACAAACTGAAAAGTCTTTTAAGTAGTGCTATTTTACAATTTCAATTGACGCCAGAGACCGCCGATAAGGTTTACGTGTGGTCTTTGAATGAGGGTATGGGCTTCCTCTGCGTGGAGTCCGTGGCCTACTTGCTGACGGGGAAGATGAGCGAGGCGCAGCGCGCATGCTCCTTCTCTGCCATCCTGGACTTGCAGTACAAAGAGCAGTGGTTGGACGACATCAAGACCTTAATCGTGAGACAACTTGTCAAGTGAAATTACCTTGAAGCAACCCAGTGAGTTCACTATACATTAAATTAGTCTATACAATGAACTTCTATATACCTATTATGAATACGATTGGAACCATAGTTCTATTATTGGAACTTGAAACATGCTTCTTACTGAAACAGGGATAGGTTTTATGTTATGAAATTTACTTTTACATTATATTACATATCTAGGAGTATAAAGCAATATTTAATTAATGAATTTAATATATAGGAATTGCATTTGAATATGTATTAAAACTATTTTTTACATTCCTATTGTAGATTATTTACTCCTAATTATCCAAATAAATATCCTTCCAAGATTGTAAAACAATATGGGTATTAGAGTAATTAATCTCAATGTATTTTCAGGAAACATTTATTAAAAACCATGTAATGTATTTTATCTTTATCTACATGTAATCCATTAGTCAAATTAATTAAGAATATTGTGTTAATAAATTGTTCGTTACTTAGCCAACACTGCTTTGCTTGCTTCTTTGTGATATGACTAGTTTGATAGGACTACTGGGAACAAGCACTTGCGAAGTAATGGGAGTAACTTTTCCAGACGTAGCACACTTGAAGTCGAAATTGTGTACAATCTGTAAAAGTATTAAGCAGGTTATTTAAAACGAATTCCGAGGCATTTAAACTTACTTGGAGCACATCTTACTTGGGTTATAAACTCTGTGAGTTGTAGCATCGCCATCTTCCTGCCTATACACGATCGGGCGCCGAGGGCGAACGGCATGGACGCCGACGGAACATGGTTGACCAAGTCCTTTTTCCTGGGATCATTTCTGTCCCAACGGTGAGGTAGGAACTTATCGGCATTAGTGAAATACTGTTCATCTCTCCCTGACGTGTATATTGATGCTATTATGGGCGTCTGGAATTAAATGCATTATATAACATAGAGGATTAAGATTGAAGAAATAAGAAAAGCAAAGTTACGTAATTAAAATTAAATATAAATGTTTATACCTACTAAAAACCGGGCAAGAACGTGTCTGACCATGCTCAGTGTAGGGTTAATTGGCACTATTAATCTTAATATTTCAAACGGAATCCTTAATCGACAAATGGTATTTTTAAAAGACTATCGAGCGTCACCCCTCACCATGGGGTAGACGAGAATATAATACATCCCCACGTTACGTGTAGGGGATTTTTTTTTCAATATTTTATATTACCGCTTTGTCAGCGTGGCGTGACTAATATGTACACGTATATTTATGCCCTACGGAACCCTAAAAATCATCTAAGACAGCATCAAATATCCTTAAATAGAAAAGTAGTTCATACTTGTTGTTTTTCGAGATAGTTAATTGCACTACCTAAAACTTTTATCATTTCGGCGCATGCGACGCCTTATCATGGCCATGTGTTTTGGCCCTTAAATTTAGGCTTGTGTTGTGAGATTACAATTTTACGTCTCTTAACCTTTGGTTTATAAAATTTTCTTGTTTATTCGAATTGATAAATCAGAATAAATTGAGACCTTTAGTTTCCCATAAAGAAAAAAAAGCACAATGATCAAAGTTAAACTAAAAATTTACTTTGATACCACTAAATATTTGAATGAATATCAAGTACAGTATCCGCACTGCGCTCAGGACAAGTCATAGTGAATTTTTACACTATTACTTGTCCTTAGCACGCTGGGGATACTATAAAACTGCTCAAAAAAAAAACATGATCTTTTTTGATATCACCAATGAGGTTTGCTTATCATAAAACTTCATACAATTCACATACGTTTTAGGTTAACATAGGTAAATTGGCGTTTTTTTACCCCAAAAATGAAGACAAAATGCTCACTTACTATATTTATATTTCCTTCTATACGAAAGAAGATCATTACACACGCTCCACCTTAACTTAAAATGGAGCATTAGAAAAAAAATTGTTAAGATGATTTCCAGCTCCTCAAAAAATTCACATTTAATTTTGTGTAGAGTGGTCTATCAAAATCACCCTGTAAATCAAAGTAACCTCAGTTTACGGTATACCTTTTTTATATTTTTTTAGTATAGAATGTTTATCTGATGACTGATGAGACTAGAACTGGGTACTTTTGGGGTATGTCCCATTTGTTCCATGGCACTATGAACTTTGTATTGGACATTATGTCATAGTTCAATACAAAATGCGAAGTTCCATGGAACAAATGGGACATACCTGTACTTTTCATGCTTCAGCACACCAAAGGTTTACAATAAAATTTAAAATAAATTAAAATAGCACCAAATTACACAAGAATAAAAAGAAATCAAAGAACCTATATACAAACTAAATGAATTAAATTTTATGCACAATAATCTGTCACTTTTCTGGAAGGTGTACACATAAGTCAGAGGTAGGTATAGGTATAGGTGGGCTAGATCTGGTCCCAAACTCTTTAAGGGCATAATATAAATGGTTTAAAGCAAAAAAATAATTTAAGTGAATAATCTTTTATTGGTATCTCTTTGGAGTAATTTTTTGCAACATATGTTTTACTTCTTCTTTCATGTGTGAGTATGGTTGATCTAGCTCACTGGGTGCTTCTGGTATCTGAAGTTTCCTTCTTAATGACGGGGACAGCAAACATAAATTTTGAACTATGCCAAAGCTGCTTGAAGTCACCCAATACAGGCACATGCATGAGGGCACACTGGCTGCCACAGGTATCATGACTATTGAAAACACTCTAAATACATTTGTGAATATATTGTACATTTTGGATGGTTGCCTTAGCTTGGACATCTTCTGTATTTCTATAACTGCTAGATTACTTAGACCAAATGCTACGGGCATGATGTATGAATGGTCTGGCTCTGTCAGGTTGGGGAACCAACTTATCCCACCAGCTGTAAGCTCCATGAGGGTCACAAGAGCCGCTGGGTCACCGGACTGGCAGTACACAAGGTTCCTCAAGGCAAATGACATGCATACCCAGATGGGAATCTGTACCCACATCACTAAACTAGCTTTAAATGGGTGACAGTTGTCTCTAACAATCAGATTACGCCATTGTTTTTTCAACGATCTTCTAAACAGAACAGTGGCTTGTTTATCTGTGAGATTATAACCTTTCTTTGCCATAGCAGTTTCTCTTTTTAATTCTTCAACTAATTCTTTCAATTCCAAGCTGATGTTTTCTACTTTAGCCAGAATAAAATTTGAATATACTGATAGAGGTAGCGTCATTAGTGCTCTTAGTAACACCGTGGATGTAACTATCGTAGCCCACCATGGAAGTCCAGTCATGTCGTGAAAATGTAGCAAACCATCCTGCATCAGATGAACTAGGTAGCTGTTCGAAATACTTGCGTAAGTTTGTCCTTGCCATTGGACGAAACCTTCAACTGAAAAGTACCTTTTACTCCCTATATATGTTAGAACACTTGGCTTTTGCAAAGATCTATTCTGAGCAGGTATATTACAATTATCGTTCCCTGGGCTATTACACAATACACTAAAGAAACGGCGATCAAGAAAATTTGGGCGTAAGTCCATTCTCCGTAGTAGTTTACAAGTATTCATCATTATTGCCATTTTAACTATATTGTTTATAAATTAAGCTCGTTCATAACATAACCTAACTTTATTTTATTAGCAAACGTCAAATTTGACATTTAACACAATTTGAGACATGATGATACCCGCTCCATAGAGATCTTAAAGAACTACAAAATTCCGAATCTTATTTAATATTTACGAAAGTTGCTTTGGGCGTGACTTTGAAGTTACGTTAGCTCCTTCCCTTTCCCTCGATTTAGACTCGAATGACGATTTAAAGAAATGGGACACCCGAAGTTTTGAATTAGCTCTTCATGGCTTTTTATTTTGTACGTAGGTAATGTAGGTCCAGAGGCTCTACTTTGAAATCTGTAATTCGAACTTCGTCTATTGCTAGCCCTTATGCTCTCGACGCGTCACTAATTCGCAAGAAAGTGATGGGGCGATCCGAAGTTCGAATTACTGATTTCAAAGTAGAGCCCCAGAGGCTCTACTTTGAAATCCGTAATTCTAACTTCGTCTATTGCTATTACTTTTGCTTTCAACGCGTCACTAATTCGCAAGAAAGTGATGGGGCGATCCGAAGTTCGAATTACTGATTTGAAAGTAGAGCCCCTGTCTGAGAATCGCATGATAAAAAGGGAAATACAAATTTATAGCTTGCAACTCCGGGGTAATTGGATTTAAAGGTCTTGATTGGTCTTGATACTTGATTTTCCACCAGTTCTATAAGACTATTATGTCCGCGTAAAAATCTTTACTTGTTCGGGAATTCTTACATGTAGTTGAAACATATTTTGTATAAAGACCATTCGTCATTAAACATTTGAAGTTTGACGTAAATTCCATATTAGTTTAGTTTTCAACTACACGCAACAGGGGCTTTACTTAAGTTTTTTTACCTTTTTTAAGAACTATCTAAGGATACCTCACTCGAAGTCATAATGTATAAAAATACTAATGCTTTACTTGTAGGGGTACCCGAAAAAAAACCAGATTTTATTTTACAGCTTTGTTGGCGCAATTTCAATGTATGTCAAGTCATAATTAAACCTTGTTTTTATTTGAAGACTTATTCAACGATCCCCACATATTCTCCATATGTTTTATGTTTTTAAGAGTAATCACTAAATAATTAATCACTAAATAAAATGTTTAGCGGTTTTAAAATACCTACCCGTCAACTATCACATCGTCTTCATCGCCTCAGCAATCTCAGCATAAATGACAGTGATAACATGCAGATGGACTTAACCCGTTCGCTGATCATATGAAAGGGTTCTGTTTTTGCCAGTTGGCTACCGCAACCTCGACCAAGGACGACCGTATTTGGTGACGACCACCATAGGTGGCCTGTGTGCTCGTTTGCCTTCTCATAGCCAATAAATAAAACTTAAATTGAGCAAATGATGAAAAGCTTAAGTACTTACGTTTTCCTGAAGCTTGTATTCACCAAGAACACTGTTCTTTGGTAGAATTCTCGTCAAAAAGGGCGCCACAGGGTAAAGCCGCATTGATTCTTTAATAACGTTATTGACGAATCCCTTGTTTTTACAGCGTATTTCATCCCTTATACCTTCATTTTGTGCGATTAAATATAAAGTCCATATCGACGTATACGCAGTCTGAAAAATATGTATTATAGTGAATTTCACAACAATAACAAAGTTAATTATATTATTAATTATATGGGTTTCTTCGTATATTTACGGTATCTCCAGCGGCAAGTATAAAATCGGCAACAATTCTGACGATCATATCATTGTCAACATTTTCTGCTCTAAGTTTATGTATGAGGCCATTGTTTTCTTCCCTCTTCATTAAAAATTCTGTTACAAGTTTTTGTGCTGCAAAATAATTATTAAGTTAGGATTCAATATTAACCAACATTTGTGATCATGACCACTTTGTAACGATTAAGAGGATTGTGAACAGACTTTGAAATCGCGTAGCTGTCAAAAAAAAATCATTAAAATACTTATAGCTCCGGGTGCTCCGGGCGATAACGTTTCTCACCCCCTAAATTAAGTCCGATTTCCACGATTTTTGAATATGTTGTAGCTGTTATGAAAAAGTAAGTCTGTACATTTCCGTTTTTTTGTATACTTCCAAGAAATATTTTTTTGGAAAGGAAAACTGACAGACTTGTTCAATATAAAAGGCATCTAAGTAAAACATATTCAAAAAAGGTAAAAATTGGAGTAGGTTTAAGGGAAGATAAACGTTAGTTGCATTTTGTATGGAAATTATTACCTTCGCAATCCTCTAAGCGCGCTGTTTTAAAAGTTTGCGATAATGTAGAGCTTGTTTTTAAGTTACTTGGCAACTTACCTAGAAACAGTGACATATCTACCGAGTCTTTAAAATTTCTCCATACTTTCAGGTCAAAATGTTGGCAGAAATTAAGAGGCAAACCGAATAATTTTGTAGTGGTTTGAAATATGTGTTTTACGTTTTCCGATAGCATACTTAGCAGCTCTTCATAATGCTTGCCATTTTGAAATGATGAGTCAACACCGGCGAGTATAGATATTATAACTGAAAATATAATTTTCTTTAAAATTATCTACAGTACCCGGAAGAGCGTCGTCGCTCGGGTTGAAAACGAATTTCCCCGAAGATGCCAACTTGACAGACCGATTCTTCGCCCCCGTAAGCCCCTTTGTTGAAAATTTCATCGAAATCGTTAGAGCCGTTTTCCAGAACTCGATTGTTAATGTAACTAAATATATACATTTAGATCGGTCAGTATGGGAAAGTATAAAATATAAGACATACGAAGAACTGTTCTCAGGAACCATGTCATCGATTTTAGTAACAAGAATAAATGCATTCATACATTTAAAAAATAACTTGTACTCAGCTCGGGAATCGAACCCGGACGTTTTGAAAAATAAAACTAACACTACTTCTATTTAGATATCGATTGTGTAGGTCTTAAGCAGCAAATTTTATGTTACTATGGAACATGATGACTAAAATTAATACTAGCACTAACAGTAAACCAAGCGCTAACATGCTAAAATCACTTTTATAAGGGCAAAGTCGTACCTTGCCAGTTGACCTTGTAAGAGATTAAGCTTAACCTCATGACCTCACATGCTTAAGCACGCTTTTTCCTTTTTTCTTGTATAAATCCTAACCCAACCGGTTCGACAGGTAACCGATCGGACATAGGTATGTAGCAACGTATTATAAAGATAGTAATATAAGTACTACCAGTACTAGATATAAAAACCTGGGCACGAGCATGTCAGACCACGCGCAGTGTTAGATGTTTTTTACGAGTAGTAGGTATAAACACTTTAGTTGCTTGTATTTCAAGATTCAATCAAGTCTACTTAGGTGTGATAGTTTTCCTTTAAAATTCGTTATACCTTATAAGTTATAACATATATTTAAGATATTTTTCAGATTTTTCTTACTACTAGTTCTGGTTGTAAGAAGGGATACAACTCTAGCGAAAATGATACTTTTCGAGTTAAATATTTCCTAAACGGTCCCCCAAATGTAAAAATTGATAATAACTTGATGTACACAATGTTTTTTTAGAGAGAGTTATCATATGATACATCACTAGATGTCATAATGTAAGAGAAAATTGACCCTTGGTTCACTTGTATGACACGAAAAAGAATGTATTTTCAAGATTGTATCTTACAATTTTATCGGTGTAATTTAAATGTATAACTATGCCAAATTACAGCTTTGAAGTAGAGTAGTCTCTGAGTTAAACCGCGGACAGACGGACTGACTGAGAGACCGACATGGGCGCAACTATAAGGGTTCCTAGTTTAATTCTGGAACACTAAAAAAGGAATAAAGGAACTTGTTACCTTCAGTTGATAATCTGTATAGATCAGATTCCAAACTTACTGCTGCTTCCCCGTTTTTAACTTTATCTTTCCAATACAAATTGAATTTTTGAATCACATTTTTCACAGGTTCTTCAATCCATTTAACAGAGTCCTCTCGAAGTAAATATTGGTTCATTATTCGCCGATTAGCTAACCATTCTTCACCATTCAAGAAAAAAAGGCCTCTTTTGGACCCGTATAATTTTTCATACAAAATCCAGGGGTCTGGTAAAATATGAGCGGGATATTTTCCCTCAAGGTTTAAGAAAACACTTTTAATAAGTGTTGGGTCACTAACGAAAACTAATTTTGTTTCACCTCCCAATTTCTCATAAAATATAGGTCCCAGGTGTTTGTGTCGTTTGTCAACATATTCATGCAACCTGCGAAAGTTAAAAGGATTGCAGATATTTTTCCTAAAAATTCCTTAACTACTTAACTACAAATGTATTCTACTTACTTATTTCCCCCACCGGCTAACATTAAATCCAAATTAGTTCCAATCACAGGCAATGATCTTGGATGTGCCATTTCATCAATTGTTTTAAATTGTTTGATTTGTTCGGTACTCGATACTCGGTCAAAAGCGATATCTTTTTTCATAACTTGACATAAAGTCCTTCTGCTGATTTTGTACATTGTCAGCTAAGTATACAAACTTCTAAAAGTAAACAGCGGACAATTTATGTACCTGACAGGAAAAACAATAATCAACGCATTTGCAGGGAAAACGGGCACATACGATTTTTTCCAGTAGGTACCGTTTACATAATTACAGTGCGAGGAAATGAAAATTTTGCGCTACTTTTATATTAAGTACCTATTTGTATTTGTACATCTGTACTCATCGCGATCCGGTGGCGGGTATCGGCGGCTATCAGTACGTTAAGCTTGCCTATTATTTCTGTGTACTAATTCAAAATTCTTCAATTGATCGAAATATCATCATGTCATGTTAAGTTTAATTGTTATGTTATCAAAACACGCACAAAAGACAAAAAGTTAGACCAAACATGCTTTTCTTCTTGAATATTTCGAGAGAATTATTATTACGGTTTACGAATATTTTGGCTACCTACTAAATTTATAACAATTAAAAGTTACGTACCTATTATTATATTATCAAATAATATAACATAAAATAACCACCGTGGAAATAGAAACGTTTCGAATTATTTTAAATTACGGCATACTGTGAGATTATAATAAATAAAATATGATTTTGCATGTAAGTATAAGGCAACCATTGAGCAGCAAGGGGCAGCAGTGTCAGAGAGAATGTTTTTTGGCATAAAATTCAATTTCCTTAACTCTATATTTAAACTAGGGACTCGAAAAAAATCGTAAGTGCCTGTTTACTTTGTAAATAGGTGTACTATATGATGCTTAGATACTTATGCTTTTATTCTAAATTATAAAATCAACATGTTTACCGTTTAGTCAGCAATCCGGATTTATATTTCTTATATAAAATCTGCTCCTTTTATCTCTCCGGTGACAAATCGTATAAGCAACACGAGCTGGCAACAGCGAAACTTGAACTGAAATAAAGCTCCCTTGCAAGACCGACACCCGGTCATATTTCAAAGAACGGTCCTGTTCAAATGGTAATAATGTTTATTCACTGAATTATGTATCGCGGACTGCATTATAATATGGTAATATTAAACATACCGCTGGCTGGCTGGCCGGATCTTTTTGTTTACTTTTTACAGTTTTTCTAAACATAGGTACTGCGAAGTTACTTATTCTCGTCTCAAAAATACATTTTATTAAAGTTATATCTCTGAATGTCATATAGTTTTGCATTGTTTAATCAGAATCATTTACATAGTTAATGAGTTTATCCGTATAAGTTCCTCCTTTATTTGGCGATGGCCATCGGAATGCCATCGGTATAATGTTTTTCTTATCGAAGTTCAAATTAGAGCTCGTTCCCACTAGTCGTTAGATTTTTAATCGGTCGTTCCAGTGGCAGAACATTTTATACAAAGCTATTCACACTCGTCCGACAACGATTTTGTGGCGGATCCGACGTGTTTTATCATCACTCCCGTATAGTGGGAACAGAGGCGCCGACATCGATTAAAATCGGAATCCGACACACGACATAGTGGGAACGAGCTCTTAGGTGCTATTGCGAGGAGAAAATGTATCGTAAAAAAACCTGCACGTGAACTGGTTTTGTACTAAGGAGGTAGGTTGTCGAGTGTATAGAATGTCGAATTACGGAAAAACGGTAGAATGTATTAAGAGGATGGGAATTGGCGTTTCGTAATTTATACAGGGTTATTGGTAATTCGTAATATTCCCGTTAGGAGGTGATAGGGGTGACTATTTGCGATAATTTTA
Source organism: Acleris cristana (assembly GCA_948252455.1). Taxonomy (NCBI): domain Eukaryota; kingdom Metazoa; phylum Arthropoda; class Insecta; order Lepidoptera; family Tortricidae; genus Acleris; species Acleris cristana. The sequence continues at coordinate 11,192,201 of OX411782.1, read as the reverse complement.
ACCCCCAGATTCATTATACAAAAGTGAACCATTTCAAAATTTTGTCCATTTTGGTGGCTCATAGGTACATATGTTTTTTCTAGTAGGTAGTTTCGATTTCATCAAAAAGAAAATACGAATATGAACATCCTTTTGTACATTTAGATTTAATTAATATTTTAAGCTAATTTCCAGCTGTACATTTCACTTTTAAATTCACTTTTTATCTCGCCACCGAAATTGGCATAAAAATCATGCTCCTTTATGCTCCTAGCTAAATACACACATGTCATAATGATTCTCGCGGTAAAATGGAGCTCTACAAAGTAAATTCTTCCGTCAGAGTTTGTTATTGTTTTTGTCGTATTTATTCAAATATCTACTGCCACCATACGGCAAATCGTCGCTGTGCGTCACGGTCTTTATGATGTTTTTATGAGGAATAGAAAAAATATCAGAATACGAAATTGAGTTGCAGTAAAGTGGCATTGTAGTCTTTACAATACTGCGAAAGTCAACGATTGAAAACGAATTAAGAGTTCATTTAATGTACAGAATACAAAATTCGAAATTACATAAATCCAATTTTGACCTGGCGCACTACTTTGATAATCGAAGTTCGAAGTTACGTTAGGTCTATCTCTGTCACTCATCATTCGATACTAAATCGAGAGTAAGGGATGGAGCTAACGTAACCTCGAACTTCGATTTCCAAAGTAGGGCCTCCGCTACGTATGTTAGCTGATTAGAGTCTGCCTATGAAAGCTGAATCTGAATAAAAGCGGCAAATTAAAAAAACCTTCATATTTTATTACCGATCAAAGTAGGAATATAAAAGAAGTACGCGTTTTCTCTCCCTTAGTGCCCACCAAAATAAACAAAATAAGAAAAGTATCAAAATCGTTTATTCCTACTTTGATCGGTAATAAAATATGAAGTCTTTTAATTTTACCGCTTTTTTCAGGTTCAGAGGCCCTACTTTGAAAATCGAAGTTCGAAGTTACGTTAGTTCTATCCCTTTCTCTCGATTTAATCTCGAATGACGAGCGACACTGATGGAGCTTACGTAACTTCGAACTTCGATTATCAAAGTAGTGCCTCAGCTGTCATTAGACAGACTCTAATAATCTATTAGGGCTTACAAACCAATACACCATGTTTTATTGGTGTATGTATGTACTTTGGTATATATTTTTGTCCGCGCATTTCTCCGAAACTATTGATTGAATTGTGACCATTCTTATAGTTATAGTTCTAAATGACCTAAATAAATAAATAAATTGTAGTACATACATACGTGTCGAATTGATAATGATTAATAGCCTCATTTTTTGCAGTCGGTTAAAAAGACATATTAGGCCGGCCGCATACATTCGTTTTCCGAATACGTTTTCCACATTCGAACACCCGCGGCCGGCCGCATACATACGTTTTCCGTATACGGTTTCTGCATTCCGAAAACGTATACGGAAAGCGTATGTATGCGGCCGGCCGTGGATGCCGAATGCGGAAAACGTATTCGGAAACCGTATAAGGAAAACGAATGTATGCGGCCGGCCTTATAAGCGCTTTCATCGCAAAATTGGGTTCCTAATATGAATAGTTTGATTCGAATAATGTTTCGTGGTATCGTATCGTATGACGAATAATCGTGCGATCACGAATATGTTAATTAATGCGGTAGTATTACCTGTGGTACTTTTCTAAACTTTGGCAACACAGAAATGCCGATTGTCCGTAGTGACTTGTCAAATTTTCTCAAATCATCCACTACTCTACAGTCACCAAGTAAAATAAATAATATTTTCTGTGTGAGTAACTTAAGGGTATATAGTTATCATGACGGTCAAAAATAAAGCTGAGGAACCAGCTAAAGAAAAGACAGAACCAGTAGCCGCACAAAATGATGATTTGGTAAGAAAAGAATAGATGTATCGTGATTATTAAAAATGCTGAGAAAGGTGCATTTTATTTAATTTTATTTATGTTTTCAGTCTGAGGAAGATAAACGCTTGCAAGAAGAACTTAATATGCTCGTCGAGAAGCTAACGGTTGGTGTCATAAATCTACTAAAATGTACATTTTAAAATCTACTCATAACCTATCTATTCGTTAAATTTATTGCAGGGACCAGATGTAGATTTATATCTTCCTGCGTTACAAATGTTAAGCAATCTTATTAGAACATCCACAACATCTATGACATCCGTTCCTAAGCCACTCAAATTTTTGAGAGAGCACTACCCTGCGCTGAAAGAAGTTTATGAAAAGATAAATGATGCTAAAACAAAGAAATTTTGTGCTGATGTTGTTTCCGTTCTCGCTATGGGTGTCAGCGGCTCTGCTGTAAGTATTTTTAGAAATGCATATTTTGCTATTATACAAGTATTATATTTTAATTCTCAATATTTGTGTAATGTAGCGATTTTAGTCTAATAAAGTGTTTACATAATTACATACTTACTATGCTTGGCAGGTCACTATGATGCACTTGCATGGCTTGACTAACTTAATTATTGAGTACTATACAACACCAGTTGATTGTTTCTCTACACAAGTTCTGCCTGATTTGAGCACCAATTTTTACCTTATAAATAAATTTCAGGATGCTGCTAAAGGACGGGAATGTCTTAAATACTGTTTGTTGGGAACAATGTCCAATGTTGGAGACTGGGGCCATGAATATGTCAGGTACTCATTCATTCAAAAATGTAATGATTAAGTTATCATTATATTTTATGTGTAAAACTCATGTATAGTTTTATGTTTGTAGACAGTTGGAGGGTGAAATAGCTGAAGAGTGGACTGCAGAAAATATGGAATCTCTGCTGCCCCTGGTGCGTGATGTGGTCCAGTTTGATATGAAGCACTCAGCAGAGATCCAGGCCTGCGACCTGTTGATGGAGATTGATCGCCTGGATCTGCTCACTCAGCACATGGACCAAAGCAACTATCCTCGAGTGTGTCTCTACCTGATTGGGTTAGTTTAACATTTAATAATTAACAAGAATTATAATAGTCAGAAAATTAAAACTTACAATGGAAATATGACTGCTTGGGTGTAAATTGACAATGCGCTAGCCTTATTGGTAGTAAACCTGCCTATGAAGCTTGCGGTCCCGGGTTTGATTCTCGGTATGGGCCAATATTTGTGTGATGAGCATGAGTATTTCTGAGTCTTGGGTGTTTTCTAGTTATTTAAGCATTTATATTGTTGTCTAGAACCCACAGTACAAGCCTAAAGCTTAGTTTTGTACATTGATTTAAGAAAAAAGTAGTTATATAAACATTGCTGATCAAGATGCACTGTTTATTGTAGTATATGCAGAGGAAATAAGTGTAATGATGTTTTATAATAAAATAAAACTAATTGTTATGTTCTGCATGTTCTATATTGTCTGGACACTTGTCGCATGATACATCCCACACGCCAAAATGGTCATGAGATCTGCTTTGACATGCCTTCTTATTTTTTTAAATATGACACAATAAGTAAGTTTATGTACATTTTTTTTTGTTTACAGTTGTGCCAGTTATGTAGTGGAGCCTGAATCAACACAAATTCTGCAGGGTGTGCTGGACACATACCTGCGGTTTAATGAATACCCACGGGCCTTATTGGTAGCCATGCAACTGCATGACAAGGCAAAGTGTGAGGAAGTGTTCAATGCTTGTAATGATCCGTAAGTTTTGTTTCATATCGCAATCATTAATTATTCTTCCCATGGATTAATGATATACAACGATCTATTAGACAATGGATATGGAATGGATGGACCCCTAAGATATACCCTACTTGTGAAAAAGAGAATCATTATAATTGGTTGACAATTGGTAAAGAAATCTAGTAAAATTCAAATAAAAAAATTCGTGAATTCACTGTTATTTTGACTAACATAATTAGGAAAATTGGAAAAGCATTTTTTTATTTATTTATAGGTTGATTAAGAAACAGCTCTGCTACATGCTGGCTCGCCAGTACATTCCCTTGGATATAGAGGATGAAGATCTGCGCACGATTCTGCTTAACGCCCACATCAACGATCATTTCTTGAGTTTAGGAAGAGAGGTCAGCATAAATGTTATTTGGTTAAATAAATAAAATTAATTGTACCTAAAAGAAATGGAATCTTAGCTTGAATAAGAAACATTTGTAACTGGACAATTTGTACCTTTCATTGTGGTTGTATTTTTATTTGTAGCTTGACATTATGGAACCAAAAACACCAGAAGAGGTTTACAAAACTTGGTTAGAATCAGCTGGATCCGCCCTACGCCCATCCCTTTTAGCTGAGCACCCAGTAGATTCTGCTAGGCAGAACCTTTCTGCAACGTTTGTCAATGCCTTTGTCAATGCAGGGTTTGGAAGGGATAAGTTGGTGACCACAGAGGATGGAAACAAATGGATGTATAAGAACAAGGATCATGGTAAGTAAACATGCATGTTTTTTTATAGTGTTTCAATCCAAGAAGAGGGTAAATTTTAGTGTGCTATTGTTTGAGTTCTTTGAATATTACTCTTATACCACAATGATAAGTGGCTTCATATTACACCCAATGTGTTAAGGATTTTTTGTTAGCTAAAAAAAACTTTGGTGCCTATAATTAAAGGGTTATTTAGATTAAGTTGCTCTGCCTAAGTGCCTACTATTGTCAGGCGTACGCATGCACTAAATGTCAGGTCATAAGTGGGCCTTGTGAAGTGCAGACATTGTATAAGAGCCATTTTTAAAGCCATTAAACTTAAGTCGTGAATTTTCGCGCTCTTCCAATTGTTTGACTAACTTACACCGTCTGTGATCAGGCATGCTGTCGGCGGCGGCATCGCTGGGCATGATCCACCTATGGGATGTGGACGGCGGACTGACGCCGATCGACAAGTATCTGTACACCGCCGACGAGCACATCAAGGCCGGCGCGCTGCTGGCGCTCGGGCTGGTCAACTGCGGCGTGCGCAACGAGTGCGACCCCGCGCTTGCGCTGCTCTCCGACTATGTGCTGCATTCTAGCTCGAATCTCAGGATCGGCAGCGTTCTGGGTAAGTCCTGTAAATAAAGTAAGAAGGGGAATGAGTAGTGTACAGTCGGCCTTATAAGTAGCTGGACTCTTTAGTACCTTGTTGCTTTAACGCCTTTGACTGATTAGTAAATAAATAAATAAATTAGTGCAGCAGTTCAAACATCACGTTAAAGTGAAAAAGCCCTAAAGTGTGCAGCTACTTATAAGCCCGATCGTACCATGGGGATTTTTTTATCATAATTACCAAAGCTAGATTTGATTATAGCAATTCTATTGTGGTGACATTTTAATGTCTATGAAAACAAATATAAGTAGGTACTGTCGCCATATACTTTCTTAATGCTATCTGTTAATTTGATATAAAAATATAGCAAATACAAACGGCTTCTCAAGTCGATTTCAGATATTGGTTGTATAGATGTCAACCTCTGATTTAAAATTTAAAATCTTTTATAACCTACTATACTTATTATAAATATTTCAATACCACGTTATTGAAAACTGGTTTAAAAAAGCTAATGAAAATAACGGAATAGGGAATGGATCAAGAAATCGATTTGTCAAGTTGTCATCTTTGGGAAAATTGGTTTTCAACTAGAGCAACACTGGGTCTCACACGTCCTTTATATATCTTGGGTTAATATTGAATGAACCACTAGGTTTAAATGATCAGTTGTTGAATAACGGTAATGGTGGTCCGGTCGGCAGGGCTGGGCATCGCGTACGCGGGCACGCAGCGCGAGGACGTGCTGTCGCACCTGCTGCCCGTGCTGAGCGACGCGGCGGCGCCGGCCGAGATCTGCGCGCTCGCCGCCGTCTCCTGCGGGCTCATCGCCGTCGGCTCCTGCAACGGCGACGTCAGTACACACATGACACACTGTTTTCAACTATTTCTAACCGACTTCTTAAAAGGAGGAGTTCGTATGTTGTATCTTTTTTTTTAAGTTTGTCACCGATTTCTCCGTTAAGTGTGGAACGATTTTGAAAAATGTTTTTTATTTCATATACTTCCGAGGTGGTCCCATTGTCACCAAATAGCGATTTTAGTATTTTCAGTAAAAAGCTAGCATTTGCAATTTTGCATTTAGAAAGCATCATTTGGGAAAGTGGAATTGATAATGAAGACCACATATGGCCACCGACTACTATACAATACTTACTATACTTTTACACTCGAATGCAATTAGGTACGTTCTCCAGAATTCAATGCGTCAATATGTCAGTCTTCTAAATTGTGCGAAATTTACCTGACAATAATGGTAAACCGAAAAACTAAATTATGCTTTGAGTCTTGCCTTTGTATTGATTATAATTATATCGTCATAAGGGCTATAGTAATAAATAAAATAATTGACATTTACTTTATAAAAAGATTTTTCTTGTTTATTTCAGGTAACATGTGCTATCATTCAACGTCTTATCGACGACAATAAGGATCTCCACTCCTCCACTTACGCCAGATTCTTACATTTGGGTCTTGGATTATGTTTCTTAGGTAAACAATTAATTCCTAATGTTTTTACAAGCTTAGAGGGATCGTAGTCCTAAGTGTTGGCCACGCATTTACAGCTTTCAGATTGCAGACTTAAGATTGTAGCCTTGAGAATGCAAGTGTCGATGGGTATCAAATCTCATTTACCATCAAATGGCATGTGTGCTAGTAGTACATTACATTTGGTTAAATCAAATAAGTACACGGGTATAAAAAAAAAACATTAATGTACGTCGGGCCTCTATTTCAATGCGACCATGGTGGATGTTATATCAATAATGGGGAACAATTGTGTGTTTACAGGTTGTAAAGAGCGCACAGACGCGACAATGGCGGCCCTCGAAGTACTCCCCGAGCCGCAGCAGTCCCTGTGCCAAACGACGCTGTCCATGTGCGCGTACGCCGGCACGGGGGACGTGCTCGTCGTGCAACAGATGCTGCACATATGCTCCAAGCATTACGACACTGACGTGAGTAAATTATTAGTAGTTTATGTGACTGGTGCATAATGAGAGCCATTAATACACGAGTATTTTAATGTCAATTATGGGTAAAGTCGCCGTCAATAGAATGGTTAGGGCGCATAACGTCCCACTCGCAGAATGTCCCTTCGTCCCTTTCGCGAAATGTCCCTTTCCTAAATGTCCCTTACGCAAAATGACCCTTCTGCAAAAGGTCCCGTTCGCAAAATGTCCCTTCACATAAATAAAGTCCCGTTCGCAAAACGTCCCTTTCGCAAAATGACCCGTTCGCAAAACGTCCCTTTCGCAAAATGGCCTGTTCGCAAAACGTTCCTTTCCATGAGAAGACTCTACTTAAACAAGCTTTTTCCAGACGGGACATTTTGCGAATGGGTCATTTCGCAGACGGGACGTTTTGCGATAGGGGCGTTATGCAATAGGGACGTTTTGCGAAAGGGGTGGGACCTTTTAAGAAAGGGACGTTTTGCGAATGGGGTATTTTACATAAGGGACCATTTGCAGAGAAGACGTTTTGCGAACGGGACGTAATTTTGCTGGAGGGACGTTTTGCGAGTGGGACGTTATGCGCCCTAACCAATAGAATTTGCTAACTATGTAAACAAATTAGTACTGTTTGACACATAACCTCAAATATTCACCAAGCGTGTTTTTATTAAAAATAACGTATAATGAATAGTTATTTCATCTTAAACTTAATATGAAAATAAAGATTTAGTGTATAAATTGTTGCAAACACCTCACTTGATCTTTAAAAGTACGTGATTATCGAGTAATCATGGTGAATTAGTTCGTTTGGTTTTGTTTACATAGTTAGCAAATTCTATTTACGGCGACTTTACAGTCGCATACATAACTTTATCTACATGCATATCATAGGTTTTCTAAAATATATTGTAAGAAACTTGTATCTGTCGTTGCCCTGTATGTTAATGTACCTGTAGGTATTTTAATGTGTTTACATTAAGATGCAACCACATCGATAACCGATACTTTAATGACATGCAATATTTTAATGTACATTAAAATACAACCACGTCGTCGTTAAGTCCTCATCAATAAGGATTATTTTGTTGTGTTACAGAATGAACAGTCGTCTGCAGAAGACACAGCATTTAAGAAGGCTGACAAGAAGGAGTCCAAAGAATCTAGCGCGAGCACCGCGGCCCCGACGGGCTCTTCCGCAGGCACCTCCAAGGAGGACAAGAGCAAGAGTGAGTCCCAATTTGTATTGACTATCTTAAAACTTTACCAACAGTATAAAAAGTAGTACTTCACAATTTAAAATACTTACAATAATGATCTATCGCTTGCGTTCGCGGTGTTCCACCTTTAGAGCGATAATCGGTTGAACGTAGCTCGTGCTCAAAACAGATAACACGGCAGCACTGGCTTTGAGAATGCCAAGTTTTTTTTTCTCCAGTAGAATACCACCAACGCAGGCGATGGTACAGTCGGCCATGTTAGTGGTATTTCAATTTTGCCATAAAATCGTATAGAATAAAAATGTTGCTTGAGTCCACTCTGAAAATTCGACCTTGTTGGTTTAAGACTTAAGTACTATTTTCTTTGCGAATGAATCACATGTAAGACATTTGGGATAAGACAACCGGTAAAATTACTAGCATAGGTAGAGGCATTCCACCTTAGTCCTTAGAGTTGGCAATGCAGCAGCAGTCGTAGGATTGCAGTCTTGTGATTGTAGTATTGAGAATGCAAATGCCTATGGGTCTGAGATCGCACTTACCATGAGGTGAGCTGGGTGCTCGTTAGTCTCCTTGACAACCAACAACCTATTATGATGGAAATATTGTAACTGCTACTTTTTATTATAATTTAAAATGTGATCGGCAGGCAAGTCGAAGGATAGCAAAAGCAAGGAGAAGGAAAAGGAGAAAGAGGCTAACAAGGAGCTGGCGGCCGTGCAGGCCGTGGCCACACTCGGTGTCGCCGTCATCGCGCTCGCCGAGGAGACCGGCGCCGAGATGTGCACGCGCATCTTCGGACAGCTGGTAATAACACACACACACACAACAACACTACAACACTACTAGGAGGTAGCCGGACCGATCCAACTCAAAATGAACACACTTCCCAAATTGAGGCCCCAGAAAAGAAAATGTCTAGTGACTTTAGTAACTTTGAGATATCGGGATTTGTATGTAATTTTCGTATAGTTGTTTTAAGGGTGAATAAATAAAAATTAATTATACTAAGGTTTATATCCGAGTGGTAAGTTCATTACGAACTTGACTATATGAGAAAGAAATCTATTTCTTTTAAAGTGATTAATTATATGATCTCTCCGTGTACCCTTCAATTAATCTTCAATCAAACAGAACTACGTCGGTTGGTTTTCGATAAAAATCCGCTAATCGAATCTTACCTTAATTTCTAATCGATCCTTGTGGAAAGTCGGCCGAACTCTGAAACAAATACTCACGCGCTCATCACACAAACATTTCCCCATACTGGGAGTCGAACCGGAACCGGAAAATATGATCCCTTTTTTTCCTCTCAATTGACAGATCAAAGTACCCTATCTTCATTCTATAGTTTGTATAGCGTGCCACTAGCTTGCAGATCCGACGATCGGTGCCGGAGCTAGAATATCTCATGAGTGGAGTGAAAGGCACTATTATACTGCGCTCAGTAGCCAAACAATTTTCGTCTTGGGCGGTATCCCTTTAATCGCTCAGTTTTCAACTTCAGATTCCGTCGTAGCGCTCGGGATTCTATAAAAGGATTCTATTTTTTGTATTGGATTAAATGTAATTTTTTGCTCCCATGTGACAATGTTCTACATCGTGTTTGTGTCCAGGGCCGCTACGGCGAGCCGGCCGTGCGGCGCGCGGTGCCGCTGGCCATCGCGCTGTGCTCCGTGTCCAACCCGCAGCTGGGCGTCATCGACGTGCTCAACAAGTACTCGCACGACTCCGACAACGACGTCGCCTACAACGCCATCTTCGCCATGGGGCTCGTCGGCGCCGGCACCAACAACGCCAGGTACTGCTCGCTTCTAGATTTGAGCCGATTTGAGAATGCTCATATCGCTCATTGCTCTGGAAGACTGACAGTTTCATCAGTTGTTCACGAGTGCTTCACAACACTGCTTAGACGTATAGCCAAAGAAGTTACGGCCACAGAACGGCACATTTATGAATCACACCAACATTATTTATGATTGGTTATCTAATGTACGTTTTATACAAATAGCTTTTATTTTATTTTCTCGCAGTAGTCGTGAAAATCCCTGTGTCTATTTACACCGAAAGGGGAATAGATGGACTCGTATACGTTCATCTATTACCTCCGACGCCTGTATAGCACGCCGACGGCGCCTAGAAAATATCGCGCTTGTGGCTCGTCTCGACGCCGGCGTGCTCAGCAATGAGCGCGAAGTTGTTTATCGTGTGTCCGTTGTGTCCCAGACTGGCGACGATGCTGCGCGCGCTGGCGCTGTACCACGGCAAGTCGCCGGTGCACCTGTTCATGGTGCGGCTGGCGCAGGGCCTGTGCCACGCCGGCAAGGGCACGGTGACGCTGTGCCCCGCGCACGCCGACCGCCGCCTCGTCAACCAGCCCGCGCTCGCCGGCCTGCTCGTCGTGCTCACCGCCTTCCTCGACTGCAAGAACAGTCAGTCGCTCCCTGTCTTTACCCGTCTCTTACTCTAGCGCCGCCCCGCACCTAGTCGGGCTCCGGTCGCCTGACACTTTTTTTTAGACACTGCTCAGGTAGATTGGATACCCAATAAAATCCACTTTCTAATGTATGCGCCGGCGCAACAAATTTTACAAATAATATTCTAATGGTGGTAAATACTGCTCCTACAATATCTTACTCTGCCAAACAGTACTAATTTTTCTGACAAATACATCCAGGTAAAATGCTTAACTAGGCACACAATCCGCACAGCACAATACAAGTCCGTCTTAGTCCGTTATTGCTGCAATTGCCCGAGGGGCTATTGCCTACCGCACTCGCAATCGCAATCGTTTTCATTTTGAAAATCGAAGGCTTGTCTGCATAGAAAATGAAAACAATGTTCCACTTTGAAGTCGATTGCGATTGAGATGCGTTAGAAAATAGGCCCACAGTTTGATCTGGTGAATACGGTGATGCATGTAGCATCAAGTTGTATTTCCACATTGTAATGTAACCTTTATGTTAAAAAAAAATCCCTGTTAATTATCTTCATGCATTAATGCATTTACAATAAAAATAAAACATTAAATTGAAGTAAATATGTAAATTATACTAAACTTTTTAGACTTTTAAAATAAAATCGTACACTAATCTAAAATCAAATTTGTCCATATTTTTAGGTAAGTAGTGGTAATCAAGTGGCAACTTTGTGATGACTTTCGGAAGAGAAGACCTTGTTTTTTTAGATCATGGATAAAGTTACCTTCCCGTTTTCAGCTACAGCAACTCTTCATAAACTCCTAAAAACTACGAAGATATCAAGTTCTGTATAAAAAAAATAAAAATTAATAAACTTGTCGAAAAAATCTAAAGCCTATTTCGCAAAATAGTTTTTGAACGACCATACACCAGTGTAAACGTAGAAATACAAGGTCCAAAAAAAACGAAAAAAAATATAATCGTTAATTTTAGGTACATACCATTATTATGCATTGTCATCCAGTTCTGAGCCATAAGTACTCAAGTTTAGTTTCTCTCCAGCTCATTAAGAAATTAGTCTAAAATTGATTGCACATTGCACTGAATAGATAGACACGCCCGCAAGGAACCAGGAGGAGTGTATTGGCTTATAAAAAATGAGATACAGCTTGATATAATTACATAATAAATACTATAAATTATAGCAAAATTTAAATGAAATAGTATTCCCAAATTTTAAACATATCAAACCTTTATAATTCACATTTTTTTGCGAGAAGTTGTAGGCGTTTTTATTTTTTCCATTTTGTTTATTACAATTACAATAAATATGGCTATGTTAAAGTTAAAACTATTTTAAAATGATCAAAACGTATCGACGAGGATGGGATTCGAACCCACGCGTGCAGAGCACATTGGATTAGCAGTCCAACGCCTTAACCACTCGGCCACCTCGTCATGCTGAGACACGGTGAAATTAGTGTACATAATAAAGATGTCGTAACGTAAAGTCGATTTTCTGATAAAGAAGCAATTATTTTGGCACGTAAAGACAACACGACATTTTGGCATGACGGAGATAACTTTATTTAAATAAACTTATTGTCTTAGCATATGTTGTATGGAATTTATATTGATTGTGTTGGATTTGTTGGATGTTATCTTAGTACTTTTATTATTCTTTCGTTCATAATATCTACTCATTAACTTACATCACTGTAGTTGAAAAATATATGTATGTATATTTATGTATGTATACATAGAATTTAATTAAATATTTTGGTACTATGTTTGGATTAATACAAATACACCTACTAATCCCATAAATAATGAAATTCTTTTTGGATAAATTTAAATAAATGCACACTACCTAAGCTTTTCTTAAACTTAACCCAAAAGGACGCTCTTAGGTCCTAACGCAAGATCTCCATAGATTTAAAGTTTAATATTGTTTGCAGTAATCCTGGGCAAGTCCCACTACCTGCTGTACGTGCTGGCGACGGCGATGCAGCCGCGCTGGCTGGTGACGCTCGACGAGAACCTGCAGCCGCTCAACGTCACCGTGCGCGTGGGACAGGTCACTTACACATTCAATGCCAGCCTTGGATAGCGTACACAATGAACACCTCTTTGAGTTCTTAAGGATCATTTATGTAGCGTAGCGTGTGATACCTACTTGTAGACTCTACATGAACGGTTACACTTATACTTGAACAATCTTATACAAAGCCACGTTTGAATAAACTGCGGGATTCACTTTCATAAATGTTGAGCACTTTCTGTGGCTCTTCATATTTTACTAGCGTACGCAGTTTTAGTGTAAATTCTTCTTATGTTACTTTCTAAAACTTATTTTTTTGTGGTTAGTAAACTCTTGCTCTTTAAATTATAATATAATGATTGAAATTAAATAACCAACTGCTACAAAATAGGACTACGAGTTTAAGAAAGCAGTATCCAGTAAGAACAAAGGCGTCAAATAAAACTGCGTATAACCTTTCACAGAACAGAAAAAACAGTAGACTTGTTAAGTGGGCGTGTAATGTGTGGCACGGTTATGCGGAGTTCCGCATAACCTACCATACTTTTGCCGCGATCGCTTATTTCGATATTTCTAAAATAGAAGATAAATCCAGAAGCATGCCTTATTGTGCTATTTTGGAATGTAAACACGATAGCCGCACCAAAAACATTTTCCATGGTGGCGTATTGTTTTTATGATAGTTTGAGTAGGTATTGGCGACAACAGGTCTGATACTAAGCGAAGCTCATGCCACTTCCACTGTTTTTTCTATTCCGTGGGTTGTTTAATGAGATGATCAGATGACTAATGTTAACTATTGCAGGCGGTAGACGTGATCGGCAAGGCCGGCACGCCGAAGACCATCGCGGGGTCGCACACGCACACGACGCCGGTGCTGCTGTCGTTCGGCGAGCGCGCCGAGCTCGCCACCGACGAGTACCTGCCGCTGTCGCCCGTCATGGAGGGCTTCGTCATCCTCAAGAAGAACGAGGACAGCATCATGGCCCCGGTCCAGTAGGCTAACTAATTATAGATTCCGTAACTGTATTACAATTTTCAATAAAATTAATAAAATGTAACTCGTATTTATGTTTTTATTGCTCTTACCCAAAGGATTTTAACACTTGGTATGTCTATGCACTGATCAGTCACTCAGTCAGTGCACCCCCTGTTGTCTGCAAAGCACTGATCAGTGAAATTCACATGACCAACATTTTTGTTCCATTTTGAACTTAGAAACAAGTGTAATAGTCTAAAATTTTGCGACAGGCTACGAGTGCAGGTGTGCGACCCCATGTGATATACGAAGGGTTAATGTTTATTGTATTTGTTCGAGAATGTAGTATTGTGTACAGAACAAAATAAAATTAAAATGGCTCTAGTAGATATCACCAATTTCTTTTTAATTTTAATACTAATTAAAAAACATAAATGTACGGAAAACCATTTTTGATATCTCGACAGGTAATTCAGTACACTGTCCAGAACTTGGTTACGATACACATTTAAAACAATGAAAGTTATTCATATAATTATCAATAATCATTTTATATTGTAAGTAGGTTTTCAGATAAACAATCTACACTCATTTTTATATATTTCAAATAGTTTTTTTAAATATTTATGATCATATTATGGGCATTACACTGAATGACCTGTCAAGACATTCTAAAAGGTATTTCTTCAAATCGAAATCAAATCAAATCTTATACTTATTTATGTTTTATTGGTTGATAGTCAAATTAAAAAGAAAGTGGAAGTAACAACTGGGAATGATTTTTCCCATCTGTTACCAGTGTTATTCATTCTAGTTATAACAGCTGGAAATTTTATTCCTAGTAGTTACCAGTGGTAACAGGTGGGGGAAAAAATAATAAATTTCAATAGTTAGAGAACTAACCTGAGGTAAATATTTACATAAAATTAAAAAACAAGACAGACAGTAGGAAAACTTTGTATTTTATTAATATGTAAGTAATTAAATTTTCCAACACTTAGTAAAAGTTTAAAGGCATACTGCTAAAATAGTTATGAACCAACACTTTCCTCAGTGTCCTTCTCATTTGAATTTTCATTTTGATCATCCTCATCTTCACTACTGCTTTTGCTGTCTGAGGCATTCTGTACATTATTATCATTTGTTTTCGGTTTTTTGCCCTTTAACTTTGCTTTCATTTTTTGTTTTAACCGTCTGGCTCTCTTTTTAGCAGTTTTCTGTTCTGCTGCAATTCTGTTCTCTTCTATTTTTGTGTGATATTCATCATCAAGTTTTTCCTTTAAGCAAACAAAAATAACATTAGAAAACTATTGAATATTATGCAAATAGAAACACCATATTTCTATTATTTTTTTTGTACCAGGTATGAGAAAAATTTAAAAACCGGCTTAGTGCGAGTTGAACTCGCGTGGAGAGGGTTCCGTACATCCTTTTTTTTTTAGAATTCTTGTAGCTTTTCCTGTAATCTGCAAGCAATGAACAATATTTTGTATTTTTTTTCAAAATTTAAGGCTCAGTAGTTTTGGAGATCAGGGGGGGAATGGTCAATTTTCGTCTTCATTCATGAATAAAATCATAACTATTTATTTTACAATAATAACAAAAACATATTTGAGATCCATAACGAGCCCTTTCATTTGATATTATGACACAGTATGGTTTGCAAATATTTTTTTTAATTTCCCTTTTTGTCCCCAATTAATGACACTTATTAAAAAAAAATGTTTATTTACTTTGCACATCTGTGTTTGGGTCATCAATTTACATATGTGTACCAAATTTCAACTCAATTGGTCCAGTAGTTTCAGAGCAAATTGGCTGTGACAGACAGACGCAAAAGTGATCCTATAAGGGTTCCATTTTTAAATTTTTTGTACGGAACCCTAAAAGAGGTCAGTGTTACATACATACATAGCTTCATGCCTGTAATCCTAGAGTGGGGTAAACAGCTATAGAATTACCTACAACTCTAAAAACTTCTTGATAATTCTGTAACCACACCACATTTTGCACAATTAGGCTAAGATGTTTACCAGTGTATTAGTGACAGGTTGTACAGTCAAGTTCATAAATATGTGAACACTTTAGTACCTTGTCTATTTAATGTTCTGTTTAAACTGCCATATAAGAATTTTCACAGTGATTTAAGTGACAAGGTTCAAAAGTGTACACATATTTATGAGCTCTACTGTCCCATCACCTAACAGTACTACATAGCCTTTATCGCCTTAGTTGCCTCTACCATGGAAAAACATGGAGTGGCATTATTCTAACCCAGCTACCACACCAGCCACCAGTTTTACGTACAACAGAATGTATAAATCATTTTTATTTATTAAAATTTATTAATGAAAACAATTACAGTATATCAATACAACATTGTCCCACAAAACTGTTTACACAGTTTGACTGCGGGATGTTTTAAAATTATTTTAATTAATTTTAAAATTTATATAATGCCAACTAAATAATTAAACATTCTTCTTTTAAACTTTGGCTTATTGGCCTCTAACCTAATATCTGTGGGCAAGCTATTGAGAATGTAGGGTAGACGTTTCTGCAGGCATCTGTCACCATAGTAGTTACTGACCCTCGGCACAGCATACTTCCCTGCAACCGCCGACCTAGTGCCGCATGCATTATTTACAAGGGATAGATTATGCTCTTGAGCGCCGTGATGATGAAGTACTAACAGGAATTTATGCTTAAGGCTAACTGGGAGAATTTTACAGATTTTGAACAGTTGATGATAATCTTTTTTACACTTAGCTTTAGTTTTTCTGTTTACAAGAAATTTTAAAATTCTAATTTGCACATTTTCTATTTTAGTGTTTTAAAGGTTAATCCAAGTCCTGTGATGTTGGAAAAGGGGGCAGGGGGATGAGGTTACAGACAGTGGAATAAAAAAGTGTTTTATTGTTACCAAAATGATTAGAAATGATCATTCCTAAACTGCATGCAAACTTGACAAAGTACCTTTTCACTCTTTTCCTGGATAAACTTTTGCCTAGCATACTCCTTCCTTCTCAGGTGTCGGTACACATGAAACTCTCCTGAGCCCGCACCGGCACTAGAACCCATCACATTGCGGACGAAATCAGGAGGTGCAGCCAGAGATTTTTGTTTGGGTGTTTCAGGTATAACCACGGGTTTATCCTGTGTAGAAAACAAATACATACTAAATAACCTTATTCTACAAGTTTCAAAAATCTAAGCCAGGAAAACATAAAACTCACAGGGTTTTTCATTAGCTTTTCTAACTTTAGCCTCTGCAGGTCCGTAGCATTTTTAATAACAATAGGTTTCTTTTCTTCCTTTTTTGATTCCTTATCACTCATTTTATTAAAAGTAGATTTTTAATTTAACTTTAACCTGTACCTGTACTAACTGTTTTTGTAAGGTTTTTTGTTTTCTCGTATTATTCAATGTACTCTAACTCTATGTATGTTTGTTTATGCATGGTTTATGCCGTGCCGTTCTCCCTTTACGTGCCTTGCCGTTTGTAAGTAAAACGTAGTGATTATAATTCTCTTTGATATTCTCTTTGGCCGTTTGTGTGACAGACATGACAATTGACCAACATGACATGCGTGACGGATGAGATGAGATTTATCGATAATGTTGCCTTTTTATAAAACGTTTAGGGTTCTATGCCTCTGCGAGTAATACGGAACCATTTATTTTTATTAATTTTTATTGTATATTGTGTCCACTAAGAAAACGTCTTAACTGCCGGTCAACGCTTGCCATGCCATCCCTTCTTCTGGTGGTAACAAAATAAATCCGGTATCCGACATACCTATGATTTGGTGCAGCTCTAGTTTCACCTTGTAAAGGTCAAAGATATCACATCAATCCGGCGATTCCGGCGAATGAGAAGAATTCCGTCGGCATATCGCAGAATATCTCTTCAATTCTTCTTCAAGTCTGTAAGTACAGTCAATTAATAAAATGTTATACAATAGTTTTCGTGCTGACGTTATAAATCAAAGTATTTGTTTTCGGATAAACACTTTTTTTACATAACGCAATTATTCAGCTTTTAGCCTGTCATTTGTCCTAATTAAAGCTTATCTGCATTATAATACAAACACATAACCATACTTTTAAGTTTAAGCAAAAAGCGCAAATTAGTGAGCAATGCAATTTCTGTGTAAAAGTTATTTTTTAAAGTATGACTACACTTTCATGTAACAACCTATATTTGACCTCGCTGACCTTACTCAATGTTATGGATTTCGCGTTTATTTTATTCACTTTTCTTTAGAGATGTGCTAATTGGTTTTCATTATGAATTCACACGTAATTTTGGTTTTCACATATAATCTCACAACACACTGGTTTCTTATTGGAATTTGATGTACCCTAGCATTTCTATCTTTATCTACACAATTCTTATCTCTGATTAATATCTTAATGTAATTTTTTTCAGCAAAATTAGATAATCCTGTGATACTGACCGAGAATCATTATGCTACAGTATACAGTAGAGATTTTGTTTGTTTGTTCTGTGTTCACCATTCAAAGCTTAACCAATTGATGTGATATTTGATATAGTTTGATACAGTTTTAGAGTACTGAGTTGGACATTAACTTACTTTTTATAATATAGATAACTATAAATACTATAATAATTAATCAGCCAAAAATTGTAAATTCAACATTAAATTTTGAAGTTGTTTAAAACTAACAAAGCTTCAAAGTTTAATTTAATATAAATTATAAATTTGCATCAAGCATTAAAACACATGTGTATTAATATTTTTATTAAATCAATATTATTTTTACAGAACATTTGAACACATTAAAATGCCTATCAAGTCAATCAAGGCACGTCAAATCTTTGACTCCCGCGGCAACCCAACTGTTGAGGTTGACTTGGTAAGTTTTGTTTTTATTTTGATTTAAACCTGTTACATCACATTCACAGTCTAAACCTTACTAAAATATTAAAGGTGACTGAATTGGGACTCTTCCGTGCTGCTGTTCCCTCTGGAGCTTCCACTGGTGTCCATGAAGCCCTGGAACTCCGTGACAATGTAAAGACTGAATACCTCGGCAAAGGTGTGAAACAAGCTGTCAGCAACATCAACGACATCATCGCTCCTGAGTTGCTGAAGCAAAACATAGATGTTACCAAGCAAAAGGAGGTGAGTTTGTTTTACATTACATTACAGATTAATTACTACTTAGAGTATGCAATTGTCTAATACTGATTGAGGATTTACAAAAGTAAAATCTACTTTTATGTAGCTAAAGAATTATGGATTGTAATCAAACTCATCTGTGAGGCTGATGGTCACCAATATACGAGCAATTTTTGAACTGAAGGTATTACAAAACTAAGCTAAACTATAATGTCTACTTTTTAATTTGTGAACATTTGATTATTGGTCCTGTTTGACTGTTTTCAGATTGACCAGTTCATGCTCAACTTAGATGGCACTGAGAACAAATCCAAGCTGGGAGCAAACGCTATTCTCGGCGTTTCCCTCGCTGTAGCAAAGGCTGGTGCTGCCCAGAAAGGAGTCCCACTTTACAAACATTTGGCTGACTTGGCTGGAAATGCCAACATTGTGTTGCCAGTACCTGCTTTTAATGTAATTAATGGAGGCTCCCACGCTGGCAACAAGCTTGCCATGCAGGAGTTCATGATCCTGCCCACTGGTAAATATATATATTTGTTTATATTTTCATGTTTAGATTTACATGGATTGATTCATTAATTAGGCTTATCTGATGACATCATTGATGTTTTTATTATCTCAATGTTTATATCGTCTTGAAACTAAGTACATCATCATTTATCAGGTGCCACTTCATTCACCGAGGCCATGCGCATGGGCTCTGAAGTATACCACTTCCTGAAGAAAATCATCAAGGAGAAGTTCGGCTTGGACTCCACTGCCGTAGGTGATGAAGGTGGCTTCGCTCCCAACATTCTCAACAACAAAGATGCCCTGTTCCTTATCCAGGATGCTATCCAGCAGGCTGGATACACTGGCAAAGTATGTAATAATCCTCAGCAAAAAGACATGATCTCTAGAAATCTTAGAGCCAGTTTTTTCAAACGTCAAACATTTTCCAGATTGAAATCGGAATGGATGTAGCTGCATCAGAGTTCTACAAGAATGCAAAGTACGATCTTGACTTCAAGAACCCCAAATCCAACCCTGAAGATTACCTTCCTTCAGACAAGCTCGCTGAACTCTACCTGGAGTTCATTAAAGACTTCCCCATGGTGTCCATTGAGGATCCCTTCGACCAGGACGACTGGGCAGCCTGGAGCAACCTTACATCTCGCACCACCATCCAAATTGTCGGAGATGATTTGACTGTGAGTAAAATTATATGTAAATGAATATATGTTGGGAGCTTGTATGATAACTAATAGATGAGCAAGAGACTAATGTTTTGGCATGTGTCAGGTGACGAACCCGAAGCGCATCGCGACGGCAGTGGAGAAGAAGGCGTGCAACTGCCTGTTGCTGAAGGTCAACCAGATCGGCTCCGTCACCGAGTCCATCGACGCGCACCTGCTCGCCAAGAAAAACGGCTGGGGCACCATGGTCTCCCACAGGTATATTAAAAATATTATATTAGATACACAAGTTCAAGACCCTAAGTATAGCGCCCTAGCCATAGCATCTGCATGTTGATCAGCTATTAACAACTGTCGTGTCAAATGATATCACAAAGGGTGTTTTGATTTTTGGGTTTTCATTCAAAGAATGATACATTAAGATTTTTGATAATTTCAGCTGACCTACCAAAAATCGTGGCTTTTCTTATGTCTGTACTAAAATATTACAATATTATAAATCTGGATATTACAATTATAATTGAATTATATAAGAGTTTTAACCAGTCTCTGATTTGTAATTTGTAACTGGGTTGAGGCCCGTTTCACGAAGCTACAAGTTACAAATTACAAGCGGAAGTCTCTTTCTAAATCCTTTTGCTAGAAAGAGGGTTCCGCTTGTAATTTGTAACTTGCACTTGAAGTGCCGAAATCTATGTAAAATTATTTTCAGAGCTAGGGTAATGGGATTACGATATACTTCTTTTTAACTTATTTCCGTCCTGAATGTTGATGGGTGAATATTCGGGCTTTTCAACCGCCGTCATTGTTGTCTTCAATATATTGACGAAAATAATGACAACTACCAGCAACTTTTGATATCAAAATCAACGGACCCGGGGGTAGTATCCATTGCATTTAAAAAAAGAAAAAGAAATTTATAAAGTTTATCTTGAATAATATGCGAAGACAATAATGACGGCGATTAAAACGCCGAATAATCACCTGGGTGGATGCTTGTTACTATATCCAGTGGCCCGTTTCACGAAGCTACAAGGTACAAATTACAAGCGGAGCTCTCTTTCTAGCAAAAGGAGTTAGAAAGAGACTACCGCTTGTAATTTGTAGCTTGTAGCTCGTGAAACGGGCCTCAGGTCATGAACCCGATTACAATTACCTGGGGCGTATTGCATAAAAAATAATAGCTTATATTATAAGCGGAACTCTCTTTCCAACAGTATGTATTAAAAAGAGACTTCCACTTGTATTACAAGTTAGAAGCTTTTATGAAACGGGCCCCTGCTAGTACTATCAGTGGGCTTATTGTCTAACGCACTCGGAATCGCAACCGGCTTCAAAGTGGACCAATTGTTTTCATGCACTCCTTTATTGCCAGAGATTCTCGTTCTGAAGGTAGTGCCCCATAATTATTATTTTCTATATAGGTAGAGTCTCCTCATGAGGCTGACATAGTCACGTATGTGTACTAAAGCCTCTATAAAATAATAGATTTTAAAAAAAAGTTTCCATTTTGTATGCTGACAAGCCTTCGATTTTCAAAATGAAAACGATCGTGATTGCGAGTGCGTTACACAATAAGCGCTCGGGATCCACCACTCGATCAGCTGTTTTAACTGGTTGATCAACTTAGGTAATTTTATCGGCGTAATTTAAATGTATAACTATGCCACATTACAGCTTTTTAGTATCAAGTCTCTGAGTTAAACCAAGGACAGACGGACAGACGGACGTAGCGAAACTGTAAGGGTTCCTAGTTTGACTTCGGAACCCTAAAAACGCGAAATATGGAATTTCATAATTTTTTTGCTGCCGATTGGTAAATAATAACATTTTCTTTTTATTTTGAGTTTGCCTCGAATGGAGTACTTCGCGAGCTATACGTATTAACATCAGTAAAGTTAAAAAATCCGAGCATGTCGGAGAAAAGGGTCATTACTCGTAAGCTCGAGTTTTTTTTTTTCATATATGCCGTGCGTTTTTTTTATAATCCAATTACTTACCTAAATAACTGAGGGCTGTTTACCATAAAAAATCCCAGGTTTAATGATAATATTTGGTCTCGTCAGGTCCGGCGAGACGGAGGACACGTTCATCGCAGACCTGGTGGTGGGTCTGTCGACCGGGCAGATCAAGACGGGCGCGCCGTGCCGCTCCGAGCGCCTCGCCAAGTACAACCAGATCCTGCGCATCGAGGAGGAGCTCGGCGCCGCCGCCAAGTACGCCGGCAAAACCTTCCGCAACCCCGTCTAACACACGCGGACGCGCACGTTCTGATGAAACACCCACTTATGTGAGATCTCTTGTTGGGTGTTTCGACCTAGTAACTAGATATCAGAACATATTCTAACACGAAGCATTGTCTATTAGCGCATAATGTTATTGAATGGTGTAGTTGTTACAGCATATGAATAAAATGAAAACTTTCGAACTTGTAATGTTTGTTTTTGCTGTAGTTGTCATGTATTGAGTGTATGAATCTATTTATTAAGATTTTACTGTTATGTAAAATTTATTATGCTTTAAAATTATTTGATTACTGCTCGTAATAGCAAATAAAATATGTATTAAAATAAAAGTGTTTTTTTTTTATTTTCTTAAAGGGGTGGTGAAAGTGCATTGCATCTATATTGTTAACCAAAAGATGAAAGTGACTGCACCCAAAATATTTAGGCTTTACAAGGCACAAAAAAAGAATACTCATAGGAGTTATAAAATAAAAAACGATAAAACAATAGCTGTCATCTTTACTCTAAAGGGAAATTGATTATGCTAAAAAGAGAACACTATATGTCTGAAAAAGTAAGGTTGTACACGGTTTTCTTTTGTTTTTGGAGGGAAATTGACACATTTGTCAAAAGTTCACATTACGTAAACAGGGTCTAGACATGGGACTAGTCAATAATATCGATATCGACTCTATTCGATTGCGACTTGGTTATTTAATAAGTATCTTTCGTAGTTCTGCCGTTTTTTTAAATATTGTCGGTTAAGTCAACGTACAAAATAGGAGTACAGCAGTTCTATTTCAATTCTTAACCCTTTCCTTGGGAAAGTCATGGATTCAAGCCTCTTCGGATTTTAATCCAGCAAAAAATAAAATAATAAAGATATACAAAGTAAACGTTATGGTATGTATCTTATTCTTATTTGATACGCCAAGTAAAGGATTAATCGTAGTTGCATTGTTGATGCTATAGTGGCTCTTACTGTTAACTGAATAAGATTTATCATCAACAATATGATAACGAAATTGACGCAATTTGGAATAAGTAGATGCCCTGATTTTAGTTTTTTAAGTAAGTACCTACTTAAAAAACCTTCGTTGTTTTACTGAAGCTGAAAACTCGAAATAAACAAGTTTGATATCAATAAAGTAAGATCGTTTTACAATATTTAAATATAACTTTATTGCTAATTAAGTAACTAGAAAACGTATACAAAATAAAGTAGGCCGCACGGGTACTATTACAGGTCAAAAATCAACCAGCGCTTCCCATGACGAGACCACTGCTGAGAAGAAACGCCACAAGAAAGACAGCCAGCAGCGTTTATGTTTTTTAGTTGTGTAGTTTGCATAAGAAAAGGCGGAAACATACTATTGAAACGCGACGCGACGCCACGTGTCGACACCCGACGCGCACTGTGCACATTGCCAACACGCGACGTCACGACACGCTAGCAATTTCTAGCGTTTCGTCGGGTCGCGTGGCGTTTCAATAGTATGTTTCCGCCTTTATACTCTTTGCTCGAACGACTGACGCGTGGCGTCGGGTGTTGACTAGAAACACACTGCGTGTTACGTAGTGATTATATTCTCTTTGCTGCGTGTGCTGCGTCGGGTGGCGTGTTTACCCCCACCAACACCAACACGCCGATCTAGCACGTACGGATCGGGTGGTGTGTGAGCGCATTTCGTCGCGTCGGGTGTTCATAGTGTGTTTCTGGTCATAGAAAATACTACAATTTGATTTGACTCAACACGCGTCGCGTTTCGTCGGGTGGCGTGGCGTTTCAATAGTATGTTTCCGCCTTAAAAGTATTATTTGCAATAGTATGTTAGCGGTTTACGCACCAAGTAGGTACGAATGGGTCAAAAGAAGTTATTCTGCCTAGAAATTGAATACTGGAGCTGTAGTCAAGTACCTGTCTAGTTTGGTATTGGTAATTTTAAGGAAGCAGTTGATTTTAAAATGCTTCAAACACATGCGGTGATGTTTTTTTCCAGGACAAATTGGCCCTAGACATGCAAATGGCCGCAACCCATTTTTCCCGTAAAAAGCTGTCCTCTGCAAATCTAAAATACAAGATAAAGAATTTATTAGGGCACCAAGTCAAAAGGGGTCCATCTCTACTAAGATGTATCACTAAATAAAATAAACTTACCTAAGTGTAGATATAATTTTTTCAGCACTATTATATCCGACCGATGGTACTTTTATAAAACATTCAAAATTATACATGTTAAGTTAGAATTTACAGATATATGTACCAACTAGCTTCTGCCCGCGACTTCGTCCGCTTAGAATTAGTAATTTTGCCATCCCACGGGAACACTGTAGCCTATGTATTAATCCAGTGTATAAGCAAATTCCAAATTATGTCCAACCAAATTCGTCCGTCCGTTTTAGCGAAGAAGTAACAAACTCACGCACGCATAACCATTCGCATTGATATTATATGTACGATAGGATGTAAATAGGTACATCCAGCGCACACAATCGCTCCGGCCGAAATCATAGTCGATAAAAATACCCTCGGTGACGTGAGTCCGACTCGCACTTGACGGTCGGTTTTCATTATTTGATGCTTGTGTATTTTACCGTTATAACGATACAACAAAAAAAATGGTTCGCAGTTTTTTAATTTTAATTTTGTATAGAATAATACAAACTGACAATATCCCAGAAAAAGCAAATAGGACGAAGTTCTTCGATCAATGAGCGCGAGCGGGCTTTGCCGCTCCTATTTACACCCCCGGCGTCCGCGACACGCTGCGAAGAACTTTGTCGCTGTATATTATACTTTCATGTATAAACTAAAGTCGCACAATTTCACACTGAACAAATTTTACGATTTAGATGTTAATGCGTAATGTATATTACAGTAGATGTAAGTGCCCAATTAGATTTTAATTCTAAAGTTGAATAGGTAATAAAGAAAAGTTAGGGTATTTAATTTTTTACATGTTTAATTTTCGGTACTGGGTGGTCAAGAAATAACTTAACCTTACTAAGCCTATTCGGATTCTGGATGGTAAAAAAAAAAACTTTACCCTAACCTAACCAACTGTACTTACTCCCAGTACATTATAGCTCATAGCTATTAGTTTATTTAACTTCGATACATACCTCTATCCCCCATTTCAACTACTTAGGAATATTTTTTCAAATCCGCCAAATGTATTTTTTTTAATAACACCAATTTTAACGTTTATATCTACAAAAATGACGAACTCTCATATAAAATTCTACATCCCCCTTTTATCCCTTAGGGGTAGTTTTTTCAAAATCACTGTTAGCTATAAATTTTATTTTTATTAGTATATATACCAATTTCGACGTATCTAACTTCACAAAATAAATGCGTTTTTGAAGGCGGTTTTTTGTTTTTTAAAACATTTAAGTATTTTATTTTTGACTTTTTAGAGATCATAATAAGCTTATGTTCCTAGTCCCACTTCTTAGTTGACATGAAACTTTAATACATTTCACGATCGCCGCCAGCAACACCGCGGGGAAGTCATAGTCATATTTAAACAATTAAATGTCCTTCGTTGTAGTCGCTCAACTATCTTAATCGAGATATCTTATCACCACCCTTGAAAAAAGTATCGTTGAGGAGTTCCGGTGGCCATCTGTGTTCTTCATCATCAGTGCCATTTCACCAAATGATACTTTCTGAATGCAAATGCTAGATTTGTTACTAAAAATACTGAAATCGCTATATGTTTGCCTACAATATTTGAAGAGTTCCCTCAATTCCTCACTGATCCCCTTAAAAATTTACCCTTTTGGGTTAATAATATGAGCAGGATTAGTAGGATACTCGTATTAGTAGGATAAGTGGATAATAGCTTCTAGTCTTCGTCCGCTTAGATTTCGATTATAGTTATTCCCTCGGGAACTTTTAAATTTTCCGGGATGAAAAGTAGCCTATGTGTTATTCCAGGGTATAAGCTATCTCCATTCTAAATTTCATCCAAATCCGTCCAGCCGTTGCAGCGTGAAGAGGTAACAAACACACACACACACACACACACAAACTTTCGCATTTATAATATTAGTAGGATATTCAACTAAATATAAGGATGTTCTACAATTCTACGCCTTTAAAGGTACAAAATCACTGCAGGAATAACGAAATAATAAAAAAATGCTAAAGCTAATGTGTTCGGATGCATTTTCTTTAAAAACCGTGCGCTATTTACACACCAGCACAGCGCAGGCCATTATGAATAAAATTATAATTGTTGATCGACATACGATACGGAAGGATAATGCCTTTATAGTACACGATTGTTTAAATTTTAAAATTATGCATTATGCTTCCGTGATGTCCGTCCAGCGCGGCTAGCACAAGTTGCCCGCGACTTAGTTGTCGCTCGGATCTCCCTTTCTATCTAGTTAGTAACGATAGAGCCGCACTGAGCGACAAGCGAGAAAATACAACTTGTGCTACCCGTGCAGGCACGATGCACGATGCAAAACGATAGTGCCTAGGCTTGCTGGACGTCAATAATAATAATTACTATAAAGCCGCGTCGTCTGTGCCTTGTTTTCGATGTTTTTAAACAAACAAATAGGGTATTGTTTTGATTGGCAAAACATTTTTGACGTTTAAGGCCGGCCGCATACATTCGTTTTCCGTATACGGTTTCCGAATACGCGGCCGGCCGCGGATGTCCGAATGCGGGAAACGTATTCGGAAACCGTATTACGGAAAACGAATGTATGCGGCCGGCATAAAATCCACAAAAACATGGAGCAGCGGACGCGGCTTTACGCGTAGAGGGCTTTACCCGTTTACCTTTAAGGCCGGCCGGATACATTCGTTTTCCGTATTCGTTTTCCGAATACGGTTTCTGCATTCGGAAAACTTTACCCGATTTACATTGTCCAAGGACTGGTATTGGGGAAGGCTACTTGATTCGCTGCTGTCCGATCGGTTCACAATACCGTACTGTCCACCGTCCTTGACCAATGTAAATCGGGCTTTAGAAGTTCGCGTACATAGGCCGGCCGCATACATTCGTTTTCCGTATACGGTTTCCGAATACGTTTTTCGCATTCGGACATCCGCGGCCAGCCACATACATACGTTTTCCGAATACGGTTTCCGCATGGGACTTAAAGCACTCAGCTGACGTTGACATTGAATGACTTTGAATACCCGCATTTCCGCGTTTTCAGTTCGAATATGGAAAACGTATTCTGAAACCTTATACGGAAAGCGAATGTATGCGGCCGGCCTTATAACATCGGGTTATGTTATAAGAGGCTCTACTTTGAAATCCGTAATTCGAACTTCGTCTATTGCTATCTCTTTTACTCTCGACGCGTCACTAATTCGCAAGAAAGTGACGGGGCGATCCGAAGTTCGATTTACTGATTTTAAAGTAGAGCCCAAGGCAAAAAAATAATTGACAATGACAATGTTATGTCATGCTACTAGAAAATAGCAAATTTCGTATTGTGGCGTGACTAAAAATTTTCGTTCCTGGAATTGAGTTTAATTGAAATCAGTCTTTCTACAGTTTCATCAATCAGTATGGTACGATTGAATACAGTGCTTGCACGCGTTCCGGTTATAAGGTTTCGCGCAGGCGGCGGTGGAGGGCCCGCGGCGGCGGCTGCCCGTTCGCCGTCCGCGGCGCCCGCGGCCGCCCCTGCTGCCGCTGCGCCGCCTGCTTCTGGTGCAGCTGCTCCTGCTGGTTGTGCTTTTGTATGTTTATGATTACCTACTTACAACTTATCTATGAAGCAAATCGTTTGTTTCACTTGCCTTTTGTTACACTTTCACATGACTACATTGGAGTAAGGTGATTTTCTGCAGATATAGTTGTATAGTTATGTAGACTTCTCTTTTATCTAGACAAATTGGACTATTCCTAAAATAGTTTAGAAATACCTATTTAACATTTTTAATAAATGCTTTAAAACTCTGAGCTCTGGGCAGCTTCTTCCCTACATTAAAACTTGGCACATTTTTATGAGGAAAAAAGGTCATCTGCACACCTTAAGTTTCTACTTAAACAGTGACTAATTAAACGAAAAATTCTTTAGCTTTTTTGTAAATCTTCTTTCATATTACATGGCAACTGCACCTAAGGGAAGAGATGAAGATGTTTTCTTTGTAATACGGTTAACATCCATGTACTTTGTTTTAGAGGGCGGCATCGGCAAAAATGAGCACCTCAGCAATTCCTGATCTTGATCTACCAATCCGCTACCAGAGGACGCCCCTCTCACAGGAAGAGATTGATCATATTAATGGCGGAGGAATTGTTTAGTATATAAGTTATATTCACTATTAATTTAGCACTATGTAGTCACATTTGGGTGAATCAACTTTTAAGGTACTCCCCATTTTTCGACATGTTTCACAAGTTATATGTTTTTTAGAAAAACGATATATTTGTTAATGACAAGCTTATACGCTTATTAAATCAAACATAATAGGCTAACATTTGTAATGACTTGATTTAAAATAGAACAGTTTTAAATAAAAATACAGTAGGTAACGCAGCGGACAATGTTGTCCCTAGGTTTTGTATGGAAAATGTGCATTTTCCACTGAGTTACCAGGTTTTTTCGAGGATTAAAAAATATTTGAGGTGTTTAACATGTAAGGTCTGTAAATTTGGAGGTCTGATTTTATTATTCATACATTATTATTAACCATAAGTCACCAGGAAAGTTTTAATACCGCAAAAGAAAAGGAGCACCTTAAAAGATGATTCACCCATTTGACAGTATTTCTTAGTTATTTTATGCAGGTTTGCTATTTTCTCTGCAGGCTTCTGGCATATTTACGCAGTTGCCTAAATCACACTAAAATAAGTTTAGACCTCAGCATTGCACAAATCGCTGGTCAAGACTTATCCAAAGTTTCAGACTGCGCTGACTGTATGCCGGATGTACAGTGTATTATAGTGTTTTTTAATAAACTAAAGTATTTTCTTGAAATCGGACAGTGCTTTTTTGTAGTACAAATGAAAACACAACTTATAGGACACATCAGTGGCCCGTTTCACGAAGCTACAAGTTACAAATTACAAGCGGAACCCTTTTTCTAGCAGTACGAGTTAGAAAGAGACTTCCGCTTGTAATTTATTACTTGTAGCTTCGTGAAACGGGCCACAGATAGTTTAATAACAATTGACTTTCGAGTTATCAACTTAACAGATAAAAAGGTCGACGTTTGCTCAGCGCAGTCTTAAAAATTGGGTTGGAATCATCAAATTAATGTTTCCTCCGACAATAATTCCCAACACGTAATGTAAAAGTCACTTAAAATGGTTTTTTACTTTCATTTGAAATATAACTTTATCTATTATTATTATTATTCATTTCTTTTTAATTTGTAAAGAGGAAATACTTCATAAAATTTTCTTCATTTTCACGAAAGGCTACTTTTCAAAAACACAAAAGCAGTCAATTAAGCCTCACACACCAACTAAAAAACTGAATGTGGAATATAAAGTTTACATTGAATTCCATTACTAGTACACTGGGTGTTGGTCGTAAGCCAGTGTTGCCCCTGTGTTGACATTGAAAATATAAAATGGTCTTTTCTATCATAAGGATTTTTTCAGACATGCGGTATTAGGCTACAAAACATATATAATATAAAGGTGGGCCAATCTGTATATTTAGAATTAGGCCATCTAATAGTATTATCCTATTGCAGAGAACTTTGGTTTCGTTATCAATTATCATTTATTATATCTATCTATAGCAAAGTTGAAATAAATGTTAGAGCTGTTAGTACCAAGGTGTTTCATTAGTATAACCTAAAGTTCAAATTGACTCCCGTAGCACAGGTAGAAACATCAATGCTAACCAAAGTCAAATTATTGCAGGAAACTTCTGAAGAAATTAAAAAAGCGTCACCAGCAGGAGCACTGCCCGTTATTAAAGTACCCAAGGGTATTCTCAAGAACCGTAAAGAAGTTTTGTCCCTGAACATTATTTTGAAGCCAGTAAAAAAAAAGCCAGAAAGAGACAGTAAAAAAAATGATTGATTGGATCTTTTTATTTTTAAAATACATAAAATCGACATGATTAGTCAGGCGCCTGATTTACTTAGGCGTGTAATCCACGTATAAAATATATAGAACATAAATTAATGAAATGACTAGCAGCACTCTAATAATACCGAACGTTGAGTTTCTCGCCCGAGATGGCCCACACCTGTGCAGCCGGCCCATCGTAGGCGGCATCGCAGTTGCTCTCAAACTTGATGACTCCGAACTTGGCGAACTTGCCCTTCCACTGAGGGCTGTGGGGTAAACTTAGTAGAGCTTCTGTTATCGCATCCTTTTTTTGATCTGAAATTATAACATCACCTAAGTACTACTAATCAAATTTGATTAAAATAACTTTTTTTTATTATATAAAAGGAGAAATTATAATTTGGTTAGTGTGGCGAGCGTCTACCTAATTATGTCGAAGGTTCAGTTAATCTATCAATTTTCGCACTAAACGTTTTGGTCTATCTATCTACAAGCTTTTATTTCTTAAAAGTCAGTTTTGAACCAGGTCCGGTTATTAGAATGGGCTGAAATTTGGAATAAATTATGTAAAACCAATTACCAATATTATGGTGTGTAAGAGCGGATCTGATGATAGTCGAAAGGTGTTAGTTCGTTTTGATAAGCAGATGTTGACTATGAAAAAAATTGTCTGTAACAAAAGCTGTCGTATAAATAAAGATCCTGCGCCTGCGACTTCGTCCACGTTTTCCGGGATAAAAACTACACCTACTCTGTGCCTAGCACCTAGCACCTAGCAAGATCAATTCAGCCGTTTGTCGTGAAAAGGACGAACAAACAAATTAACTTTCGCTTATAGAATTATAGTATTAATACATTTCGGTAATAAATCACTACATAAAATCTTTTGTTCTGTTTATTCTTTATTTATTTCAGTAGGTATAATAACATTTTTTTAGGGTTTCGTCTTGACGGTTTATATTTAGAGCTGCGTATGTAATTAAATTACTATTTGGTTATTATAATAATAAATTAGGTTCGTTATATAAGTAGGTACCTACGTTTTATACATACTTTTAGCAATATATGTGAGTGAAGCAGTTTAACGAGGATGTAGAGTATTTAAAATGTTAAAAGATGAAAATATCGAAACGATATGTGTCCATAGGTACCTACATGAAGTGTTTGTCAAACGCTAGTTGGACTTTTGTACCTACAGAGTTCAGTACAGACTCATTTAATTTCCGCTTTTATTATGATCGCGTAAAGTGCCTACTACAAATATAATAATATGTTAACGAGGCGAGTGGGAGTAGACCGATAAACGCTGTAGCTTTTATTGACGTTATGGTTTTACCTCCAGGGCCTTTACGCCATTTTATTTACGCTCTCCTTGTTTCGTTTCTATACCGTAATCATTGTTGACGCTATTAGGTAGAAGCTCTTACTAGAGCTAACACAACGTCCACCATATGGGTGCGGCGGCTCCACTGAGGCGGAGGCGAGCGGAGCGGAGAGGAGACGTGTAGGGATTGACCAATCATATTAGTTGAAATCCACATCTCGTCTCCACTCCGCTTCAATTGAAACAGTCAAGCGGAGATGAGCGGAGCGGAGAGGAGACGTGTAGGAATCGGCCAATCATATTAGTTGAAGTCCACATCTCGTCCCCTCTCCGCTTCAGTGGAAACAGTCAAGCGGAGACGTAACTGCATTACTACATTATACCTAATCACTCCACTCAGCTCCGCTCGTCTCCGCCTCAGTGGAATCAATTAGCTCTTTTCACATCCCTGCTCCACTCAGCTCCGCTCGTCTCCGCCTCAGTGGAGCCGCATATAAAAGTAAAATAGTTTACGTAACACCTGGCCGTAATGTGAGTTTTATCGCACGCTGCGCGCACGGTAAAACTCGCATTGTGGCCAAGTGAAGACGTAAAATTGTGTACTCATCACGGGCAGTAAAAAAGAAAGCCCTCTATCGCATATTTACAACCCTCGCCTACGGCTCGGGTCTCAAATACCTGCGATTTCGGGCTTTCTTTCTTTTACAGCCCTTGTTAAGTAATGTACTATTAAATAAAGGCTCTGGGCCTTTATTAACTTCCTCTGCCTTTTTCTTTGAATAGACTTCAACTCGATAAAACAATATTGCTCTTGACGTGGTTATCGTATTAATTGTTTGTAGGTACAGTCGACGTCAAAGATGTTTACATTTTTGCACCTTATTTCAATGGAATGGCGTGAAAAAGTGTAAACTTATCTTTGACGTCGATTGTACCTATCTCGGCCTCTGTTACTGTCAAGAGCTATCAAAATGTTGACAATACGGAAACATGACAAAAGCAATGAGGTTTTACCGCGTAGAATCTCGGCGCAGGGGCCATTTTTTCTACTTTGTTTTTACCACTATTGCAATCTTGTTATGACTTGGCCGCCTTTCGTAGTATCCTGCCAGTTTATAATAAGTGCTAGGTATCATAACTTAAACAAGTAACTTGATGATGATTCACTTATACAATATGAATTATGATTCATGACTGCAGTTCTGTCCTTAGTCTGATTTATACGTTCATAAATCAAATGTGGCGATGAAAATGCACTATTGTATGAAGACAGGAATCTGTTAAAATTACCCTAACAGTAGCGGTAATGACAATGTAGATTAAGGGATCCTTCTGTCTGTGTGTAGGTTTATAATAAGTTCCGTATTTATACATTAGTTTAAACGCGATTAATTCGGTACCTGGCAGTTGCGCATTGACCACTATGGGGTACGGCGGTAGTCGGCCCAAGGTCTCCAGAGTTATGATATCTTTCCCGCCATCATGCATGTATTTCTTTGAATAGAGTAGAGTCGTCGAGTCGACTGCCGCCCATTCTGCTTGTTTCGTTAACACCATTTGGGCTGATGCCAAATGTGACCCGGATCCTGAAATTAATAATTATTTACGTGCATAATATTTCATTACACGCTAGAAAGATGGATACAAATTGTTAATGGAGATTACGTAGTAGCGATCCGAAGAACGAGGCATTCTCTCCTTTTCCCTTAAGAGTCTTCAGTACTATTCTGCTTCCACTGAGCGACTCTTCGTCGTTGTAGGCGAAAGTGCACCCGCGGAGGTCCAGCAGAGTGTTCACGTTGTGGGCTCTGCAACATGTGAAAACTTGTTAGAAGGTTTCTCGCTCTCGAGCTCGTCCGCGAATTATGAACCGGCGAGCTTTAGTTATCCCGCGTGCTCCCACTCATAACGCAGAGTTAGGTAACTACCACTTTGGTCGAGCTGTTTCAACGACGAAACCTGCTACCAAGGCCACAAGACACTCGCGAAAAGGAATTTAACAAGCACTAGCGGGACAACCTAAGCTCGCCGGTAATACATCAATGAGCTCGCCGACGAAATGTTTTTTAAATGAACGTCAAGCGCGACCGGCGTGGCAGGCCGCGGAGCGCCTCGATAACACTGTCTGTATTAGTTTAGTAGCCGAGGAGTGCATGTGGAATAGAACCACTCTTTATCAGGAGCCAATGACACGACTGATAACATTCAACTTATCTATTTGTTTTCGGTGTCGACAATACCCGGAAGATAGACTGAAAGATGCTACTCGATAAGAAATATTTGATCTGTACTAGAGTAATGAATGATGCTACCTAGTCTACCTACTTACCTTCATCTAAAATCTGCTTACCCGCCGTACATCGCTCCCGGCGACAAGTCGCGGACGGCGACCTTGCGGCCGGCGATGCAATAATATCGCTCAAGGCGACATCAATGATACCCGTATTACCCGTGGTAAAACGTGGAACAACTACTAGTGCTAAATAGTAAGTACTTGTTGTACTTGTATAGTATAATTTCTAGGTAAAGTCTATGAATGAATCATCTATTAAGTACTGATTTCTGACGAGTTTTACCTGAACGGCTTAACATAACGTATATATTACGCTTTAGTATATAGGTGCGATATAGGAAGGGTATCTACACGGTGTTATAATATAGCCTGCGGTAGCTAAAGCCTGTGTCAACAACATAGACCGCGATAAAGCTGATGGCATTCCAAACAGACAATCGATTAACTTTACATTACATATTATGAGAGTCACAGTCTTAAAAGTAGTTAAGTATAAATAAATAACTGGTCAATTGCGTGTCGGACTCGCGCACGGAGGGTTCTGTACCATCAACCATCATTTATAAAAAATCACGTTTGTTGTATGGGAGCCCCCCTTAAATATTTATTTTATTCTGATTTTAGTATTTGTTCTTATAGCGGCAACAGAAACACATCATCTGTGAAAATTTCAACTGTCTAGCTATTACGGTTCATGAGATACAGCCTGGTGACAGACGTAGACAGACGGACAGTGGGTGGGCCGTTTTCAAAAGAAATTATACATAGTTAAGAACAGTTAAAGATACATTAAAATCTTAACTGTCATTAACTATGTACAATGTTTTTGTAAATGGCCCGGTATGGAACCCTAAAAACCGGTCAATTTCGAGTCGGACTAGCGCACCGAGGGTTCCGTACCGACGTACAGTAGGTTATATTAGGTATATTCCAATTTTAATTCAATTTCGAATCGAATCTGCGCAAACCCAAACCCATCAACTCGCAAGCTCCTCCGTTTAAACCAATACTCGGGCACTCGGCCCGCAATTGCCTACTTCCGTGCCTAGGCAATAATGTACTATTAGAGAAGACTCTTTAAAGTTAGGACGGACGAACAGATTATATTAGGCATATTAATAGGGTCCCGTTGTTGGGCTTCCTTCATGCACGGAACCCTAAAAATAATCACATATTTTGAAGTTATTTTTACATTTTAAAAAGTATGCGCGTGGCATATTGGTTTGAGTTGTAAATTAGCTTAAAAAAAACCGCCAAGTGCGAGTCGGACTCGCACACGACGGGTTCCGTACCATTATCTATAATTACAAAATTAGCAAAAAAACGGCATTATTTATTTTATTTTAATTTAATTATTTATATTGATAAATAAGTAAGTAGGTACCTAATTGATGTAGGTATAGGTACCTAAGGCAATTTGTTGTAAGTATTTGTCTAAAATAACATTCAGGCACCATTGGTATGTATGTAACCACTTTCTTGTAGGTAGGTACTAACTCAACTATGTCATTACACAAATATTTAAATACTAACAGAAATTAAAGTACAAAGGCAAAGGGTTTAGCCGGGTAAGCATGGTGAAACTGCGCTTGGCGAGAAAATGGTTTTCCTTTTGCTGCAATATTTGCCTTAATGTATGATGTAATTTAATCAAATGTTAACCCTCGAATGCTTGTGGTAGGTAGTTAATGAATTAATGATGCAATCAACATTGACGAAGAGCTTACTTTTTGTCTCTGTGAATGATGACGTCAGAGAAGTAGCCGGGGCGGTTCTCGACGTTCATCTGGTGCGCGAAGACTGGGGTGACCGGCAGCAGGCGCGCCGCGGCGGCGGCGCCGCGCTCGCGCAGCCGCATGTACGCAGCCGCCGTCAGGAATGCTGCCACCATAACCATACACACTTGTCACTGAGTGCCGCGATAAGAACAAATTACCTATGTTATTGTAATGCACAGCACTGCGCTCCTATAGCAAGGCGAAATAAGATGCAAATAAAAACCTAAATGACAGGCACGGACACAAAAAGTGATCTTATAACTTTAGCGTTTTTCCTTAAGAATGGAAACTTAAAAAAAAAACCGGTCATGTGCGAGTCTGACTCGCGCACCGAGGGTTCCGTATTGAAGATACGTTTGGTAACCGCAAAAGAAAATACTAATTTTGTTACTATAATAATATATGCACGTATATATATATTATTTTATTTTTCCCGTAAAATATAATTAAATATCTATAGGTAAGTACATCAGGATTTTTTGATTAATAAACTTCGGAGATAAGGGGGTTTTTCCTACATTTTTGGGTATAAATCAAAAATTACAACACTCAAAAAAAAAATTTAATGTGCAGATTAAGACCTTTCATATGACACCCCATTTGCTATAATTGAATCACATTCATTTTTCAACCCCCCATTCTAGACCCCTTTTAATTATTTATAAAAGATAGGCGCGATGGAGGTCTAACATGTGCAGAGTAGAAAGTTGGTTACCTACTTACTAATGGGTTAGGTTAGGGTGTCGAATCGAGATCACAAAAGCTACCTACTTTTACCTTTAGGACTTTAAGTTTAGCTTTATTAGAAAATTTATGATAGTTAAAGGCTTATTAAAAAAACTGAGTTAATCTAATACTCTATTCGTCATTCACTGAATCACAATCACAATCAAGTGTTTTGTATTACCCATTTGAAGTCACCTGTATAGGTACACCTA
This sequence comes from Acleris cristana, assembly GCA_948252455.1. Classification (NCBI taxonomy): domain Eukaryota; kingdom Metazoa; phylum Arthropoda; class Insecta; order Lepidoptera; family Tortricidae; genus Acleris; species Acleris cristana. The sequence goes on along the minus strand of OX411782.1, from coordinate 11,155,698 downwards.
TGTTTCAATACATTTAATGACGACCGGACCTTCGCAATGAGTTTGTCTAACTTAAATACTTACACATTACGTTACGTATTCTAAGTTCCTGACTATGGTTATGGCATCGAACTCACAACAACTAGTGCCGCCTATTCTATTAGTGCGGGTCGGTTAAAATACTTACGTAAGTAATGTAAGTAAATGTTGATTATGACTTACCCCAGTTTAGGGCGGATAATAAGGTCTTATACCTAGATAAAACGCCGAATTTTTATGGACTATTCTCGGATCAACTCTTATTCCAGTTTGGTCGAATCGATTTTATGGAAACAGGCAAGGTAGAAAATAAATTTGACATATCGAACATTGCTTACCATGGACAGTGCATGTGAGCTTATTAGTGGTAAGTAAAAAAACACGAACTTTGAACTGCTCGGTAAGTACCTTCACTATAATATGCGATAGCATCCGTGCTCCGTACTTTAGTACAATTACTTATTAGGTCATTAGATAAAGATTAATAGCTAGAGTGATTATTGAACGTCGACATGCTGCAGTCAGTCGAGTCTTAAACTGAGTCAATCTTCATTCGAGGCACGGAATAAAATCGAGGTGTCTATACTACGTCGTACACGACACGTGGAAACTGCAGATACGTATCCTTATGTGCAATAAATACGGTGTGTTAGTCACGAATAAAACCGGTGTCCAAGCCGTTTGCGGAGTGTCATATAGGCATGAATGTCCAGATTATATAGCAGACGCGTAACTATCGATGATACATGCAACAAATACATGCATACTTATACCAGTAATAAATAATAATAATACCAGTAATACAGTCTTCTAATAAATGTTACGCATAAGGTGCCAACCTACAACCTTGAATCTTGATCTGATCCTCGACATTTAGATGTTTAGTTTGAAGTTTATTATGACAAGGTACTAAAGTGCTCAACAATTTCAAGAGTCGAGTTCATAAATATGTGTACACTTAAGTACCTTGTCTATTTAATGTCGTCTTTAAACTGCATTTTTATACATAAATTGTCACAGCGATTAAAGTGACAAGGTACTTACTAAAGTTTACACATATTAATGAACTCGACTGTACAACCGGCAAAATGGAACCCTGACCCACAAGAGAACTGTGTCACAGTGACGTTATAAATCAAATCGTAAGAGTTCTTCAACAAAATGTCACTGTGACACAGTTCTATGGTGGGTGGGGTTTCATTTTGCCGGTTGTAGAGTCGAGTTCATTAATATGTGTTCATTATTAAACATTTTCAGATTATAGATAACTGGTGTCCCCTTGTTTCACCGACACTCATAGGTATGATAGAACGTATCACTTTGCAGAATTCTCGTATCTTAGAAAGCTATTTTCTGCTGAACCCGTGTTGATTTCAGGTTAACTTAAACAAATGGTATGATTCACGTAGGTTAGGTTAGACTTATAACCATCACAACATAACCTGAAATCAACACCGGTTCAGCTGAAAAATACTCGTAGCTTTATATGAAACGAATATTCTGCGAATGTGATACGTTCTATCAAACGAGTGTTAACAAAACATAGGGTAACCCTAAGATATTGCTCTCGTGAAGATGCTCGTAGTTCTAAGTTATCAAACCGTCATTTTTTTCGAAGCTTATCTTTGTCCTCGAGGATCAACCAAATTTCCGGCATTAATTAAAGTTTTTTTTTTTTTTTTTTTTTTTATTGGTATTCAGGACAACAACAGCCGTAAATATACTTATTACATAGTATTTGTTACATAAAAGAAGGCCAATGACAGTAGTTAATGTAGTTTATTAGCATTCTCCGGCCCTCCAAACTACTGTTGTATAAAAAACCCGACGTCGCTTTGTTTTTCTTCGTCTTACGTGAAGGACGGACCGGCAAATAAATTTCCAGTTCAAAAACACGTCGCGATAAAAGTTTGTTACGAAGTAAACAGATATTTTTTTATCGGTGAGGGTAGGTTTGTAATAGCAATATTAACAGTTCAAAACGCTTACCTAAGTCCACTTTATCCGCCATGAAAGGGTCAGGGCGATCAGGAAACGGTCCGGTCGTTCGACTTTCATATTGAAGGGTCGCGTGGCAGCCCAGAGCCTTCTCCAGCACCTCCAAGATCAGCTCGTACAGCTGCACCGGATGCGTGGGACACATGTAAGTCACTACGCGAAGTTCTCGCTTCTCAGACATGGTGGCCTTACTTAAAAGTACTTTATCGAAATAGTTCAATGCAACTAATGAGTCTCACTCCTAACAAAGCTATTTATGTAGTTCGTTTGTTTATTAAAGTGAAATGGAACTGGTTGTACTCATTATCGTCGGCGGGCGATAACCGCACGCCGCGGGCACGGGAGACTCAAGCGGGCGCTTGCTTGAAGCGGGTGAACTCGCGCGCTGACGTCACGTGGGCTGCACGCCGCCGGCGCGTGCGCCTCTCCGAACCGGTGTTTGTATTGACCGCATGGGACGGCAAGGTGGTCCAGTTATTTACCATCTTGAGCGAGCACATTATTTGATAATCTCAAACCCCTACTAATTTGAGCAATAGAGGCGAAGTCGCTTGGATGAAACGACGCGTCAACTTATTTTGTTATGAACTTTATTTTCTAGGTAATAAGGGTCATTTTGACTACCGTAAAATGGTCCTACATTGCTCCAAATTTCGAAATCATTTAATTTTTGGGAAAATCATGCCGTGGTATGATGATTCATGTAGCTTTGAAAAGAAGAACATCCCCCACTATCATGGGCCCGGGTCACGAAGCTACAATTTACAAATTACAAGCGGAAGTATCTAACTCCTTTTGCTAGAACTCTCTGTTCCACTTGTAATTTGTAACTTGTAGCTTCGTGAAACGGGCCACATGATGGCCACATGTTGTAATACTTAAATGACATCGAAATATTGTTTTGATATATATATATAAACTTTAATTTAGGAGCATTTCATTCCTCTTATTGTGCGGTATAAATACCTATCTATCTATATGTATACTTTCAGTTTTGTTATTTATTTTGTAATCCTGAGAAAAAGAGAGTGTGACAGAAAAACAGACGGACATGTCAAAACTATAGGTACTTAGAGTTCTTAATTTGAACTGTTTGACTTCCTTCGGAATTCGGAAAGCCTCACTCGTGTACAAAAAAAAAGTACGAACATTGCTATTGCCACAGATTATCATATAAGTTACTGATACGATACCCTTATAATCTGTTATGTGGTTGTCACTTGTCAAATGCAGACGCTTGCTTGAATGTTAATCTGGTTTTTTTTCTCTGTGGAGCGCGGGCAGGGTAACACGTCTTCTATCCTCTCTCCTGGTAGGAATTAATTAACTAACATTTTTTGGTGTCGGATTGTTAACGGTACGTTATTATTATTGTTTACTGTATTTATTTTTGTATTTTGTGATTAATCTTTGTTTTAAAGTTGGTCAAAGCCATGAGTTTTAGGCCGGCATAATGGTGGGTAGTTTCAACTCACCATTGGGGCCGGCCCTCAATAGTCAAGAAATGGACGCTGACCCAGTTATTTCTCCTTTTAGCCCTCCAATGGCGGATCAAGTAGCCTCAGTTGCTCCGGATTTAGATAATGAGGGTTTTACTTTGGTAAAACACAAGGGTCATGTACAGGGTCAAAAAAGAAATGCGTCTAGCTTAGTCGAATTAGATTCTCACAATGAAACAAATAAAGTCAAAGTAACTAAAACGAACCAGAACCACGCTCATCCGTCGGCACCGCTTCCAATAAGTAGGCAATGTTATACACATATAGATATGGGTCCGTTTATAGTTCATGTCCAATTGAAAAATGTGACACCAGAGGCCCGTTTCACGAAGCTACAAGTTACAAATTACAAGCGGAAGTCTCTTTCTAACTCCTCCTGCTAGAAAGAGAGTACCGCTTGTAATTTGTAACTTGTAGCTTCGTGAAACGGGCCTCAGAGGCCCGTTTCACGAAGCTACAAGTTACAAATTACAAGCGGAAGTCTCTTTCTAACTCGTACTGCTAGAAAGAGGGTTCCGCTTGTAATTTGTAACTTGAAGCTTCGTGAAACGGGCCTCAGGTGATGGCACCAACCTAAATCCTGTCAAATTTGGTCAGCTATTATGTGGTAGAGGCATAGACAGATTGAAGCAGGGAGGAATAAATAAAATAGGACGAAACAGAATAAGTTTAGAGTTCACTTGCGCGGCCGCTGCTAACAAGTTCTTGGAAAGTCATCAGCTTGAAAGTTCTCAATATCTAGCGTTTATCCCATCCTTTAGCGTCTGTAAAATGTGCATTATACGTAGAGTTCCAAAAGATTTAACAAACGAGGAGATTGTTGCTGGTGTTCTTACGCCGGAAGGTTTCGGTAAAGTATTAAAGGCCAGGCGACTTAATACGAAAAGAAAAGTAGGTGAAACACACGAATGGATGCCAACTGAGACTGTGGCACTCACGATTGATGGCCAAAAGCTACCTCAACGTGTTTTTCTTTTTCACAATTCGTTTGTAACTGAAAAATACAACTTCCCGGTAATACAGTGTTACCAATGCTGTAGGTATGGTCACGTCAAAACGAATTGTAGATCAGAGCCCCGGTGCTCAAAGTGTAGCCAGGCTCACTTGACGAGTGAGTGCACATCGTCCACCGATGTATTATGTATGTTCTGCTCTGGTTCCCACCCTGCTACTGACAAATCTTGCCCAGAGTATGACCGTCAACATAAAATTAAGTCGGCCATGACTGAAGATGCTATCTCATTCATGGAAGCATCTCAACGTTTCCCAACATCCAGACGTTCATTTGCAGAAGTTGCAGCTATTGACCCTTCTACTACTGTGTCGTACAGAAAAACAGTAACTCTTCGTCGTAAACCTCGTGCTCCTATACAGGAAGGTTATGACCAAAAAGCCCATCACGCAATTCTTAATAGCTATCGCATCCCTACACCCCAGAACGGATGTGCCTTCCGGGAGAGGTTTAGTGCTGATGATGGTGATATGTTGAGTGGAGATTCTTTATATGCGTCCCAAGATGTTCGTGAATCGCAATCTAATGAGATTCCCTTTGAGGAGGGTCTTATAAATGATAGGGTGCTGGATTCACTTTTGTCAACTGTCATAATGCTTCTTAGTTTAGACAGAATACCGTCCAACGTTGCATCTAAAATTGAAATCCTTTGCGTTATTTTAAATAAAAGACTTCATAATGTATACGGCCGTACAATGGAATGCGCGTAGTATAACAAATAAAAAATCGGAATTAACTTATTTCTGTAAAAAATATAATCCTATTTTGTTTGCAATAGCTGAAACGTGGCTTAAGCCGCAACATTTCTTTAAATTGCCGGGTTATTGTTCGTTAAGAGATGACAGAGTAGATGGATGGGATGGTTCTGCTCTGCTTATCAAAAATAATATCCCATTTTCACAAATTCAGTTGCCGGCCCGCTCTACTAATATCTTTATCGTAGCCGCCTGTATATATAATGTTTCCTACGTCTCAGTGTATATCCCTTATCCCTCCACTACCACGTTGTCTGAATTTTATTCTATTCTCAATGATATTCCTAAACCGGTTGTGATTATGGGAGACTTGAATTGTCATCACGTGTGTTGGGGTTCAGGTGTAACTGATGCCAACGGCAGATTTTTGTTAGATATATCAGATAAATTGAATCTTTGTTGTTTGAATAATGGAAGTCCGACCAGACGGACGGCTCCAAATCAAAATTCTTCTGCAGTTGACGTAACGCTCTGTTCCATTGATCTTGCCTCAGACCTTTCATGGAGTATTTCGACTTTGTCTCATAATAGTGATCATTTCCCCATTTTTATTACTTTGCCTAGTAAATCAAGCCCCCATAGCTCTCTCCCCCCTTTACAAAAATATAAATTAGATAAAGCTGATTGGGATAATTATTCATTTTTATTGGATAATAAAATCCAAGCGCTCTCCTCAAACTTGTTTTTAAGTTTAAATGCTATCCATGAATCATTTGTGGACTCAATCCACGAATCTGCTGAGGGAGCTATCCCTCTTAAAAAGTCTAACCTGCGCCATAGGCCCTCACAGCCGTGGTGGGATTCTGAGTGTTCTGCTGCTATAAAAGAACGTAATGCAGCTGAATTTGAATATGCTAATAATATAAATATTGAAAATTACATTATTTTTAAGAAAGTAAGAGCAAAATGTCGTAGAATACTTTCAGCAAAAAAATCTGAAGGATGGAATTCATTCTGCGAATCTATTTCTCCTTCCACTCCTCCTTCGTTGGTGTGGAAGAATATTCGTAGATTTCGTACAGGGATATCGCCTTCGTCATCTTTGGGCTCGTCTTTGGATTGGACAAATGATTTTTTAAACAAGTTAGCCCCTCCAACTGTGCCTAACTTTTATGATATTCCGGTTGTATATTCATTTAATCAAGCGGATCACTTTTTAGAAAAGAATTTTGATTTGGCTGAACTAAATACAGTTTTGGACGCAGTCAAGGACTCTTCTCCAGGCTTTGATGGTATTGTATATTCTTTGTTGAAAAAGGCTGGCCCAGTGCCTCGTGTTTTCTTTTTAAACCTAATTAACAATATATTTGAAACAGGAGATATTCCTGAGTCATGGAAATATCAGATAATTTTACCAATTTTAAAGCCTGGAAAGGATCCTGAGCATCATAACTCTTATCGCCCTATTGCTCTTTCATCAGTTTTATGTAAGATAGTTGAACATATGTTAAAAAATAGACTTGAATGGTTTGTAGAGAATTCAGGTGCTCTTGCGGAAACTCAATTTGGTTTTAGAAAGGGAAGAAGTATAACAGACAGTCATGCTCTACTATCGACAGATATCAGATTAGCTTTTTCACAGAAACAGTCGGTAGTTGCTGTTTTTTTGGACATTTCGGCTGCTTATGACAACGTGCTGCTCTCGGTGCTCAGTAGCAAGTTGCGTCATATGAGTATCCCAGAGAAAGTGGTACGTTTCATAAACAATCTATTGTCCGGTAGAAAGATCTCATTGAGATTACTTAATTGTCAAGATAATGTCAAATTAGTTTGGAGGGGTCTACCGCAGGGCTCGGTTCTGAGCCCCTTATTATACAGTATATATACCGCTGATTTAGAACAGTCTATTAACCAACATTGCAATGTTCTCCAATATGCCGACGACATAGCTATATACTCCCAACATAAAAACGTGAACGAAGCTGCTAATTTCATTAATAATGCGCTTAACTCTTTGGGCCTTTGGCTAGACTTCCACGGTTTAGATTTATCCCCTTCCAAAAGTGTAGTTTTGGTTTTTTCCAGAAACCGAGTGACACCCTCTGTCAATATTTCATTTCGTTCTCAGTCCATCCAGGTTCAAGATAATGCAAAATTTTTAGGAGTGACATTTGACTCTAAATTATCAGGGACTGAGCATATTAATAATGTTGTGGGAAAATGTGAAAAGAATTTGAATATCATTCGTGCTCTATCTGGTTCATGGTGGGGTGCCCATCCGTACTCTCAAAAGCTGTTGTATAATGCTTTAATAAGATCTCATCTGGATTTTGGCTCCATTATTGTTGAACCGTGTAACAAAGCCGAACTTAAGAAACTAGATTTAGTCCAATCCAAGGCTCTAAGGATGGTCACTGGTGCTATGAAGTCATCGCCCATCAGAGCACTTCAAGTTGAATGCGCTGACCCTCCTCTTAATGTTCGCCGTCAATATTTAGCCGATAGATATTTATTTCGTATTGCACAGTTGGAACACCACCCCCTTTTTCCTAAACTTAATATATTAAACGATCATGTACGTGTGGACTCGTTCTGGCGTAAGAAATCTAAACCGAATCTTTTAACAAGCTTTAGTAGGCTAAACGATATTGAAGCTCCATTAGCAAAATTTTCTAAAATCCCTATTTATATAGTTCCTTTTCCGGCGCTCACTTTTCAGTCGAAATCAGTTGATGTCGGTATTCAGAGAAACTCGACTTCTGTTAATAATAGGTTCACGGCTGCAGTAAGAGCTAAGTGGCAGGAATGGGATTTAATTTATACAGACGCCTCGAAGCTCGAAAATAATAGTCATGTCGGTTGTGCTTTTATTCATGATAATTCTGGTTCAACCCACAAATTTAAGCTGCCTACGATATGTTCTATATTCACGGGCGAATGTTATGCCATCTTGAAGGCGGTTAAATTTGTAATTGAACACAAGTTGTCTAAATCAGTTATCTTTTCGGATAGCCTTAGCTCTATCCAGGCTATTACTTATAATTCTTTTAAAAACTGTGCTAAAACACCTTTAATATGTCTCATTAAAGAGGCTCTGTTTTCTTGCCATTTGTTACAATTGGAAGTTGTATTGTCTTGGATTCCTAGTCATAAAGGTATTCCCGGTAATGAAACAGTTGACAAAGCTGCTAGAGACGCAGGTGTAAATGGTAATTGCTCTATATATCAATGTTTTAGTAAGGACCTGTGGCCCGTTTCACGAAGCTACAAGTAACAAATTACAAGCGGAACTCTCTTTCTAGCAGTACGAGTTAGAAAGAGACTTCCGCTTGTAATTTGTAACTTGTAGCTTCGTGAAACGGGCCTCTGGACACAATCTCCTCGTTAAAGTTATTTGAATCATGGTCAAACTTATGGGTAGCTGATAATAAACTTCATTTCTATCAAATCCAAAGAAATATATCTCCGAGACCCTGGTTTTTCAAATTTAAATTTAAAAAAAAGGTAACTAGCTCTCTTATTCGCCTTAGGCTTGGTCACGTGTCGTCTCCAGAATTTTTGTTCAAAATTAAAGTTAAAGATAGTGCGGAATGTCAATGCGGTTATGAGGTTGGTTCAATTGATCATATATTTTTTGAATGTCCATTAAACAGGTTCTGTCTCTATGATCATTTGATTAAACTTAAAGTTCAGTTACCAACCAATGCCAAAGCCCTTTTAGCTAATTCTGATCCTAATGCTACGAAAGCTTTGGCAGAGTTTCTAAATAAAAACAATATTAAATTATGAAATGTATATATTTTTTTTTCGGTATAACATTAATATTTGAAAGATTAGGTATATTTTTGGTTCATATTTGTATCATTATTTATATTTATTATTTTTTAACAAAACTAACTTCCTCAGAATATCCTTCCTTTTTCCTAGGGGGTAAACATAAATAAAGCGCTCCACAGTTATACGGCAAGGATTGTCAAATCACAACATGACAACTCCCGAATCACTTGACATTGGCAAAGTGCCTCGCAGCAAAAAGCCATAAAAAACAGAAAAAAAAAAAAATGCTAATCTGTGGCAATCTGGCAATTATTCTACCTTAATTATTTTGTAGTTTGTACCTATGTAAAGAAAGTTATTGGTATAGTTAATAAATTTTCCGAATCCCTTGATAACATAATAAAATGGGCAAGGATGAGGTCCCAGTTAAAAAGCGAAGAAAGTTGAATACCACGCCGTCTACGGATACATCTAAGCAACCACCGGTGGATGTTTATAAGGTTAGGATTTTGTAGGCGACGTTTGTATATTAAAATAATAATTTTATTATACAGATAAATCTTTAACTTGTTTCCTGTTTGCAGCGTGTCGTGGATTTTGAAGAGGCTGAAGCTCATTCACGTCCCGCAGACAAAGATGCGAATCTCTTTAAAAAAATCTGTCAGGATATCCGACAAATCTTTGCTGATATTTCTGATCTAAAAGAAAGAAATACCGACGAGGTATGTATCTCAATGATTTAAAATACTTGTACTTGCAATTCTTTTAAACATTGAATGACATTAAATTATTTTAGACATGTCAAACGAAATTACTAGTACCTGTTTCTTTTAGGCAATGGAAAAGATTAATTCAAAGAGAGTGGAAGCTTCGCTTATGCTGGTGGCTTTGAAGAAGTTGAACAGGTTAGAAAAAGTGCGTACGCGATCTGGCCGTGATGCACTCCACAAGGAAAAACAGAGGGTTGACTCCACACACTTACAACTTCAGAATTTGCTGTATGAAGCTGATCATCTTAATAAAGAAGTCACAAAGTGTTTACAATTTAAATCCAAGGATGAAGAGATTGAACTTGTACCTCTTAATGATTTCTATAATGATGCACCTGCTGAGGTTTCACGTCCAGTAAGTAATATTCAAAGCATATTGTACTTTGATAAATGTAACCATCTTGAATTATACACTCATCAAAGCAGAACTTCTACACATACACACTATTTGTGACATTTCTTCAATCAATATCCTTAATAATTACAGGAGACCACTAAAAAAGATGAGCATCAGTTACAACTTGCAAGACTAGAATGGGAGCTGCGCCAACGTCGTGAGCTTGCAGGAGCCTGCAGTGAACTTGTGGCTTCCAAAGAGAGAGTGGGTGCTGCTATAGCAGCTGCAAGGTCCCGATTGGACGCCCTAGGCCCTCACCTTAATGATGTTCTTAAGTCCACGAAGCCACTTCAAGAGTGCCTAGCGTTGCGCTTGGATGAAAAGCGAGATGAATCCAGAGCAGCATCACTGTTGCCCTCACCATTATTCCTGCTCTATGCTAATGCAAGTGCCTATTCAGATGCACTTGGAGTCAAAACTGTTACTGTTGGTAAGTGCAATTAATGGTGGACTGTAATATTAGCAATGGATAGATACAATAACATTTTAATCATATCTGATTTTACAGGGATTGCAGGTGATGAAGATGAAGCAAGAAGATTAGAACAAATTAACAATGTGGATAATGGATTGACCCTGTCTAATGATTCAGACTCAGATCAAGATAACAATGATGATGATCAGAGAGAGAAGAAGAAACGTCACCATAGGGCAGCTAAGGTGTCTAAAGAAGAAAAGACTGAAGCTAAAAAGAAAGTGGTACTCAGGAAACATCCTTTACAAGTGCAAGTCTCTGTCAAAGTTGAAGATAGTACTTCTCTGAATATGGTTTTTTCATATCTTTTGCACCTGAAAATTGTTGTTGTAAAATTTACAGTCTCACTACCCAAACCAGTAACTGGAGTTTCTGCTGCTGATGTTCTCAATGGACATTGTATATTAAATGAATTGTATCCAAATGACGCTGGGAAGGATTCTCCACATCCTGCAACTTCTTATTTACTTAATGCTGCTGGGATATCTGATAATTTCCAGCACTTCATCCCAGAAGTAGGCAGGCCATACATCTGGGCACAGAGAATGTGTGGTTTAGATTTTATGTCCTTGATGGTGGATGAGAAAAAAATTAACAAAGTTATACAACCCTGTCCTAATCTAAGTGTTGCAACTGTTGAACACTTTATATTGACTTTGAAGAAAAGGTTGAAATCCAGGGTTGCATTGATGAAAGAGTTGCAGGAGTTGGAATCTGGTAAAATAGTGCCAGCAAAAGGCAGCCCAGTGAGGTTGACAGGATCTCTGACACAGTGGCAATCCATTGGCTGGCCTGAGTATAGTCAGGCTCCTTCAACACAGTTTTTGATAACCGAGGGTTTGGTGAACAGCAATGACATGCTGTACAGAGCCATTATCACAAGGCAGTCGGCAAAACTGGTAGCATTAGTAGTGCTCAAAAGTGATTATCCTAAGTCTGGTCCTATTTTCTCTTTAACATTATTTTGGAATGGAACACATCATGCAGGAATAAATGATGATATCAGAGACATTGAAAGGGTTATTAATACTGATTGGAGTTTGGAAGGCAAGCAGGCTAGTCTTACCACACAAATGACCAAACTATTAACTTGTCTTGACATACTTTTGGAAACAACTGGAACTTCAGAGTTCCCTCCAGATAAAGTTATGTTCCAACCTGTGCGAGGCAGGAACAGGGTGAAGCCATACAAGTTCATTAGGCAAGGTAATGGAATATTTGTACAATATTAAGGGTAACTTAAGTTAAATTTGAGTGTTTTTTTAAATGTTCTCTTAAATAAAATGGTCATTAGTTAATACAATATGTGACAAGTTTGATTGTTTTATTAAATGAAATCCTGTATAAATGGCGGTAGTCGTTGCAGTATAGGTTCAGTCTGGTGTTAACTAAAAAAACCGGTCAAGTGCGAGTCGGACTCGCGACCGAGGGTTCCGTACTGCCGTACATTAAGTATTGTTACATTACAATTTTAATTCGATTTCGAATTTGACGCTTGACCAATTTTTAGTATTTGTCGTTATTCTTCAGGGTTATACCGTTTTTACGATACCGTTCTTGTGCGGCTCCCTATTAGCGCAAACCCATCTCACCCTTGACCGATTTTTAGGGTTCCGTAGTCAAACTAGGAACCCTTATAGTTTCGCCATGTCCGTCCGTCCGTCCTCAACCTAGCTCAGAAACTCTAAGGCGTGAGTGGACGCTCGAGTCGGGCGGGCAGCGGGGCGGGGCGTGCGGCGTGCATGTTAAACAAATGAAACCCATACTGGTGTCCTGAGTGGACGCTGAACAAGTTTGGTTGACGCTTGCCTGCGACGCTGCCCGCCCCGCCGAACGCCCCGCTTCGAGCGTCCACTCAGGCCTTACACTTAGTAATAGAAAACTGTAATTTGGCATGAATATACATATTAGTTACGCCAACAAAGTGGTAAAATAAAATCATGAAAAAACTATCACGAATAAGTAGACAATTTGTTTTTGAGATACAGGCGATTAAAGTGTTTATATACCTACTAAAATCATCTAAAACAACACCAAATTACTTTAAATAGAAAATGAGGTATTACTTGTTGTTTTTATGTTTGTAGTACTTAGCGGCTTCGGAACCCTACACTGATCATGGTCCGACATGCTCTTGCTCGTTTTTTTTTGTATTATTTTGTTGTTTTTCTTAAGGGTTTATGCAATACTAACCATACCTACCAAATTTGACGCTTATATGTTAGTACCGTTTTTACGACACTAGAAAAATGAAAACTTTTCTTGTGTAGGGACCCCTTTTTTATTGCACTTTATACTTTTTTATTTAGTAAATCTGCGGTAATAACACATGCTGGAAAAAAAAAAACCCCGCTATATTACGGTTCAAAAGATACAGCTCTTTAAAGTTAGTACGGACGGACGGACAGTGAAGGCGAATTATTAATAGGGTTCCGTTGGGCTGCCTTCGGGTACGGAACCCTGAAAAGGTGACGATGCACTTGACATGGCGTTGTTTACTAGGGCCGGCGCACATACAGCGAAGGGCAGCCCAGTCTATGAATCAACGATAAATATTTATATTACTTGTAATAGTAAGAGTGTGCTGGGGCCCATTGCATATAAAATAATAGCTTATATTATAAGCGGAACTCTCTTTCCAACAGTATGTATTAAAAAGTAGTGTCCGACCGAAACACGATTTTTAGCCGAAACCGAAACCGAAACCGAATATTCGGTTTTTTTCTGATTTCGGCCGAAACCGAAACCGAAACCGAAATTTTTGAAGACTTATGAAATTATACAAAATTACTGTACAAATCGTAAGGAAAAGGTTATTGCAAGGATTTCTTATATGAGAACAGCTAACTGTTTTAGTTAAACAAAATAAAAAAGCGTTTATTTTTAATGAAAATAGATATAATTAGAGGTAAACTATGAAATTTTAAACCAAATAAAATCAAATTTTTAAAGTTTTAAACAAAGTTACCTAATTAATATAATACCTGGATTAAGTAAATCACAATCACAAATTGCAAGATAAATCACAGCATAAACATACATCAACTTTTACATAAATTATAGTATTATCACTGTAATCAGTGATCTTTAAACAAAGTTTTAGAATAATACCTCGTGTGACAAAGTCAAACATTGCAAGAGAAATCACAGCATTCATGCTACTTTAACATAAATCAATTTTGTCAAAAAATATGAAATAATTAAATTTTAATCAACTCTACATAATTATGAAATTATCACTTCAATCAGCGATCTTGAACCTACATATGTAAGGGATAGTAATAGGGTTAATAAGGTATTATTTAAATTATTTTACTGCAGTTATAAAGACTTCACTAATTCGCGGCATAGGTATTTTATTATTCAAAACAAACAACCTATTCTTATCACGTCTAAACTAAATTCACAATACTAATATCAAACGTATCGTTCATTAAATCATTAATCACAGCATAAAATGCAGTAACAGATTCTAAAAAATAAATAATAATTTAATAAATAAACAACATTCACCATATTTTCTCGCGCGCCACGTGGTTCACAAACAAACGTCACAAACGGGATGAATATGAATACTGTCGGTGGTCCCGGCTGGGACGGCCACCGATGCATTACCTATACCTACCCGGCCGAGCGCGCCCGAATTAAGCCGAGCGCTCCCGATGCGAGAGCCGCGAGAGGCCGCGAAGCAATTTCGGCCCGGCCGAAGGTTTCGGCCGGATTCTGGCCGAAACCGAAACTGCGGCCGAAATCACTTTTTTGGCCGAAATTGGCCGAAACCGAAACCGAAACCGAAACTTCGGTCGGACACTATTAAAAAGAGACTTTCCACTCGTATTACAAGTTACAAGCTTTTATGAAACGGGCCCCTGATTATAGTTTACATTTGTGTTGTTTGTTCAGTAGATGTATCTACCCTATACATCATGCATTTAATTTAAAGGTTAATTTCGATCTTATTTCAACATTTCCAAAGACTGACTCTTTGGCAGTGAAAAAATCTGCCCTGCGCTTCGCTGTATGTGCGCCGCCGGTCCCTATTCTCTCGGTTGGAGTAGTAGGAGTTTCAGTTGTGCCGCTAAATAGTACCTATGTGCTATATTGCCCAGTTCAGATGAATATGTAAATAAAATAAATCCAAAATCATGCTGATAAAAATAAGTATTTATTAAAACAAAACAAAATATTTATAATACAACAGTCTTTATTCTTATTATCATAAAGCAATTAATATTATTTTTGAGGAAATACATAAGTAAGATAATCACAATTTTGGCAAATTAAAAATAAAATAATGGTTTTTTTGAGATAGTACACAGAAATTCATTCATATATCTTCGAGAAAACATGAAAGCATAATTTCTATCTTAACCTAAAAATGCCATATTGTTATTGGTCGATAATGAGATCTCTATAGCATCGCATCTATATCGAGATTTTACTTCACAAAATCCATTTATGTGATACGCTACATATCCGTTATGATTAAAAATGTCGTACAAGAGACGTGAATGGGAACAATGCTACATTATCTAGTTTGTTTTTTTGATTTTTATTTATTTATATACCCTAACATTGTGATGTCAAAAGAAATATTTGCATAATTTTGTCAGGATACGTGGCTCCTCAGATGTGAAGAAGCTTATTCTGATTAACTTTTACTAATATTAAAACTATGAAAAGATACAACCATGACAAAGGGATCCGACACACATCTAATCTACGTCTATCATTTCAAAGCGGTCACTAGAATTTGTCCAACGTCAAGGTGTTCTGGACGCCTACAATAATACTACAGCGTCATTATTTCAGAACACTTCCTCCAATGTACTTACAGCACATAAAAAAATATAATTCACTATTGCAATCTCTGGTAATCTTCATTACTAGAACGACTCTATAATATGTCGACCTTTAATTGATATTATTCACTTATTCCTTTTATACTTTTTTTATTTATTAATAATTTTCTCACTGCGAGTCTGTTAAGACAACAAAATAAAATCACTTCTCATTTTGCGTCTGTTACGCTTACTACTATGTCGCTGGTCGCGTATTGCATTATGAGATCCCGGCCTCGAGTTTGACGTCCATGATCTTGCGCGGCCCCTTCAGGCAGTTGAGCCGCCTCTGCACCGCGTCCCGGTCTGCAACGAAACAACAATGGATACTACGCACCATGCGCTATTCCTTCATGCATTAGGCCGGCCTTACACTCGTAAGTTTTACTTACGTAGGTAGGGACACGGCTATCTGTTAGAATGAGAAAAAATATTTCTATCTAATTCTAACAAATAGTTGCGTCCCTACTTACGCAAGTACAACGTCGCCCTTTCGGGGCAGTGGTCCAACTGCTTTGTCCAACTGACCAATAATTTCCATTTGAATATCAAATTAACAGGCTCGACGGAGCTCCGCTGTCGCGGACCACCTATTTCTGGGTGATTTGGCCCTCCGGGCCAGCTGGAGAACTAAGATAACTAAACCTACCTCATATTTATGGTATTAATTTTGGTCAGTTGGACATAGCAGTTGGACCACTGCCCCGTCACCCGCGTGTAAGGCCGGCCTTACAATACAATAGAATAAACTTTGTTGACTAAAACTTAATGATAATATATAAAGCTTGCTTGATTTTTTTTCTATACAGCACTTTCATTAGCCCACCTAGTTCTCTATCAAACACGGTAAAAAATATAGCTTTTGAGTTGACGTGTTATGGTATTGTTTTTAACGCGGCCGCCATTACCGTTAATAAGAGCTGTCTTTACGTTAACGATACGATAACCCGTCAAAAGCAATGCTCCTGTTGGCAACCTACCAATTATTTCGATTTGTTTGCTTCAAATTAGCACGCTCCCTCATGAGTACGCAGGAAGATTTACTTTTGTTCGTAAATGAAAACAAACAACATCAACTTCTGCTAACTTCGTAAGGCGAGTAGATATCTATCGCAAAGGAAATGAAGTAGAATTTCCCTCGTTTTTATGACTGACAATAACTTAAAAAATTGACTTTCTTACGATCACAATAGGTTTATATTTCATTATTATTATTGTTTTCTTTGTATGGTCTGCCTTACCGGTCTTAGGAGGACAAGCACTGTATTGAAGTTTGACGTATTAAGGGTTTGTTTGTGTACATTATAAAAGGTTGTGTAAATATAATGTAGGAGGCGACAGCCCCGGCGGCCCTGCAGGACGACAGCGGGCGCGGGGCAGCGGCGTGTGCGGGGGGGGGCGGTACGTACACTTGGAGAGCGTGGTGCGGTGGTGCGGGTGCAGCGGGTGGCGCTGCACGAGCGAGTGCAGCAGCACCTGCGCCGACATGTAGCGCCGCTCGCACTCCTTCATGTCGCCGAACAACTCCTCGATCGCCGCCATTTGACACTGAAACGCAACGAAAACGATCCTCAAACTATATTTTCCGACACAAACCTACACAAATCGGGATAAAACAATAAAAAGCAAAAACTATTTACACCCATAATTTACAACGGCATTGTGTGAAAACCATAGCGAGCCCGGCCACCATAGATGACCAGCCATAAGGCCAGACTCAATCACGCTTTAAACTAAAGCAAGCATGTTTAAGTAAATCGTGTTGGCTGATAATGTTATGTTATGAATATCTTAATAACTCACCAACTCGATCGCATGTTCGTAGAGTATTTTATCACACAGTGCGGGCGTCACCCCCGCCTCGTGCAGCCTTCTAGACTCGTTGACGATCCATTTGTACTTTCCGTTCATCAGGGATACAACTGGATAAAAAAAACAAGATAAATATGAATAAAATGTCAGCGATTAACCAGTTTCAAGTTCAGTTTCAGTACTTTCAGCTTCAATTTCCAACTAAATACAGAGTCATTCAAGCGCTTATTAGACGTACGATCGTATTTATGTAGCGTCACGGGGTCCGTAACTAGGGAATTATTTGTTTTTAAAGCCGTGTAAACCACTACACATTACTACATAAACGTGGTAAAACAGTGACATCAAATATAATATAAGAGCTCGAAGCGACCGACCAGGTGACATGCGGTCAAAACACGAGCAGCAGTAGCAAGAAAGTAGCTTATAATCTGTGACAGCTAAGTAATGCTTGGAAGCTCGTATGACACGAGTTGCTATTAATTGTATCGATACTGTTCTCGAATGGTCCAACATGTACGTACTCGTCCCGGAGTAAAGAGTCAAAGAAATATATTCGCATACCGCCGTACAAAATTACTTAAACTTTAGTGATGTGGCGTTAAAAGGTCACCTTAGAGCGACAGGGTTCTGGTGGTACGTGAATACACCTAGACTGTACTGAGTGCTAGAGACGTGTACCTTGGCGCACTTGCGGCGTGGGCTGCAGCGTGCGCTCGCGGTAGTGCGCGGCGGCGAGGCGCAGGCCGGCCGCCAGCGCCTGCATGGCCTGCACCAGCAGCCCCAGGCGCACGCTCTCGTTGCACCTCTCTACAAGACACAACAGTAGCGAGTGAACTAGAGACCTCACAGATTGTGATAAAAAATATACCCGAAACTGGATGATCGTTTAAGGTCGATTGGATAATAATAAAAAAGGGGAACAGGGCGGAATGATCGAAGCAACGACGATCGACGGCCCGCCCGCTCCGTCCGGGCGTCCCCATCCGTCAGCATCATCATCATCATCATCATCATCATCATCATCATCATCATCATAATCATCATCATCATCACCATCACCATCACCATCACCATCACCACCACCATCATCATCATCACCATCATCATCATTATCATTGTATAGGGTTTTACGGTCACAGTACACGGCCAATTTGGCTCGCCCGGAACCATTAAAAATGACAAATGAAAATAGTTTCTTTCCTTTTTTAAGTTAGCTAAGCTTCAGGTAGACTACGGATGGAGGCGAGCACTGACCGTCAGAGACGTCCATGAGCGCGGCGAGTGGCGCGCCGCAGGAGACGGCCAGGTCGGCCAGCAGCTCGCCCAGCATCAACACGAAGTTCAGTTGAGAGAACACCTTGCTATGCTCCTCCTATGCACAAAAAGAGACCATTACATACTCGAAGTGTTCTACTCTCCTTAGGAAAAATGGCGCATGTCTCATAGAACCGCGGAAGTACAAGTGACCTTTTTTCTTAAGATAACGGGTCTTTGCTTTGACTATTAAATTGCGCATTTAGAAGGGCAGTGTTATCGACAGCTTAAAATATTATTTTTGCGACGAGGCAAGCGATAAGCGCATAGGTTACTGACGGACATACTATCTACATGAATACAATTCATAATCAATGAAGGTGTCGGCATGACGACGGTTATTTTCCCCACAAGTCATAGTGCTGAGGAAACGCCATAAAAGGAAGTCCATTTAATAGTTTCATACTAAGGGGAATAAAATGCCTCTGGAAACGGACTGTCGATTTTTTAGGTAATATTGATCAATAATACTTAATTTATCCAAGTTTTGGCTTAAAAATATCTGACAAACACTCTTGTGCGGTTTACCCTTATTTTATAGACACTATCACTTCACAGAATTTTCATGTTATAGAAAACTATTTTCTGCTGAACCCGTGTTGATTTCAGTTTATCTTGTGATGGTTACAAGTCTAACCTAACCTAACCTACGTGAATTATATTTAAGATAACCAGAAATCAGCACGGGTTCAGCAGAAAATAGTTTTCTATGAAATGAAAATTCTGATAGTGTCTATGAAATGTTCGTCTATAAAAGAAGAGGATCCCCTCTTGTGCATAAGCACAAGACGGAAGTCAAATATTGTCGAGTCCAATGTTAGATAATAATAATGTCTGGGGACGGAGTGTACGGGGGGTGTACGGCACTCACGGCGAGGATGGTCTCCTCCTGCAGGTTGGGGATGTAGACGGGCGGGTCGTGCGGCGCGTGCAGCTTGAGCCCGCGCAGCAGCGCGTCGGGCAGCGTGGCCGCGCGCTTCGGGGACGCGCCGCCGCTGCCCTTCAGCGCCAGCGGCACCGGCGGGGACGAGCCTGGGGCCCAAGTGACAAGTTACTTAAACGACGGCTCTATTTACTATTCACATCTTACTAGTTCCATAAGTTTCTAAACGAGCATATATGGAAAAGCCGAGAATTGCATTGCATTGTTTTTTGTTTTTGTTTACAATGTCTTTCTATATCTCTTTCGAATGTGACTGTATGTGTTCTAAATAAATTTAAAAAAAAATGCCGGCATGCTTGCCAATCAGTCACTTTTTTTCCTCAATTCTGAGGACCAATTTATTTTGAAAAAAAAAGTAATTGTTTTAAAATGAACTCTAACTGCAAGGCATAGACATAGCAATCCCGTTTTATAATATAAATACGTGTGCCTGCCTATGTCCAGTTGAGGACACATAATGATGCGTAAAAATAATGTTAGTATACTTTATTTGGCGATGTATATTGTGATATACATACCTACCATAACATTCACTTTTTATATCTTTATAGTCTTGTTTTGCTGGATTAAAATCCGAAAGGGCTTGAATCCATGACTTTTTATTTTTGCCAAGAAAAGGGTTAAAAGAATATAGTAGTGTCAAGGACTTCTATTGTTATGCCACCATGAAACCCTGTCATAAGGATAGCGTCAAATCACATGAAAAAAAATACGCCAAAATTAATGATTAACGTTTTGCGGCAGTGTTCCATAGTGGCATAACAATTAAAGTCCTTGACTGTATGTGTACGGCGCAGTGGGCTCACCGGATCTGCGCAGCGGGCTGTTGTTGGTGGGCGACACCTGCCACAGCGAGGGCGGCGGCGAGCTGCCCGACGCGCTGCGGCGCCGCGTCGTCGGCGTGCCCGTCGCGAACTGCACCTGCCGCCGCCAACCATTACTACTGCGCCGGGACGGGCCCGCGGCCTCTACTCATGGGGGCCTAAAGGGCCCCATATACGGCACGATCCGTCGTTACGATCAATCTGAATCGATATCGTGACGATTCATATTTCGATTGAAATTTGGATGCGATATTACCACACACGTCCAATCCATCGCTCGATTTCAGTCTAAACCGACGGATCGTACCGTATATGGGGCCCCATAAGCTTTGGTCTGCTGATCGCAACGCACAACAAAGCTTTATCCATGTAGAGATCAAAAATGTCGTTGGCCCTATTTTGAGAGCCTTTCACCCAAATCGTAGATGCGCTTGTAAAGTTACATGAGATAGGGAGCTGCCGTTATCCAACTTTTAGATTTACTAACACACTGAATTTAGATTCGCAATCACGCTCTCGAGCTAATTTTTAACTACGAGCTGCAATTCTCTACACGGAATTGATATAAAATTTAATCGGTTTGGCGTGTACGTTTTGGAGCAAACGCGGCTTGGCTGGCTACGGTGATTCACACTTGACATCATCATGAGTGTCAAATCATGAATTCCTGGTACTCAGAGTCCGAGAATTTAAAGTGTAGTATTTCCCATACAGATTATAATGTAGAGTATGTTCCACATCCTTCTACAACAGATAAAATGAAATCTGTATCACTCCATGACTCATACACATGTGAAATATAACTATCGTTAGTTATCCGGGAAAATGACCTCGCGGCTTTCACGCGTGCCGATAGAATAGGAAATTACTGCACTTACGTTATCTGTGTATCTATGCGTAAATATAAACATTAACTATGCAAATGATCTTGCACGAGGATAAACTTTGTAGTTAATAACAATAACTCGGGATAATACGTCGCGTAACTCTAGGGCGTAAATTAGGTTCCACGTGGAACTGTCCACACTATGGCTTTAATCATTATGATAGATGATGATGATGATATTGCAATAACACGTAACTAACAAATTTAATAAGTCGTCAATTTTACCTTACTGACGTACTTGCTAAGGTGTATATTGCACCATTCAATTTGTTCGTTACGCGGTATTGCAGTATAACCATCGTAGTGGGATTCACATAGGAAATGTATATGTGTTTATAATCAACGAAGGCGCGCCCCAGTAGGTACTTTATTTTACGTAAAAACGTTTATCTAGGCCATATAAATGCATAATGTTAAGTTGCGGAAACCAATTCTATAATATTAAAAAAAAAGTGTAAAATAAAACCATGATCCGGGTCCGAAAATCGAGGCACGTTTTAAAGGATAGCATTCACAAACTCACAGCTGACATAAGATTCGTTCGTTCCAAACCTACCATTCGACCAGATTCACGAAGTAGAGTAAAACAGGAAACATCTGATATTGGCATCCAAAATACCAATTATTATGGGATTATCACCCCTATTAATAAAGGTCATGGCCCCAATAATCAGGAGGGTTCAATAGGACTATTTAGATGTTTACAGTTAAACACAACTGATATGGCTTACTGATGTACCTGCGCAGATGACAAAATTTCGAAGCGCGGGAACCAATCAGCATCACAGGGCGCAACCCGTGGAGCGTTGCGCGTCTGTATTCTGTTTTATTATTGGTTATTAGTGACGTCTTTCAGTCAGCCGTGAGTGAGATGGAAAAAATAGATGCAATTTAATTTGCTCCTTACAACTATTACGTAGTACAAGTCCGATTGTGGCTTTTAATCGTGCTTTCGGAAATCATCGGAATCGTTGTTCCTGTCTGCGCGAACGAAGATTCACGACACGCCATATAAATTGTGTTCTACTGTACCCTAGTTCTACTAGGAGTCTTGCACGGCAGTCTCATGAGAGTAGGAAGGCTGTATAACTCACGGTGGGCGGCGAGAGCGAGCCGATGGGGTTGCCCTGCTGGCGCGAGTGGTTGGAGCGCAGCATGGCGATGGGCTGCGAGCGCTGGATGCCCGCGCCCGCCGGCGCCAAGCCGCTCTGCAATAACACAACAAACACATCACTTCTACTCCATACCATCTGACTGGTCTTATTTATTTAACACTTTTACAACCTCAAAATGCTCCCTTTTCGCCTAAAATTACAATTTTAACATAAAAAAACTATCCATTATGTAAAATCAGGAAAATATTATGCAAAATGTGGTCTCTAGTTGCTTTATTCACCAGAAAACGGCAGTTTTAGCCAAAAATTTACATTGCCATTCCATCGTGCTTTAACCTTTTGCACGCCACAGTCTGCTCTGACGGACAAATGAAAGTCGTGCCACAGCCGAACTCATACGAAACAAAGTCTCTTTTAAAGGTTAAAATGTAAATTGCATAGCATAGCAAACATGTTCGGCGTGTGAGTGACACATTTTGTATTTGATGTAAGTCGTTAAATAGAATAAACGGCGGCGTCTAAACTTACAAAATTGCAGTGAATGTGTAAGATACGGAAGCGCTGTCCTGTCTTACCTACTCTATGAAATATGGCAAGTTATAAGACTTCATAATACGACCCAAATTGCAAATGGACTTCAGCGCCCACTTACCACCATTCTACTCTAAAAGATTCGCTCTCGGCAACACGTGACAATTTGTTTTTTTTTTAAATATAAATATAGAATAACATTACTTAATAAATTACGTAACTCTTTAGTGGACGCGCAAGGACGGCCGTAACTTCGCGCACTAGTTTATTATGTCATTACTATAATTAAGTCAGTCGCGAGACATCCAATGCTAAACATTAACCTTTAACTTATGAGATAAAATCACAAAAAAATTAATTGGCATTATAATTTAATGAATTATATTTTGTTATGGTTGGCTGGTGCTTGTATGTAGGTTTAGTTTGCGTTCCGGTAGCATTGGTAATAAGTATCACTACAAACAAGCAAGTTAATGCGAGTGCAAGCGCCCTTTCATTAATTTGTTTTGCGCGATAATGTCAAAGATAAATAAAAGCGAGCGCAAATGGCAAGGGTAACGGCACGAGAAAGGTTTGCGACCCGGGCCTAATTAGTGCAAAGGTTAAAGGTCTAGATTGAGGGGCCCAAGACAACTAGGGAATGGGTGAACGTCGAGCGAGCCAATCGCTACACGATCTTCATGTAGGACTTTAATAAGTATAATCAAGCTTCAATTTTGAATGTGCTTTTCGATTTCTCGGTTACGGCTGTATCTCGACGAGCAGTCGGCGGCGGCCCATTTTCTTGGGGCTTGGCGTATAAGTAACTAGTTTCTGGCAACCAGCACGTTCGTTTGCCTCCCTATCTTATAAGAAAAGGGGACAATTTCACACAATTTGACCTAGTCCCTAACTAAGCTCTAGGTTTGTACAATGGGTACTAGATAGTGATAAACATATATGAAGAAATACATACTGAAGATATAGAAAACATACAAACTAAGAGTCAGGAACCAGGGCTCGCGCTCATCACACACATATCTGCCCTGCACGGGACTTGAACCCGGGGCTGCTAGGTTCTTCGGCAGGGTCACTCCTAGGCTAACGTGTCATCAAAAGCGAATAATAATAAGTATAAGGTAAAGTGGTTACGGTGGCGGCGGGCGCGTCCCGGGCGTCGCGGGGGTCGCGGGGGTCGCGGGGGTCGCGGGCGTCGGCGGGCGCGGGCTCGGCGGCGAGCGGCAGGCTGCGCGGGCGCGGCGCCGCCTCGGAGCCCGACGACGCGCCCGAGCACTCCGCCGACCCGCTCTCCGTCGCCTCCACCACCACGAAGTCGTCCCACGTCGTGTCCGACGACGACGCTGCACACACACAACCGACTCATCAGAAACACCACTTTATATTTACCTATACCTCGGTCAATCTAAGATGATCCCTCTGACAGTTCATATAAACACGCTTACACTTCATTTGTTTTAAGTATTGATAAATATTTTGATACAAACCTCAACATCATCGCATGGTGATGTTTAGTAAATTAAATGATCGATTAAATCTTTTAAGGATAGTAAGTGTTTGCAATTACAAGGTGCAGCTGTCACAGGAATCATGATACAATGAATACTTGACCCATGTATAGTAATAAACTCAACTTTAAGCTCGTACAATGGGTAACTATAGTCCGACATCCCGCGGAGCGACAGACGTTAAGGAAAGAGAGGCTATATCGGACCTCTATGGTACCAACGACGTCTAACAACATAGAAAACATTTAAAAAATAATGCTATTAAAAGACGAATGTAAATTTACTTCCAAAAGTGACAAATGACATACTTTTTGCTACCGCAATTATTAAGGGTAACAATAACTTACATATAAAATTACATACATTTTTTTGTGCATTTACGTCGTCTTTGCAATAAAAGTGCGATATATCGTAATTATTTGCTGTCAAATATCTATGGAACAGGAAACTAAAGTTTAGGGTTACATTAATGTTTATTTCAGTAACGGAGGTAATTTATATTAATACTAATTCATAATAAACGTGTGGTGAATGTAATCACTAACGCATTAGCGAATGAAAACAAGACCGAGCGTTATATTCGACATGAGTTAAGAATAACATTTGAGCGCGTGTCTTGTATCAAATTGTTGTTTTTACTGGGTAGGGCTGCAACGCTTGCAACACATAATACTGGGTGACAGGGTATTCGATACAATCCTTGTAAGGAGGCATAGTAGAGCTCATTTGGAGCAAATTAGATTATGCAGTACCCTGGCCGAAAATTATTAGTTTCTGAGATATTTGTTAA
Source organism: Acleris cristana (assembly GCA_948252455.1). Lineage (NCBI taxonomy): Eukaryota > Metazoa > Arthropoda > Insecta > Lepidoptera > Tortricidae > Acleris > Acleris cristana. The sequence goes on along the minus strand of OX411782.1, from coordinate 11,130,493 downwards.
TTTTAATCTGAATTTCGGCGATTTACCCTTACGTCCATGTCACGAATAATCCTTAATGTCATGTTTTATACAGAAACTAATAATATTCGGACAGGGTACTCTACATGACCTAATTTGCTCCAAATGAGCTCTACTATGCCTCCATAAAAGGAGTGTATCGAATATCCATTTACTCTGTATAAACAATAAATTAGATATGGTCGGTCAAGGCGGTTACGATCTTTGAGGTTTATTTAGTATCGAAACTGGCATATTTTTTAACAATTTCACTAAGACAATCAGTAAACATGTTTTCGTTATAAAAAAAAGTCAATTGGCTACTTGTAGTATTACTACATAGTTATAAGATTGTCGCAGCACACGTGTGTACAGAAACTGTTGTTTCAAACAATTAACAAATGATAGGTACATACACTTAATTGTCGTAATTTTTAATTGTTAAACATAATTAGCAAATATACCGTTATAATGGCGAATAGCGACATTAACCTTTTCAGTCTGTATGACGCCGATTTAAAGTCATAGTTAGATCTACAACTTAAGTAGGGGTTTTAGGTAGGTATAAGCAAGAGGATGGGTTAAAAGTACGTTTTCTTTTTGATTCAAACGTCATTTTGAAGGTTATAAATCCAACTAGTGTACTGGCGTGCATTGTTAGTCAATAAATTTGCGCTATTTTTTAACTAACAATCGTGTAGCAGATCACCTTGACCGAAGACGCGAAAAATGAATTTAAAATGGAATTAAATTGTCTTACTCTTTGGCGATGTATGACTCACGGACTAATGAGCGATATATGGCGGCCGTATACTGACAAGCACAAATAGCAAAATTGTTTTCTAAAATTCAACACAACAAAGTTGGCAGAGGTTTTAAAACGATAACTTATAGGTATAAACATGGCTCGGTATAAACGGCGTTTCAACATTAATGCTCCACGCGACTAAATTGTGTATAAAACAATAAATAGCGCTGACAAAGCGCAGGTCACCTTCTAACAATTGATCACGAGCCAAACAAACGGTGAAGTAATCTGCAAGGAGCCGCGGTGCTCCGTGGCCGCGTATGCTAATGAGACCTGCCGATCTATTGGCAACAACGACAATCACTACAATCAGCCATTGAAGGAGAACTTGAGCTGTCATAATATACATATTATTTAGTCTTATCACTTTATTAGTGCATTTACTAAATGAAGAAGTGTCGTAAATCATTATAAGTAGGTAAGTTGTTTGTTTTGTTATTTGCGAGGATGCAAGCCGGGTTCATACTCTACTGACCTAAGCAGCTCCCGGCGTATAAGGGCACATAATTAAGATAGACTTGTTGCTATAACTTAATGGCAATTATAATTTCAAACAGATCCCAATGTTTAAGAAAAATAAGATTATATATTAAATTTGTGTTTTTTTTTGGACAAAAGGGGCAAAGGTCAACTCGGCTGTGAGAACGAGCCAAAGGCTGTCCGCCGCAGACGTAATTGACATACCGCATTAAGGATTATACTTGGCTAACTAGAATTAACTAGAAAGTAATTAAATCAATCCTTAGGTCTTATTTCATTACATTAGTCAAAATAAGCACGGTTGAATCCTAATTAGTAATAAAGCACAACAATTACCAATTAAAAAGAAACTGCAACTTTGTAATGTAAAATAATCAAAATGTAAGTACCTACCGAGCAATCGGTTAATGGGCAATTAGTTAGTTATAATGACAAAATTCGCAAGAGTTATGACCGTAATGTATTGATGTTTACGCAGCTTTGAATGCAGCAATACTCCATATTTTGAATCGTTTATATTAAACTGCCATATACTGAGATCCGGTGTTACCAAACCGACGCACACCTGCGGTTGTGTGATGCTTCAAATAAACACAAAAGCTAACTATTGCGTTAACAATAACAAACTACTATACTCCATTTGTTTAGGTACTTAACTAAAGTAAACAGAAATACCAGGTGATATAGTTCATCAGCCAGTAGAAGCAGAGCATACTTCAAAGACTGAAAAAACAGTTTTGATGGGTGTTCAAAGGAGCCACGTGGTTCGGTTTGTTTAGTTAATTAGTTAACAAAGGATATCATCTCGATAAGTTCCCTGGTTAACAGTAACATCCTCCGTGGAGCGTGAAGAGCTAAGTGAACGTGTGGAACAGTATGTTGTGGTCGTTACCGGACGAGGTGGGCCTCTTGGTGTGTGCGGCGGCGAGCGTGTGCAGCACGGGCGGCGGCGCGGGCTGCGGCGCGCGCGGCGCCGGCGGCGTGCGGCCCGCGCTTCCAGCACCTGGCCCTGCTGGACCAACCCACAAGCTTAACATTGACTTTAACACAGTATCTTAAACCTAGGCTCGTAATCGCCTCCTTCTGTATTGACATCAGGCAGCCGGGTGCAAACTTTACCTTTACCAGATATTTTCCAATTTATTTAACCTAAAAGTGTAAACTAGTAAACCGTGCCCCTCTTCGTTGGAGTCGTGACAATGATCATTCGGGCATGAAACTGTTAAATTTAGCTTAGACGTAAAGATTTCATGCTGCCAGTCTAGCGGGTTCATGGTTGTTTACACTTTTGGCAAAACTGAGAACATCAGGTGGGTATACAAAGTACCAGTACTTAGGACTAAATTCCAGGAATTTGAGTCTATATGGTTCTTTTAAGACCAGCGTTGCTTATTCTAGACGAATATCTAATCATACGGCTTTGCAAATTATTTGAATCAAGGCTCAAAAACGACACATGCATCATTTTTATCGTTTCTCAATTAACATAACACTTGAGAATGCAATCGGTAGGTCAGTGGTAGACGCTTTCACGGTTTGCACCCTTCGACACATTTATTTGCAATCAAAACAAGTTAAAAAGGAAATGCATAATTTAAAAAAAATCGTCTCAGTGTTATTGACAATAATACATTTTGAACTTGAATGAACTACATTTTCGCGACTGAATTTTAGTAAAAAAAAAAAACGATATAGGTACCTACATGATTAAAACAAAATGGTATGTGAATCAAATGAAACTAATGCACAACTTAAAGAAACAGCCAGAATGACAATCAAGCAAAACGCGTCATAAAGACCTTGGCTTTAGACTTAACATCGAAACATGCTAACTATAACGTACTTTGTTAAAATAATTTCATCACAGTTATGAAGTGAATCGACTCCATATACTTTATTAGCACCAGTGGCATTTATAAATGCAATGACGTTACCCAGATATGATAGGATCGATAGTCGTGAGCTCACGTCAAAACAATTCATCAAAACCGCGCCCCGTGCACAAACAGAAGAAAGCTGATTAGTGGCAGACAATGTTATGTACCCTGGTCCTCCAAAGACTCTTCTAGGTAAATCTCGGGACCGACTGGGCCTTCTACATCGCTCTCCAATATGTCAGGCAGATCCGAATCCAGACCTGAACAATATTCACACACGTCACTATCCGGATTAATATTGATAACGTGCAGTTTTACCAGTAAGATTTGTCATAAAGTATGATAACTTGATAAGCTTACACATCCGCTCCAGGGTGTTTATCTACAAGTGCACTGAGCAATTGATTAAGGAATGAAACTGAATCGTGAAGAATGGATAAAATGAAAATTAAATGTACCAATATAAAAAAGCCAACAATATCATACAATCTGTCTATACCTGGTGTGGTCACAAGATTTGAGACAAACTTTTACTTTAAAAAAATAAAACAATAATTTAATAATAGCTGTCTAGTTCTTTTTCAATTTTGAATTTGGAATGTTTGTGTTCTATTTGTATTTACGAGTATTTAAAGTATTTCAATTAATTTTCTTGTGATGGCGGGACCAAAAGAATTACGAGCGACTGTCATTTCGCAACATACGGCGGAAAAAAAAACCAAAGGTGATTTTCCGTGTCTTAAAATGTTTTGGGATTAGCCGCAACTTTATATAATACATTATAAACCGTTACAAGGAGACTGATTCTCTGAAAGATCGCCAAAGGAGTGGTCATCCGCGGTCTGTAAGGACGATTGCGAACATCAAAATAATCAGAGAGCGACTTCGCCGAAATTCATGTCGCACCCAGAAGAAAATCGCTCTGCAGACGAACATTTCGCGTGTTGCGGTAAACAAAATACTGAAATACAAACTCAAGGTAAAGGCTTACAATCGTAGGAAAGTTCACTTCCTTAATGATCGTCTTCGTAAATTACGACGCGAACGTTGTCCAAAGCTGGTTAAGAGACGCAATGCGAAAAAAAAAACTTCACCGATGAAAAAATCTTCACGTTAGAAGAAAAGTTCAACCAACAAAACAATAAAGTTTATGCCAAAAGCAGCAAAGATGTTCCAGCTCCAGCACGAAATGTATCGCGTTCCCATCATCCAGCGAGTGTGATGGAATGGTGGGTTTTGTATGAAGGTGTCACGCCACTCCATTTTTGCCAACAAGGCGACAAGGATCTCGAAGAATAGAGGCTGTCATTTTGAGTAATAATGGCTTGCAGTTATTGGTTAATGTATACCTACTTATTATAATCTAAAAAAAACCGTCTCAAAACTTATGAACACACGAGGTAGGTATAATGTTAGGAATCGAAAGCGAAACAATGAAACGAGTTTCGATTATACCTAGGTCAATGCAGACTGATCCCTGAGAGACAGCTTATACAAACACTTATTAAATTTGTTTCTTTGACTTTTTATAAATACTACATTTTTACACAAGGCGTGCGACGTCGTTCAGTTATTTAAACGATTAATCATTTTCTTTTATGCCTCGCTTCCTAGTTGTGTTAGAAATTGCGGACGTCGCAGAGATAATCCTACACTGACCCAATTAATTACTTGGATTCTGTTAATACCGTTTTTAATGATTCTGGTAAATAAAATCGGTGTCATTATTATATGGCATTTTTTATGCCTGATTTGCTTGGTATGATAGATATATGGACTCGTTAGTATAAGCATTAAGGCAGATTCTAGTGGTCACGTTTGACTGAATTTTAATTTGGCTTACTTGTGTAGGAGGTAGTTCGAGGCCGCTGGTGGAAGGGATGGTTGAAGAAGGCCTCGAAGGGCATGCGCTCGCGCGGGGAGCGGCGCAGCAGCCCGATCAGCAGGTTGCACAGCTCCGGGCTCGTGCCCGCCGGCATCCTGCGCGAAACAGGAGGAACTTTATACATACATACATACATTAAATCACGCCTGTTTCCCAGAGGGGTAGGCAGACTTCTTTCATAAACATAAAAGATATTAGTAACACAAAGCGTTTTCAATAGCAACTAGTAATAACAAGAAAAAGTGGCTGTCCATTGTTTGCGCTTTCTGTTATTTATGTCACATTAACATAAAACATGTTTTAACTAATATAGTAAAAACAAACAAATATTTGTAAATAAACGAAACCTTTAAGTAGGATCAACGTATGATGACCTTTCTTAGGTGAACACATAACTTACGTATTTGCCTATTTAAATTCACGCATCAGACCCGACCTTGATGGCGACGTTTGAGATAAGTTTATAAAAATAAACAAAAATAATATTGTACATTATAATTATTATAACCTTTGTTAACCTACGCTTCACTTTTATTGGCTTCTTAGAATTAACAACCTTAATACCAAACGACACATCCTAAAAATTAAAATAGTAATCGTTAGTCATAATATGACACAGGGCGTGCTAAATATTAGTTGCCATACGGAGTAACGTCAAGAATACGATTAGGATACAAAGCAGATAGCTCTTAATTGGACGCGCGGTTAATAAAGACGAATTTTAAATAAAATGCTTGTATTCACTAGCTCAATATACAGCAGTAGTAGAGTAGTCAAGCAGTTCCTTACTTAGGCTGAAGGTCGATGCTGTTTTCGTAGAAGGCTTTGAGCTCGTGCGGCGTGGTGGCCTGGAAAGGCGCCTTGCCCGTCAGGCACTGGTACACGATCGTACCCAGGCTCCACAGGTCCGCCTTCGCGTCGTACTTCAGCGACATTATCACTTCAGGTGCCTGAAGATAACATCTCGTCAATGAGCATCATTATGATCATATGTGAAGTAGTGTCACAGGTAGTGTCAAATAAACTGTAATTACCATGTACATAGGAGACCCGCAGAGTGTGACGGCCATGTTGCCTTCTTCAAGGAACCTCGCGAAACCGAAGTCAGCTGTTTGAAAGATAAAGCTCAAATTATCAATGAGGAGGTTTACATTTTATCCTACCGATAAAACTTTGTAAAGGTAGATTCTGAATAATACATGTTTATCAAAATCACATGACCAAGTAGGGGAAATTAGCAATTAGAAAAATGTGACATGTTTTTTGTAGGTACATTACTTACTTACACTTCAGTAGATATCGTATCTCAAGTATCATGACAGATCACGTAATTATTTTAACGAATACTTGTATTCATGATAAGGAACGTTGAAAGTGGAGCACAATGTAAAAGACCTGCCAGATTGCTGCATGCGAACAAAATCGTTTCGCAAACATACCAACTCATAAAATAACAGTTACATGAACAAAAAAGCTATTTAACGAACATCAAATAAGCATCCTATCCTGGGAAAATGCAGGATTTAAGACAGTAGATAAAATAGAGCTTTTGTTTGACCTGAGGTTAATTGATCGTTCGGTTGTCTTTGTTCTCATTATGTCGACAACGATCCACATTGACCACAGAACCGTGACTAGTTTTTTCTGTTTTAAACCCTCGACGTATCGAGTGATACATATTCCACACGACTGAAAAATCAGCTTATCAAACTATTCCAGTAAATTTCAGCGGACATAGATTTCGAATGCTCACATTAGGTTTGGCCAAGTCACTCTTGCTCAATAGTATAGTCGGCAAACAAAGTTTATCTAAAACAATTAGCTTGTTGGACAAACGTGTAAGCAATTACCAATTTTAAGTGTAATTTCGGAAGGATGCGGTGTACGAGGCGGAGCCACGCTGTGTGTCAGCAGGATGTTCTGCGGCTTGAGGTCGCGGTGCACGATGCCCTTAGCATGGATGGCGCGCATGGCTTCGGCCAGCTGCCGCAGGAACAGCCGGATGGTGCCCTCGCTCAGCAGACGGTTCGCCTGCAGGTAGTCCGCCAGGTCGCCCCCGTTGCAATACTGAAACACGGAACCTCACTTACACCTCCATACCTAAATCCCGCGACATTCAAAATAAAAATATGTATAATAATAAGCGACGAGTAGCGACACTCGACTCGATATACAGGATCGCATTTCTGCTGGATACGGTCAAAACAAAAGTCAATGGTGAACGCTGCATATTTAAATGAAATCGGTAATTCGGTATTCGTGGCAATACGCTTTGTAATAAAACTTTTATGAGCCATTATTGTAGCGTGATTAGAATAATAATTATCAAATAGCTTAAAAGTCATTACGTCAGTTACTAAATAAGAGTAAGCAAAGTGTGGTCATTCTATTCGTAGCATTCTGGTCGTACACATGCAGTTCGGTAAACGCAGTGAATTAATAGCGAGCCGGTTTCTACTAAAGGTGTTAAATAGGCAGTGTCGTGAAAGTCATAAAAAAAGTAATTCCTGATAACTCTGACAGTGTCAGACTGAATAGGTAAAAACAAGAATCCTACAATTTCTGTTTCTTAGAAGTGATAACGAGACCGGTAAGATCAGTCCTACCACGTGGAAATTCAAATAACGACAGACCGTACGAAATAATACCGATATTTGAATGGGATACCTATATTAAATTATCATATACAATACAACCGTGACCTAAGATGACATAAAACAATAGTTTAAATCGCGTCGAACATAACAATTAGCAACTGGCGCTCGCGGTGACGCGCTTTTCCTTTTTGATACGCGCTATCGGGAAACGATCGTTTCGACATTAAACATCACGTTCATCTACTTTCAGGTGTTTCTGAAACTTGCTAGTGTACAATAGTAAACACATACGCAGGCGCGCCGTTATCAGGCCTGATTCGCGATAAGCTTCGCGATGGCAGTGGTGTTCTTATCAATGTGATAATAGTTATAAGTGTCAGTGAGCTATGCGCCCTGTGCCCCGCTGGTGCTTGTGCCGCTTCAGGGAACAATCCTGAATTCAACCGCCTCTCTGTAGTGATTGTTTCGAGTGACCATGAAACCGAAACACATTCACCTTTGGTTTCTTGTGCTTGTTGCGTAAGTATTCTCCTTCTACATTGTTTCTAATTAAATAGAATAAATCAATACATTACTTCATTATCAGTGTAACAAGAATGACTCATTAATGGATTAATACCTGTACAGCCACAAGTTGCTATCTGTTTCCTTAACATTCCGTAATAAAGATGCGAAATGTATCAATTCATCATCATCATCAGTATCTCTTACCAACGAACTATTATAGCTGCTTAAAAATAAACTCATGGAGTAGGTACTCAAAGTAATGGTATACCTATTGCACTTCAGTTACTGGTGACCAAGTGTTTTAAACGATATTAATAGTTAAGACAACGATCGTTTTGCTGATGATAATATACATATTTAATTTGATGTTAGTATTTATTAAATTTACAAAGTCGACGAGCCACGTGTCGTTTAATTAAGGCCAGGGTTTCGTTTCTATTCTCCACAATACCTACATCAAACCACAAGTTTCATTTCATTGCATACTTCAACATGTAACATTAAGATATGACAAGGATTCAATTTAACCTTAAAGTGCTTAAAAATACTTTTAATAATCTATCGAAGCGTCAGCTATCTTATCCTTTGTAACATAACATAAAGCGTTATCAGCTATACATGCTAATGAATAAGCAGGTGTATTCGTACGCCTACTTTGAAATTTATAATATTTTATGGTCAAGTCTTTTGTTAATGACTAATTTGGAGCGACACTTTAATTAAGTGCAATAAGTATCAGCAATACCTAAGCATAAACCATAGCAAATGCAGACTCTCGAGATCACTGTCCCAGTTATGCCCTTGTGGCTATCGCGATTTTTATCTGTTGCCTTTAACAATTTTGCCGCAACTCTTTGCGATAAAGCGACGTTCGATAGAGTCACGTCACGTGTAAACGGTTATTTACGTGTTTATTTCAGGTGCGGCGCTGCAGCAGCCCAGAGCGCGGACGAGTTGCAGATACCAGAAGAGAATGATAATAAATTCCCTCCATATAATCACGCCGATACCGATAGCATCATCGAGGGCAGCGGTGACGGCATTATTGATACGACCACTGACTCAAGTCCACTGCCACAAATAGAAGCAATCAATCCGACAAACCAAATAATCGAAGACACCAATACAACTCCCAAAGGAAATATACCATGTCCGACACCTTGCGTATGTCATGTAGAGGGAGAGGCAAACTTATTCACAGTAGATTGTGCAGGTTATAATTTGACGGAATTCCCTTCGCCTATAGATGAAAATACAAGCACGTTAAATTTAAAAAATAATAAGATAACAGAAATCCCAAAAAGTATTTCAACTCTGAAAAACTTGAAAGTACTAGATGCAGAAAATAACCAAATAATGGAACTTTTACCCGGAGTAAGTACATATGTATAGTTACCGAAAAGCGATACCGAAAGTGGACCTACAATACCTACCTCTTAAAATCGAGTTCTCTACAATATTAAACGATACTTTTTTTTTTCAGTCCGTCAGCGAATTACCTGAGCTTACTACTTTGAAACTAGCAAACAATCGTTTAATAGAATATCCAAACGACCTAAAGAACATTCTTGTTTCATCAAAATTAGAAGAAATTGATTTAGGAGGAAACGACATCAGAACGGTAATTAAAAGTTTTACTAGGTATTTTTACTTCTCATCTTAACTTACTATTACTACAATAATAGATGTGTGGGTGAGAGCCGAATGACAATATTGTCGAATATTTTCATGGGTTGGCGTGGATGGCATGAGGGATGGTGCAATCGTGAAGCGCATATGCACCTATTTTACAAATTTTGATTTCATCTAAACTGCACGGATTAGACTGGCAATAAAGATTGCAGAAGTTGATTTCTGTCTTACTTTAACTTCAGTTCTAGGTAGAGCAAGATGTACTATTTTGCGTCTTTTTCTAACTTAAAAGTTAGAGAGCAGAGAGAGCAGTCAATTTCTGCAATTATTATTGCTAGTCTACCTCGCTTTGAACTCTATTTCTTCGTAATTTCTATTCTATACGCAAACTCAACCGTTCCCCGAAAGTTTGGGAGTGTGTGTGTAGGTAATATGCGTGTGAGTGACTTTGTAGGTTTATTAATCCTATACACTGAAACGGCTAGGATTTGGAACGGAGACAGCATATACCCTGAACCAACACAGGCTGCATTTATCCCGAAATAAAAAACCATGCCCGAGGTGTACCGAATTACTAATTTTACGCGGATGAAGTCGCGGGCACAAGCTAGTTTAATATACATCTCTAAAATTTGCAGCAAGCCTCGATATTGCAATGTCGATTTGAATAGTTACCAACACAACAACTTTCTAATAAAATAGTAATAACCAGTTAAATAAATTTATTTACAGAAGGTGAATCCAGAAACATTTTCCAATTTCAAGTCTCTTCGTAAATTGACACTGCCAAGGATTGCAAGTACAAAGGAAATAAATCAAGAGATTTGTACCAATCTTAAAGAAACCCTTGAACAGCTATGCACCGAGACGTGTAAGGAGGATTCATTCGAGTGTGAGCATATACCAAGACCTGAAGAGGAATTAATAAGCGCCGAGGCTAAGTTACCCGGCGTAATAACAGTTTCTGATAATGAAGACAGTATTGATCGGCAAATAGACGTAAACGCGACAAGGAATGATGATAATAATGTTGAGTCAGGAACAGAGGAACCACTATTGGGCGGAAACGAACCCTCTAATCAAACCAACAACGAGAGTGTTATAGCTGCAATGAATTTTTCCCTGCGTACGGCTGTAAATAATGCAGCTCCGGAACCCGGAAATGCTCAGACGGAAAAACCATCAGAAAATGCTAATCAAGAAGCTGGTCATACGAACGGGCAAGACGTAAAGATTGGAGCAACAACTTCCAATACAAAAACTGGAGGAGTAGATAAAAGTATTATTGGCATGATCGTTGCAGGTATGGTTGTGGTAGTAGCGGCAGTAGCCATTAAGAAGAACTGGAGTTCTATCAAAAAACGTTTTAGTTCAACTCCAAGAGCTGCAAATGAGCGTGTCGCTAACGGGAATGGGTCAGCACCCGAGGAAGTTCCATTACAGGACAAATCACCCGTCTAAGTTAATAACTCCTGTATTATGTATATTTCTAATGTAATGAAAAGGGGGCCTATCGGATACACTTCTTTGTAATATATATACTTACTTTGATATGAATGGTTTCGATCTGAATGTTGTAGCATTATTTATTGGAAAAAGTAAATAAGTGTTTAAATAGTTTAAGTGTTAAGGATTACGTATTTTTAATGTAAATAAAAAAAGAATAGTCATTGAATAACTGCATCTTTGTATTTTCACAAGAAGCGTCTCAATAATAAATTTAATTTTTATTTAATCTGTTGTTTTAACATTTTGTTAACGAATGAAAGGATAACATTGGTTGACATTATTACAAGGATGTCAATATGAGGACATGATATGAAACACAATAAAAACATTGCTATTTCATCGATGTCAAAGGTATCTTTTTAGGTTTCCATAGAAATAGAAGTCTAGACATAGGTACTAGATCCATACGAAACAGTAAATTATAATCATAACTATCTGAGTTATGCTTGGTCTAATTACACTTTACAATAGATTTTGCCAATTTTCTATTCCAAATTCCAAATAACTCCCAGTCCCAGTCACATAAAAACGGGATTGGTTTTCCCATGTTCATTGTAAGAGCAAGTCGATGCCAGACTCGGTAAATGAATCAATAGTAGGTACCTATTTACGAAAGTAATTACCGGCACTTTGAATAGCTTTTAACCCGCATTTTGTTTTAGAGTTCATTTTTTGATTATTTGGTTATTTTTTATTTAATGAAAAAAAATACAATTCAACATCTATTGTCAGATCACAAATCGTGATGCTATAAAAAGAACTTGAACCAAGATGTTTTTGTTATTTACGATATCTTAAGAGGATTGTGAAGCTGAATTTCCATACAAAATGCGATAATGTTTCGCTCCCTTAAATCTTAGATTTAGATTTAAAAAAATAATGCTGTAGATGTTATGATGAAAAATTAGGTCCGTATGTCTTCTTTTCCAAGAAAATATTTCTCGGAAAGTCACAATAAGAAAACCGCACAATCGTTAAGTTTTTTACCTAGTCATTAAATACAACATTTTCAAAAATCGTGGAAATCAGACTTGATTTAGGGTTTAGGGGGTGAGAAACGTTATCGCCCGGAACTAAATATGTATGGATTTTTTTTGACAGCTACGCGATTTAACCGTCACTTTAAGTCCCAGATAGACGTGCATATGCGTACTTAAAGCTCGACGACCTTTTTCGTCTGTGTTTACCTTTAGAAGTTCGCGTACTTAGGGTGACACACGGGCGAGTAAGGTCGCCGAGCCATCTGTACGGCGTACTTACTCGCACGTCTGTCTGGGACTTTACAAACCTCTTAAGTAGATATAGTATCCGCACCGCGCTAAGGACAAGTCGTAATGTAAAAATTCACTACGACTTGTCCTTAGCGCGGTGCGGATACTATACAATGTTTTTTATACCATAAACGTTTAATGATAGTCATCATAATTGAGCAAATTAACTTAGCAGTGTGGCGATAGCCCATATCAGTTTTGGGCACATACACTTTCATTAAAACAACAAATAACAAATTGTGACTCACGTTATTCACCATTTACATTCATGTAAACATGTTTTTAGTTTAACCGCTACTGTGCGTATTTATGGCAAATTCTGGTTTTAACCTACCAACAATGTTCTGTACAAAAGCATTGTTTTAATACGAGCAGGACAACCTGAACCTAAAAATATAAACAAAAGCATAGTAAGGCATAGGGTGGATAAGGTTTAGTTTTGTGAAAGAGGCGGATATGGCTGCTCGCCTGACCCACAAGCAACGAGGTGCCGTTAGCCGGCTGTTCTGCACGATAACCTTCTCTACGAACAATATGCCACAGGCAGTCGGCGTTGTCAGTGCGTTTCTTTCTTATCTTTCGAGACTTTTCATTTTATGTTTAATATTAACGCCGAGTTCGTTGACATGAGCGCAGGTCTCCGCCCCACGTACTTTTACTGCGCAATTTCAATGCACATCAGAGCATGCTATACGGGTATAGACCTGCGTCCGCCGCGCTGCGTCTTTTGATCAACGACACATGTGCTGACTCAAGTGCACTGCCCTGCCCTCGTTTCGCATCATACCGGTTTGGGATCGTCCTCGCTCGAGGCAAAATAGATAGTTTGTAGTGCCTATTTCATAAATATGTATCTAATTAGAGGCGTAGTGGTCTACCATCTGACTAATACGTATAATGAATGTTAATGTTTGTGAGAATGTATGTATGTGTCTGGAAGTTAACTTAAAGACATGTTGTGATTAAATCAAGCATAAAAGGCAAAAAAAAACAAATTGCTCTATTAGGTAGATAGGTAGGTACTTATTTTATGGTTATTTGATAAAACTTGGTCTTGCGATTGGTACATTACTTAACAAGGGCTGTAAAAGAAAGAAAGCCCGAAATCGCAGGTATTTAAGACCCGAGCCGTAGGCGAGGGTTGTAAATATGCGATAGAGGGCTTTCTTTTTTACTGCCCGTGATGAGTACACAATTTTACGTCTTCACCTGGCCACAATGCGAGTTTTACCGTGCGCGCAGCGTGCGATAAAACTCACATTATGGCCAGGTGTGACGTAAAATAGTTTATTGGTTATTGGCATAGAAAGCAAGAAGAATATAAATTGCATTTTTTGCATCTACGGGTAAGCATATACCAAATTTACAGTTATTAGTTTCTCTAGAACAGCTAAGGCATACAGACCGAAAGACGGATAGACTGACAGACACCGAGTCTTACCACAACTTCCTTTTGAACCGTTTGAGTACGGAACCCTAAAAGCTACTAGATTGTATTAGTAATGTATTATTGATGAATGCAGGTGCAGAATGTGCTGTTACAATAACCGTCACGGAGAGAACCTATCAATGAAGTAGGTTGGGTTTATAGCGCCATGTTGTCTTGAAAAGCAAGTTTTTCCTCGACAAGAGACAAAGAAAATACCGTAACCGTGTAGCGAGCTGTGAATATAAGTTTCATATGGCGATATGTCGCAGTTTTCTAACATGTTGAGAATGAATTTTATTAAAAATAAGCATTATGAGGTGAATTTTGTCTTATTTTTTTTTCAGCGATAGCGGCGTTAGCGGTAGCGAGTAATGTTCTTACAATTTAAATGCTAGAAAGTAAAATAGATTTAAGTAGGTAGGTACTTATACCGTTGTTGAAAATGTAGGTGTAAAAGTAAAAAAATATATTTTGATGTTAACTTCAGCATTCAGAACAGCAGACAAAACACTTAAATGTCATAATCAACACAAGAAAGTTTAATTATTTCAGTAAAACCGAAGAAGATAAATAAATAGTTTCACATATTTCAAAATGTCCGATATGGTTCCTAGCTTCCTAGCAAGTAGGTACCTAGGTTCTTTTTGCGTGCTTATTAAATACTGAAAGGTAATTATTTGGCAAATGTATATGAAAAGCACTAAAATAAGTTTTAAAGTCTGAATAAGTGTGATTACTGATTACTGTGATTACTTATTAAAAACTCCATTTTATTGTGTGCTTGTTCTATCTTTCTTCTTCTATCTCGGTCCCTCACTGCTGAGGATCGCGACCACAGGTTATGTTACGCCAGTCTGTGCGATTGTTCGATTGTTCTATCTTTAATCAGACAGAAACAAACATCTTGACCACAACGTAGGTATTCTGTCTTATAAACATATCGTACCCATTGAACATTCTGGCAATTGTTGAACATTAGCCGGTACCGGTATCGATAAAGAATAACATTCGGTTTGTGGTGAAAAGGCGAGTAGACCGACGTGTTCACGCACGAAGTAGCAATTTGAAATGATGAGATCATCAGGTTGATTAGACGGGTAGAAAGCCGTGGTTTCCGGTGGGTACCTATGTCACTTTCCAGCCAGCGGTGTGGCAGCTTACATACTAGCTTGGAGAAACTTGAAGCATTATTACTGTAGTGTTAATCTCCAGAGCAGCAAATGTCTTTTATACGACTTCCACGACGGACGTGTACCTACTAACTGAACTCGAAGCAACATTATTATGAAAGTTGAAACCATTCACTACAAATCGCTAGTTAGCCCAGCCCAGGGGCCAAGTTGGGCTGGTTCGTATACAAGTACGTCGTAAAGCTCATACATACGTGAGAATACCGAACGCTAAATATGAATTATGAATATATTATTGCACTACGAATATAAATATAGATACAATTTAACTTAGGTAGCCATAGCCGCCGCTGCCGGTGGTAAGGTCTCGGTAAAAAGTATCCTTTAATGTATGCGTGTGAGTGATCAATAACAAATATCCCAAACTTCTTCACAAACATTTTATATTGAACATTGTTATTCTAATCCAATGTAACAACTTGACCACTTAGTAAAACACGTGTATCAATAAATTACCTAGTCATGTCATATTTAATATCTGGTTGCCGAGATGAATAGTAAATTGCCCCACAAAGCCCTCAATATGTTCTCCAAGGCTCGGCCAGTTCGGCCACGTGCGAAGAGCGTAGGTACCGTATATTAATACGACCACGAGGTCAGAGCCTGACCGGGCCCGGCTTCTGTTAGTTACCGCCGTGATGATCGGAGCCAAAGCCGGACGGTGCGGACTGCGAACGTTGACAAAAAAAGCAACAAAAATGGATATAATTAAATGGCGCACACAACAGGAAAACTAAACTTCAAAAAATTATACCGCAAAGGTTAGCTTTTTAACGAGCGCAGGAGCGAAAGGAACAATAAATGAACATAATCTAAGCTCTGTTAATCATCGTACAGTTATCGCTAACTATAGAAAGGTGTTATATGTATGTTGATGATAATAAGTGGATTAAAATGTCAGAGTTGAACTTGTATGTACCATAGTCGCTCATAAATCGCACACGTGTATGCATTCGCTTCGCAACGAAGCCACGAGACACAGTCGCGCGGGCTTGCATCACCCGCCGACCACGCCTCTGCGCACTTACCGGCGATGATCGTAGACGAGCTTTGTCATCAGCTTTTGCGGTTAAATGTCTTGCACGTGGGCGTCTAACAATCAACAAAGACAAATTTGTTTTCTAGGAAAATAACATAAGTGTAACTATTAACATGTCTCCTAGTTTCTGATCTCCTTTAGGCAAAGAATTTGAAACGGTAGCAAACTAGCAAGGAACACAGAAAGTCACTTACGCTGAAGAAATCACCTACGCGCTCCAAAAACTAACTTCATTCATTTCAATGATCAGTAAAACGTTGGCAATTAGGGACCAGTCATGGTCGAGAGAAGCCATGGCGACTATCCGCGTTCCTCGCCCGAAAGGAGCTCGTGCCAATGAACTTTACTTGGCTTTGTGTAGCGTACCTACTGCGACGAGGCACTGGCTTCATTTTACGCAACAAAAACAAAACGTTCCGCCTCATTATAATTATACTTCTTGCCTAAAACTAAAACGTCATTAGCCTCAGTGGGACCATTTGGCTTCGCATGTTTGCCCTTGAATACGGGTATTAATAAAATTCGTTGTCGTGCTCCCACCTCGTCGGACTTGAGCAAATGTCAAACTAAAATAATCTGATTCAACTACGGCGTGTACTGCCAACCGCCGTATCTATCTCGAGCTACAAGCGCAGAACAGTCCATAGAAGTTTATGCTTACAAAACGTTGCAGGTTGAACTAGAAAAGTTAAAGAGCATTTTATTTATGCTATACTTAGGATTATTACCAGATAAACATTGTCACTATCAGGAAGCTTAAAGATATTTACAAAGTAAATAAACAATGTGAAGTTGTTTTTGTTTTTAACAGAGCCAGAGAAATTGACGTAATAAATTTAATCCGTCGTAGAAAATACGTGTGTATTTGCGCAATTATCGGTCATAGCCATATACGTTGCATAGGTAGCAAGTGCGCAATACGTGTTCCACGAGGAAGGCGCTCGTGGAGCCCTGCAGACAACGCGGCGCGCCGCTACTGTCGCCCAGCACACGAGTACTATAGTTTCATATCTCTCTTTGCGTTCATTAACCACAGAGATCACATACCCACGTTTTTAAACGAACCCATTAGCGCATAGCGATAGCAAGTAGTTTTAGATTATTTGATTTTAGAGGGCTTGACTTGAGCCATACCTATATATACGAAATACCTATATTAATGAAATTCAAATTTATAATTTAACCCGATGGCGCTTTGAGAATGTAAGAACAGTCGTGGTTATAAACTGGGATTCTCAATATCATATAATGTAGTAGTTTATCTTGATTGTGACCCACATTTTGTGTAGCTTACAGTTCTATACGTCCCGTTTAGATACAATTAAGTTATAAAAACATGAAATATTTCCGATTGCCGCAAATTGTAAATACTGTTTAATAATCTGTATGTACCACGTGTATTAACTTAAACTAACATGTGTTAATATACCTCTCACATTACATACATTTACCATTAAATCAATATTTGAGATAAGAGCTCGACGGTTTCCCTATAGCTAAAACTTTTGAAGAACCTATAACGATAAAGAGGTCAGTAGGGTGCATCATCGCTACCAGACTGATTTCCCTACATGTCATTTACATATATAGTGGTATCAGGGCGAGATAGGCATTCAGTTCCGTCAATGAGATAAGAACGGTGTGTTTTTATCATTAGACTAATCTTCACACGTTTATTCATATAACATATAACGCTCTATGCCCAGAATTCGGACCATTAAAATTCACGGTATGCAAAGGTGAAGTAAGACGTTTATTTATACTTATACAATTAAATGTATATTCCGCCGCCTTAATAGAATATAAAGTAGCCGGCTTCAACGTGCAAAACGAAACCACGTTTAAGTTTATTGGTGCGGTCGTCGTCCCCTTGACCTATTAGGTACCGAATTTAGTAACTGCGCAGTAGTCGCTCAAAGTTGTCGTGGCCGAGTCTCGAATAAGTGAAGAGTTTGGTTTTCAGTGCGTTATCTACACTAGACTAGGGTGGTACCTATCTAGATGTCGAAACTGCGACAAAGGAAGAGTATCGGCGGCGGCGCCGGCACACGCACCGGCGGCGTGCGACCTTGCTTCGGATCCGCGTACACTACACGCGTTGTGAACACGCGGAAGGCAACTATTATTACGTCGTGGTGATGATAAAATGAGAGCTCCATATTTAAAATTGAACAAAAACGACGTAACACGCCAATTACGCTCACATCTGTTTTTTTCAAGTAAATGCCAATATATTTTCATCTTACGTAGAG
This sequence comes from Acleris cristana, assembly GCA_948252455.1. NCBI lineage: Eukaryota > Metazoa > Arthropoda > Insecta > Lepidoptera > Tortricidae > Acleris > Acleris cristana. The sequence continues at coordinate 11,112,020 of OX411782.1, read as the reverse complement.
GAACATTTAGAAACGCTCAATAGTCGTAAACTTGTGTGTCACACATTTGGCAAAGAGACAATGTGTATTACAGATGCGTTTAAATTCTAAATATTTTAGATGCTTTATACCTAGTTTATTAGGTAGGTGGTTATTTAGACTGGTCACTCATTAATATTGAAATTAACTACAGTGCAAGAGGTCTTAAAAAACCATTCGGCTTCCGGGCAAAGTCGGCTCGACTAGCATATGAGCGAATGAGAGCGAGTAAGAGAGAAGTACAATTAGCAGCAAAAGTAAGTGGACAACCAAAGAGCTCCAACATTATCTATCCACGAATCTAATGTCAAGGTAATGGTAATAAATAAATAAATAATAAAGTAGCATGTGTAGATAATTTTGGAACTCTTCGACTGTCCACTTCTGCTAATGAGTGTTCAAACCCGAAAGACCCTTTAAGAGCTAATCCTTTGCGGATAAACAACAATTGGGATACACAAATTTTTGACAATTTATGGAATTTTAAAAACCATTTCGAGGAATAGGCTTCTCAAATCGATCCCTGTAGTTAGATTAAAAAATATGTTACAATGTATTAATTATAATAAAATTAAGAAATCACCTTCATTTGACCCCTAAATGCAGTCCAAATTGCGCTATATCTACCTCTTTTGTAAGTACAATTCAGGTATGTAGCTGACACCTAGGTTCGAAGACATCTGTTGTCGTGCCAAAAATTATTTGTTTTCAAATTGACTGTAATTCTTATGATGAAATTAATATATTAATGAGACCATTTCGCTTTTGAGTTGTGTGATGAATGTTAGTAATCTGTGTGGTAAGGTTTTCCAAGAGGTTCAAAACACGGCATCAACATTTATTGTAGAAACTCATGATTTTAAGTAGGTATGGAATTTCATATCAATAAATTTCATGTGATTCTGTTCAGTGAATCTACTTTAGAAACAAGTTCAGGCAGGAAGTGTTTAATTAATAAGGTATCGCGATTGTTTGTTTACATCATGTTTGAATGACGTTTGTCTATTATGTATGACTTTAAAAACAGTCGACCCATATAGTAAAAAAACGTCTTTCTAAATCTTAGAGGAATATAACCATTTTTCTAAATAGCTCCGCCATTTTTGCACAGTAATTTGGCGGGGTTAATTTTATTTGATAAATATTTTAAATAACAATAACACTTTTAATCATGAAATGCTTCAAATTAGATCCTTAGAAAAGGCTATTTCTTCAAATAAAAATGTAAAAGCAAGCAGTTATTTTTTTTGGTGTATCCCAATTGAATCGTTATGTCATAAGTTCATAACACAAGTATCTTTCCCCAAACCGCTTATTTGTCAAGCAATAAATAAGTGCTTTATAAAGATGTCATGTATTGTTGAGCCTTAACGACTACACTGACTAACAGTCAACAGTCAACTGGTTGATATTGGCCTGTTAGGTCATCGTATTATAACTCAGACTAGTAGTTTATCATATATAGATACAAAGGTTTCACTCATTTCTACACAGATTTTGGGCTGTTAGGCGGCATTGCGAACTTGGAACTGCAGATAAACTTTTAGTTTGTGGTGTGCCCTTAATGATGGCTAAGATATTAATGCTGGTGACCTCGCCAAATTAAAAACGAATCAAATTTAAAAATAACTCGTATGATTGTGTGACTAACCCTACATAGCACGTGTGCACCTGCACGGCATCGCGTGCACTTGCCTGCTTTATCTTAGTTTTCCGGAAAACCTCATGCCGACACTAACAGAGCCTAACCTATGTGTTACAAACTCTTTGTTGTAAAGACAGTGACTTACGTTTAAACTTGTATTTTTATGAAATTCTATTTTCTATGTCATTGTCACTCTAAAATAAATGGTGTATCGTTTTACATAGTTTTCCTGGCTTTACTTAATTTCCTAGTATTTTTTTCATCTGGCGACCGTTTTACAATATGGAAAAATTAAGGAAAGAAAGGACAGTAGCCCGGAGTCTATTTACGAAAGCCAAGAACGATTTTAACGCTAATTTAGAGTCGCACATTGATGAAGTCACCGCCGCCTTCAGTCGACTGCAGCTCAGAGCTGAAACATTGTTCAACGTGGACGAGCGTATAAAGGAACAATATCTGAGCGCAGAGGAAATGTCGGAGGAGGAATTTCTAGAGGATTGCCTGACTAGCGATAAGTATCAGTACGAATGGGAGCGCATGAAAGTTAAGTACGACAACGTTTCCCAGAAGGTTGTGCGCAGGAAAAGGTCAAGTGAATCCAACGGCAGCGACGTATCAAATAATACAGTAAAATCACAGCACGGATGTAACAGGTCAACATGCAGCTCGGCCTGTCAGTCGAGACGTTTCCGGCTCCCCAAAATTGAACTGCGCAAGTTCGACGGGAATATCAAAAACTGGATTGGTTTTTGGGGCCAGTTTAAGAAAATTGACAGCGATGAGAATATGGACGACGAGGATAAATTCCAATATTTATTTCAGTGCACTGTTCCAGATTCTCCAGCAAGAGAACTCGTCGATAGCTTTCCTCCATCGGGAGCTAATTATAAGAAAGCGATCGAACAGTTGAAGTCCAGGTTTGCTCGTGACGACTTACTCATCGAGATATATGTACGTGAGCTCCTCAATTTAGTATTTGCGCAAGCCAAAGGTAACACTTCCCATACTTTAGGCCACTTGTATGATAAACTAAATACGCAATTGCAAGCACTGCAGAGTTTAGGTGTCACTGTCGATAAATACGCCGCTTTACTTTTCCCTTTAGTTGAGTCCGCCTTGCCCGAATCTGTATTACGAGCTTGGGAGAGATCTCAAGTAGACGCAGAGAAGAGCGACGATCATCTGAACCGGCTTATGCAGTTCCTGAAACGTGAAGTGGAGTCAGAGGAACGAATCCAGCTCGCTCGCAGTGGAATAGCATCGGGTGACAGTTTGATTAGCTTTCCGACTCAACCCACCGCGGCATGCCTAGCGTCGACGGAAGATTCAGGTAAGAAGACTTGCTGTATTTGGTGTGAAAAGACATCGCATGGTAGTCTTGAATGTTATAAAGCGAACAAGATGTCATATGAAGGTAGGAGGGAGATGCTTACTAAAAAAGGGGGATGCTTTATTTGTTTGAAAACTGGGCATAATTCCAAAAAGTGCAAGAATTTTACAAAATGTCTAGTTTGTTCCAAACGTCATTCAGTATTGATGTGTCCCGACATTAAGATGTCAGATCGAGATATAAGCAAAAAAATTGACAAGTTTGGAACATCAAATTTAAATAGCAACGTTAACCAGAATAAGGCTAATACCACACTGTTGCAAACGTTTATAGTAAATATTATAAGCGATAAAAAATGCATTAAAGTACGGGCACTTATTGACACGGGTGCACAGAGGTCTTATATACGACGCGATATAATAGAATACTTGGATCTTAAGCCGGATGGCAAGGAAATTTTGTCACACTGTCTCTTTGGCGGCATCGAAACTAAAAAACAGGCGTTTCATTCTTACGAATTCCGTGTAGCGAGTGTGAATAACCAGTTTACTTGCAAAATGACCGCGCTTGACAAGTCCATTATCTGTGGGTATATTCCTCGTTTGAACATGAACCATGACTTGATTAATGAGTTGCAGAAACATAATATCACATTGAGCGACGTCGGCGAGGAGGCTGCGCCCAACATCGGATTGCTAATCGGTGCAGACAACGCAGGATTATTGCTCACTGAGAGTTTCATTGAACTCGGAAATAACGTTGTGGCTCTGAAAACTAAATTAGGTTGGACACTTCAAGGACCAGTAATGAACGCATGCAGTGTAATTACTAACATAGTATCAGCAAACTTACAATTAACACAACTTTGGGACTTAGAAACCCTTGGAATAAGGGACCCAGCAGAAGTTACAAGTAAGGCAAAGACAGACTCCATCATAATGGACCAGTTTAGAGAATCCATTAAAAATAACGACGAAGGACGATACGAGGTCAACTTACCGTGGAAACTAAACCATAGTGAGCTTCTTGATAACAAACACTTAGCCGAAAGAAGGTTGATGTCAACTACACAAAAACTCTTGAAGCTAAACGAATTTGATAACTATGGTGGAGTGTTCGATGACTGGTTGAATGCAGGCATAATCGAAGAGGTAGATAGCTCCGCAAAGCCTAAACACTACCTAGCACATCACGCTGTCATAAAGAACTCTAGTCTGACCACAAGAGTACGCCCCGTCTTTGACGCTTCAGCTCGAGACTCGAATGGAAATAGTCTTAACTCGTTCCTAGAAAAGGGTATAAACTGTCTTGAACTGATACCGAATTTACTTATAAAGTTTAGAAAACATGCAATTGGTATAACATCTGACATTAAAAAAGCATTTCTACAGATATCGTTGACAGAAGAAGATAGACAATATCTGTCATTCCTGTGGTGGAGGACTAATGAAAGGAAAGAGTTAATAACCTACCGTCATTGTCGTGTAGTGTTCGGCATAACTTCCAGTCCGTTTCTTTTGGGTGCGACTATTAATTACCATTTAAAAAAATATACCAAAGAATACAAAGATACAGCCGAACGCCTAAGGAACTCGTTCTATGTTGACAACTGCGTGACAAGCCTAGACACTGAGTCAGAAGCGCAGCTGTTTATACAGGAGGCGAAAAAGATAATGATGGATGCGAAGTTTGACTTACGAGGTTGGGTCACTGCCCCCGTGACCAACGAAGAGATGACTACACAGGATGATTGCTTGTCTGTACTCGGTCTAATGTGGGATCTTAAGAAGGATCAACTTTACTGCAATGTTAACTTCGTATCTGACATAGCTTTGAGGGAAAACATTACTAAAAGAAGTTTGCTTTCCATAACACAGAAAGTGTTTGATCCTGTCGGCTTGGTGAGCCCAGTGACGCTTGTACCCAAGCTTATAATTCAGAAGACTTGGAATTTGAAGCTGAATTGGGATAAGGAACTGCCAAACGACTTACAAGAGGAATACTTCGAATGGTCTAAGCATATTCACTTGCTTAATGAATGCCGGATTCCTCGTAGACTTACCTCTAATTCAATAAATGAATGTAATAACAGTCTTCATGTATTCAGTGATGCAAGCAAAGTATCATTCGCAGCAGCCATTTTCCTGAGAAGTGAACTTCAAGGGGAAGTTACTGTGCAATTGGTTCAAGCGAAGTCTCGAGTCGCACCAGTGCGTGAAGTCAGCATACCACGCCTAGAACTGATGGCAACATTAATAGCGACACGCCTCTACACCCAAGTCAAAGAAGCCTTGGATATGTCTAACTGTCAGGTTTTCTTCTGGACGGATGCTAGCGTTGCCTTTACATGGATAACTACTGAGGGAGACTGGAACATATTTGTGAAAAACAGAGTGAAAGAAATAAGACAACATACCAAAGTGGAAGATTGGCATCACTTACCAGGTACAATGAATCCTGCTGATTTACCATCAAGGGGCTGCAACGCCAAACACCTGCTTAAGAGTAAATGGTGGGAGGGACCTGTATGGCTAAAAGCAAAACAAAGTGAATGGCCTAAGTCTCAATTTGAAGTTAGAGAACAAGAAGTTTACAAAGAAAAGAGACAAATAGTACTTGTTAACAATACTACAGATATGAGTACGTTTCTATTTAAACTTACCTACTTCTCGAAATACACTAAGATAGTAAGAATGGTTGGATGGATAATGAGATTTGTATACAACTGCAAGAATACGAATAATAAACAAGAAGGTGAACTGAGTTGTGCAGAGTTTCAGAGCGCTGAAAAGAGAATCTTGAAACTGGTTCAGGATGAAATGATGACGGATGTCTATAAAAGAAAATCAAAGGATTTAAAGATATTTAGGGATGAAGAAGGTATCCTGAGGATTCACACTAAACTGCTTCTAAGCGATGAACCCGCTGACTTCGTCTGTCCCATTTATTTACCTGGGAAGCATCTTATCATCGAAAGGTTAGTCGCCACTAAACACTGTCTGCTGAACCACGCCGGCTCTGGAACGCTAATGTGTGCGCTCAGGGAAAATTATTGGATTACTGGTGTCAGAAGACTTATCAGTTCAACCGTTTCAAAATGCGTACCCTGCAGGCGTCAATCAGTAAAGCATGCTGACGCACCAATACCGCCGTTGCCTCGTGACAGAGTAAAGCCGGCTGCCGCCTTTGAAGTGACAGGTATCGACTTGGCCGGTCCTCTTTTTCTTCGGTCGGGAGGGAAAGTGTGGATAGTTCTATTTACGTGTGCAGTATACCGTGCTGTACATCTTGAATTGACTAAATCGTTGTCGACAGAAGCTTTCCTCATGGCTCTTCGAAGATTTCTCGCCAGACGTGGAAGAGTCAACATCATCTACACGGATAACGGCACTAACTTCCACGGCGCTGATAACCTGTTGAAGACTTTAAATTGGAATGAAATAGCAGCCTACTCCAGCGTTCGAAGACTACACTGGAAATTCAATCCGCCAGCCGCTCCCTGGTGGGGTGGATGGTGGGAGCGTTTAATAAGGTCTCTGAAGGAACTTCTTCGACGAAACTTGGGACAGAAAACAGTTAGTTACGAAGAACTCCTAACAATTCTCTGTGACTGTGAAGCACTTATGAATTCACGTCCTCTAACCTACATCGCAGGTGACACGGATAATTTAAAACCACTCACGCCGGCTTGCTTCTTGCAAGGGCTTCCAGCCAGTGAAACTCCAGACTTAGACCAACTTGATCATAATTCACTGAATAGGCGACTTAGGTATCTGCATAAGCTGAGAGACGGTCTACGCGAGCGTTTTAGAAATGAGTACTTGGGAATGCTCATACAGAAGGGCAAGGAGAGGGACTCTCATTTAAAGGTAGGCGATGTCGTATTAGTAGAAACTGATGCAAAGCGTATTAAGTGGCCTTTAGGAGTAATTTTAAAAATGTATACCGGCAAAGATGGCAATGCAAGAGTAGCAAAAGTTCGCACAGCAGACGGCGAGTACACTCGAGCTTACCAACGTCTGTACCCGCTGGAAGTGCAACCTAGCGAAGTGCTGTGATGATGAGCAGTGGTTTCGGGGCTCCGCCCCAAAAGTGGGAGGATGTTACAAACTCTTTGTTGTAAAGACAGTGACTTACGTTTAAACTTGTATTTTTATGAAATTCTATTTTCTATGTCATTGTCACTCTAAAATAAATGGTGTATCGTTTTACATAGTTTTCCTGGCTTTACTTAATTTCCTAGTATTTTTTTCACTATGAACAAACATAATATAAAACAATGACGGACCAGTAATATTAGATTATGATGCAAAATAATTTCCTTTAACCATATAATAAAGGATTAACTGTCATAAGAAAAAGCAGAGTCGTTATTGTTATCGCGGATGGATTAGGTACAAGGCCAGCAGGTCACGGACGACACCTAATACCACAATTTACAGTCATAATTTCCTGGCAATTGTAATAGATATGTAGAGCGACCTAAACAAAGTAAACCTACATTTGTTTTACATTTGAATTGTAAATCAGTGAGCACCAATCATAATCACTATTTCTTGAAGGCAGCAACAGCTAGTTAGAAATACCCAGCTTTATAATGTAGTTAGATAAGAGGACAATCTACCGTAGATGTTGTTGCAAACTGGGTCATTATTGGTATTATTCAAGTGTAAACCATCAACAATAAATGATAACAGAGGGCCGTTAATCACAAGGAGTCCTGATTTGCTGAGCATTACATAGGAACGTGCTCTGGAGTCGTTACTGTCTCGTTTGATATTGTAATTTGCAATATTACTTTGCACTGACGTTATACTAGTCGGTGCGTTAAACCCTGCATGTTATGTTGGCATGCCTGGCAGAACTAAACTATTTATTGCTCTGCATAAATGATGCACATACAATTAACGAACAATCATTGCCTAAGTTCGCTTCGTTGATTAATGGTTAGCCGATTGTGGTTTGATATATGTAGGTTTCTATTTAACCGACTTCATTTACGTCCGCGTTTAGCCCGCATATGCAATATATTGAAATATACTTGCACCTGAACATGTTACCTTATTTCTTAATCATTAAATTGCTGAAAATTCGCCGTCGAGTCATGTTTCACCAAAACTGCAAGTATTGCGACATTAAGAGAAATAGATTTAAAAGATAACCTACGCAATCCAACAAATATTCGTCTACCAATTTGTCTCTTGTGGAATATTTTAAACCGTTAGCTACTGCTATCGTCTTAGTTCAAACTTCGAACCGGAAGTTATTCAAGAGGCGTCTGGTTAAAATCAGCACTTTCGCAGGGTATTGTTTACAAACATTAGCGGCTCGAGAGGTAGCAATCTAACGGATGGCTTTTATAATCAATTCGAAACTGCAATTCATGTAGAGTAGCAATTGCGAAAACAATAAAAGTAGAGGCTAACCATTTTATTCAATTATAACCGTCACGTTTATATCCACACGAACAGCACTGCCACTCTCAGACGCCGAAGCCTTTTCATTAAATCTACATTCAATTATACTAACCATTTTTTTAACATTTCTCAATATTGTAATCGAACGATACATTTTCACTAAAGAAATAACAGGCAAAAAAGACCGACCCATCTTCTGTTTATACAAGTGTTTATTAAATTTATAATTTCTTGAATGATACAGTGACGCCAAGAATACCTACTGAACCAATTTGAATGCGTATATCCAAAAACGTGTAAGAAGTCTGAAGTCATACAAATTTGATGATTATGATGATGATTTGATGATTTGAAGCAGTAGACTCTAGAGCTCTCTCTTAATTAAAGAGCCAAGCTCTTGTGCGTAGAGTCATCTCCAACCGCTCCGTCATCGGCCAACTGCTTTAGGTACTTTCTGATACGACACGACCTTAACCTTTTCCTTTATTTATTCAAAGTACACTTGCACTTGGTTCGCTTGGTCTTTCCCTGCCTCTCCTTCCTTCTATCTTTCCTTTAATAATGTCGTTTATAGAAAAGGTCATGTCGTAACACGTGTCCCATCATAATTTATCTTCTTTTTCGATGATTACCAGTTAATTCCTCTTTCTTTTATTCTGTTCAGCACTTGTTGATTTGACGTGCTTTCTGTCAAACTTACTTAACAGAAAACAGGAAAGAGTTTATTTTTGTCTGTGAATTAACATAAGCATAAGGACAGGTCACTATCTAAGACTTACCTCCATTACGACATATACATATGCAGGACTGTCCATACAATCATGCATAGCAACGAGGTTTGTGTGGTGCAATGCTGTGAGCTCTCGTAGAATTTTAATTTCCTTCACGAGAATTTCTGAAGCCTTCTGAATCCCCTTCTTTGTGACCACCTTTACGGCCACTGATTGCGAGGGATTCTAGAACAAAGTTAAAAAGATTAATGTAAATTGGTTAAAAAAAAAGCCTACTTATAGAAAATAGCAGTCAAGTTATTCTCAAAGCTAAGCAAAGCGGAGGACTGCTGAGACTTGGTTTTGTTTAGGTACTCTTCCCACCCATTACTTAAGACCGAACTGTGAGAAAAAAATCAGGATATGTTTCAACGTACACACATGACACACGTAAATAACAAAACATTTAAACAAAACATGGCACTAAAAATAACCTACTCCTACATTTACAAAATCGAATTGGTTAAATAGGGGTATTTGGCCAATGAGGTTTTTTAAATGTAGGTAAGTAACTATAATAGTTTACATTCGAGTATTTATTAGCGACTGTTCTCGCACCAGTTTAATATTAGTCAATATAATTTAATTTGAACGCTCTTCATGGCGGCACAGCCGGATGTAAGTAGTTCTTGGTTTTTATTAAATAACTTAAACAAAAAGACGAATATATAATATATAATATAATTTAATATTTTAAATAAAACTTGACTTTCGAAACCTAGTATCTTTTGTTCCAAAGGCAGATGCATATAATCGCCATATACTTTGTTGTGAATTTGGTCCTTCGAACCGGATACATTGTAAGGAGTAGAAAAAACGACTGAGCCAAGCAGAATCCAACGTATAATAATTATTTAAAGTGAATAAACATACAACATCGTTTTTGGTCAGAATACGTTCATATTTTTCTGGCTTTCTCAGTCAGCTTTTGTACCCATCGATAAACTAATAGAACATATGATTATACACTAGATCTGTAGGTACGAATTAAATTTTACTTTAAAGTCATCTTCATTTAGACGCAGGTAATGATTAATTTAAATAAATTAATTAAAACGTACACGAGTATACACCTACACAGATTCTGATTAGCGCAGCCGAAAACTCTCACCACGTGTATCGTTTACAAAACAAGCTTACTGACGCGACGATTTGTTTTCAATCGCAGGGCATCTGCACTCGCTTCTTAAAATAAAAACTGAAAAGGTAGTCAGTTCCATGCCAATCGTTGAAGACGTCTTTAAATGACCGTGGTAAATACCAATAGCATGATAAAGTGGGTGCAATTAGGAGTCTATAATTAGGAATATGCACGTCGTCTCTGTAAAATGATAACGCAAGTGCACTAAGCGTTGCATAAGGTCGTCTCAGGTGGGCGGACGTAGCGTGAGTGCACCAAGGCCCTTGCATCTTCAAGCTGTTCATAAATGTACATATAATGTGGACGTTCTTACGATAATTATAACTGTAATAATCATAGATTTTTTTAAAGTACTACGGTTAAGGTAGCGAGCTTGCTGCTGTTCCTATATATACATATATTAAGAGAACTACACGGTTCAGTTAATTCGGTTTACAAGTTCGATTTGCAGTTATCCAGAGAGGGGCGGGTGGTGCGCCGGCGCCGGGCTAACATTAGCCCGCCCTACATTCCGTAGGCTCGTACAGCGATTACGGTTTGACCCGATTTCAACACTCCCCGTGCAGAGCAGGATTACTATAGTTTGGGTCTATTGGAAACGTTACATAACCAACTGCCTTTTAGAAATGTTATTCGAACACAATTCTACAAATGTGGTATATTTATAACATAGACAATTCTTAGTTTGTTTATTTATTTGTGTTTGTCCTTCTTTCACGTCAAAACGAAGCATCGGATCGATGTAGTTTTGGCACAAATTAGTTGGCGGGGCAGGAGAGTGACTGACATAGGCTTCTTTGTATAACTTATGCCGGAAAACGCGACGGATGCTTAAAGAATTGACAATACCATCGTAGACAGAGTCGGGAAAAGTTATTTGAAGAATAAAAGTACCTAAAGTCCTGTACCCTTAGCCTTACCATGAGTTACAATTACCGTACTCGCTAGCGAGTCGAATGCTCTGTCCCTCGCACTCTATAAGGCGACTCTACATACTGTGAGGGACAGAGCATTCGACTCGCTAGCGAGTAGGTTAATTGTAACTCATGGTAAAAGTCCTGGTCATTTTGTGATGTCGCACTAGCCTGGAGTTTTTTGATAAGTAGCCGTGAAGCAGGTAAGTGAGATTTTTTTATGGCATGTTTTTTTCAGAAGTAGAGCGCGGGGGCTGGCACGGTCACGGTCGCTGTGCCGTGTAGTGTAGGTACGAACAGCTCTTAATTCTCCGCGCTCGCCAACGTAAACGTTTGCCAATTCAGTTAGTTACGGAATTATGTGCTAGGTAGGTACGGCTGACGTCTCAGAACACGTCATACGACTAAACTACTCGCTTGAGTGTAATGCTGCAGTCATTGCTGGCTCAATGCGCATATAATGACAAAACATTTTTAACGGTTCACGTAGGTTTACCTATCATGATTTTAATTTTCATGTCCACAGGCTCGATTAAGAAAATAACAAAGCATTTTCGTACACCTACTTCATTAATAATCTACCAATACGTTGAAAACACCTGATGTACCCTAATTAATAGATTTATTAAACACATGTATAAACAAAGTAAACTTGTGTGTGTGTGTGGGTCTGGTCGGCACGTGCCGGGGACGCGAGCGCCCTTGGGGAGCGCGGTGCGCGGTGCGTGTCGCATTGTGCGCGTAAGCGCATTGTGCCCCCACAATAGAGTGAAAACCGACCCACAGGAACATGCTCACTGACCATACCATACCCAACCACATCCAACAAGCTAGATCCTTGCCCGACAAGATACCTATGTTGAATGGTGAGCTGCATAGGGCGCGGTTGTTGTGGTTTAATTTACTAAAAAGTACCTAACTACATTGCTACATATGACTTGAAATAGGAATGTTGCTGTACCGTTCTAGAGTCTGCTTTTCTAAGGGACTAGTCGAAGCCAACTATCCGTCCAGCGTTATTTCGCAGCTACCTTAATTTAGAGGACAATAGATACGTTTTTTATTGTGTAGACAAAAAATGAAAACAGCGCGCACACTCCTTTAACTAAAGAAATAAACGCGAAACCCGCCCATCTGTATACTCTACAAAAACGTCAAGGCTTAAAAAAACTGTGTTGTGTTGGTATTGGCCTTTTGCCATACTACAATAGATATAAGGAAATTAATAATCAAAATGAAGAATGTTGGATGTCGAGCACATGTAACTGAATGATAAGCCAATTTATATACTTCCCTACTACCCAAGCTGTATACTGTATGAATCACATGAGAATTAGAGATTATTATCTTCAATAACAATGTTTACATTGTTTTTGGTTCACACAAGTCATATGACCTGCTTCAACTTGAATACAAGGTAAAGAATGGAGATATAAATCAAAAATAAAAATAAAACCTAATTCTAAGCCAATAGGTATAAGCCCAATATACAGATACAGACCAAATAACTTATTTATTTATTTATTTATTTAACTTATAATGTCATAAGCGTGATGAAAACAAAATAAGCATTAGTAGGTATGTAAAACCCAAAAGCTATTTGACTAAGTATTTGCACTCCTTGGATAGTAACAATAGAGTAGGTAGATAGATCTACTGAGTACAGAATTGGTTCTAAGAGGCAGGTGCTCATGCAAACTGGAAAGGAAACAGCTGGCCATAAAAATGCTAGGTTGTCACTTGTTAATTTGTTCATGTGAGTACCAATTAAGGTCAAAGATGATAGATAAAGCAGCAACTCTTCTCTGAGATGATACATATTTGCAGTGGAATCTAGTGAACTCTGTAAAAGTGTTTATGGGGAATAAACATCCTTATTCTTTCATTTGAATTAATCAGTAGGTTAGTCTTGTTTCATACTTCATAAAAGCATTGTTAAGAACCTGCCGCAAGTTCATTTTGTATGGGATGAAAGCCTAACACTGAATGTAATGAAAATAAATCTTCATTACTCAACCATTTAGGAATTAATAACCAGAAAAATATTAATTACTAGTTCCAGATGGGTCCACAGAAGAAAGCCAATTTTATAAGAGAGGGTTTCCTTCAAAGAAAGGGTAATCAGCTTAGAAATGACTTTCTACTATTTTTAGCTGAATTTAACACCTGCAATTTAACCAAGCTAAATAGGTTGATAAGAGGTGGAATGTGGCATTCCCAGCCACAATCAGAAAATAACAATAACATACCTTTGTTATTCTTATAATTCCTGTATTTTGTAACTGTTTATATTTCATTGTTAACAAGAAAAATGTAAAATGTAAATATTTAGTAGGTATAGGTAACCATTTGTCTAGTTTACTTGGTCAAAAAAGTATGAAACCAGACTGGAGTGCACGGTACAAGCGAAACCAAGTTGCGTTGCAAAATAGGAAGCATACTCTGAGTGCAAGCTCCTACCAGAGCAGTTGCGCTACTCAATGAGTTCGTTGCTCAGATTTGTGAGGCCAGTTTTGTATTTTTTTGTTAAAAAAAATTTAGAACATTGACTCTAAGGAACAACTTAACTGTCATAAACTGGCTCTGAGTCTGGCTGTTAGTGAGCAATAACAGTTTTGAGAATAACAGAGTAAGGGAATTTTCAGGTCCATAAGTTAATCTGACAACTTGCCATCTTTGGGGAAACTCAATTCCAACCCAAGCTGCACTCTGGCACTATTCATTTAATAGTTTAAATCACATTTTAAAACATTAGTTATTGCTATATCATTAAAAGAAAACTAATTACTGGAAACAATATTGATTACATTACCACTGTTCAGAACACTCTTGACTTGACTCAGATATTGAAAGAAGAATAAGGATATAAGGATATAGGAAATCCAAGCATTTCCTCTTGCGTTATATCCATTACCTCCAGATACTTTAGTCATCTAGGCCTGTTGTTTGATCAGTAGGTAAAGTAACTAATAGTTAAAAATTTTAACTAATGGTTAAATCTCAAGGAAATGTGTCAGATTTTAGACTCCTTTTTCGAATTTTAACAATTAGTTGAGTTAACTAATGGTCAAACAACAGGCCCTAAATTGTGCATTAGTCAAATTCAAATATTATTATTTTTAACCTGATAACATTTTGTACACCAATTTAAACTCCAAATCCTATATAACCTGAATATTACCTATAACCTGAGGTGCCATTAGCTACAGTCAGGAAAAATAACATTATGACATCAAACATACTTTAACATAATTTATAATTTTAATAAATATAAGTAAATTATGAAGTACAAATGTATAAGTTTTAAGGACAAAAATAACATGACATGTGTTTCTTTGTATACCTACGTAACGACAAACGTCAATCAATATTTACAATCAGCTGATCAATCAACTACCAGATATATCCCAGAAACTAATCTGAAAACAACCATTGATACATTATACAGATTTTATTAACTAAGCAAATCCCTTTATTTCTTTCCAAAAATGTATTGACATCACGATATTGGCACAAAATCGAGCCAAATATTTCACATGACGTTAGTTACCACCCACGATTCGGAACAAATCAATACACAAAAGAAGACTCGGGAAGAGGTACAACATTTTATCCAACGGAAATTATCGAGTAATATATAAGAGAACAGAGAATATACACAAAGACCACTGAGTGAGGTTGCCGAGAACGCTGTTGAGGAACATGATCGATCATACACACCTTTCTCTTCCTTCCTTTGTAAACCATTGCGAAGGCTCCGTGTCCTATAATGTCTTGTTTAGTGAATTCGTATTCACCTACTTGGACGACTTCCATTTTCACTAATTTGCCTTTAACCACAGACATTTTAAATAGTTTATTTATTTGGTCGCGTACAAAAAAGATCGATAGATACTATAATTTAAGTATTAGGTGTCGTTTTAGGAACTTGATTAGGTGCTACATTCTGATCATAGCTACGCAATGTCCTCCTAATCACTTCCTATTCTTCACTATAATCTTTTATTGCACTTTATGAACACTCACGCATCATCGTTTCTGTAGCAATACACAACACACAATGAACGCAAAACAGCGAAATGTTTAGAAGTGATTTTATTTTGTGTTGATTTTTGCGATGTAGTATACAGTGTTACCATTATAAGAAAATAATAGGTCCGTTCTGTAAGGTTGCCATTAAAAATGATTACGTTAATTCGTATTTTCTACATTTAATTAATCGTTTATATTTTACATAGCTTCAAGGTTTTCTTGGTATATTTCTTTGATATTTTGTAAAAATAAATTTAACTTTTTCATGGCATATAGAACAAGTTACTAGCGTCATCTGCGGCCCGTTTCATGAAGCTACAAATTACAAGCGGAACTCTCTTTCTAGCAAAAGGAGTTAGAAAGAGACTTCCGCTTGTAATTTGTAACTTATAGCTTCGTTAAACGGGCCTGTGATATTTGCCAAATCAGTTCCACAGATGTCTCTTTACCGGTTTACCCTGCTTTTTGTAATATTTCATATCATCCAGTTATAGGCATCCAAAATAGGTACCATATTTTGGCAACTATACATTATAAATTATAACTTTTATATTAATTGTAAAATTATCGCCTTTATTATCTTGCACTAAAGTTCATGGTGCCAATAATTTGTAGGGTGCCAACAATAAGGCAGATTCCCTCTTTAGTTATTACAAATTGCTGGATTATCTAATCATTCTAGTCTCATTTAGCGACTGTTATCTTACCTGTTCGTTTCATTTTGTTTAAGCTATAACTTCACAGCTCATTCACAACCTGTATCACTTTATTTTTTCAATTCCTGTTTGTTGCATCAGCTTGCACTTTACTTATAGAATCGTCAGAGTCTGCAATGCTATAATAATAATAATATGATCAAATGATCAACATGTTATTGTAACCGGATAAATAAAGGAAAGACCAAACTTATTTTCTTTTATTTTATTGACAGTAGCTCATAAATAAAGAAAGTTTGGATAGAAGTACCCTATTCCCATGTCAAAATGATCAATTTTACAAAGTTACAGACTGCAGAATATAAAAATGTTGTCAATAATGGCTCATTCATTATGGACACAGGAATAATGAAACTCGAATTCTCATGGTTTTATAATCCTAGAATTGTGACTATCTCTTCTGGTCACCTAAATCTTCAATGCTATCTTCATCAATCTGTAAATAAATAATATTTCTCTTAGTACTTTAATACTGGGCTAGGATAAAATCTAGGAAAAGTAAATTTTATTTAACTTGAGTCATGAGCATAGTTGCAATGTTTTTCTTCTATAACCTGCTGGCTTGCACAACAACACATCTTGTTCCTATTTTGTGTCTGGGTAGTTTTTCATGTTATCTGTCAATCATATTTGACTAGTAGGCTTCCAACAATTAACTAAATGTTGAAAACGGGCTGCATAATGTTAGGCACTACAGGTTATGTGTTTAATAAGAATTAAATGAAAAACTAGTTACCTCTGGCCATTTTTCTGGTATAATATCAAAGAGATCATCCTTAACATCGCCTTGAATAACTATCTCATCATCACCAGTTACTGAAGACCCACAAGCAAATTTTGTGCCAAAGAATTTTGCTGCCACTTTCAAATCAATATCTGAAACAAAAAGAAAGATATTTACCACCTTAATCTACACATATAATTAAAACCATCATTATACAAACAAAATAAACACTGCTATGGCTTACTTGCACATTAAGGTCAGGAAATGGCCTGACATGTTTGGAGTGACTTATTGGAGTCCTTTGGGCCATTGCCTAATATAAATAGGTGTATGAGTAAGCTGTAGCAATATTTATTTTGTTCTTATTTCTAATGCCTACTAAGAGTTGGTGAAAATGCAATATGATTCAACTTTTATTGTACTTGGTTTTATTTGTAATTAATTATATTAGATTCACACTTTACTATAGCTAAGACGTTTACAACTTTTTAAAGCATAGCAAAGTCACAGGATTCTTATTTACAACATTGCTCTCTTTTGCACATTATCTGGTTTGCCTATTCTATTAAAACCATTGAACAATTGACATAAGGTTGTGTTAATCTATAATCAATTTATGTCATGAGGATCAGAAATCAAGTAATAGCAGTATCTCACATGTAATTGTAAATTGTTGCATGACTTAAACCAGACGCTATTTATGCTATTTCTAAGTTTTTGAACAGTGTGTGTTTAAAGCAGCGGTCGGCAACCTTTTGGCAGGCAAGGGCCACAAGGTGGTAAAATAAACTCAAGGCACTTGTGATATTGACTCTAGTATTTTGATATTTATAACTTTTTCACAAAACATTCATGGGCCGCAAGTAAGACGCCTGTTGCCGACCGCTGGTTTAGAGTGAGATGTTTAATGGCATCCAGTTTCCACATACCAAAGGTGCTCAGCCCAGAGACAACAGTGACAGACTTCTTCTTGCCGCGCGGCGCGCGCGACACCTGCACCAGCTTGGGTACATCCTCCTTCTTCTTAGACTTCAGCATACCCTTGCCTCCCCGCTTCTGTCTCTTCTTCTCCTCTTCACCACCAGCATTTTCTTCTTCATCTGTAATTACATTCAAACCAGACTCAGCATAAATACACGATAGAATATATAAAATATTAGTAATATTCGACGTGGACGCAATGGACAGGGATAAGAAAACAATGTATCTAGTGATGAAGTCATAACCTAATTCGACCAATCTTAAAATGCTGATATACGTACCAATCTTTACTTTTTCGAATTCGGTAGGCAAGTGTTTCTCTAGCCACTGCTTGCACTTATCATATTCAGGGTAGTACTCGCAGTATTCTATCGGCATCGAACAATTTCCACAGTACTGCACCCTCACTGGGTATGTCACTCCTTCACGGGGTCCCATCGAAAGATCTCGATCCGCCATGATTTTGAGATTTTTGTTTCAGTTATCAATTCTAATAATATTTAACATATTATTTTGGCGAAAATTTGTAACTTTAGTCGGTCGGTCAGTCGGTCGGTCGTAAGAAACCATTACTTGCCCGACTGACAGCTGACTTGACAGGATCAAGATTTCATAGACAAGGCAAAGTTATATTTACGTTTCGTTCAGAAAATAGTCATTATTTTTCATAGCGTTACAATTTTAAGGAATCACACAGATCTTTATAAAGTTATGAAAAATATCGTAATCATAACGCTATATTTCGTTAGTGTTATTTTTTTATTAATGTATTGATAATTTTTCGTAACATTAAGCTACATCTCAACGAAATCAACATCGTAACAGTAAATATTCGGGCGTTTCAACTACCGTCATTGTTGTCTTCAGTATATGTATTGAGGAAAATAAATGAATGAAGTCGGCTTTTTGTTGAAAATATTGTGAGTCGCCGACATAGATGTAGGATAACTCTATGGTCGCCGACTTCAGCTGGACTAACCTATTACCTATCATTATAAAAGAAGTTATTTTTGCGTTATAGAAGGCGGTTTTTTGTTTTTTAAAACATTTATTTTATTTAATACTTTTTAGTGATCATAATGAGCTTATGTAATCCCACTTCTTAGTTGATATGAAACTTTAAGACATTTCAAGCTCGCCGCAAGGAACGCCGCGGGAAAGTCATAGTCATATTTAAACAATTAAAATGTTCTTCGTGGTAGTCGCTCAACTATCTTAATCGAGATATCTTACCGCACCCTTGAAATCCGTACCGTTGAGGAGTTCCGGTGGCCATCTGTGGTCTTCATCATCAGTTCCATTTCACCAAATGATACTTTCTGAATGCAAATGCTGGATTTGTTACTAAAAATACTTATATCACTATGTTTGCTAACAATATTTGAGGAGTTCCCTCAATTCCTCACTGATCCCCTCATCAGATTCAGATTTGGTGACAATTGGACGCACTCGGAAGTACCTATACTCTACCAAACCAGAAAAAGAAATTTGAATTCGGTCCACAATTGACGGAGAAATCGGTGAGCATAAATAGAAAAAAAAAATACATACAGTGGAATGTTTATTTTAATTAAAACTAAAATAGTACACACTTGTTTTCTAACAAAAAATAAATTGCAAGCAATGTAAACTCTGCATTACGCTATGCGCGCACGAGCAACTTTTGTCTCCGCTACTATTTTTTTGTCTCTCACATCAAGTCTCCGGGTTAATTATGAAAGTGCGCGCATGTAGCGACGCGACTCCCGGGGAGTGTTGCCCATAATTTCAGCAGAATAGAAATTCAGCAACGAATAAAATTTGATTTAAGGAAATTATTGAAGAATCCCTGTTAATATAATGAATCACGGCCATTAGCTATAACATTTATTGCACGACAGACATGACAGTAAAAACCATAAACAACATAAAGTTCACCATACATCACACCTCCCTGCTAAATAGAAGCAAAGGAATATAACAAAATAAGCACTTCAACTTAACTAATTCAATCAAATTCAAACCCATATCTTTTGGGTGGTTTGCGAACCCTCACAGGACGGCTCACGGGCGTCTGTGGCTCGCTAACCTGCGGCGACGGCAACGGCGGCGGTGACGGAGTGGGCACAGGACTACTCGTCGTTTGTCCCCCTAGACTAGGTATCGGCGACGGTAGATTTCCCAATACTTCTTCCCTCTCCGTTCCACCCACACCCTCTGCTACCGGCGCGCTCGCCAAAGGCTGCCCGATAACATCCTCACTGTCTCCTGAACCGGAAGGATGGGTATCCGGAAAGACTAGACTAGAGCGGTGTGATTTTCTCCGAATTTGATCTATGTGCCTAGTTAGATGTCGACCGTCATCGCTATTAACTATATACCTTCGCGAACCTTCCTTATTAACCACGGTACCTTCTATCCACTTATCACCAACCCCATAATTCCTAGCCCATACATCATCACCGGCTTGAAAGGCAGCCGGTACAGTACCCGTTGTTCCCTGGCGCCGCTGCGCCCGTTCCACCTGGTCCTGCCGCGCGTGATCACTTCGGAGTAGGTCCCAGCGCGACCGCAACGGTCTACGTTGCAACAGCATCGCTGGACTTTCCCCTGTCGTGCTATGAGGGCTATTCCTATACGCCAATAAGTAAGTTTGCAAAGCAGCGTCCACATCTACTGAATCCCTTATAGCTTTTTTAATGGCTCGCTTACACAACTTAACTGCGTTCTCTGCTGCCCCGTTTGATGCAGGGTGATAAACTGGAGAAAACGACTGTTTTATCCCGTTATGGTGTAAAAAGTCTTTAAACTCTGTACTTGTAAACGGAGGACCCTGATCAGAAACTACTTCCATGGGTAAACCAAAACGCGCAAACAGAGATCTCAACACTTTAATTACCGCTAAAGCCCTCGTCTGGCTCATTTCCGCTATCTCAATCCATTTAGAGCTAGAATCAACCACTACCAAGAAAGTTTTACCCTGAAATGGTCCCAGGAAGTCGATATGCAGCCTACTCCACGGTTGGGACAAGTACGGCCACGCCTGCGGCACCGCACGCGGTGGCCCCGGCGCCTCGAGCGCGCAGGTAACGCACTGCCGGCAGATTGCCTCAATATCCCTATCTACATTAGGCCACCACACGAAACTACGACCAAGCGACTTTGTCTTCACTATGCCCATATGACTAGTATGTAATTGCTCCAGAACAGTAGTCCGCAATGTCAGCGGTATTACTATTCTATAACCCCACATCAAGCACCCTCTCTCAGCATACAACTCGTGCCGCCTCACAAAATACAGGTTCAGCACCTCCTCAGCACAATGCGTTGGCCAGCCCGATTGCACGTAAACCATCACTCTACTCAATACCGGGTCCCGGGACGTAGCTACTCGTACAACGTCATTCGTAACCGGTAAAAAGTTTTCTACAAAGTTTAGGTATGTAACCTCGGCCACCTTACCGTTTCTATCTGTCGGTTGCGGTAGTCGTGACAACGCGTCCGCGCAGTTCTTAGCCGAGGCCACATATTCAATGTCGTACGTATAGCCCGAAAGTAAAATAGCCCACCTCTGTAAGCGTGATGCCGCCATTACAGGAATACCTACTTTATTACCAAAAATATAGGTCAAAGGCTTATGGTCGGTCCTCAATAAAAAATTCCTTCCATATAAATACTGATGGAACTTTCTTACACCATAAATAATTGCCAGCGCCTCCCTGTCAATCTGTGCATATGAGCGCTCGGCGGCTGTAAGCGTCCGAGACGCATAAGCAACGGGGCGTTCGCCATCCGGCGTCAAGTGTGAGATGACGGCGCCGACGCCCACGGCGCTCGCGTCCGCCGTCAGCACGAGCGGCCTGTCCAGCGAGTAGTGCACCAGCACCTCGCTGGTGCTCAGTGCCCGCTTCACCCGATCGAACGCCGCTTGACACTCCTCACCCCAAACGTATTTTACCCCGGTTCGTAGTAACCTATAAAGCGGAGTTAACACGGTACTAACATCCTTTACGAACTTCCCATAATACATCACCATACCAATAAACGCTCTTAATTCTGACACATTTTGCGGTGCTGGCGTCTTCACAATCGCTTGGACCTTCTCTGGGCACGTGTGCACCCCTTCTTTACTTATGACATGTCCTAAATAACTCAGTGATTCCGCAAAGAAGGAGCACTTCTCCTTATTTACCCTAAGACCACTTGCCTTGAGGCGCTCGAAAACTTCTACTAGGTTACTCAAATGCTGCGACGTCTCTAAACCCGTAATGATTATATCATCGAGGAAAACCCCGACAAATTGCATATCCGCAAACAATTGCTCAAGGCGGCGCTGAAAGATTCCCGGGCTTGACGATAAGCCATATACTAAACGTTTATACATAAATAAGCCCTTGTGCGTGTTAATAACTGTATACTTTCGAGTCTCATCTAATTCAAACTGCGCATATGCTTGCGACAAGTCAATCTTACTAAACCTCTCTCCCCCATGCAAACGAGACAATATATCTTCCACCTTTGGTAGCGGATAACGGTCGACTTCTAATACCTTATTCAGTGTCATTTTAAAGTCAGCACAAATCCGGATAGAACCATCTTTCTTTACCACTGGCACGATCGGGGTCGCCCAGTCCGAGCGGTCGACGGGCGTGAGGATGTCGTCGCGCACCAGTTGGTCGAGCGCGCGCTCTACGGGCTCGCGCAACGCGTACGCCAGCGGGCGCGCGCGCATGAACACGGGCCGCGCACCCTCGCGCACGTGGATGCTCACGGCCCCACCCGTGAACCGTCCAAGACCGTCCGCAAACACCTCACAAAATCTGGAACTAAATTCCCGCTCATTAAATTTTACATGACTTGGTTTGCCGTCGTGAGACCTATCCTGAGAACTGTACTGCAACGCTGACACCGATATATCCATCTCTGCTAGCCACTGACGACCTAATAACGCGGTATTGCCGTTCTCAATAATGTACAAATCTAACATCTTCTCTGCACCCTTGTACCTAACTACGGGCGTAATTACCCCTATCGGGCGTACTAACTCTCCAGTATAATACCGTAAGACTAACTTGCACGGTTTCATGGATAAATTACTAAACATTTGTTTGTACAATTCGTAACTAATACAGGATATGGCACTTCCCGTGTCACATTCCATATCGACATTATGGTCATTGACATCGAGAGAAATAATAATCGGTTTACACTGACCTATCGACAAACGATTAATTTCTATTAATACCTCGTCACTCCCACTATCGTCCTGGCTAAAGAAACCGCCTTCCTTCTGCTCTTCCATAGTGTAAATATTGTTGCTCTTCCATCTTGGGCACATCCTCTTCAAATGCCCTTCCTGATTGCATATACGGCAGACATATAATTTAAATTTACAAGTATCTGCGCTGTGCTTGCCACCACAAACTTTACAATCAAGACCTCCGCTCTTGTGGGCTCTCTCTGTCTTACCACAACTTGAAGGTCGAAATTTCTCGCTACCCGCTCCGCTTGTAACGTTTGTACTACCGCCGATGTCTGAACGCGTTGCGTCTCGACCCGCGCGCCAGCCCACGGCCGCGCGTCCGCTCGCTACTCTGCGTCCGCCTGCCCCACCGGCAACTTGATTTACGGATGCGGTGACGGTGGTCAGCGTACTATTGCCGTTCTTGCCTCTAGTACCATCTTCCACCAACGCCGCGTTTGCCTCTGCCGCTTCCATCGAAACTGCAAGCTTGTACGCCCTCTCGAAAGTAATATTATCGTCCTCGGTAAACAGTTTCTGACGTATTATGTCGTTTACCAGTCCGCATACAAATTGGTCACGTAAGTTTTCCCTCAAGCCCTCGGCCGTGAAACCGCAATCTTTACTTAACCTTTTTAGTTCTGAAACGTACATCGCTACACTTTCTCCATGCTTTTGTATCCGCTGTCTATATTTAAATCTCTCAGCCAGTAGGCTCGGTTTGGGGTTTAAATGACCCTTCATCAGCTCCACCAGCTCCTCATATGTTTTATTAGAGGGTTTATCCGGAGTACAAAGATTCAGCATCAGCTCATACGCGTCATTGCCAATAACGGTTATTAAAATCGCCACTTTAACCTCATTTTTTACAGCATTAGCTATGAAGTACTGACCTAAACGATCCGTATAAGTGTCCCAATTGTCCTTTGCTACGTCAAACGGTCCGATCTTTCCAACGGCCATCGCGACTCGTCTCTATGACGTTCCAACGGGCAATCACTGCATCTAATTATATAAAATTTCTTAAGGACTTAGCTGTTTTGTGCGCGTGGTAATCGATGTTCTCGTCGCCACTGAAGAATCCCTGTTAATATAATGAATCACGGCCATTAGCTATAACATTTATTGCACGACAGACATGACAGTAAAAACCATAAACAACATAAAGTTCACCATACATCACAATTATGAGCCACACTCCTTCCGGGAGATTTTTTTGTCCGCGGGTTTGGAGACAAGCCCGCGACGCAACTGTCGCCTTCTCTATTGGTTTCAATATGCTGCGTATGTCGCCATGCCTTTATATATTTATATATTAATATGTGGGAGTTATTGTCCTACCATTATGTCTAGCCAGACTCACGCCATGCATGGTGTACAATGAGTCACGGACCACATAATAGCAGACGTTGGCATGGCAACAAGACTTGTTATTGTTAATTTGTATTAGCTATTTATTAGGTTTATATCTGCTTCGCTTATTATGTCTATATCTGCTTCGCTTAACATGGTTTCATTATATTAATTGATCAATGGCAATAGTAATAGTAATAATGTGATCTCATACCTGGCGACAGATCCTGCTAAGTCCTCACTCCCTGCTGTTATATCATTGCTCTTAACCACCAACAGTTGCTCACCAATAGGTTGCTAATGAGTTTGTTCACCACCTGTAGTTTAAAATAAATACTATGACTTCAACTGCAGTAAGACCGCAGTTGAAGCCACACATAATGTCAAGTAATTTATGCTAAGCTCAACTAATTGTTAATGATAATGTTATATGGTCACTAGAATGAACATCAGTTTCCAATATACACACACACACCTCTCTCTCTCTCTCTCTCTCATTGTACACAAGGCGGGACTTAACCACCGAGTCTCATTACAGGTCGGGCTAAAACACAGCCACCTGATTTTCACTACAGGGCAAGCCAAACGGCTCCCTGATTTTCACTACAGGGCAAGCCAAACACAGCCCCCTGATTTTCTCTACAATTAAACTTGGCATATAAAGATCATAGCAAGATGGAGGTAAATTGCTCAATCAGCTCATAGGAGTTTCGCTGAGCCATAAACATCCACTCACTCAACAAGATCATAAAATGATAGTGGTTTTACTTATTACAGACTTAGACACATGATACTAAGACATATGTGGTAATTGGATACTTGGACATTATGTGATACTTAGTTACTTTGATACTTAGTCACTCAGTTAATTAGACACATGATATTTAAACATTATGATACTTAGATACTTAAACACATGGTACTTAGACACTTAGCTTTTATAACAGCTCAGGAGTTTGGTGAATCGAATTTATTAGCACTTTCACTTCACAACTATGAAACTATGTAAAGAATGTAAAATATGCGAGTAAACTTCTTACCATAGACAATCAAAGATTATGGCGGGAACTCGCTTCTGTATAATGTTGCTATGTACAAATATTTACATATCGCGAGACGTCGCGACAGCGTACATTTTTAAAGAAAAAGTTGTGTTGTGTGCGCTCTCGTGTGCGCATCTTTAAAATCGCGGAGAGGAGACGGCGACAAAGACAAAAAAGTTGCTAGGCAACTAAGTTGCTCGTGCGCGCATAGCCAAAGTTAATTAGAAAAGTCACGTGTGACCAAACTAACTGCCGCACTCTGAGACGTCAATTAAATTTAATGCTTGTTTAGTGAAGTGTTGTCTTATTCTATTGCTGTAGCAAAGAAAGTGATAGCATCAACTTCAATTAAATTCACGTTCAATTAAATTGACGTTTCTGAGTGCGGCGGTAAGACTTGTTTACCTTGTTTAAAAGTGACCATAGCAGCGCCAAAATCGAGGATCGAATACACTTAAGTAGTTCTGTCTTTTTCTCTCGCTTTGGTTACGAATCATAGAGGTAGGAAATATTATCTATGTTACGAATGGAGAAGGAGCCCTTCAATTCTTCGGTCAAGCGTGAGCGTGCGTTACGATTTACTGCTCCTGGCGCTTTGACATTATGACTATGGCTCGGATTATTCGATACTTTTCGGCATGTAAAATTAAATCAAAACAATATTGTTTCAGGATTTATGAAGTATCTTTAGAAATCTTTTGGATAGTTTTAATTTTTAAAATTGTTAAAACAGTGAACGAGCGTTACCAGCTAATCTGACAAATTCAAGGAGTACTTATTAATAACTCTCTGTTTTGCCCTTGTATCAATGAATGCCTTTGTACCAATTAATAACGATACTGATTACGATACTTACACATAGCTCCAATACGTTGATGGTAGTTAAAATCTACGAATTAATTAATTAATTGCAGCGTTACGTCAGTTAACTTCGACTTAATTATACCTGCAAATAATTACTTATGCAACATAATTACCGTTAGTTAAAGCAGGAGCCCTCATGCCAGTAACATACTGTATAAGTATTTTGTTCAAATATCTCGCATGTAGACTTCGTGTCTGGTGCCAGTGTGTGCCAGTGTGATTTAAAATAAAACGATTGTTAAGTAAAGTATCAATTTACTGTTAATAATTACGATACAAAATTTAAAATCTTAAACTTGCCAAAAAAACCTTAGTAACTTTCTCGGATCCATGAACATATAAGCTTGTTTTTTTTAAACAAAATGTGGCATAGGTACTTATTTACTATCTTTGTTACTCAGCATTTACAAGATAATTTGTGCAAAACAATTCCTTACCTAAATCTTAACAAACTTTGTTATCACATTGGCAGTGAAAGTAATTATGTTTACCTATGGGTATAGTCGGGACCTTTTCGTTTCGTCACTCATATAATCAAATCAATTTACGATTATTATTACTCCATCCATAATCACGTATGTACCTACTTTTGAAGTTTGAGCATGGTTATTTAATTATACATAATTAAATAATGTTTTAATAATTGTCTTTATTTTTATTTTAGTACTTAATCTCTATGTAATAGGTATTCTATTTTTTGATGAAAAGCGTTTTCGGTGAAAATACAGAGGAGAGGCTGACAAATGGTTGTGATTATAGGTATTTTCTTTTCAAAATATTCTTGTCGTTGAAAATGTAGTGATGTTCCTAGGTATTAACAGATTTGATTGATCAATTAATTAAGAGAGATTTTTACCCAGCAGCAGTGCGACAGAGACGAAGCTACGAGAGGATCGCGCCGAGTGTTTAAACTTTAATCCCCAAATAGAGTTCGCTGTTACATTAACCCTGTCCTATCTAGTGTTGTGAATTTAAGCTTCGAGGCGTAAACTACAAGACTTGAGTCGCGACTTCTGAGTCTAGAAGCCTCGAACCTTAAAGCCTCGACCATATAAGCCTCAACTTAATAAGTTCGCGTTGTTGCTTACGAGCACAGAAACCTCAGAGTCTTTAAGCCTCAAGCTTTCAAGCCTCCTAAGCTTTGAAGGTTTAAGTCTATAAGGTTTGTAGCATTTAAGTCTTAAAAGCTTTTAACAAAGTAGATTAATTTATGTTATCTATGCCATATTTGATAATTATACAGGATGCCCGTGAGGAACCCGAGAGATTTTAACAGCATAATCCTGAGGTCAAATTAAGGGTTAAAAATAAATATAGGTACAGTCAAGTGTAAAAATATAGGTGCACATAACCAATCAAAAATATGTCCCATAGTACCTTAACGTCAGCGATATAAGGCCTCGATACATAATTATGAGAGGATGAAATCGATACGTATTTTTGCACGTGACCGTACAATAATACTTTCTTCCTATAACGCTCATTGTTTGAGCTCTTAACGCTTAACTCAGGCCTTCGAGGTTCCGGGCCTTGAGCTTTCAATAAGCCGAGTTTTTAAAGCTTGAGCTGTCTATGAACCCCGAGTCTTAAAGACTTGCTCTTAAGAGCTCATAAAAAGCTTGAGTCGTTAAGGTTCTGAACCGTTTCTGAGCTCAAACCTTTAACGCTCGAGTCTTCAAAGCTTGAACCTTCAAGGTTTGGAAGTCTTTAAGGTTCAAAAGTCTTCAAGACTAGTCTTTTAACAACACTAGCCTATCCCTTTCTTTCGATTACTTCATAAGTCATAAGTCATAAAGTCTTAACTGTCTATTAAAAAGGGATTAAGAGGAACGTGAAAAGACGCATACTTGTTTTTATCATGCAGTCTGAATAGGACCCGACTGTAGATAAACCGTGGTTTTCGACCGTAAAATAAAACATCAATCATCATACATAATATAGCCATTAGCCATCATCATTATTTGATTTGCCCGGTCTAAAATACATCAGCAGTTAAAATTGAGTAAATTTTGTCTTACAATATAGGAATTAAATTAGTAACAAACGAAAATATGTCCAAAACTCTAAATTCATCAAATTTTTCTAAAGAGGTTTATTGGAATATTATCTTAATTAAAAATAAAGTGAGAAGATAATTTGTAACGCTATGCTAAAGGTACATTGCAGTCTATTATTTACACATCTATAATACTGTCGTGTTTCTTGTCGGAAGCTTTGAGTTTCTCCTGCATTTGAGTGAGCATGTCCTGCATACGCCTTATCTGCGAAAACAATTGCATTTTTTAACATACAATACCATTGAGTATAGTCAACAGCATAAATAAGTGATCATTTATGTACTTTGTCGCTTTCAATCGTTTCACAATTTTGTATACCATTTCAAACACGACGTTAAAGTGACAAGGTACCTACATAAAAGATCACTTATTTATCCTGTTGACTAGGTATACAATACACGTCTTTATTCCTGAGCCCCGGAACAAATAATTTCGTCAACTCGCACAGAATTGCTGTGTGTTGTGCACGGTAGCTGTGTTTTTTACAATAAAATGTTTACTCGCCCAACGCCTTTGTACTACTTTTATGTCTGTCATTTTATTGCGTAGGTAATTTAATTGTTTTAGTATAATAAGGTGGTTACATACATAGGTACATACATGCATTACACATATTATTTTTGAGATGTAGGTATGTACGAATATACACTTTATTATTATTGTAAACGCATGATAAATTAAAACAAAAAATCAACTCAGAAACAGAGTTTTTTTCGACTGGTTAAATAAATAATTTCAAATTTCTAATTATGAGTCTTTGTTTGGACCACAGATACCTACACGAAATTTCAAATGACAGACAGACGGACGGACAAGTAAGTCATGTTTCGGAATTTCGATTCGGAATTCCAAAGGCAGCTAAGTGCGGTCAAATACATTCGGAATTCCAAAACGGAAAGAAAATCGAACGGACGTGTGTCGTATAGATTTTGTATGAATTAGCTGCGTTCGAAATTCCGATGTGGCCGCCCTTATAAGTAAAAATACACATCGGCCTCGTATTCTCCCTTGAAAAAACAGACATACCGATAGTCCAACTGCTGAATACTCACTCACTCACTTCATTGTCTATCTTCGTAAATAGGTACCCTACAAGTATGAGCAACATTCGTAGCACAGCTGCCTACACCGAAAGAAAACTCTGATTGTCTATGAAACGTTACCTCTTCGTCCTTCTGCAGCAGTAGCCGATCTGTGTCCACCTCGCTGTTGTTCCCCATTGAATCCCTCTTGAGTTTCCTATTAAAAATTAGCATATTAAAATATTGTAATTAAATTTTAGTAATAATAGAAGTTACTATTTTAAAATAGCTTTAGCGTGTTGAGGCATCACGATAGATTTCGAGTTTTATAATAGTATGTCAGTAAGAGCACAAGCAGCTGCCTAACTATGGCCTAACTAAACTGAGGTAACCTCGAAGCCCTTCTAAAGCACAACGGAAACTTCATCTCCATTGCTCTATAATTATTACGTAATCGATCTTTTAATTTTGGAACAGAGGGCCCTGCCAAGATGCATTGCGCTAACTAGCGTTTCTATTCGTTTCGTGCTTAAACCAATCGCGTCACTGGTAGATCACGTGACTTTTCGTATCGCGTCATCTACCAGAGACGCGATTGGTCTAAAGACGAATCGAATAGAAACGCTAGTTAGCGTAATGCATCTTGGCTGGGCCCTCAGGTCTCGTCGTATTGAAGGTTGACTAACCGTGACGTGATTTCATCCCTGATAAATGTGGGAACACCTTAAAATTCCTTTTTTTTTCCGAATATTGTTTTGGTCGAATTTTAATTTTTCCGAATTCTATGTTATGCTTTAGGTATTTTATATTAAAATGCATAATTTTATTCCTATACGGAGGTTAGGCTAGGTTAGGTTTGATTTATAAGCGATATCAAAACATTGCATTTGGAACTAGGTATGGAAATTCGGATTATAGATCAATTCGGAATTATGACTCTTTAGAATGATGTAGGTAGTGTAACCAATAAATGTACAGTGTTTTTAGCATTTACACGCGACTCCGTCTCGGGAACTGTCTTATTTTTCTTAACTATGTACCAAATTTGACGTCGATAGTTAGAAAAACTTTCAGGGGGCCTAATATGGCTGCGTTTATCTCGTGACTAAATGTGGATAAAACATCCGTCACTTTTTGACACGTATATGTAAGTACGAGAGTGACGGAAGCTTTATCCACATTTTGTCACGCGATAAACGCAACCATACTAGGCTCGCAGGATTGTTGAGTTTACCCTCGCTCCCGCATGGCGTGCTGCGAGATCTGCGAGATGCACTGCGCGCGGAAGTTCTCGTAGTGCACGTCCTGCGTGACGTCCTTGAGGTCCTGCATGTGCGTGGAGATCAGCATCGTGCGCAGCTTCGTGAAGTCCGAGTGCCGCGGGTTCTCCACTGGAACACGCAACGTCTCGACTCAAGGGCGGATCCAGAATTTCAATGGGGTGTGTCTGGGGATGATTTACCTTCAAAGCCCAGCCTTGGGTAAGGCCCATGTTTCTATTATAAGGGGTAAACTTTAGGTTTCATTTAAAGTCGACAGTACCCATATCGAATCCGATCTTGTGTTAGTCGCATCAAATGCATGACGATGATTACACCCGTTATTAGCGTTAAACTTTACCTAGTCGATTTTAGAAACTAATGAATTTTAATTGTTAAGCTAGAACCATGTCGCAGTAGGTCAATTAGTATCGTTGTTGATCTGATCAGATCACATATATTTCTTGTGGTTTGTTGTCGTTTAATTTTGACAGGGTTCTATATAGTGGTTCAAAGGTCAAAGTACCACAAAACCACCCACCACATAAAACCCACAACTAAACTTAGTACATCGACGACGAACATGAATCGTATAGTATTGTACCTACCTAAAGGTGTTACGTACGACTCGTGTGTTACATCAGCTACATAAAAGTTATGCATAATTATTAATTATATCTGTAAGTTGCTACATGGTTTACGATATTAAAGGGAAATGCATATCGATTAGGTACGTACCTATCTAATTTTACCTTTTGACATTGCTTACGTGAGTGTAAAGCAACGTTAGGTTAGCAGCTTAGCTGACTGTACCTATATGTACAGGTAAAAAACCTAAGTAAAGCCCCTTTTGCATGTAGTTGTATAAAAATAATAATATGGAATTTACGTCAAATTTCAAACATACAATGTCAAACGGTCTAAACAGACTTGATATAACCTTATAACCAGTGATCGTTATCAACGTCCACTTTTCGTAGCAAAGGGTATGGTTGGCAGAAAAAACAAATACATTTGAATATTCACTTTTGTCCTTAACTATAAAATAAATACCTACTTACCTTCGTAGGATTACACCTCTAGATATAACTCTTTACGGTTCAAAACCTTTTCCGCCCTAATATATTTGTAAAAGGATATACGTGAAATGTCATTAATTTATGTCATAAAAATACAACTATAGTTGAAATTCTAATTACATTATGCGTAGTGTTTATTTTAATCTAAATAATCCAATGCACATCGTATTTAGAGTTGATATTCAAGTTTTTCAAGTGGAGTCCTAATAAAGTGCACGTATGATCACAGTATTTACATTCACAGTATGGATTTAACACAATACCCGGATTTTATATCGACGGACGAAGGTACGCTATGTACTATTTGCAATCTCCATATTAAAAGCAAAATACACAATATAAATAAGTACCTAAAGTCAAAATCTCATCTAAATAAAATAAGCTACTACAAAGCTTAAAAAAGAACCCTGTCTTTGAAGTCAAAGACAGTAAGTTATTTTGTAAATTATGAGATTCGACATTTAATTCCTCTTTATTTAGTTTGTACCGGCATATGAAAACTGATTCACACCAAAAAACAGTTCAACAAAGACTTGACTGAATTTAGGATTCATTCTAATATACCGTGGTTAAAACTTGACAACCCAAAATTTCGGAATTTTAAATGGAAAACCTTTTAAACAATAAATACGGAAATAGCGTCAATTTACCAAGTGAATCCAATATAAGGCTGAAATATCTTTCAAAAATTTAATAATGTTTAAAATACTTGTGTATTTGTTTTTTTGTCAACCATACTTTGCTACGAAAAGTGGACATTGATAACGATCACTGCTTATAACTACGTGGTAGAGGAACTTTACTTGAGTTTTTTACCTATAAATTTACTGATATACAGGGTAGGTATGACACGAGTTGCACATAAACAATAAAATGTTATCAATTATGAAAATAAAATGTTTATAACTCTTTCGTTGACTCCCACCCCCGTCCTCCCCCCAAATCTCGCAGTCAAGATACGAATAAATGAGGAGTTAGTCGCATAAATTGGTATTATATTCCGTACGCGCCGCGAGTAATCATAGCCTAACTCAATACGAAGGCGTTCACTCAAGGACTCGCTTGACTAGGTATAATCATTTCCTATCATGAACAGAAAATGGTGTTTACCGTCAACGATGCCCCAGGGGTACTGGCGGCCGCGCACGCGCTTGCCCCCGACCTCCAGCACGGTGTCTGCGGCAACCACCGCGAACGGCGCCGCCGCTTTCAGCTCGCGGTCCTGCTGCTTGAAGTCCTCGTCCTCGTCGCTGTCGCACTCCGGGAACTGGTACACCTGGATAAATGATTAAATCCTTATGGCATGGAGAAGGCAAACGAGCTCACAGGTTTCTTTCTTGGTGGTACGAGGGCTATCAGGCCCTAGATTCTGAAGATGCTTCTCGACGTGCCAATATGAACATGATATTAAATAGCTGAAGGTTGCTCCGGTGTACTAAATTCGGCTCTCTTTTGTCGTTTGTTTTGCCTTATGAAAAGAAAGAGATACCTAAAGCTGACACAGCTTTGTACTACGTATTTTTACCCGACTGCGTCAGAAGGAGGTTTATGTTTTTCGAGCGTATGTATGTATATCTATTCCTGGGCACGCTCTGCAGCCTAAACGGCTTGACGGATTTTAACATACGAGGCGTAATTCTTAATTGTCATGCGACATAGGGTATATCATATTTCAATATGGCGTCCGCGAAAAAAAATATGGAGAGTGTATAAAAAATGTATTTTTTATTATAACAATATGGGTCTCAAATGAAACCTAGTAAATAGCCCATTCCAAATATAATATATACGTCGTTTTGCTAGAAAGAGAGTTGCGCTTGTAATTTGTCACTTGTAGCTTCGTGAGCTTCGGAGCTCATTTTACACGTAATAATTATTTAAACCACTCTTTTAAATAAAAAATAAAAAGAGTGAAATAAACTACATTATTTAAAAAAACACGGAAACCCGACAGCGCAATAAATAACAACTGAAAACAAAAAACAAGCTCTATAATCTATTGAAAATTGTAAGAGCAATGTATTTAATAATACTATTATACACTAAATTTATACTATTATATACATATAACTTGAATATTGGAATAGGTATTATTGCAGGCCGGGACAAGCAATGAATTACAAAACTTATTTCTTGAAAAAAAAAAAAAACATTTGGACTATCTTGTTACCTAGAACAGAGCCCTTGGAAACTCCAAATTTTATCGACCCATCGGAATAGAAATAATGCTGCATCCCTTTTCTGGCTAAGCGAGTAATTTCTATGACACAATGTAAAGGAAATAATTCACTATTATTTTAAATTCATTATTGCAAGCATTAGCAATTCCTGATTCATTGTCGTTCGACCCTCGAGTATATTTGATAATCAGATAAGCTTCACATGGAGTCATACGGGACGGGCCTAGTAAGTACGGCACCAGGATACGTTATCTTCATCTTATCTTCTAATACCTACCTCCTTTTATTCGATACTGTTTAGAGAGATACGAGTACACAATAATAATATTTACTTGAGTCGTCCTAGCCAGACCCGACGATTGCCTTGTTTGTAGTATCATTCATTGAAGTACTACTCATATACCTGTTAAGAAAAAGATTTAACACCTGTGGGAGTGTGTGATCTATATACCTGTATCTGATACTCCTCGAGGTCAGCCAGTATGCGCGCCTTGAGCCGCTTGACTTCGGCCGCGGTCAGTGAGTCGGCCTTCGCGATCACCACCACGATGTTCACTTTGCGGTGGAGGCGCCTCATCATCTCCAAATCCACCTGCCTCAAGCTGCAAATAAAACGGGAGCTTCAAATCTTAGGAGTTTAGTATGTCACCTGGCCTATCATAAATCATAAAGCCCAAATATTTTTTCAAATAGAGTCTGTACACAAGTTTCAAATAAGTTTTGCTAAACTTAATTTTTTAATGGCTACCGACTGTTTAGAAATTCAACAAAGTTATCAAATAATATTTACACACCGGCGATAGTCCAGCGTTCCATACCACATAAGGAGCACGTATACTTCCGCAATACCGGCGCTATCTGGACGGGGCGCCCCTGGCCTTTAAACGTTTGACCTAATAAGGTATTCAGCAGAACGTAGCTCTCCTATTTATTTATAAAACAACTTACTTATTAGATTATTTTACCAATATTCTTAGGGAGAAAGTTCTGCCGCGCACGATGCAAGGATAATGACAGTGAAAGGGCTAATGGAGCAAGCGGTTTGTAAAAGCGCTCGGCTGAATTGCTCTTTCAAATCACTCGCCTCATTACACACAATACTGAGTGCATTGTTTTTCTGTTCCGCGTGCAGTCGTGCACAATGGATTGTCGTAACAAGGCTTAGATGTCTCTGACTTGTCTCGAACTACGTTTTTCAACGGGAACTATTTAATTATAGGACAAACCTTGAACTATAATATAGTAAAAGATAAGACAATTATGCATATGTGTACATTAGATGGTTCTAACATAGCTTTTTCTTGCGTTCGAAAGGTCCTTCCTTTCTTCAGTTATAATGACGGATTATAACAGAAATGGACTGGGTCAACGCGTCTTGAAATTCCGTCTTTGTAAAAGTCCTAAAAATAAGTATCTACGCGTATTATACCTGTTAGTTAAATAAGCAAAATATTCTCATTAAAATAGACTGCCGATTAATTGGATATCGGTGTAAGTAAATAAGTACGTTAGGGAAAGTGTTTCGGCTGATAAGAAATAATGAGCTAAGTAGCCGACCTGTGTGCCCACGGCGGTACGAAGTACAGACAACAGTGCACTCTGTTGTCCATCATGTGGCGGCGGTTGAGCCCGCTCTCGTCCGTGAAGTACTGGCGGAACTGCTCGTCGATGTACGCCGAACATGTCCTCCACGAGTCCTCGCAGTTAATGGAGTCACCAAAGCCTGGCGTGTCAACAATTGTAAGGCGAAGTTTTACGCCTCGCTCTTCAATCTCCATCGTTTTCTTTTCTACGGACGTTGTCTTTTCTACTTTATCTGTAACCGAACGTTATTGTTACAAATTGACTAGGTTAGTTGAAAATTGATTGCTCTGGGCTGGGTGAAATTTAAGCAGCTGACTGCCAGCTTCCAGTTTTGGAGAAGCCGAAGAAGAGAAGAATTAGATAGTCACCTCGAGCGTCCGGTATTTTCCGACCCTTGTAAAGATCCCCTAAGAATAGGCTGTTGATGAGAGTCGACTTTCCGAGGCCCGACTCCCCGACCACCATGAGAGTGAAGTCGAACCCTCTCTTCACGGACTTGCGGTGCACCTGCTCCGGGAGAGTAGCGAAGCCGATGTAGTCGCGCTCGCCGCGATCACGTTCTGAGCACATGCAATAAGGCACGTCAATAAATACTTTGCACATTGATTAAAGTTGGTCTTCATTATGGCTAGTATTTAGGTCATGAAATAAGCGTACGTTTCAATTATTCCCTATCTGTATTCTGAATTTATTGTTATTGAAATTTACGTTAGGGTTTAGGGTACTAATGGTATGTTCCTACAATGGTATGGTGGTACATCTTGAAAATTATTTGTGAAAACCCTTAGGTACGTTGGTAAAAAAAAACCTGTGATTTTTTTAATGGAATTGGTATTCCATTAAAAAAATCGATTGTGTGATTTGTGTGTATGCATGTTGGCGTATCCTCAAAAGTTAATACCTGTACAAATTACAACACACTGCATTTAGCAATATCCACTGTAGCTTCCGTAGCTGA
The DNA here is from genome assembly GCA_948252455.1 of Acleris cristana. Lineage (NCBI taxonomy): Eukaryota > Metazoa > Arthropoda > Insecta > Lepidoptera > Tortricidae > Acleris > Acleris cristana. The sequence continues at coordinate 11,075,712 of OX411782.1, read as the reverse complement.
ATCAATTTAACGTAGGTACCTAACTGTAAACCTATTATTGATTAATGATTACCTAATGATTCACAAATCATGGAAACTTTTCAATGCACCTAATTAATAAAAATATTAAGTTGGACACTTTTGTGCGTAAGCTAAAGATCCAACTCATGCATTCTTTTACAAGGGCAGGAAATTAGCATTAGTGTTGCACCGTCTATTTTGTCGAGGTACTATATAGAAACATCTATTACTACGAGTGTAGTACAAAGGGAAGTGGGGCAAGCTGCCTGTGCCCGCGGCGGAGTGGAACGCGACAGGTTCCCTCGCGCGCGCCGCCAGGGACGCGCATGCGCAGTATTGGGCACGGCTAGCGGAAGCGACAAACGTGCCCATCAATCAGCTGCCCGGCTAATGCTACTTGCTGTTAGCTACTGACCAGGGAAATTAAGGTCATGACAATATGTTTGGAACAAAACCGAAGAGTCATTGTCCACCGAACAAGTTTTGGTGCTATTCCTGCACTATTAACTGAGACAACAGAATATTTTGAACTAATCTGTTAATTGTTAGGATGAAAGCTCTAGTTATCCAAGGAAATAAATGGGTACAGAAGATAATTCGAAGTGTGTGAGCCGATATTTCTCCCACATAGGTACGAGACAATGGAGCGTCTTTATTGTGCCGTATTTTTATACCGATACTCTCCGACTCTCTGTGCGCTACAAAAATCAAAGCACTATTGTTAATTAATTATTGCTGGCAAAGAAAAGTCTATTGTCTGGGAAGGGAAATTTCTAAACAATCACAAATAGTCATCGGATGAGAGAAATCGCTCAGACCCACTTTAACAAGAAGTTTTGTAATAGCGGTGGGCGTTTAATGAATTTGTTTTTAAAGGTTTCGTGTTTCTGCCGGTTTAGATAAGTCAATTATGTGATGCGATGCTTAAATCGCATTAGCTGTCATTTTCTTAGGTACCTTTACAAATTTGGTTGGTAACGTTTCTCACCCCCATGCAATCAAGTCCAATTTCCAAGGTTTATGAATATGATGTAGTTATTATGAAAGTCGAGGTTATTACGTTTCCGATTGTTTTCTTTTAATTTGTTTCTTGGCAAATAAAACATACCTATATACCTACCTAGTTTCTCATAGTTTTTAATAATATCTATATTACACTACTACAAAATATTCAAAATTCGTAGAAATCAGACTAGGTTTAAGGGGAGAGAAACGTTACCGCATTTTGTATGGAAATTTTCAGCCTTACAATCTTAATATCGTACATATCTTAATATCGTATCGTATCGTACAAAATCGTACAAATCGGTGTGGTACAGCCACAATTATCAATTAAATTCATTTTTTTTTAAATATGGCCCTATCAAAAACACAATTATCATATAAGGCAATTTGGGCTTAAAAATGATATCTAATCAGTATTTTTTTTAAATGCAGGTTAAGTAATTGGAGTAAAAAAAAAACAAAAAGCCGCCTTCAATAACGCAAAAAATTACTTCTTTTAAAATGGTAGGTATAGGTCAGTCCAAGTGAATGTTTTTTTAAAACATTTATTATATTTTATACTTTTTAGTGATCATAATAAGCTGTTATGTAGTCCCACTCCTTAGTTGATATGAAACTTTAAGACATTTCAAGTTCACCGCAAGTAACGCCACGGGAAAGTCATTTTTAAACAATTAAACGTTCTTCGTTATACTAACAGTCGCTCAACTCGAGATATCTTATCGCCACGCTTGAAGTAGGTAGCGTTGAGGAGTTCCGTTGGCCATCTGTGGTCTTCATCATAAGTTCCACTACCCCAAATGATACTTTCTTAATGCAAATGCTGGAATTGTTACTAAAAATACTGAAATTGCTATATGTACGAGTATGCCTATACTATTTGAGGAGTTCCCTCAATTCCTCATGGATCCCCTCATTAGATTACAATTTGGTGACAATCTCTGCTCTATCAAACAAAAAAAGAGTTTTTGAAATCGGACCATAATTGACGGAGAAATCGGTGATGGCAAAAAAATACATACTTAGTACAGGGTAACGTAAGTATAGGTAACCTCCTCCTTTTTTGAAGTCAGTTAAAAATACAAATTAAAAGTTCTGCTTTGTTTTATATACGCATATCCCCGATGGTCGAGTGAATGCCGATGTTTATTCGATTGTGTGTTTGTTTGTTTACACTTCAATTACTTAGGTCATAGTCATAACGGCGAGTAACAGACTGACGTACGTTTTCACACAGAGGTAGTTACTTTGATAGTCCAAGTAATAGTGACGTCACTTTTAACTAAGTAGTTACTTACCTAAGTTACTATTAAGAGGAACCACAATAAGTAAGTACAGTCACAACACGGTTTGGTTGAGCCACCGTTACCTACTCTTCGTGTTATGACCGTGTAGTGCAAATAGGCGGTTGTACTAGGTAGTATAAATTATGAAGAAGAGCCATTAACAAATGTGCGAAATTCAACCTCAAAAGAACCGTAAACACCAATACATCTACTCCACCTCGGACATACAAGGTGCCCTTTTGGTACTAGACGCACTAAGAATGAATTCTAAACTAGTCCGAAACTGCAAAGACGATTTAAATACCCTAGGAAACTCCAAAAAAGTTATACTTCTAAACGAAATAGCAGATGGACTGGCTAGGAACGGTGCTAACAACTCGCTGGTCAGCTCGGAGCCGTTTTGTGGCATCACGAAAAACCTACCTATTCCCTGCTAAGCGACCTATGTAAATCTAGGGCGATCGAGCAATATTTAGTCCGCTGAAGGACAAAACACTCGAAATCACTAATTAAAGGGTTCAAAAGCTAGCTCTCCCAAGAGATTCTACAACTCAAAAGAGAAAATACTTGCGCAGGGACTATAGGATCCTTACTGGCCACTGCCAACTGAACTGATATCAAGTTCTATCCTGGGGGCCTAATATGGCTGCGTTTATCGCGTAACAAAATGTAGATAAAACATCCGTCACTTGTTGACACGTTTATAGGTAGGTACGAGAGTTACGGATGCTTTATCCACATTTTGTCACGCGATAAACACAACCATACTAAGCCCGCAGGAGACAGAGGAGGCAGTGATGCGCATCCTCTGCTCATGCGGACCACTAATGCGCAACAGAAGTATCTACCTAGAGCGACATATCACTGGCCAAAGCATTTGGAAATTCCTGGACGGAACGGGGCTTTGCCCTGAGTTCTAAACAAACGGCTGCTGCTGCCACAATACATCAGCAATGCCCCCAATAACATATAAAAAGAGTAGCGAGTGGCTTAAAATTCCAGTGTTGTGACCACTGACCACAGAAAGTTGTGTCTGTACCTACACGGGCACGTTTTATAAAGCTACAAGTTACAATTTTACAGGTCTAAACTGGCCTAAATTTCAATACGTCCCTGTACCTACATACGACCAAAAAATATATAAATAGGAGACCTAACTTAAGTCTGGTTCAACTAAGGTATTAATAATAATAGCTCAAAGGAAATACCAAGCAATGAAATTCTTAAGCCGCCACCCTTAAGCTTAACCTTAATTGGTTATCCGCCATAACGATCGATCTTCATCAATAATTTCGATGTCCACGGGCGACGTACCTACTGTAAACTCTCTAAAGTACCTAATGCTTCAGTGACATAAAAATATTCGACTATTTCAAGGAACTTTATATTACGGATTAATGGCGTAATTGAATAAATTTCTACAGTTGCTTTATCTCACCAAAGCGGGTTTTAAGGAAGCTACTAGTGCTAGACCTCAAACGGTGTCCTATACCATCTGCCGTAAATGTTTTTTTTAGCGGGAGAAGCGTTACTTGGTACCGAACCTTATGAGACAACATAGCGCGTGAGCAGCAGCAGCCACGAGCGCCAGGACTAACCTAATTTTGTTAAAAATAATTAGATAAACTAGTGCGTAATAGGTTTAAAAAAAATCTATTGAGCGGCCATAGAAAAAGACACTCTCTTAAAATTTTGTTACGGTTCAGGAGATACATCCCGCTGACTGACTGACAGACGGACCCGCTGTTCGCTTAGCCTCCGCTAGGCTCAGTGATAGGGTCCTGGTCCTGTTGGCACCCTTTGGGTACGGAACCCTAAAAAGAACAGTGCTAACATAACTAAATACTTCAATTTTGAGTGTAGGCCTTAACTAAGGTGCCTATATTATTCTCCATCCGCCTCGAAACTTTATCATTTATTACCATGGGCTAGATTATCATGTAGATAAAGGCACCACCAATTTTCTTCTTCTTCTTCTTTTATAAATAATAAAGCTCTTCCATGAACGACACATACTTGTCAAATTTGGAGGTAAAAAAGAAGTGTCAAATTTTCGAGCCCAATGTTAACTAACTTTATCGGGTGCACTTTAATTATTATTCTTATAAGTCGTGAATGTGAGCAATCGTGTTTGTGACTTTTTTAATGCAGTGCAACACTTTATACCTGCCTGAGGCCCGTTTCACGAAGCTACAAGTTACAAATTACAAGCGGAAGTCTCTTTCTAACTCGTACTGCTAGAAAGAGGGTTCCGCTTGTAATTTGTAACTTGTAGCTTCGTGAAACGGGCCACTGACGGTTAGTTTTTAGCTCAATCATAACAAACGATAAGAAGAGGGCCCTCCTTTGTTATGATTGGGCTAATTTTTAAAATTACCCATTTCTAATAATATTTCAGCAAAAGACGCATTAAATTCGGCTAAATGGCATTCGCCATTAGTAATATTTTTACTTACTTCTTCTAAGCAAATTAGAAAACTGCGACTTGCTTTTTTTTTCTTCATCATTGCCGTCGTCCAAATTAGTATGGTTGTTGTCTTTATCGCCTATATTAATGTCATATATAGCGTATGAGTCACTCTTCTCCATTATCAGTATCACAACAATATCAGGTTTCTTCCGAAGAATTTACACGTATATGCACTCTTTTTGACCAGTTTATAGAGATTATACCTATTATTTATCAAAGTCTTTAAGGTATTAATCATTTGTTTATGGTGTTATCCTTTCATCTCGCAACATCGATATTGAAAAATAGCGGGAATTCTCGTACCGCACGGATGAGCCCGACGTAGTGGGGAGTGCGACAGATATGACTGATCGGCGTGATTTACTTCTCGTGGGGAACGAAATTCGTCACGTAAATCGCGAGGACTGGAAGATCGCGGTGCGACGCGGGCGCAGCGGGCGAGCGGGCGCGGTACCGGAGCGAGGCGCGCGGTCGGACTGCGCGCGCACTGCCCGCCCGGCCCGCTTCAAGTTGCGTCACACATTAGCGTATTAGCTAATAATTCAATTAATCTGACAATTTTATCCTGTCATTTTAAAAACTGAATACATTAACATTCTAGCTTCCATTCGATATGACTTCATTATATTTTTTTACATTGCTACGTTTACGGTAGAATTCCAATACACTAAATAGAAAAACCGTCATAAAATTACTTTAAAAAAAATGTTGAAAGGGATTTTTATTTCTTGGTCAGGTTTTTTCTATATATAAGTCTATACTTACCGCTATAAATAGTTACTGGCCTAATTTTCGTGAAGTCCCGTTTCTGTGTGTTTGTCCGAAATATATAGTTCCACTAAAGTAGATACGGTGCAAGAGGTCATAAAAAGTCTTTCGTGTTCTCACGAGTGATAGAGAACGTAAACCCGATAACCCGTTGGACCTTTTAATGCTCTATAGGTCAAGTGGAACGGAAAGAAAAGGGCATTCCCTCAGAGTAGGGAAATTTGAGAAGTAGAAGGAGGCAAGGGCGCGTTAAAGGCCCACGGGTACCGGAGGGTAGACATTAACATAAGTACAAATGAATAAAAATGAAAATTTCAAACTTCAAGTTGTAGGTACGAAAAGACAAAAGACAAAAGTCTATAAAAATTGTATTATACCTATTAGGTTTTTAATATTTTAGATTATCTTTATCAAACGTCGAGCTTGGTGTGTACTCTTGACTGTACCTAGGTACCTAGATTCTTTCCCGCCTTCAAGTATTAATGGAAAATATACGGCACCTTAAATTACTATATATGTATGTAGAACGTAGAAAATTAATTAATTCAAACAAATATTCCATAAACTGTCCTCAAAAATAGAACAAAATGTAACCGGGCAGACTCTGATTTCGAAAGCACGGAAGAAATGGACGTCTGGCAAGGAAATTACATAAAATTCATTTTATGGCCATGGATTCGTAAACATTACATCACGGAATAGTCAAGTTGTTAAGGCTGCCAGCGATGTGTAACAGTTCTTCGATTAACGCCAGAACTCTATACTGAACAACTTAAGGTACGATCGCCATTAAAAAATATATTATGGTGTGTTCAGATATTTTTGAGCACCTTGATGCATAGTATAAATACTATCCTGATGGCATGATGGCTGCCGGAAATCAATTGTACCGTTTATTTATTTTTATGAAAAGCTGTGCGGAGACATTGATTTAAACAAAGTAATATATTAAGTCTATGTGCGGAGATGTTGTCCTGAAGTTGACTAACGAATAAGAGGCCCTAAATAGGCCGGCCTGCCGCGCCCAAAGGAAATTTGTGCATGGTTGCAGCATCAGGTCATCAGAATATTTATATGGATATCTGAACCACGCAGCATATTAAGTAGGTACTTTGAGTCCGATCCTCCGATCCGATACTTGGAAGCGCAAACAGAAGCCGAGGATAAAATTTCTACATAGTCTAAATCCCTACTTATGTCTGTATGTTAAAAGTTAACCGAGTATGACATGTGTCATCCATACCGATTTGAAGACGCTAAGATAGATAACAATTATTATCTAGAGTGATACCACCTAATGATGTGATGCAATGCAACTTATAATAGAGGTAAGTAACTCGTCATAACTGAGAACATTTCTAGAGGCGTTACCTCATCGCGTTGAACAATGCTCGCATAAAAGAACTTAATGACACAGGTCAGAGGGCTCATGTGTGATGAATACGGAGGTTTCTCATTATATTCTGTTCAATTGTGGGACGCTCCGAGCTGCGTCCGGTGACGCAACCGCTCTTGTCTCCGGGCGCAGGCGCAGGTATGTTGCAACTATGTGTGCTGTATTATCTAGTGCTCCAATTATATATTATAGTTATAGATCAAACTTCATTTAGTTTATCTCTTGACCCTAACCTGTAGGCATTCGAAAAAAGACGTATATTGTATGTTCGCTAAACAAACGTTTATTTGGTAACTGATAACACAATACTTTAGTATGAGAATACCATATGGTTGAATATTTTCTTCTTAAACGTTTATGAGTAGACAGAGAGCTAAATAGGCTAATCGTTACGACAAAAGATTCAAGTTCTCAACTACGTACAGTCGCCATCAAATTTATTGGAGCGTATAATGTGATCAAAAATATAGAACTCAACTCTATGGCGTTTTGAGCTCCTTGTATGCTCCGATATATTTTATGGCGACTGTACAAACGAAATCTTAGTACGGTCAACAACTTTACTGCCGAGCCAGTATAGAACCCTGTCGCAGAACGCCAATGAGGCAATGATTAATACATTTTTAACGTAATTTCTTTCTTGTGACTTTTCGCTGTCGTTACAAAAGGGTTCTATGGTAACGATTAAAGTTGTTGGTCGGATTAAATGTATTCAGTAAGCTGATATGACATTATGGACTATGTATGACAGTGACACAGAGTCAACAAGCGAGTCTTCAGCACATAACCAATACGAGCTACCTCAGGCTGGTTTCACATTATCATTGGTTAAAATAAAACCAAGTATGAGAAAGTAAAATTGTGCTCGATCAAAGTAGTTTAAAAGTGATTACTACGATTACTAACTAATGACTACGCTTGTGCTAGTGTCAAACAAGCAACGCAAGAGTTACAAGCTCACTCACCGGTCGTCATTATGAGAAGAACTGCTGACTGGGTTACGATACTAAATGTATTTGTATGAAAATATCAATATATTTTCATAATTTTGCTTTCAGCTTCTTCAAGACGTGTGTCTTCATTGTTTCAATATCTTTCGTGTTATTGATTAAGAAATGTTTCGGAAGTTTACAAAACCGATCGATCGATCTTACACAATTGGTGATCACCGGGCAGCCTCAGAGATGCACTCGCCGTCGGCTCTCGTTCTTCGTCCATAGCGATTATAACTTGCTTCTTTGATTGTTGTTCACCAAAATAGAGCAGCCGTGGGTTGTATCAAACATTATTCTACATTACACTACACATCTAAACGATAGCGAAATAAAAGTCGCGCGACACCTAAATAAATATCACGATGCTAATCCTAAAATTTGTATAATCAAAAAACAGTAGAAAATCCGAGGAAATAAAAATCACATTGTTTGTGCGCCGTCCTGTGCGTGTTGCGTTACGTAATGCGAGGGTCCCGGGCGCGCGCCGCGCGTCGCCCCGCGCCGGCGCGCCCGCGGTCGATACCGGCGCGCGCACGGCGCCTGCGCGCCCCAGAGCACCCGCGACCGCCCTTCCGCCGTGCTCTACATCCTCCTATGTGTATTATTTCTCCTTGCCCCAGATGCATGTGGGTACGCCCCAGTAAGATTCAAGGTCGTCCCATGGCCGATCGTTGTTGTTTTAGTTAGCTTTAAATATGCATAGATTAATAATGTTATGAGGAGTCATTTTATCTTTTCCACCAGGTTTTCAATTCCTAACACTATCAAGTGCGGTACCGTGATTGATGATTAGAGGTCCATTGGCTTTTATGCTTGACACGTCTAACGACTTCGACGTCGCTGAAAGTATCCAAACCTAATTCTTAAACATCGTTGTGTTTAAAATTCTTAAATCCAATTAACCACAAAATACAAGAGCTTCATTGGTATTAACTTTAGTAGGTATGCTCTGTCCTACTAATATTATAATTGCGAAAGTTTATGTGTGTGTTAGTTTGTTACTCCTTCACTCGCAATGGCTGTACGGATTTGGATGAAATTTTGGAGATCTAGCTTATACCCTGGATTAACACAGGCTACTTTGGAACCCGGAAAATTTAAAAGTCCCATAGAGGGAATATACGCGAGCGAAGTCGCGAGCAGAAGCTAGTTAAAAAATATTGTCGAAACCGTTAAAAGGAAGCTATGAATATTTCCCTAAAATTACCGTCGGAGTTCGACTTTTGTTGTGTTTTTCAACTTAGGTAGTTCTTTTAATACCTAAGTACTGTAAGTTTGCTTTTGCGTTAAGTAGAAGTTCAAAGAATGTATGTGGCTCAATTTATTATAGTAAATAAGTAAGATACCGCAAGTAGCTTAATCATATTTTGATCCTTATTGGTAGTGGCGGGCTCCTTTCCGGAACTTGACTACTTAAGTGTGCGCCTATTTTGCGTTAAGGGGTCGCTGGCAGTACTTACCCAGTTAAACCAGGAAGCCTAGCAGACTCTTGATGTTGCCGAAGACTTCTGGTGGCGACCTCCTAGTCCGAGGTGTCACACCCGGTATGTTGGCACCTCAGTATATTCCATCACCATGACGTGGGCAACAGTCTCCTCTACCATCATACTGGCTCTGCACAGGGGGCTGTCTGTAACACCTAAGGTGATAAATATTTATGAAATAAGGCATGACCAGTTATTGCCAAAGTTACGAGTCTAAGTTGGGTCCTTTTTACCCGACTGCCGAAGGAGGAGGGTAATGGTTTATCAGTCTATGTATGTTTGTTCCTTTGTGGCGCTCTAGAAACTAAACGCGTGGACCGATTTTGATGATTCTTATAACAATCGATTTGTCTTAATCTTGTGAGTATCACTGAAGATATATGTCAGATGTCAGTCATTAAAATTGAATATGGCGGCAAAAAAGATGCAGCAAAAAGAAAAAAAGTCTAAAAACTATGAAAAATCATCTTTAGGTTTGTTTAATCGTTTTTTATTTGGAACGATCATTTAGGATTTATAACGATTTAAAGTTGGTTAGCAACAACTGTCGGGTTTTTAGGGTTCCGTACCAAAATGGTAAAAAAGGAACCCTTATGGTGAGACTTCGTTGTTCGTCTGTCTGTCTGTATGTCACAGCAGGTTTTTTCAGCATCTATAAATGCTATCAAATTGAAATTTGGCATAGTTGTACAACTTGCTTGCCGCATTTGTTTTTAGTAAAAAAAATGAAAATAATTGAAAAGGTATATTTTATATTTTAGGTTGTATTTTATTATAGCAAATGGGGTGTCATATGAAAGAGCTCAATCTACACATTTCAAAACTATTTCTTCTTTAATTTTATGTACTTTTTGATTTATAGTAAAAAAGTAAAAAAAAATACCGTCCCCCCCCTTATTTCAGATTTTTTGATTACTATCAAAAAATCTGAAAGAACTAGAACTGAAAAAGATTCATATTCGTAACCATTAATCGTGTTTCACGAAATTAACCGTTTTTTTTTAATTATTTTGTACAGTTGTCATTTTGAGGTTATTTCCACGGCTTAAAAATGGTCCATACACAATCACTGAAAATGGCGATAGTCCTCACACAAACACCGTGATTGGTTTCCAAAGTAAATTAAAAAGATAAAGTACTTTAGTCCCTAGGGAGTAAAGTGTCGTTTTATCCCTAGGAATTAAATAAGTACATAACTTTAGTCCGCCTATACAAGGCTATTATGAGTCATTTTAGAGCCTGAGAAGTGAAAAAATACATACATACTACATACCTACATAGAGGTTAAGGGTAAAAAACAATGGTATATAATATAAAATATCATCGGTAATAATAACATAATAACATCGAAAAGTAAAAAACACTGCTCCAAAAATCCAACTTTCCGCACGAGTACAGTCAACATCATAAATAAGTGATCATTTATGTACCTTGTCGCTTTCAATCGTTTCACAATTTTGTATAACATTTCAAACGCGACGTTAAAGTGACAAGGTACATAAATTATCACTTTATTTATGCTGTTGACTGTACAGCTACAAAAAGTACGTACTACTTTTTGAGCAACGGCATCAAAAATCATTTATTCAAATAAATCTAATGTATAAAATATTCAAAAATAAATATAAACTGAAAAAAAAGTAAGACGTTATTTTTAAATACACTGCATGTAAACGCTGTTAACTGTAAAGCTATACGAAATAGGTTAACCTTTTAAGCCTATAACATTAAAAAAATATATATATTAAACATTGATTGTAAGTATGTACGAGTGTTTGGCTGTTTTGAGTTAGTAATCCTATACCAAACATAATAAATTTAAAAAGTACAAAACGCGGTGTGTAATAAAAGTTCATAAATTTTTCACGGCCGCCGCTGCCATTGGTAAATAATCACTTTTGTTTTAATTTTGCCATGGCCTGAAACGTAGAACATCGCGGGCTTTTTTACAATAGTAAGGTTTCCAAACATGCAGGAGAAAAATTATATAATTTGATTGGGCTCTTATATCAATACAGTCCGTTTAATTTTTATTAGCGCCTGCTCTAATAAAATGGCCATTTATTGCGTCAAGAGAAGTTCACCATAAAGTATTAAGATTTCACGAACTTTAGCGTTAATTTCTGACGTAAGAAAAGTTTATTTACTTTTTATTTAATGAACTTGTAAATTGCTGTGCTAAGGGGTTTATGTTGGACTATTCTAATAATTGTAACACCATTGTAACACATAAATGCAATAAACGATATGACTATGACTATGACTATTATTCCTATGCCGGTCAGAAGTATTTTCAGATCTTCTGCAGGTTCTGTCCGAATCGCTTATCCTTTAACCTACCGCCAAGCAGCAGTGTTTGTATTGTGTTGTTCCCTTGTATCCCACAAGACAACCGGTGAAATTACTCCCATACATAGGTACATACATGTAAAGCAAATGTATCGTGTCCCCCCCCACCTACAGCTAAAACAGCTAAAACTTTAGTACCTACTTGTGTACAGTAAATATCTGAAGAAAAATATGAACGCACATAATATATATCGAACTTTAAAGTAAAACTATCACGACATTCACCACTAAGTACGTAAACTTGATTGGTTCCTGAGATACAGGCGACTAAAGTGTTTATTCATACCTACTAAAAACCATCTAAGACAATTTGTTCATTCGTATGTTTTTATCAGATAGTTTGATATGTTTGTAATAACGGCCTCGGAACCCTACACGGAGATAAAAGCTCAAAAATCCAGGGTTTTCACACTTCTTGCCGGTTGCCACATATTACAGATGGCAAACCTTGGAAACTCGTAAAGCACAACAAAAACCAATTTACGTTCCCATGCCCTAACGAGGCACATCGCTGAGAATAACGACGTAAACAATAAACTGTTTATACAAGTTTAACAGTAACAAGGTTCTACAATTTACACTTAGACACGTGCTTAGAAAAAAGCGTCGTTACAATTGACGAAGTAAACTAAGTAGCAAGTAGTATATTGCAAAATGTATCTTGCTTAGGCAATTTAAATTATGGCAGAGCTTACAGGCTCTAACTAAAGTGAATGAGACGAGAGGATAAATTTAAAAACAAGATTTCGAAAAGATGACGTAATATTAATTATTTACGTGTTTCGTTTTAATTCAGCTATACACCATCTTTGTGTTTGTTATATGATCCATAGGTGCACTACAGCTAAGGAATTATAATAAGCATAGAGTTATTGTAGAGCGTTATTTAGCTCACCTCACTAAGGCCTGATTTACACTTTGCGAAGTGCAAGAGCGAAGTGATACATTTGCTGTCAAATGGCAAGTAGCAAATGTATGGGCTTCCCAAAGTATAAATCAAGGATCACATAATATTTAATTAATTGCTTTATACAGTAAAGGCGATAGCTTTGGCATATAACCATTGAACGTCGGAAGACCGAATGCCTCGTAACGAGGAACTAAGGTAGGTACCAGAAATATTGAAATAGCAATTAGCTCGAATAACACTTTGATTATTTTTTAGTTAAGGATTATTTATTTCTTTCACAAATCACTTAATTATAAAATAACTTAATCATACAAATCACATACTATATCCGAACGAACTTACAAGCTTACTTAAAACTACACTAATCTAACAACCCGCTACCAGTGGGCATAGTTCCCAAAATGCTGGCAGCATTGCCACGTTGAAACAATTTTTTTTAAATGTAAAACTTGAATAAAAAGTAGAATTCGTAATTTTGACATCTCACGGGAACTTTTAATTTTTCCGGGAGTAGCCTCTCTCTATTTTGCGCCAGTTTTCATCCGAATCCATTTAGGCGTAATTGAGTAAAAAAACCAAACTTCCGTTTTTATTAATATTAGTAAAATAGTAAGATTATGTAATTAATTGGCGACGCGGTTAGCCTAGTTAGCGAACCTATAGTGTTCCCGGGATTGATCCCCGTTAAGGACGATGGACAAATATTGGTGCGATAATCTTATAAGTATTTATTCCTGAGTCTTGGATGTTAACCTCCGGAGTGCGGAGTTGACCTCCATTGAGATAGTTAAGCGTCTAAAAGTAAATTTAGATGGTCAATAAAAAGCGAAATATATTTTTAACAACAAAGAACCGTCTTCAAAACACGCTAAAAAGCTTTAAATAATATATGGTTTCTTCTGGTAAAGTGACGTATGATGACTATAATAGTTGGTTGATAGTGACCCTGCCTACGAAGCTAGCGGTCCCGGGTTCAAATCCCGGTAAGGGCAGATATTTGTGCTATGAGTACAAGTATTTGTTCCTGGGTCTTGTATGTTTTCTATTTAAGTATATATTTCTCTATACATATACCTAGGTAAGTTTATCGTAGTTTAGTACCCATAGTATACACAAGCGTAGAGCTTAGCTTGGGTCTAGGCCAATTCGTGTAACATTGTCCCCTGAAATTTATTTAATGCCAGGAAACCGTTATTTTTGTTAAAAGGACTCCCGAAATAACTCTCAAGCCCTCAAGCCTCAAATTAGCCATAAAGTTGAACATAATCTGCTCATGTCAAGCTTAGCCGCGTAAATTGAAACCCAAGGGAAATCAACTATGCTTGAAATAGCATAGTTAATCGCGCCCCTCAAGAAAATCCTCCCCAATTCGGTTCTAATTTATGGCATAATATCCCGGTCTCGCAAATCCAGATATCGAGTTCTGTATTTTTAGCCTAACGAGTTTGACCTTTGCTGGGCGAATAAGGAGATATTTTTTTTCTTAGGAATAATGTCGTTAATCTTGTCTCGGATTAAACTGCATCTAACATTTTGAGTAGAAAACTCTTTTACCTAATCGGGAATTGGCAGTTTGATCAAAACAATATCACAACTTTTTTTACGATAATTTTTATTTAGGCTAATTGTCCCATAGGCATTACGAGATTTCATTAAAAAAGAGATTAATTACTTGTAGCAAGTTTTTTACCAAATTTTTATGCCAACGTCCAGAAGCACTATTCCAATTTGTTTAAGCAAATCTTGCTTTTACATCCTTGTCATGTTCTTAACTAGTAGTGTTACGTAAATCTATAGTGAATAACAACTAGGTCCCATAATGTCAACCATTATGTTGACGATATAAAACCAAATCAACAAATCGGGATAGACCCTCTGTCTGTAGTAGACGTTACGTCTTCCTACACCTTGACTTGAGCCATGAAAATGGGTCATAGTCTGCACAAATTTGCGTGCTAAGCAACCCGTTTAACCGACTTCAAAAAAGGAGGAGGTTCATTGTTCAGCTGTACGTACGTTTTTAGGGTTCCGTAGGTAGTCAACAAGGAACCATTAAAGTTTAACCATGTCCGTCTGTCCGCGGTTTAACTCAGAGAGTCTTGGTACTAAAGAGCTCATATATTATCAACTTGGGATGTGGGGGATCGTTTAGAAAATATTGAACTTGAAAATTGTCATTCGTGTCGTCGCCATACAGCCGAAACTACAAAAAAAAACATATAAGTACAGGATGTAACAGGAGGAGTGGATCAAAGCAGTTAAATAGAGGACGTCAAGACCTATCCTCATCCCCATGTATGTTCAGCGATTTTCTACTGTTCCAAAGTTATTTAAGATTTTGTAAATTTTACTAACATCCTCTATTACCACCTAACGTTGCTAGTAAAATATAAAAAGTTGAAGCCACAGCTGTGATTTTTGTTTTATGGGTAGTCGAATAGTTGGTCCTGAGTATCCAATTAACGTCACAGTCAAAAGTATTGCCAATTTTTTATGAAATAAATAGTTCTTGAACTATCGCCGTAAACCCAATTTTAACTCACACTTTCGGGTCTATAAAATTCACATATTTTTTACAAAATTCCAAAAAGTGCCCAAGTTAATGATAAACCTTCTGTACCTATACATTTTATTGCATTCAAATAACAGGATCATTTAAAATTTAGTTACTTAAGTACACTACCCGGTGTGAAATTAACAATTTTCTCTTAAGTAAAAACTTGCATGAAAAACGAAGTTAAAGTATGTTGTTGATAATATGTCATGATTGGAAGTATGGAATCTCTTATCAATCAATTTAATGTGATTGTTGTCTGTGAATCTATTCTAGAAACAAGGGCCGTACTGCAGGAAGTGCCGTATTAATTAAGGTTTAGTTAATAAAATAAGCAATGACAGAATGCTTAAACTCTGTCATAATAAATAAATTGTATTGCGATTGTTTGTCTACATTATGTTTGAATGACGTTCGTCTATTATGACTTTAAAATAACTCCGCCATTTTGGCACAGTAAGGACGTGAAGTTTATTTTAAATAATCAATTGTTTTAAATAACAATAACACTCTTAATCATGTACCTATTACATCAAATTAGATCCTTGGAAAAGGCTATTCTTTCGAATAAAAATATAAAAGCAAACAGTTACTTATTTAGGTGTATCCCAATTAGTTTTATATTTCTTACGTTAAAGGGGACATTGAACAATAGTTATTTGTGCAACAAGAGAGCAAAGTTGTTTTTTGCTGCGAGTGTTGTTTTTGAATCCCCCGTAATAACTTTGGTCTCGTGTGACGTGTGACACATACAACTTTTCACCTCAGCAGCGAGAACATATTACATGGGTAGCAAAAACTACATGGTAAAAATTAAACAACATGTAAAACAATCAATATCAGAAATTAAAAGTTAAAACTAAAATTTGTGCAGTTTTGCAAATTAAAAGTAACAGTTTTGTTTGGAACTAGGGCCTAACTAAGTAGGTAGGTACCTACGACGCCGAAAGCTTTACAAATTTTCAAGGTTAGTGTGCACATACATACATATCTTTTTTATACTAATGACGGATAAATACTTACGTTTGTAGCGAGAAAATTGCAGTCCGGAGCTTCATAACGAAACTTTTTAATGTTAGCGGGCAATTTGTGCCCTACCTACAAAAATGCAATAACTTTGGGATAGGTTTCAATGTGCACGTCATCTTTTGTCTTTATTGTGGTTTTCAACATAGAGTAAATACTCCACATTGTAGATGGTTGCTTCGTTTGTGATAATTTTATGAAGTAGGTACGCTAACAGTACAGTCTCCGAAAAAGTGTATGCACCCTTTGCAAGTCTCCATTGCTTAAAAATATCATACGTTTTTAGATATTTTTCGCGAGAGTTTTCAGGCAGGAAACTTAATTCTGCGTTTTTTACACGCTGCTTCAATGCTTTCGGTGTTAAATAGCAGACTTCGTCACTGTTACTATTATTAAGTAAGTACTTTTATAATATCCAACGTGTATCGATTAGCGTAACAGAACAATAAATAAACAAAAACAATAAAAATAATCCCGCTATTTTTTAAAGATGCGTTCAGCACGGGTCTCTATCATTACACACTAGGAAGAAAGGCTGCCGCGCAAACCATAATCACAGTAAGTATTTAAAACCTAATTTCGAGAAAATCGCGCTTAAAGTATTTTCTAATGTTTTATCAATAACTTCCATAAATAGCAATAGTTATCAAATATTCTTAGATATTCTTTTAAAGGACAAATTGCCCTTTTTTATGAGATAAGTTAATGCTATATATTCATATAATTTATATTAAATATTAATCGAAATGTATTTATAACTAGGTGGTCTAAATAAAAACTATTAGATTTGCAGGCATAAACACAGTAAGTCAATGACATACTGTGTTTATGCTAAGGAATTCAAGCTTACTGTATTTATGGTTAGGAAAACCACCAAATTGCGTATGGTGTTACCCTGTCTGGCGGTAAAACGTATGGGACTTACTGTGTTATTGACTAGTATTTGCACTCATTTATCTTAGCATTCACAATCAACCACAAATAACACTATGACGTTGATTTTACTTAAAAACTGAAAAATAAAAGACTAAAGATACAACATGAATATTTATTGGGGTAGTAGAATTTCTAAACTTTGTATCAACAAAATATTATTACATTCTAAGCACTAACACAACTATTTATTGTAACATGAAAATAACAGCCTTTTTCATTAAAGACATATTATGAGAGAATATGACCTAAAAATACTCAAGTAAATGTCATGTAAGTACCTAAATAAAACTTTTAAAATAATAATTTTAAATAAAAAAAGGGAATAAAAACGACACTTTGCGAGATCACATTACAAATATGTAAAACTTCCTATAAAAACTGAAAAATATTATAAACGGTTACCGTGAAATACGCCAACATTGCCACCTAGGGTATCATTGCCCAAAATGCCATTTACAAACAAATTCGTTAATGTAGCAAAAATCTTCTTCTTAATGCCAATATTATTTAATATGGTAGAAAATAAACTATATTTGTGACAACACTACGGTTGGCATTCGTCTCTAAATTCACTCAGTAGCTTGTTGCGAGTCGTTGAAGGCGATGTGTGTTTTTTCGGGAAAAAATTTAGTCAGAAGTAGGTACATGTCTACTATTCATCATAGTGAAGATGCAGGTGAGTATATCCATTTATACCTATTTAATAAAATACACCTTGCAGAGTATTTTAGCTTAGGATTTAACATGCCAAGTTTTTGTATAACTAAAGTTATGATCATGGGTAATGGTATCCCTAAATTTTTGAACGTGTGATCGACATCTTTGCCCGATGTCGAAAGAGCGTCAGGGTTGTCACATTTCATAATTCTTTTAATGAGTCGTTTATGCCAAAATGGGACACGTGCTGTTAATACTTATAGTAAACTATATTTTCTTAGAAATAATCTTAAAGTATTATTGAATTCCTACCGGTTGTGATGTTTTATTTATCAAAATAGATTGTAGGCGTATAAGTAAGTGTCAAATCTTTTTTCGTGAGTTTGTATAATGTTCAACTAACCGAAACTTTTCTTTATGTATTTTTGCTATTAGATACATTACTGAATATTAAAAAAAAAAATTTGTTCATTTTCAATATTCTATGTCCTAAAACACAAAAATGAAAAATAAATAAATAAAATTAATCAAAATAGGTTCACTTAAATATTTAAGCCTAATGTGACAACCCTAACATTTTGAAATCGCGTTTGATGACTTGTATAGAAATGAGCAGAAATGCCTAGATAACATTGCCCACTAATTTTTAAGCGAAAGTTAAGGTGATATCAACTCAACGATTAAAATAAACGGTATCATTTCCCTAATTCTTGACTTGTTGCTCATTTCAACTGCGTAGGAGCTATATTTGCGTCGAAAATCATTAAGGGCAATGTTGGCTGAAAGTCCAGATAACATTGCCCACAAAACACAAAGAAATCTGATGTTTCCATTGACTTTACAATGACCTTTCGAGAGTTCGCCATCCTAACATTATCTTTATAATCACTGAAGTCATACACTATTTGTGGTAATTTTGACTCAAAATCCTAGCAATATTCACAGTAAGTTCTAAACATACTTGGAGAGCTCCTAGGATATTATTATAAAATATTAGGGAAATGGTAGCCATAAACACAGTAATGTAATATTACCCTAATTATTGTTAGGATTCATGTTGCAGCATCGAATAATCTGCCCAATCATAATCACAGTAACTTGAAATACTGTGATTATTAATAGGATTATATAATTTAGGTTTAAGCGATTGCCTAAGTATAATCATAGTATTTTTAGTTACCGTGTCTATGCTAAGGAAAGTTTGATTTTAAAACTACGATATCCTACACATTTTTTAAGTAACGTAACTTACTGTAAAAAATAAACATTTTATATCAATTGTAAGTATTCATACTGTGTCTATCGTTAGGAAACATAAGCCTTTAGCATGACTTGCTGTGAATCGGCTAGTGGTATCTTACGATATTTAAGTAATAAAAATAAACCGCATATATAGGGCGATAGATCTCAATTTCCCGACCAAGAATATGTAGTTAACTCAATTTTGACCAAAAGTCGACTTACTGTGATTATGGTTTGCGCGGCAGAAGGGAGATCCGAGCGACAAGCAAGTCGCGGACAACATATTGTGCTAGCCGTACTGATACTGCACCCGCGGTTTATGTTAGAAAATTAAAAATTGTTAAAACGATAAATAATTATGTAGATACATGATAAACTTCGTATTTTTTTATAAATATTCTCTTTATTTCATTAAGTATAAAAAATAATATTTCGATTATATTCAATAAAAATATAATAATCACATGTAAAACTTTTAACAGATAATTTGCAATTTTACGGTTATATGCGTATCCGAACGTTTTATTGTTTGTTTCTTTTTGGGCCTACTAGGTATGGAATTTGAAAATCGAACTTCGGCTCAACTTGTTTCTATTTCTCGCTTTTTTCATATCGAAGTGAAAGTGACAGAACAAAGTGAAGTTCAATTCTATCGAATGTTGTGAGTAGCCCCAGCACTGTTCTCGGCATTTAAAAAATAATAATTAATAAGTTACTTTGTCTCACGCTCGCAGCAAAACCGAATTTTGCTCACTGTTTTTAAACAGCAAAACGTGCTTGTTTGGGTGCTGAGGTGAAAACAATTAATTATGTCGTTTATTATTGCGTGGGACTTTAAAAATTAGCCTGTTTATAAAATAAGGGAAGTCGATATATTTGCTTAAAATTGTATAAGTATATTTAAAACGTATTTAGTTAAAACATCATTTCTTATTATGGCCGCAAATACCTAGCTCACCGGAGAACAAAAATATGAGCACTTGAAAACAAGATATATCGTTCATAGAAACGTTGTCTAATTAATAAATAATTGTGACATTTAATTAGGCTTCGCGGTGGAGGGGGTAGGTGTTGGTACCTTACGCAGATTTGTGGGCAGCCATCCACTCGAGGGCTGCGGCGGGCATGGCCTTGCCGTCCATCCTGGCCCTTACGGCCTCCTAGAGCAGGGCGAGGCCCGCCATCAGCGCCTCGGTTTGGGTGTTGGTTGCCGGTGTTGGGGCCGGGAGTGTACTCACCGGGGTTGGGGATTGTTCGGGGTCGGGTGTTGCGGCTTGCGCGAAGGGCTGCAGGCCACGATTTCGGGCTCCGCCCCTCTTTTCGCGGCAGGTGGTGGGGGGGCTGTTTGGGGTCGTTCCCGGGGGCCATCAGGGTGGCGCTGTGTTGCGCCGCCTCGACGGTTCGGGTGGTGGTAGGCTCGGGGCCCTGCCTGGGCTTCAGGGGGTGCGGTGACTTTTTAGCCCTCCGGTTTTCCCTGAGCAGGACTGGGCTATCACGCTGTTGGCGGTGTGTTCACCGCTGCAGTTGACGCACGTGGGTGGCTCCTCCCGGGGCCTTGGGAAACAAGGTTCTGTACGGTTCGGCCTAGTTATAAATACTACGTGGCTAGTAGCTAACCAACAATATTCGTCAATTAACTAGGCAAAAATGATCGTTGAACGATGACTGTTGTTGACATATCAGAAGGCTATTCTTCTTTTCAGATGATTAAAAATATTTATAGTTATGATTGTTACTTATGTCTAAATACATACTTGTATACCCTGTTAACCTAGGGTTAACCCGGGTTTAACATTTAAGTACGTGCAAGCGGGCCTTAGTAGTCTAGGATAGGATAGGATAAAATTGTAACTCCTGACTGACTGACTGAACGATATAATATATTCTGTGGCGTATTTTTTGATTTATAGCCAAAAATTTAGAAAAATAAAATTCCTATTGAATCCGAAGATTGTTAATCAAACAAATTTAAAAATTCCTGACGTATACGAAAAATAAAACGAAGTATTCATAATTTACATTTTTTGAGAAATAACAAAATAGGTACTTTGAAAATCTGTATTAAAATTTAGGCTAGTAAAAATGGACCCTATTGCACGTAGAATAAAGTTCATACAAAATATAATGTTTTGTTGTTTAAAATGTTAGAGGCATGAAACTTGTCTATGTAGACCGCTTTTTAGGGTTCCGTAGTCTAGGCACCGTCTTCCTTTAGTACCGTTTGGTAACCAAAATTACGTAACCAGCATTAAATTTAATTTGATTCTGTATCTGGTTACGAAATTTTGGTTACCAAACGGTTCTAAAGGCCTAGCATGTCCGTCTGTCCGCTGTTTAACTCAGAGCTTCTTTGTACTACAAAGCTGTAATTTGGCATAGTTATACATTAAAATTTCGCCGACATAGTTGTGTTTGTGTGAGGCCTTTGGAGCCCTACACTGAGCATGGTCCTACGTGCTCTTACCCGGTTTTTTTATAGCCTGACTGAATTAGTGTCCCACTGCTGGGCAAAGGCCTCTCCCGACCGACCGCTTACTTAAAAAAAAACATGATCCGGACTTTTTAGGAAAATATATACCTACCCTTTGAAGGTGATGTAAACTGTATCTGAACTTTTTAGGGTTCCGTACCGAAAGGGTAAAAACGGGACCCTATTACTAAGACTCCGCTGTCCGTCTGACCGTCTGTCACCAGGCTGTATCTCATGAACCGTGATAGCTAGACAGTTGAAATTGTTACAGAAGATGTATTTCTATTGCCGCTATAACAACAAATACTAAAAACAGAATAAAATAAATATTTAAGGGGGGCATCCCATACAACAAACGTGACTTTTTGCCGTTTTTTGTTAATGTTGTATAGATAATGGTACGGAACCCTTCGTGCGCGAGTCCGACTCGCACTTGGCCGGTTTTATAATGGAAGTTCTTACTCTCCGTGGACGAACTCGCGGGAACTAAATTGAAAGATTGAAAAACCTTCGCAAATAGTTGTTGGTGTTTTAGTGACGGCTACGGAACTTTACACCTGGGCATGGTGCGACATCTCTAACCCAGTTTTTACCATTCATGTTAGCGAGATTGCAGGTTTCTCCAAGTTATTTTTCTTTGCTGAAAGAGCACCGGGGACTGCAGAGAGCACTCAGGTAGTGTTTTTGAATATCTTGCGATCACCACCATCGTTCTTGTATTACTATGAGTCGCTCTCATCTCACAGTATTCATCATTGTATTATCATAATAGTTTTCTATAACAGAGGTGTCGTTGGGTTACTCGTTGGTCATTATGTTACTCATGCTTTAGTGTAGGGTTTCGTCGTCACAATTACTACAAACTCAAAAAAACTATCTGCATAAACCTTAAGTAGGTATGAGCTAATTTTCTATGTAAAGCAGCGGCGAAGTAGGTATTCAGTAAAATGTAGTTCATCGGTGATATAAAGTTACAAACTTTTAGCTTTGTGATTAATAGTTTGTAAGAAAAAGAAGCAGTGACATACCTACAGGCAGACAAAAAGACGGAACCCTAACAAGCTGGACCTTTTCCTACTTATTATCTACGAAAATGAACTACAGTGTACAGTCACGTGCTATTTTATAACAACTGACTTGTGACGGCTTATTCAATTACTGGAAGTTATTCAATATTGATATCAAGTTTCACTTGGAGTTTTCACTGCTGACACCAGAGAGATGGAAATATTGAATATCGGGTAGTTGACAAAGAAACTCTATCCGCGGGAAAAGTGTCAAATGCTTTGATAGGCCTCTACGTCACAACTTGGAGTCGGGTAAGTTTTAGGATCTAATTTAAACCTTACCTCTTCTGTTTAGAAGGGAAGTTACAATTTCCCGATTTTCTTCTTAATCGACGTTAAAGTATTAGGTTGAAGTTTAAATTGGACTTTATCTTGTATAGGGTAGAGGTTGTAACGGGTGTCCTGCTCGGGCTGAGAGAAAGCACTTTCCGGTCGTGCGGCGGGTTGGATGACGCAGATGCTGTGCTCAGTCGCCGCGCGCCGCCAGTCGAGTCGAGTCCGCCCGCCCGCGAGGACTTGGCCTTCTCGTCGCATTTCTCTCACGATAACGTCTTCGCGATATCGAATTGCTGTGCCAAAGGTGACAAACATAAATGACATCACGAAGTTTACCATTTATTTAGCACAGAATATATCGGGTTTGAGGTAAGTTCCATTTAAAAATATATCTAACTTTAGCGTAAGGTATAATTAAATTTAGAAGTAAGTCAAACTTAGTTTCTTTATATATTTTAAGTATTCCAGGTTCGAATAAGATACTAAAAAATATGTACCTACAAACTTTAATGACGTATTTTTACAATATCAATAGTTAATATTAAAAAAATGTATTTCATCATCTACATACATGTATGTATACCTACCTGAATAACAAAGGGTATGAATACAAAAAATAAATAATATTTGGATATTCGCAAATTAATTATTACTTATTAATAAATATGGTGCATGTCCCGTTTACTCTTATTGACATGTAGATCACATACATAGTTATTCAAATCACACGTTTTCAACTTTCACGGAACAAAAAGTGATGCATTGTTTTTGAATGAGTACGTGCGGTGCAACTGTGATAAATTAATTAACTGAGAATTAACATAACGTAAGCATGCATTATACGCAGTCATATTAGTATTGATAGATAATTTAAATAAATTTTACTTCCTAGGTATATCAAGTGAACTTAAACCGAAGACAGCAGTAAAAAATACACCATAAATAATAATATTACATGCCGTCTTGTTTGAAAATCACTTTGATTTGACTTCTCAAACAGTAACAACACGACTTCACATCAGGTCTTGATGTTAAACCCGTGGCTATACCTACGTGTTTTTTTAAAACTGTATAACCTTTAATTACTTAAATGTGCAGCCATTTTTTTAACTCACTAAGCCTATGTAGGCCTACTTACTCTGCATGGTATGTATGTATGCAATCGAATCGGCAGCATAAAGTAAGAATTCTTTTATTAATTATTACAAACAAATGTTCCAATTTCAATACCTACTTCCAACTTCCCAGATAGGTACTTAATAGATAAGTTTGGATTCAAGTATTATTACATACATCATACTTGATTTGTTTGTGTCATGACATGACACTCAATGACATTTGGAATAGTGAACAGTTAGGTTGTTGGTGAATAACGACCATTTCGACCATTTGAAAATGAAAGTCGCAAACGTTAGCGGGACCAAGCTAATAATAAGGTCAACGTGCCAATGCCGAGCGGAAGGAAAGTTGACGAAAACCAGATATTTCTACTACGCCTAGTTCCCAAGAATTTTCTTGATTACAATGTATGGAATGCACCTATTACGTAGTCGTTAGAGCGATCCATACATTTCTTAGGAAAAAGTTTAAGCGATTTAGGAGATTTTAGTCGCGCGCCGCGCCGCACAATATCCTCATTGTGTTTTGTAAAACTTAAGTATGCCGTTAAAAATACAAAGTGTCCCAAATTCGTGCCCTTAGGAATACCACAACTCTTTGCTTCTCCGTCAGTATGATTGCATTGTAAAATGTTATTTCTTTCTTTCTTTGGATGGAAGCCTTTATATTGTTTTTCATGGATCTTACACAAATCCCTAAACACAAGAGGGCCTGTCAACTTTGTTTGGACGTGGTCTGCCGAAGCAATGGCCGGTCCACTGACCCATTGACCTTCAACGCACGACCGGTTGCGCATAAGCAACTGGAGCGCTCTCGGCACCGAACAGCGTCATATGTATTTATATATTAACACTAAAAAGAAAGCCCCGCGCTTAGCCGACCGTGGCCGTGAGCCGACAGCGGCAAGTGTCTCTTGAACCTGAATCGCGGGGAAATGTCGATGCAGTGAGACGCGCTGACATCTTCACGGATCTATAGAAGAGAGCATTATACTAAAAGGAAAAAAATAAAAATAGCCCATTTAGTTCACCTACAAGTTATAAATTCACTACATATAATGGTCTAAATAGTTTTGCTAAAAGTGTCGGGTAATTTTAGTGAACATTATAGAAACTGACCAATCAATCAATCAATTTATTTGTGTTCATAGGTCATAATAATCATAAAAGGATGTACAAGTGTTCAACGTATCACTATAAACAGCCAGCAGGCGTACAAATATGAATGTTCGAAATTCAGTCTTATTATTAAAAATTATCCATTAAAAAGTCACGCACACAGTAATAACATTTGTCAATTACTAAACTTAATACTTTCCGCTTAAAACTATCAATGTCAGAATTTCTTATACTATCAGGTAACAAACTTACATAATATTTATATGCACAAGGAAAAATATATCCTCTACTGTAAAAGTTGATCTCCAAGTAAACCCAACTCATAAGGAGTTTTATTATGATTATGATTCATGTTTGATAATATATATAATTTTCTTGGAGCTAAGTGCAATAATAAGGAAAAATACCAATAAACTAGGCAAGCGAACTAACGACATCATTACTAATCAATTGCGAGCTCATAAACAATTGTTACAGATGACCGTGGGGCGAGGCAGCAGAATGTTTCGTTTACTTCTGTTGGTTACCTTCGTGGTAGCCGCTGCTGCTCAGTCTGCACCGAACCCTGGTTTTGTACCATGTAAGTACAACCTAACATAGTTGCATGCATTTTGTAAACATAATCGTATTTATAACTTAATACTATTCGATGTCATATATCAGTGTAACTTAGTAAACGTATACCTAATGTACCATTACACCACACCTACATTACACCTTCGTATATAGTACTATGAGTCTCTGAGTAAAACCATGGGCAGACGGACAGCCGGACATGGCGAAACTATAAGGTTTTCTTGTTGACTACGGAACCCTAAAAACATGTTTTTCGCTCATAAAGTTATTTGAAAAAATTAAAGGGTATTTTTTTTCATTAGGTAATGTTCCTTTTAGCTCCATTTGTTAGCTAGGTACGGTTGAGCAAAAAAGTGGACTACCAGTTTTGACAAAAGTTTCTGTGAGATCTAATTATCGCTAAGGTTGCAACTGTCACTGTCATAATTATATTTGCAAGGGAAAATCGAACTTGTTGTATCATGACGTGCAAATGAACTTCAACTGTTCAACGTTACGGTAGACCACATTTTTGGCCGACTGTTCCTCGACCTGCTCTCCCGATTTAGCCGCGAGTCGAGAATGATAATGAGGCATCCGTTGAATTTAGTGCTCCGTTTTAAATATTGTCTTTGCTCTATATCGTCTTCTTTTTCCCTTAAGAACTCATGGGCAAGATGTTTAATTCGAAATATATCATCTATTTAAAGGGCATGCTTTTGTTGTAGCGGAGCAAGTGGCGGTGCTGGGAGAGGCGGAGGCTCGTGACGGAGGCACTGACCTGGAGTTCCGGTACCACGACCACGAGCAGCTGACCCGCTATCTTCGAGCCGTCTCCGCGCGCTACCCGGCTCTCACCGCTCTTTACTCCATCGGCAAGTCCGTACAAGGTAAAAGACACCTGTCGAACAAGAGAGATGCTCAATTTCTCTTAGATCATTCGCTTTGCGGCAGTTATCATTATCATGCAATTGTATATTCCACTAAGAGTAAAGGATTCCTTGTCCTGACACTAAATCAAGCTGCGTCGCCAGAAACTAGTCACAATTAAGATGTCTTATCTTATCTTATAAATTAATATTATAAATGCGAAAGTTTGGATATTTGGATTTTTGTACTCAATCACGCTTCAACCACTGAACGGATCAGGATGAAACTTGGCACACATATAGGTTAAGTCCTGGAATAGGACATGCTACTTTTTATCCCGGAAAAACTTAATAGTTCCCGAGGGAATAGCGATAACCGACTTCAACGTGGACAGAGTCGCGAGCAACAGCTATATAGCTGATTGCACCGGCCAGCGTGAAATACTATTTTAATTTCCGGTGAGGGGGGTCCTTACATCGCGTACTCACCTACTTTTAGCAGAGTTCGATAAATGTAATGATATCTTCAAACTTCAAGTGAATAGGCTCATACGTATAAATATATACGGGTACCTACATCGTATCTTGGCCAGGCCAAGCAATCCAAGCATATTATTCCAAGCAGAGTCGATTAGGGTCGACTTCAACTAGAGATATTTCGTAAGTGTGTACATAAAACTATCGAGATGGAATAAGTAATTACCTGCAACGGCTGCAACACTACGAGTAGGTACCTACAAATCCTTGGCACACTTGTCTGGAAACATATTCACAGCGCTAGGTTCATCATTACTTGGTCTTTAGCATCTTAGCGAATATGTTTAAAAAGTTATTACTATTTAGTGCATCTTATTTCTTACAAGTTTGTATAAACCTCCATTCAGGGGTGTTATTCTCTCAAAAAGGGTGGTCGGTCGGACCGAGCGAAATCGCAGCGGTGAGTTTAAGTAGTCACGTCAGAGCGAACAAAACACATTTTAGCGCGTGCATTCTCAATTAGGCAGCCTTATACGTTCGATCTTATCGACAGAAGCCATGCTGCCAAATTGAAAATGCACCGTACCCCGATAATTTTTTGTACATTTTTGGCTATATATAAATCAAAAAGTACGTAACGGAAAACGGAAAATTATAAAGAAAATAGTTTTGAAATTTGCAGATTGAGCCCTTTCAAATGACGGCCGTTTGCTTTAGTCAAATCACTTTCATTTTTCAACCGCCCATTCTAGACCCCTTTTCAAATATTAAGAAAAATAATTTCATATTGTTTTTACAAAAAATAGATGCGGGCGAGCAAGTTATATAACCAAGACAAATTTCAAGTCAATAACTTCTATAGTTTCACAGAAAAACTGCTGTGACATGTATGCCGAAGTCTCACCATAAGGGTTCCTTTTTTACCAATTTGGTACGGAACCCTAAACATACAGTGGAACGTATAACCTCCTCCTTTTTTGAAGTCGGTTAAAAAGGGATTAAAACCTAATGCACAGTGTTTGTAAGATAAATTGCACTTAAAATAGTTAGTTAAATATACTTATTTCTATGCATTCTCTATTTATTCCAGGTTCATAAATTCCCGTTTTTGGCTATTAACTACCGATTTATCACCGAACCTAAAGTAGATCTACGATATCGTTAAAGACGTCTTTGGAAACTATCTAAAGAGAAGCATTCGCTGGTGGATTGGGTTGTGGTAATAACCCCTAGATGTTGTCCTCGTCAGGTCGCGACCTATGGGTGATGGTGGTGTCGGCGTCGCCGTACGAGCACATGCTGGGCAAGCCTGACGTGAAGTACGTCGCCAACATCCACGGGAACGAGGCCGTCGGCCGCGAGCTGCTGCTGCATCTCATACAGGTAAATAAAGGCATTTTTGTTTGCACTCATAAATGCATGGACGGCCAGATAGATGGTCAAGACTAGCCTAAGTTGACCTAGTGGTACGTAATCTGTGACCGACGATGAGTTAAGGCATGTTAAGGGCAAGGCTAGTGGGCTGGCAGGCGCCAGTTGGTAGGAGCGCTATTTAATTGCTTTATCCTTAAGGGCCTGTTTCACAATCTTCAAGTAGTTAACGCGTATCTGACACATAAATTTAGCCCTTTCCTTTTCTTATACTTGAACATAGACAAGGAGAGAGCTAACTTTAACTGGCACATAACTTTACTTGTCGATTGTGAAACAGGCCCTTAATTCCACGTAAATAAAATAATTAATACTTATTGGCTTCTATTATTATAAATGTGAAGTGAGGATGTTTAGATGATCAGATATTTGTCTTTCAATCATACTGGAAGGGCTGAAGGGATTCGAATGAAATTCGGCGCACAGGTAATTCATGTCCAAGGTTCCTGAGGGAAAAGACAAGTAAACTTGTTTCACGCGAATTTAAACGCGGGCGAAAGCTAGCAGTTCTATAAATATTAAAGAATAAGCATTTAGGTATATGTAAACGTTTAATATGCTTAACTTCAATTTTGTTTTTACGTCAAATAAAAGTAGGTATAGGTACTCTTATTTCAACCATGGTTCAAATAATTAATAACTCATGAATTCCTGTCATGTACTCATGTATCATTAGCAGTTCGGATGTTTCGAGCCTTTTTAGGTTTTAAATATTAATTTTAAAGACTTTGCTTAGGTATAATGAAATGTTGAAAAGTTAAAGTTTCAGTTTTTTCTTTTCAGCATCTGGTAACCTCGTATGACTCAGACCCGTATATTAAATGGCTTTTGGACAACACCAGGATTCATTTGATGCCGTCCATGAACCCTGACGGTTTCGCCATCTCTAAAGAAGGACAGTGTGACACAGTCCATGGCAGGTAATAATACAAATCAGGTTATTTAAATATAAATAGGCAAATGGCATTACTCGTAGGTACGTAACTTTACATTGACTACAATTTATACGCTATTGTGTGAACGCACCGTGTAAACAGGAGCACGTTGCATCACGCCGTACACGCCATATTATTATAAGTAAATTATGGGTAAATCTAAATTTTACAATTTTATCATTTGGTATGTACCTATCATGACTGTTTCATCTATACAATAGCATCATCATGTCACATGAAACAGAAATTGCCGTTTCTATGTCAAGGACTGTCAACCTGTCCGTCTCTTTGAGTAAGAGTATTATATTCTTCAAGTTATATAACATGGCAATTATTTGGTTAAGTACCTATTGGGAGTAATCTCGCCGGGTTACCGTCTCGCTTCGATTCTCTCGGTAGTTGAGAGAAAACGTAACGTCTTTCTACCCATAAGTATTATAATATGTTATGATATGAAAGATACGGCGTGACGGTTACCTCAACTGCCTGATTAAAATAATTATTGTGCGAATGAACGTTGCTAATCGATCTGCAATAAAAACTGGCCAGCTAAGAGAGTCAGACCGTGTTTTACCTTTTGTAACTGTTGAACAATAGGTATCTAGTAATATACATTGGAGTTACACGTACAGTATGCCTTTGTTTAGCCATGACGTTAACTTAATTGGTATCGTCGCACCTTTTCCCTAATCCTCTAGTTAAGTGCAATCTACGCTATCTTATCTGTTACACTCTTACCTATTGTGTGGTAGGCACAACGCCCGGCGGTACGACCTGAACCGCAACTTCCCGGACTACTTCAAGGCCAACACGAAGCAGCCTCAGCCGGAGACCGAGGCCGTCAAGGAGTGGATCTCCAAGATACAGTTCACGCTGTCAGGGTCGCTGCACGGCGGCGCGCTCGTTGCATCGTACCCCTTCGATAACACGCCTAATGCCAGTAGGTACCTTGTCTAACATTAACTGCAAAAATACCAAAATGTAGGTAGTTACATATGTACTTGTTAATGATTTCGTTCACGCGCTTATTCATCGGTTTGTAATTTTTCACGCTACTCAAGGAATATGCAGATCATCCGTCTTGTGTTCGGGTAATGTATTACTATTAAAGCTAACAAACAAATTATTAGCTCTTTTTTTATCTCGTCGAAATTTAGAACATGACATGTATACCTAGTATAATAAAAAAATATTAACCGCTCCAGTCATAATCATAACGATCGATATCGAGACAGTTTGTGTGTAGCTTCAGGTCAGCCGGAATGTCAAAGATGGCTAGCTACCCTGTATTAGTCGAAGCATATCGGTACTCTATTGGTAACCATATTAAATTTAAAATGCTTATACTAATAATACGCAGTTAGTTGCTTTCTTTCATATTACTTACGGCATTTTAGTCATTAAACCTTCTGAACGCCCCTGTCGGCCAGAAACGTCAACGGTATATAGTAACGAGGACGCCCAAATGTCAGCGAGTTGTTTTACGCTTTATGCATTATACGTCAACATTTGATGACCTGTAGGCCTAGCCAAGAAGTTAAGGGTGCGGCTCCACTGAGGCGGAGACGAGCGGAGCGGGGCGGAGCTGTGCCAATATTAACCAATAGAAGGCGCATGCGGTCACGTCGAGCGGCCCTTCCGCACGTTAGTTTAGATTCTATTGGTTAATATTGGCACAGCTCCGCTCCACTCAGTCCATATCCGCCTCAGTGGAGCCGCAGCCTAACGCCGCTAAAATTTCTGTATTCTTACCAACTCGAAATGTATGGAGATGAGGACTGAGGAGGACATAAGCGTTTGGACGCGATCTGTCATCCTATACAATTTTATCTATCTATATCTTTTCGAAAATCGCTGACTAGTCCCTCAGGTGTCCGATACGTATCTAATTCCCTATAAACTGTTATTTAAAAAAAGTCGAAAGTTTAGTGAAAAAACAACCCGCCACTTTGAAAAACATAACTGAGTTAGGTAAAGTATTAAGCTATGAACACAATTTTAAAATCACCCTGTATCGAGATATGAGTACCAGTTTGATGACCCCCATTTCTGCGTGCATGTCCCCTGAACGCAGTATTCCAGAGCCACGCGCACTCGCCGTCCATCGCGCCGGACGACGACGTGTTCCGCCACCTGTCGCTCGTGTACTCCAACAACCACGCCAAGATGTCTCGCGGGGTCTCCTGCAAGTCCGGCTCGCCGCGCTTCGAGCACGGCATCACTAATGGCGCAGCCTGGTATCCTCTCACAGGTGGGTAACGCTGAAACACTACACAGGGATGTTGACTTACTGCGAGGTCAAATAATACATTTTGGGCTTTGTGTAAAAATAAGTAATCTGTTACGGTGGTTCCAAGAGCTCGTGCAGGGTTCCTCGGGATCGTTACCGCCAACCTGCCGCAAAGCAGCATGTGTTCGCACTGTTTTAGGTGTGAAGGTAAAACCACGGAATAGAAAAAACAGTGGAAGTGCCATGAGCTTCGCTTAGTATCAGACCTGTTGTCGCCAATACTCAATCATAAAAACAACAAGCCACCATGGAAAATGTTCTTGGTGCGGCTATCGTTTTTACATTCCAAAATAGCAAAATAAGGCATGCTTCTGGATTTATTTCCTCTTTTAGAAATATCGAAACATTGAAATATCGAAATAAGCGATCGCGGCAAAAGTATGGTAGGTTATGTGGAACTCCGCATAACCGTGCCACACGTTACACGCCCACTTGACACTTCTACTGTTTTTTCTGTTCTGTGGGTAAAACAGTCTGTCCTGCATTCCATTGTTAATCTTCAGAATTAGCAACGCATTTGCAATTAATACTATGCTAAAATTTATTATTTGAGGATTAAAAATTAACCGCGTGATATGATTGGCGTCTATGATATGATTGATATGATAATATAGGTTTGATAACTGAATCACTTAACTATCGTAAAGTTATATTACGATGATTCGACGTGACATGACTGTCAATTTGCGAACAAACACGACCTTTTACATTGGATTCTGAAATTATAATCTTCTTTATCTTCTTCTTTACTTAGTACAGTCAGCGCCATATATAAGGTAACATTCAAAGTGCTCAAATAGTTCGGTACATCATATTAATAGTATGGTGTAGCGAACTATTGGAGCAATTTGAATGTTACCTTATATATGACGCTGATTGTACCTATATACAACAAAGTCGCTCTCGTGGTCTGTACGCTTAGATCTTTTAAATTATGTAACGGATTTTAATGCAGTTTTCAGCAATAGATAGGGTGATTCAATAGGAAAGTTTTTATGTATAACTAGAGGACGCCCGCGACTTCGTACGCGTAGAATTAGTTTCCCGGTACTCCCCCCATTTCTTCCCGTTGGGAGTCGATATTCGTAAAATCCTTTCTTAGTGCTCACTTACATCATGAAAGGAACCCCTGGACCAAATTTAAAGTTTCTAGGTACAGTGTTTCGGCTGTGCGTTGATATATAAGTCAGTAAGTCAGGTTTGCTTTTTATATATATACATAGATAAATTATATATATTGTATGTACGGTTTCTAACAGAAAACTCACATAAACCGAAGCGAAGCGAGGGCGGGTCGCTAGTATGTTATATAATAGTAACTACCTATTTTGGAAGAAATAAATAACGTATAAATAACGTAACGTATAGTGGGGCCACTTCCGATCAGTGTTCTTTAACTTTAAACATCTGTAAACCTACTTTTTTTTTTGTTTCGCTTGAATCGAGTTTGACGTTAATAAATGAAGGTTTACAAATATTTACAGGTAATTAAGGACCACTGCTTCGAATTGCCCCCAGCGAGTTTGTAATAATTTCGGATGATTCCAGGCGGCATGCAAGACTACAACTACCTGTGGCACGGGTGCATGGAGATCACTCTGGAGATCTCCTGCTGCAAGTACCCCCCGGCGCACGAGCTGCCCAAGTACTGGCAAGACAACAAAGAGGTAACAACAACAACTAATACTCATTTGGAAAAGAGCTATTTTAAATCAGAAGACTTTCTTTGCTACGCTCTAAAAATACACAAATATAGCCTAATTTCAAATTCAAAACAGATTTTTTGGATGGATTAGATTATAGATAACTAACCGTTGTTTACTGAAATCATAAAAACGTATATTAGTATGACATTACCCGATATCTGTCGTTCATTACCTGTCTGACATATAGCCAGATAAGTTCGTGATAACAAATCATCTAAGTATGTAGGTACTTAACATTTTTTTACAGATTGAGCAATATAAAAAATAAATTGGGCAATAGAAACTCGATGTAGACAGGGAAACTTTTAAGACAAAATATAGTTCGTGATAACAAATCATCTTAGTAAAATGTCTGGGCAACCGAAGAACTGTATACCTAAGCAAATGATACCAAAAAGATTTTGACGACGAACGACGAATACATAAATAAATAACTGTAAAACAAGTGTAATAAAACTGGGCAAGAGAATGACGTACCACGCTTAGTGTAGGGTTCCGACGCCATAAATACAACTGCCCCGAAAAACGACAAGTACTATCACGAACGTTAATTTGTGACCCATTTCAAGAAAAATATGCTTGAAGTCGTCAATGTCATTAGAGATGTCAAGTCATTTGTAACTTTTAGGAAACTCAACCTTATTGTTGTAGAATGTCAGATTGACTTTGGACCTAAGGTGGGTACCAAATTAAAGTTCGCGACTGTACATAGTTAGTTGTTCCATTTAAAGTTTGTTGGT
Organism: Acleris cristana; assembly: GCA_948252455.1. NCBI lineage: Eukaryota > Metazoa > Arthropoda > Insecta > Lepidoptera > Tortricidae > Acleris > Acleris cristana. Next base: position 11,041,581 of record OX411782.1, on the reverse strand, counting down.
AGTGGCATGTTAGATGATTTTTGGTAGGTAAGCATTTTAGACGCCTGTATCTCAAGAACCAATCAAGTCTACTTAGTCGTGATAGTTTTCCTTTTAAATTCGTGATAATATGTGCTTTCATTTAAGATATTTTCCTGATATTTAGTACTTGTAGTTTTGGCTGTAGGTAGTGAGGACACGTAACTCTTGCGAAAATAGCACTTATAGAGTTCAATATATCCTTAACGGTCCCCCAAGTCTAAAAATTGAGTTTACACCTAATGGTTTTTAATAGCTACTTTCCCAAAACACCCGTTCCAAAATAAAAGTTTCTTTAAATGACCGTAGGCCAAAAGATCCTTTTCTCACCGCATTAGTATGTCAAAACACCCGACTCTCATAACATCCATTGTCGAAAGAATAAAGACTCACTATATTTTTTTAATGTTTAAATTGCATTCATTAAATTAGGTATACGTTACATGTTCGTGTTTGGGTCACATAAATGGGAACGGGTGTTTTGGGAAACGGATTATTTAAGAAACGGTACCTAGTGACGGGAAAGTTCATTTCGGGATTAGGTCTTTTTGTTGTAGGATTGATGTTTTAGGAAACGGATAGAACGGTCCGAAACCTAAGGAAAATAGTTCAAGAATACGTTGGTTTTAATTGTAATTATATATTGGTTCCTACATTTAGTACAATTGCAAATCGTTCCTCGGATAAGTCGCTTAGAATTTTACAAAGAACAAGGTGAACGCTGCCACCATCAACATTATCGAGGGCGTATTGGGTACCGCGGAGTTCCAGGGCTCAGCGGGGGACTTGATGCCGATGACGGCGCAAGCGACGCGCGCGCCCGCGTTCCCGGTAGTGAGCGAAGACTCGTGCCCGCCCTGCCCCAGGTCGTCCGTCTGCGCGTGCAGCACCAGCCCACGCCCCAGGATGCTGTTCCGACCTCGCAACGACACAACACTATCCACAAAGTTAACAGACGCCGAGATGGAGTCGCCGCTCCCTTCAAACTCTACGTTCCCGAAGTCCCCCACGTGTCGCACTTCATGGTCCCTGCCGCCGTGGTTAGTTTCGTCGGGGTTGAAGTGCGCCCCCGTGTCGTCGCAGGAGCTGGTGTCCCCTAACTCGTGCACGTGGAACCCGTACTGGCCCACTGGGAGCCCCGTGATGGTTCCCGTGACATGGAGGCCATTATCCGTCTCCGTGAATAATATGCTTCCTGATATTGTTGCACTAGCCAAATGAGCTACCGCTACTCTCGTTTCGCAAGAAATTTCACATATAAAACTAATTAGCGATAAGCATAATGCAAAACGTAAAAACATTGTAATTTTTTATATTGAACACAAGCGCTGCTGCCAAAAATTGTTTCAGTACTATATTATATAGGTACGGTACAGAGAGAATTTAAGTGCTGATAACGTTTAATCGCAATCAATTGACAACTCTATCACCCTAATCACCGATTCTGTCGTTGTGTTCAAACAAGCTTTTATTCAGTTCCTTCAATTGTTTGGTTAACTACTTTCGTGCGAGTTAATAATACCTAATATGATAGGTTTTTTTAGTTGAAACTGGAACGAAGCGAAGGGCAGATTGCTTTGTAAGGTATAAACATCGTCGTTGACACAAGTTGATAATGTATTCGAAAGGTTATATACTAATTTCCCACTATAAAAGTAGTTTCACCAAATCTCAGAATCTCCAGCTCCACAAACTAAGGCTTTGTTTAATTCCAGTCGATGATCAAGTACCTGGCGGAGGCGCACCGCGGCGCGCACGGCTTCGTGATGGACGAGAACGGCAACCCGGTGGAGCGCGCCGCCGTGCGCGTGCAGGCGCGTGACGTCACCTACCGCACCACGCGCTACGGAGAGTTCTGGCGCATCCTGCTGCCCGGGACCTATCGCATCGAGGTTGCTACCTTAGCTTTTAACACTCTTATCAAAGCCCCAGTGGGCAAGTCAGAACGCGAGGTATCAGTTTGCATCGGCATATGGCGACTTGGCGACTGGGACGGTCTATTCCCGGTTGTCCGCACCCCTTTGTTCACGCTGCGGACAACTGGGAATAGCCGATTGGGACACGTGAAAATGCTGTCGACCGTTTCGACTTCCCGATTGCGTAAGTTTGCGAGGAGACAACTAGCTAGAGCAAGTCTACAAGTCTGGCTAGAGCAACGGCGAAAAGTTTCCGAAAAGCCAGGCCGTACCGCCGTACGTACTTAGCGCTTCAAAGCTTAAATTTATTCTTCGTTTATTTTGATTCAGTCATGAGTCATAGCATGGCAATGAAGAGTACAAATTATGTTGTGTAAATTATATAGTATGTTGGAAAAACCTGTTTGCTTTTCCAGGTTACTGCCGAGGGATACCTGCCCCAAGAAGTAGAATTTATTGTCATCGAAAGTCACCCTACTCTGCTCAACGTCACTTTACATTCGGCCAAGGTAGGTTAAAGATACAAACTTTATTTACCAGTACAATTTAACTACTTAGATTAAATTTTACTTTATCTGTATTTCGGAGAACGAGTTCTGAACATCAAAGTACTTCAGACCTCATGAGCATTTATGGGTGCCCTAGAGATAATAAGACTGTCACTCAGCTCTTTGAGCTACGTCATCAAACCAAGTAGTCAGTCAGTCACTAAACTACTGGTCAGGCAGTCACTAAACTACTGGTAGGTAGGTAGCATGAATATCAAATACCTAATGCATCACCCTCCCTTACTTTTATGCCTCCTCAATGCTCCACCACGGTCGTCATCCTAGTTGACGCAGCAGTACAAAACGCCTCTTACGTTTCAACTATTTTACTGTTTACTCCATCGATCCACTTTGATAGCCAGACCATCAACATGTCCGTTGTATCAATATCACTTTTTAATTATTCAATAATTACTATGGTAGGTTTCCGGTGCTGTCTAAAATAGGTGTTTCATCAAATTCCAATCTCTAACCGTGATTTACCTATTAAAATTATATGGCACAGTTGAATTTTGTACAAAAATAAGCCTAGGTAAAATAAATAAATTGTAGATCAAAATATGGCCAAGTAGGTGGTTAAAATAGAAGAACAAGTTTGGGCCACCCTGAGTACTCGAGCTGTAATAGGTAACAGAAACTGAAGGGCCGGAGATAACCTAGTTTTCTATTCATACTATGTCCTTAGTCTCGGCTTTAACGAACAGAGTTCGAACATTTTCATTACTGGTTGTAAGTGTTGTATGTTGTATGTAACCCAAGATGATTCCACTCCTGATGTCGGAGAACGAGTTCTAAACATCAAAGTATCTATCTCAAGTCTCGTGGGCATTTCTATGTAAGTATGGGTGCCTAGAGATAATGACAGACTGACACTCAGCTCCTTGGGCTACGTCGTCAAACTATTCAGTCAATTCCACACTAAACAACTGGTAACTGAGTGTAACTGAGAATAAGATAAGTCAAAGAACATACCTATTATACTTAACTCCATTTTCTTTCCTCTCTTATCCTTCCACTCGAGCTCTTATCGCCGCTTGTGATGCCGGTTCGACACCGGGTACCCGATCTGTAAATGTCTGAGTAGGTCCGATTATTGCGTTTAAAATGTTAATCGTTATCAACAGTTTTGTCCCGGAAAGGTGTCCTCTGTACAAATGGTCCTTTAATGTAAGTGGTGGTGGTTGTACGTTCCTGTGGGTCTGTAGGGGCACGCGCCGCCGCGGCCGGAGCGCGCCGGCGCCCGCCGCACCTCCGCCGCGCCGCGCCGCGCCGCCAGCACCGCGCGCCCCTCCACCACCGTCGCTTCCACCGGAGATTGGAAGTTTCCTCAAGACTAATTCCCCGCACTGTACATACATACACAATTAACGCTTGCTTCTTCGAGTTCGAGTTATGCCGGTTTGTTTTGCTCATTTTCGAAGAAGGATATAAAGGTGGCCCCGAAATGAAGTGACATGAATTATAGAGCTAGAAAACGCTTTTAGTTTTGTAGCAGTAATATATCCTTAGGTATTGAAATATGAATTATAATAACAAAATCAGAACGAGGTTTGATTAATCTCTGGGTCCATCATTAGTCTAAATATAACACTAGCTCGATTTTTAAATGAATTTTATGTAACTAACGAGAACGCATGAGATTTGTTATCGTCCCTTAGCGAATGTCCACGCAAAGGAAACGAGCTCGCGGAGGAGTATCTCAGACCTGGGACCTGTTATTTATATGTACGTAACAACTACCGTAAATAAATGTAATAATTATAAGTCCTTGTGTAGGTACTTAGTACGAAACAATTGTTCAAATCTTTAAATTATCTGTGATTGTTGATGCTTATTGTTGATTTTAAAACGCATATCAAAACTAACGACTTTTTGTTGTCCATAAATTTGCCTCTTTTAGGAAATAAAGGTGAGTGGGTACTTATTTCTAATAAAGGTACGGTATATGCAGGTATATGCGTGTAGCCTGACAAAACATGCTTATATAACAAAAGATGCGGGTGCTTTTAGCAGTTAAATTGGCAAAATAATCCAGCTCGTATTGCCAAGCTATAAGTCTTAAAATTTTAACTTCCTTGTGCGCTGACTTCGGTCACGTTGAGTCATCGACCTTTTAACGCTAATGGTATGAAAATTTTACTAGCATTTTGGGTTCGTTCTTGACAAAAGTGTCGGTTTCCATTCGCGACAGACGTCAGTGTAAGAACAAAACTGTTAAGTTAATACATGGTTACACTTAACATCAGAAACTATTCCTATTTTGTAATTACGCAATCTTGTGAAATGAGTAGGGCCTCGACTTCGACCTTAGGAGTAGAGGCCCACCGTCGCGACAGGGCGTTATGCATTTATTTACAAATTACGACTACAAGTTTTGAAAAAGCTCTGTAAATAATTGTCAACCCGAATATCCTAAGGGTCCAGTTTAGGGATTCTTTTAAAATACTTCGTCTGTACCTTTAAACTATAGCTAGTAAAGCGATACACGTCACATGTTACACACTCACACGTGTATCCGTGTTCTTGGACCCGTGGTATAAGCGCCCGATTTATACTATAGTAGTCCTCAAGCTCCCGCGGGTAGTATAGCCATCAGTGACAGTTTTAGAGTGAATTTTAAAATATTGCACGTTAATAAAACGACACGTGTTTAAGGAAAAGTAACAATTTCCATTGTGTAAAGAAAACTAAGCAAAGGTGAGGCGGGGCTATTGCGTCTGCGGGGCTATTGTAACTTCTCATATTAATTTTAAAAGAAGAACACGTTTTAGTTGTCAACACCTTATTTTCGACACATATCCGCCCAGCGAGCTACGAGCACCGGTCAAATTTAGGGCGAGATTTCAGATTATATAGACGAAGGTTTCTAAAAGAATACCCACAGGATGTTAAGAACATGTTTTTTTTTATTGTGTATGTGTTGACTCTTACCTTGTGCCTTATATGAGCGGGCTGTTGCAGCGCATCGACGGCGGGCCGTACTACCGGCCGGTGGGGCCGCCGCGCGCGCCCAGCGCGCCGCCGCCCGGCCTCTTCACCTCGCTCTCCAACTCCTTCAACAGCCTCGTCTCCAACATCTTCGGCTGATCACGGTCACGCGACACACATTAATCACAGATACACAGAATAAAAATACGTTGTTCAATGTGATTGTTAAATCTCCTCAGGGTCTTTGGTAGTAGGCGTAAAGCCAAACCAACAAGTAGTTGCATTATTTAAAACAAAACGGACGCATACACGATACCCTGCTTGTGTCAGATTAACGTCAGAAGCGATTTTCATCTATTTTTAGGTTTATACTTACACGTTACACGTCATACACGAAACTAAATAGTCAAATTTCAGACACAACTTCGGTCGTTTTACAAAAAAACATGTTTAATGACATGTGATTTGAATTTACTATGTACAAACACAATATTAAAGTGAATTACCTACTCATTGACCTCATATAATAACACACACTTATTGCATTTAATACGATCTGATGATTCGTTAATTCTTGACTTTCTTAGCAACGCACTTGGGAACAAAACTAATGAATCAATCTAGTTGTTAAAGCTGAGTTATTTACCTACCGATTAGTGTTTATTTATTGCTTGATTTCGAATTGATAAGACTTTCGTGACCCATTTAAATAGAGATCTCGAATTGATCACGTTAAATATTTCTACAGAGATATTACAATTAATTAGAGTATCATAGAAGTTATCGTAATATTGTAAATATAGGATAAGTTCTCATGTTAGATATTAAAAAGTTATTTATTGTTACTCTTACTTACGTAAAGATGACTTTTTATTTTTATTTAGTATACCTCACTTACAACCAACCCCCTTTAACAAACATCAATAAACCTATTTTAGTTAAATTAAAATATGCTTAGTCACTTCCTGTCACATTCGAATGTCACAAAGAAAGATGAGGCCAAACTATAATTTAGCTATTGTGCGTTTATTAATAAGAAAGTAAGAGTGGTTGCAAGCAGTGCGGCAACTCCACACGTTAACAGGATTCCGTTCAGTCGAGATTATTGGTTAACCCTTCAAGTAAATTAAAAAAAACAGCGAACTATTATAAAATAATGTATTAACTTACGTTAGGAATAACACCTAGGAGGTTGAGGCACTGATTGTTTCACTCTTATTACTCTATCACAAGGAATGCTTCCGAAGTCTTCTCTATAAGATAACGTGTATATAATCATAACTTAACGTAACAAGATTGGATCCTTATTCGGAAGAATTTCTCAGCACACTATGACAATATAATGAGATTACTTTTAAAAGTTCTACGGCTCTGCTTCGACCTTGACCTGGTCCCTGGCAATTTGGAAGGCAGCTATAAGTGCGGCCAGCTCGATGCGCTCGTTACAGCCGCCCGCGAGCCGGGCCTCCGCGTCCGCCATCTTGATTAGCAGAGACACCAGCACTTCCGGCGGAAGCTTCACTGGAAACCAAAAGCAAACATGCAGTGTGTACCATGTACCATAAATATATGTATAATAGCATACTTCAATACATCAAAATATCCAAGACTCAGGAACAAATATTCGCACTCATCACATAACAGTAATAATAAAGTAAACAGAAATAATAATTAAAAATGCACTTACTTCTTTGTATTATAGTGTGAACTTCAGTTAAAATGTCACTGAGAGCTAAGCCTTTCAAAATCTTGAGGTCTTGAATATCTGACTTAACGATAAGGAAATTATCCTTGTCTCCGTGTCGTAATTTCGGCGCTTTAAAAAATACTGTTAGATATTAAAGGGTTCCACCAAAAACAATTTAAGTTCCCCCAAAGCAATAGGGTATGATAGTCAAGATAAACTATCGTGACGTAAATGCATGAAAAAAGTACTTTTTTAAGACATGACATCAAAAATTGAAGTGAGAAATCCGTCGTTTTGGCATTACAAAACAAAAAGCTACATTGATTTGAACTATTATCTATTCAGTGGCCGGATTAAATACTTTACAATGAACAATCAGAAGTAAGAAGATGCGGTACAATGTTGACATTACCACGCATTACGGTAGGTGACAGGCAAAGGCAGACTGCAGAGGGGAAGAGTTTCGTAGGTTTGAATGTAAGATGCGAGCGAGCTTATCCACCGTTACTTATTACAAAAACTGCTCAACCGATCGGTGTTAAATTTGAAACATAGCTAATATAGGAAATAACGATAAACAACTTCTGCCCTCGTATAAACGCGGGAGTAAGCATGTCTGTTGTGTGTTACGCCTTGACGGCTAACCGATTATGATAAATTATGGTATGGTGTATATAGCCCGGAGACGAAAATAGGGTACTTTTTGCACGCACGCAACTCCTTCACGCACCGAGTCACCGGCAAGCTACAGTTATGCTTTTAAAAGGATACTCTTAAAGCAGACGGCAAAGTCGTTCTCATTGAGCAGCCAGTTAAGTATGGCGTTTATGTCGGCCCGCAGCGGGTGCCCCACGCACGTGTACACCGAGTCCTCGGTGACGCGCCGGTGCGCCAGCCACGTGCTCTGCAGCGTGTTCAGCACCTTGCGCATGTCCCCGCCCGACAGGGTCAGCAGCGCCTTCACACCGTCTTCCGACATCTCTACCCTGATTAGAAATGTTGAATTCAGTGCCAAAAACTTCATATGGAGACCATTTTGTATGGGGATTTTATAATAAGTTTATAAGGCTAATAAATCATTATACAACCAAGCTTACTGTTTTTCTTATAAAGCACACTAACATGAAATATCACCACCATTAGTTTTTTTATCATGCTTAATTTCACACACTCCTACGCAAATAAGGGCAAGCAACATCTATGATTTATAATTTTCCTGCTACTTTTTATATTTATTTTTTAATTCAAATTTAATGTAATGAAGTTAGTTTATAATATAGACGAGTCATACCGTCATACACAGTCGAAAAAACAAAAGTTGTTTCTCCTGTGGTCAATAGTTAAAGGCATATAAGTTATAGTTTTATTTGATAGGACTAAAGTAGACCTGACGCCGTTTATGCGGATGTGGGTTCAGCTAGAAAATTAGGCCTTAAAAACGCTAACTTTGGGTATGTCCACAGGAAAGACGGTAACCTAAATCTGTGTATGACCCAGACCGTAAATATTTACATGGTTGTTATCAGTCAAACAAATGGATCTCTAGTTCACTGTGGAACTACGTTAAGGAGTAAGTCATTTTGATGTAGTTCCATACTGGCCTAGATATCCATCTGTCTGACATTTTACATATAGTCGTCATGATCTAATAAACTTTCAATGATAATAACAAGTATACCTGACTGTAATTTGTCCTTAGAGAGAGGGATGAAATAGTGAAGGCAATAATGTTAACTAATTAATTAATTAAAAAGGTTTAATATATTCATCATCATTATATCAAACTATAGTGTCAGTTAGCTGTCCGATTTGTAATTCTGAAGGTGCTTTTTCACCGGCGCACAGTGATTCGAACAGAACAAGCTAGCTGGACAAAAGTCATTTGGGAATTTCCGAGAAATGATTATAGAGAGTGACAAACAACAATCCAGTAATTACGAATTAGCAAAATTTGTTGTACCATCATTAACTAATAATGAGTACCGAACGTCTTATTTAACGAGAAAAGGGTAAGTGCATGATTTCATTTCATATTTCGCTCTTCTTGCGAAAGCACATAACATTATTTTTAACTACTGTGCCTAATATAAATAAGTGATGGATTGTGAAGCTAAAGGTGAGTACTATATATTTTCTATAAAAGCTGGTACATAACATTGTTTATTGTTGTATAAAAAATGTCGAAATCTTGAACATTGCACTTTTTTAGTGATTTTTTTAATTTATCAGTCTAAAAGTTATATGCCCCCATCTGCCCCCGGTCTAGAACTTATGTATATCGTAGCTGTGACCATTGGGTTTCTAAAAATATCAATTTCTGTCTGCACACTTTTGTACAACTATTTTTTTTTAATTCTTTTTCAGCTTGCTCCTACTCTGTTTAAAAAATAGAGTTCTTCGAAGAATGGCTGAAAAATGGAAAAACTGACTAAAGTTCTATGCTTTATCGATTTTTGTCCTCGAAATAAGATGTTTCGAGTATTTCCGAGGCTTCGATGAGGGATTCAAAAAATACTATTTGCAGGTTTTCTTCCAAGTCAATGAAAAAGTGGACGAAATGTGGAAAAAGAAAGGAGCGTTTTCTTAAAAACAATAGTGAGTGCATGGAGGGACACTTAGTGTTTAATGTCTCCCTTTATCAAGTTCAGCCTTCTACATCTGTGGACTCAACACCTGGACGGCCTCGCAAGGAGTTGATGAGTAGAGCGACAAGTCCAAAAGAAGAAGAGTTGAAGACTCAATTACTTCACGGAATACTTCGTAATTATTAATTGCCGCTGAAGTTTCAGCACGATTATCTGGCCATAGGGACTTAGCTGGAGTTATTAAGGTTGCTACTGATAGTCCCGACAAGTGTAAAAACAAAAAGTGTCAGTTTGAGTAAAACCTCTAAGCAGAGATTTCTTACTAAAGAAGAGGCATTGGCATATTATGTGGACTCAAAATCGACAAGCCACTCTTACAAACAGACTCGGAAGTGCAGCATGAAAGCAGGGCACCAAGTATTTCCATCATTTTATTGTGTTAGAAAAGCTAAATTAAGAGTGTTTTTTCCTTGTGATGATCAAATTATTGTGAACGAGACACGTGCAGAAATTAAACTTCATCTGACCCTTTAATTAACAGCCTCAGAGAGGTTCCTAAAAAATTGCCTGGCAATCTTCCTTCCGAAGTATTAAATTTATTACAAATTATAAGTCCTTCATACAATTAAAATTAGATTACTGTATTATTTGAATTTTGCATATTATAAATAATTACTTAATAGCTTTAAATAATTTAGGATAACTGTATAATATTATATACGTATTATTTATTTATTATATATTTAAAAATACTAGGTTCAGTTTTTTCATTTATTTTGTGTGCTATTTATAAAATTTTAATTATAATTTAACACAATAAATATCATCTTACCTACTAAAAGTATTTCATTACAAATGTACCACTGTAGTATTATATAGCATGCTTCAATTGTACTTTATTCATACAAAATATCCAAATCGTGGATAAATACAAGCAGTAGAGTCAGAAAACTCAACTAAATAATTTTGTCCAGCTAGCTTGTTCTGTTCGAATCACTGTGCGGCGAGGCGAGGAGAGGATTGGATTCGAATGAAATGTAACGCTCGGCTCGGCGCGATCCTGTCGTGGCCATCTTCTAATCTAATACCTTTAAACGAGCAGTTTTTGTAATAATTATAATCTGAATCTCGGAAACGGCTCCAACGATTTTCATGAAATTCGGTATGCAGGGGGTTTCGGGGGCGATACATCGATCTAGCTAGGTTGCATGTTGCATTTCCAGGTACTATTATTGAAACGAATGTGATTTCGAAATATTTAAAATCAATCACCATTGATTTACTTTTGATAATTAAACGTTTATTCCGTCTCTGTCGCACTGCTGGGTAAAAACCTCTCTAAATTAATGAATCAATCAAATCCGATAAAAAAGTAAATATGTACCTAATAGTTATTTTTAGATAAAATTTATATGACATTAATGATCAAGTGCAAATCGTAATTATGACCATCCTCGAACTTTAAAAGTACGTGGTACGAAGTAAATTGGTTCGTTATGAGTGCGAAAGGTTACGACTTTACAGCTTAAATATGCAATTCAGTCACCCCAGCCGATTGTGACAAACACGTTTTGGAATATAATTTAAAAATGTTTTAGTGAAAAAATCGTGGCGATAGGGTAAACAGTTACAACATAATGAAAGAAACAAGTCGTTGAATGCAGTGACTTTCATAAACAAAGAATTAAATTATTCTTTATCGATCACGTAATGTGAATAACCTGACTTTCCATAGATCAACATTATCGCAACGATAAAATCCGGATTATGCAGCTAATTAGTCTACATTAGGTAAATTAATAATATTTATAGTTATTGAAGCTCATTTATATAAATAATGTAATCAGGGCGCTATCATATATCTGCTATGTTATCTTTTCCTTAAAGACAAACCTGCAAGTCAGCGTAAGCGCAGACACAAATAGGTTTAGACCATGAAAAATTTTTTGTTCTAAAAAAATATCCCCCGAGGGAATAACAATAAACGCATTCCATGCAGAGGAAGCCGTCCTTAAAACTAGTAGGTAAATTATACTTAATTGTTAGAGTTTGTGAGGATATTTGTTACGCAATCACGCAGTAACGAAAAACTAAACCGACTTGCACAGTTGTTTTGTCTCACAAAGCGGGTGGGCATACTTGTAGTTCTAATAGAATAGAAAGATAAGAATAGAATATAATAGAATAACTTTATTTCAGGCAACAAGGCCCATATTAACAAATACTTTACAGAGTAACATACATAACAATATATAACTTGAAATTAACATGTAATGCGGATAGCGCACACTACGGCGACGCTTAGCAGGCACGCACTCAGAGACAACGTGCACGTGCATCTACGCACACAAGTATGGCCCACCCGCTTTAGTTAATTAAACAACGATGAACCTTGGTGATTGCAAAAGACGGGTATAGTCTTTATTATTTCTAGCGAGCTGATCTTCTATACAAAGGCCATTGTTTGTGTACAATACTATTATCTTTCTTTGTGTCCGTAACCGCAAGCCGATTACATACAAAAAAGTTAGAACTACATTGAATGTCCATTGAATTATCAACCCTATCCTCGTAGTCAGTAGGTTTAAAATGTAAAGTGTCAGGATACAGGTATGTCTTTATTATTTGAACCGAGCTTCTTCTCTACACAATATTATCGTCTTCTGTCGCCAGGGTTGTACTCGCGTTGTTTAAAATATTACTTTAAATAAAACTATGAATAACTCGATATTTTGGAGCAAAACGTGTTAACGCCACCTTTTAGGACTTTCGAGAGCAAGAAAAGTCCAATAAAACGTAGCTGGGTTGCGAAAAAGTGCACTATAGAGGGTGAAAAATAACGCATGTACTAAAAGAGCAAAAGCCAGTTAGACACTAATATACCAAAAAAAAGAACAACCCTAAGCCCTGCCTTAGTGTCCCCACCAATTGATAACAGAGCAGTTAGACAAAATAATCATTCTATTTTTATTGCTATCTCGCTCGCTCGAAGAATTTTACCTGAACCTGCGGGATACTAGTTGCATTGTAATTATTGTTTCTTCAAATTTGTCATTAGGATGCGGAATTGGTTATATCTTGGATTCATCACACTATAATGGTGGTTAAAATGCAGGTTAATCGAAAGTCCTAAAAGGTGGCGATAACACGTTTTGCTCCAAAATATGGAGTTATTCATAGTTTTATTTGAAGTAATATTTTAAACAATGCGAGTACAACCCTGGCGACAGAAGATGATAATATTGTGTAGAGAAGAAGCTCGGTTCAAATAATAAAGACATACCTGTATCCTGACACTTTACATTTTAAACCTACTGATTACGAGGATAGGGTTGATAATTCAATTGACATTCAATGTAGTTCTAACTTTTTTGTATGTAATCGGCTTGCGGTTACGGACACGAAGAAAGATAATAGTATTGTACACAAACAATGGCCTTTGTATAGAAGATCAGCTCGCTAGAAATAATAAAGACTATAAATGCTAGTAAACCATATAATATAGATAAGATTGAAGTGACTTGCCCTTCCTTCTCGGCGATTTCGTGCAGGCGCGGCACCACCTGCGCGGAGTTGAGCGGCGCGAAGCGGAAGCGCGTGCAGCGCGACTGCAGCGCCGGGATGATCTTGCCGAGGTAGTTGCAGATGATGCAGAACCGCACGTTCTCCGTGTACTTCTCGATTACTACAATCATTATTATAACGTATAGATAATTTCTAAATAGATACTTCGTCTCGTATCAATAAGTAACCTACCTACAATGTAAATTATACAGATCAAGAAATGTTACTCCAATCAGAAAGTGCGCATCTCAAAATTAACCATTTGTACCTTTTTTTTGTGCAATAAGGACATAGATAAAATAGTGTATTAAAGTGTGCAAACAATACCAAACTAATAAGAAAATGCTAAAACAAGCAAATCGAATGGACAGATGGAACAGATTGGGTTTTAGATCGTCAAGGAACCACCCAATCAATAAGATAAAAACTTAACTGATCGACAGCACCAAACTAGATGGCCGTACCGATGACGTAATCAATCATTTTATGAGCGTATTAAATAAAACATCTAGTCATTAACAGTTAACATGTTTATTGAACAGCGCAAACAGATGAGGATGCGCGCTGCGCTCTCCGCAGCGCTTTGCGGTTCATGATGAGGCTCTGGCGCGGCTCGGGCGCCGGGCCCGCGCCGCCCCCGCGCGCGCCCCCGCCCCCGCGGCCGCCCGGCGAGCGCGCGCGCGGCGCCGGCGCTCGCCGCACCGCCGCGCCCACCACCGCCGCCACGAGGTTCGTGAAGGCCGTGTTCACCTAAAGCGTTCATAAACCAGGACAATACACTTTACTAGGTATATGGCGTTTCAAAAAGTCCCCGTACAAACATATGTGGGCATGTTTACACTAGATTTACTGGTTTACTTACAGCCTAAAATCCAGTGACGCTGGATTGCTATTTGACCAATACGGTAACCTATCACAAAGTTTGATTTTCCTTACCAAGTATTTTGTTTTATGCATTTTTTAAAGAACCCCTCTAGAACTTAAAATACTTGTAAATTTAAACTGTTTAAACAACCAATATTAAACATGTCTAGCAGTGAGCATCTTTCGGCTAATATGTCGATTTTATGTTAATAAATCCTAGAGATAATCCGAGATAAAAAGTAGCTCTCCTACCGACCCATGACTTCTAGACATTGCTCTGAACACGAAGGCCAGTAAATAAATAATTGAATTAAGAACTAGTTAAAGAATCAATAAATTATCCAAAGCTTTATTCAATAACAACCCATTTTTTTAGGTTTCAACTGTAAACATATTTACCATTTCTCCAGTCCTCGCCGATCCTTTGTAGTTCTCTAGTAAATGCTCTGAAGCAAACTTCTGCACGCACGAGAGCCTCACGGCCCGCTGATGCTCGAGGTCGGACTTATTGCCGAACACGGCTAGCAGAGGCTTCTTTACCTCAGCATCAAAAATACTCTTGACTGTTGTAACCCATATACTAAGGTTCTCAAAACTTTGTAAGTTCGTTAAGTCATAAACAAATAATACAACCTGTAACAAACAAAAAATGCTTAAAAAAAAAATTATACCGATTTTAAAATTTCCATGCAAGAAAACCAGCAAACTTTATTAGTCATTAAGTTTGAAATTAAAGTGACATAAAATGCTACCGATCGCCAATCATTAGTTATGATAATGATATATGAATGATGATAACTTTATCTCAAATACAAGTTCAAAACTGGCACACGAACTGAACGTGTAATGCGGGATTTACAGAGGTGAGTAGGCATACCCGTGCGGCCAATCACTAATCTCATCGCTTGTAAAAAAATCGAATTGCCACCTCATCTTTACACAGGTCAGGAGACTTGTACATTCTGCAGCATTTGCACGATCGAGTTAGTCACTAGCCACATGCGGCCGGTCGGATTGCGGTCTAGCAGAATTGCCATTTAGATGTGGTTTTAGCGATCTGTCGTTATGTAATTAGGAATTCACATCAGAGGAGTAGAGGTAGTTCCCGAGCATGTTGGTGGTCCGCGCGGCGCCGGCCACGTCGCACAGCTGCAGCGGCACGGGCGGGCGCAGCCCCGCGCACTGCCCCGCCAGCACGTCGGCGCCCGCCGTGCCGCCCGCGCCCGCGCCGCCCGCGCCGCCCGCGCCCAGGAACCGCGCGCACAGGCTGCTCTGAACACAGGGAAAACTCTCACAACTGAACGCATATAATAATAACATTATTAACAACAACAAAAAGTCCTCATTAATATACTTGTCATTCAACTTATTCGGTGAACTGAATAAATTATACATGAGATATTATATCCAAGCTGACGTTCGATGTTCTTGTCGTTGCCGCCGACTTTGATATATCATCGATTACTGTGTGTCTTCAATTCACGCAAAAAAATATTACAACATTGGAATGCGTAGAGTTGACCCTCCTGCTTACTAAAACGATGGAACTCTATGAACGGAGATGGTAACTTTTTATGTTTACATCCATAAACCTACACATATTTTTTATTGCAGCAGATTAGGTTGAGATTTCTTTATTTTTTCTAAGTTAGCAACCGTAAAATTAAATTTTCAATGCAGTTAATTCCAGATAATCCTCTCAGTTATATTTAAGAGGACTATTTAAAACAATATGTATACATAAGGAGTAATTTTTAAATAAACATTATAATCCCTTAAAGGCTTCGATCAACAATTGATCGAAGCTTAAAGGGATAAGTTCACCTTTGTACATACCTTTTGTTTCTGTCTATTTTGTTGTTTGTCATTTTCCCGTTTGTACAATAAAGTATTTACATACATACATACAATTAACTGATTCAAATTGTGCTGCAGGCAATTTCTTTACACTAAATAAAATAAACTTAAGTTACTTACTTTGCCAGTAGAAGGTTCTCCCACCACAGTGATTTTAACAATTCTATTTTGAACATCATCATCTTCACTATCAGACATATTTTATAAATCTTGAAAACTATAAAATTCCTCAAAAAAACATATTTCAAAGTTAATTTTCATTACTTTTGGTTTTATACTATTTTACTATTTAAAAAAATCACATATATTTTTTGTTACATTTAACTCATAATTTATTTTGCTTGTTCACTGCAATATTTTATTTTAATAACTAGCCTAAGAGTTCCATGTTTCTTACAAAAGTTTTGTAATGTTTGCACAAGGGGATTGCTATGGCAACGGGGCAGATCGCACATGATGGGTAAATGGAACTGAGGAAAAATATCATGCATAATGTATGTGTTGGAGGAATTTGCATTTTTTATAACAAAATTCAGTGCATTATGTGAGGTCTAGTGTTGTTACATAACTGATTTGAGTTTGAGTAATTCTTAGAATAAGTATTATACAAAATATACTATAACTATTAATATAAGTAATATTTAGAAAACCTATTGGAAATCATTAATATCCTACCTATGATTGCAACAGAAATGTGTTTATGTAAACATAGTTTCCTGCATTTTTTTGAGTGTTGAAATATAAAATATAAGGTGAAATGTTGACATGTTATAGAGTAGCCTTAATGGTGTAGTGTTTCAGATGGGAACATCTTAAGCAGAGGGTTGTGAGTTCAAATCTGGATTGCAAACTTTCAGTATCCATGTGTAATTTAGTTGGTAATTTATCACACGCTGTTCAAGAAGGGTAAATATCATTAGGAACCCTACATGCCTGAGGGAAACAATTTTAATGTATGAATAAGAGTGTGAAGAGGCAGTTAGTGAAAATACGGCCTAGCCCAGCCATCATTCATTCGACAAGGTGCGTACGGATAGTTATATTATAATCAGAAATAAATGAACTTACTTCTACGTAGAGCATTCTGTGCATCATTGGTCATGGCATCTGCTTCATCTAGGATAATCAATTTTGGGCCAGCTTTGAATATTGTTCTAGTTGACGCAAAACTGAGTATCTGCCCTCGCACAATTCCTATGCCTCGGTCATCAGAAGCATTCAACTCCAACACCTACAAAATAATATTACTCAATAATCAGTTTTCTACTCATTCCACTTTCTTACCATTCCTACTTAGCACTAATTATCCTAATAGTTTACTAACATAATCTATGCCATCTATACTATTATTATTGAGAGAGAGAGAGCAGACTTTGTAACAACTATCATAATGAAAATTTTGTTAATATGTGAATGGGAACCTCTGGACCCACTGCAAATTGCATAAAAATACTTTCTCCATTTAAACGGTACATTGTTCCAGATGAACAGAGGCTACAGAGGTCACTAAATCCTGTTAAAACAAATACATCAAAACAAATGATGATTAAAATTAAAATATATTTACCATAGAATTGAACTGCTGGGGAGTGTACATCTGTTTAGCACAAGCCAAAATTGTGGATGTCTTGCCTGTTCCGGGAGGGCCATAGAACAGCAGGTGAGGCAATTGATTCTCTTCCATAAACAGGTTTACTAGAACAATTGTATTACTTTATATATGCTCGGTACCAGAGTTATTAACCTAAGTACAATTAAATTGATGTTACTATGTAAAACTTACTTGTGTTAATTATGTCATCGTGTGATACCAAGTCTTCTAGCTTTGACGGACGGTACTTCTCGACCCTATACACAAAACAGTACCTTTATAATACTACCAACAACAATCAATTATAGAGATGCGGCGGGACACCGGCTTGCACTTACCACGGAAGGTTTTTCGTAGTATCCTGATTCATTATAAAGAAATTTAAATAGCCACAATTCGTTTCGGTTCAGTGACGGGTATTCTAACAATTCACAAATATTAACAAAAAATTAAATTACTAATAATAAGACAAGATTATTCTTTTAACGAACAATAATTCGCGCTCAAATACCTGCAACATGTTTTTGCATGTTTTGACATTTAATTTGACATAATTTTTTTTTTTTTTTTTTTTTTATTGAGCTTTGGCTACCAGGGCCATCAGCTTAACCAGAAGTTAAAAATATCACAAATCATTAAAACTAAACACTATTATAAACTAATATGAATAACTAACCACTTATACTATTAACACAAATTAAAACTAAAATATTTACAAAGGCCAAAAAATTTGACATAACATAACGTCACAGACTACTAAGGATACTAAACTAACGTTTAATTCAATGGGGTTACCAAATGCAAATTTCTTTTGAAAAACGAAGAGGAAGAGAGCCTCATTTTTCTTTCTAGGAGTAGAATAAATGAAAACGAAAACGAAAGGACCATGAAAAAAATCCCTTACACACGGCATACACCCAACTTGTGGGTAGATGCAGTGTTGGGCGGCGGGGACTGCGGCGGCGGCGGTTCATTGTGCATGAAATCTTAATATCTTAAAACTCGAATTAGTTTTCATAAAAGTTAATCCTTGAATTTGTTGAAAGATCAAGTTTCGAATGACGAGTGAGAAGGATTTCAAAGTTACCAATTTACTGCTTCGCAGTAGGTAACCATCCTGGAACTAAAATAACCTAAACATGCTGGGGCTAAAAGATATTGTTAACGTTAGGCCACCTTTACTGACAAAAATTAAGAGCTGCCTATTTGTTATCCATGTCCCTATTTTCCAGTGGTTGGGAAGTCGGGGCAAGATCACGAACCGATTAAACTCTGTCTAAGTATAGCTGCCCGGCAATAAGATAACGGTATGGTAAGGATACAGAGGCATCCGCCCAGGGTTTTATTTAGGGGGTAGCCATTATAAGATCACGTCTTGTTTCAATATTTAGGGTTACCCACGGTCTAAAGGCGATTTGTCTAGAGAAAACTCAAATCGTTATTTCTACCTAAAAGGCTTCCCATTCGCATTTTTTCTCGATTTTTAATTTGAAAATTGCGAGTTTCACCTCCTTTTTTCTTTCCTGTTGCATTTTTCACAGGTACCTACCATCTGTCGCTGAGCATCTATTTCAAATATTTATATTATATTCGCGTCATGCAAAAATGAGTTGATAAATATCAAACTCCAGTTTGTCCTTGTAATTTGGTATTCAAATTTAAAACTTAATTCGAACAAATCAACTCGTGCCCGAAAAGCCGAACAAAAATGTACATTAGGGGAGAGTGGGTCACAGTGGATCACTTTTTTTTCTAAATCCTGTAATTCCAAAATGTATGGCTAAATTATTATTCATTGAAATTCAATTATATTATGGGTATCTAATCTTCCAAGAAAAATGCATTTATTGGCGAATGTCACATAAACTTTCAAGATATAGCCAGTTTAAAAAAAGAAGGGAAATTATTCACTGTGACCCAGTACTGGGGCACACTGAATGTATAGAAAAAAATATAGTATAAGACAAGAATTTTCATAGAATTACTTGTTTATTTGTACTAATAGATAGTCTTTTATTATATAATCGAAAAAATCTCATCAATATTTAACAAATATCACTGTTTAAACCAAGTTAAAAAAAAAACCAGAAAAAAGCAAACAATTCGCTAGTGTGAATTCTAATTTTGGTTTTTCTAACTCGGATTGCGAGGCATTTTTAGCTGCAAAAAGTAAGAATGAATTTTAGCTTCACGGATCACACTGGATCATCAGTCCACTGTGACCCAAAACGAAAATATCCACTGTGACCCACAGACCGTTATGAAACAAAAAATATAACTTAAAATAAACTACCTATCCCAAAGATGAATCAACATAGTTTATAAAAAAAATAAGAAATAACAAGAGTAAAACAAAAATTTAATATTTATATTTCTTAGTCACTTAAAAATAAAAAATAAATTTCAATCACGTAAAAATATACTTTCGGTCTTACTGAGTGACCGGAGTATGACAGCACGTCAACCCGCTTTGATACCGCGGCGGCGAGTAGCGCGGAGGAGAGGCGTATGGACGCGCAGTAACAACGCGTTTGTTTGTGTGCGTAAAGCGCAACACATGCTAAGTTATAGCAAATAATCCACTGTACCCCGTGATCCACTGTTACCCATTCTCCCCTATTCTCTTTAGAAAACAAATAAACACAGTTCTCTTTAAGCACTTTATTTTTAAATTCATGTTACATAATCATCTTTTGGTCTTATGTTCAATGAGGTCCTCAATTTGCGACCTCGTGATTCCTCTATGCGCCACTCGTTCGAAAATGGCGCAGGCGGCTTCTTCCCAGTTCCACATGACCCGCTGAGTGTATGCTTCAACCATGTCCAGACCCGCATCTTCTACGATGTGGTACTCGCTCAACGGTTTCTTGTCTTTGCCCATTCTGAAATAGTACTTACGTCCACTTGATTTTGAGATATGAGCCTGCCATGGTTCTGAAACAATCGGTAAAATTTGTCATTGAGGAAAAAAATGCACAAGGATTAATATCTGTTTCTTGGACTTAATGTGCGCTTCACACAATGGCCCATCATGGGATTCATGGGCGAGCGTAAGAGACGCATTTACACCTCCTTAGAGCGAGCAATATATTCTTGTATCACTCATGCATTACTCCGTCTCTACGTTGGCCCATGATGGCCCATCGTGGAGTGGGGCCTTAATGCAGTCAAGGCCATGGCCACGCGATAAGACCTGCTACCAATCTCAGTAGTATCTATCTACTTAAGCAGGCACCGACGACACAGCGCGTTCGACGATGACGTTCCGGTAGTGATCGCCGCCAGTGAATAGGATAACTATCCAACTTTGTTTATCACGTCCAATGAAACAAACCTTTAATCTCCTTAATAAAAAGTATTGATCCAACAACGTGGAACATTTCGGTATTTGTGATTCTGTCAGGAATATCGAGTGTGAGAGCCTTCCTGACTGTCTTCATAGCTCGACACTCCAAGTTATTAATCACTGAAGGAAAGTCTTCCATATTGAAAAGTCTTTTACACCTGATCGGTAGCGCATTATTTTTTTCATAAGGTTTATCAAGAGCTGAGCAAAATAATCCGCATTGGTGTATCCTGAAAAGAAACTAAAGTGTTAGATTGTACAAAATTATTTAATCATCCATCAGTTATAATGATGTATGTAACTATAATGTCCACATTTACTGAATAAATATTCTGAATTTTGATGTTTTTTTAATTTTCCCTTTGAACCAACTACTTAGTAGACGATTAGGGTGTTCGTTCACAGCTGTCAAAATGTATGAACTAACAGGTTGATTAACATTTATTAACATCGTTTAGTGAAATTGGTGCTTAGCATCTTCTTTGCATCAGCTTACCTCTCAGACAGAGGCAGATGGGAAATGTCAGTACCCCCAAGCATCAAGGCATCTATGACATGTAAGGCTTTACTGAACATCTGATTTCTGCCTAGACCACGATATTCCTTTACAATCTAGAATAAAATACAGTTAGATAAATACTTAAATAAGTATATTTTTAATCTTCTTCTTCTTCTCGTGTCAAATATAATATATAATATTTTTAATGAGGATCTTGTTATGTATCGAATGTCCAATTTATCATTTAATAGAGTTAATAGATAAAGACCAATCCCAGTGAGACGGGAAATAAATGATTGTTATGTCATTACATGCAAGTACTCTACTCAGTACTTAGGAACTAAACATTCTAAACAAAGGATAAAGATCACCGAAGATATTGCAACTCGCCGTCAGACACTGACTTACCTCGCCGTACAATAACGTTTTTGCTGGCAAGGTGAGGTGTAAATCGATAACACTTTTCCATCCTGAACCTTCTAATTGATGCACTTGCTTTCCTCCACAGCCTGGAAAAAAAAGAGTCAAATTAAATATGTAAACTTGATTTTTACTGGATCTTCTGGAGTCATTTGAGTTGTCTAACCACTATTGAATGCGAATGAAATGTTACCTATGAAAAACTTTAAATCTGGACTGCTTTTGCCATTACTCAGGAAGTAAAAGTGCCAGTCGTAAACATTCTTAAAAGTTTCCAGGTCCGAAGCTTCTTCCAAGAAATTGGGAGGCTTATTTAGAACAGAGTTCTTAAATGCATGCGGGGTACTCGCATCGCGCGGCCTCTTATGCATAAGGCTTAGAATATTAGAAAGAGTATCTTCAGGGTTACGCCTTTCTGCTTGCGTCCTCATCTGGTCAGGAAGCTGTTGATCAAAGAACAGTTGTAGAATAATACCAATAAACATTTCCGAAATGAAAGATGCTCACCTGAAACAGGCAACGAACAGCAGTCACTTACGTACTTTCCATAAATTTAAACACTGCGCCCTGATCTCTACTTGCGAGCCCTCCTTCAAATTCTTGTTTTTACTGAATTCAGCTATTTTTAGCAAATTCTTTATTTGTTTTTCCCCAATCCTAAAGAAAAAGATTTTTTTTTCAATTCAAGTCTAGTCAAGTGTAAAAATACGGGAGAACCCAACATCTCAAAAGTATGTCCCAATGCATCTTATTCCAGTGTAATAAGAACTTCGTAACATATTTATGAGAGGATTCTTTCGATAGTCATGTTTTTGCACGTGACTGTACAAAAGTGTATTTTTTTCAAGGACATTTTCATGTTTCTGTTTTGGTACATAGAAAGTACTTCTACATTAGGTATACATATTAAACCAAATTTACCACCCAAGAGTACAAAAATAGCAAAAAAAAAAACAGCTTAGAAAAAACATATAATTACCTAAGCATGGTTCCTGAGAGGTGGTAAAAATTAAATCTAATCAATTATAAGCTTATAACTGTTCATAAAGTGTCATTATAATTTTATATCTGGGTACTTACAGGCAATTATTGTTGTACATGTATTCAAAGAACCCATTGTCTTCCTGCAACACGGTCAACGGGACGAGATCCGTGACGTCATCATCGCGGTCGCGTCCTTCCCACAGGATCGAATTGACAGAGTACAAGTGGTGCTCGGACGACTCCGTGCCCAATCTCTTCCAGAGACAGATTAGGTATCGCTCTGAATTAGCGGGCCTGGATGTAACAGGCTTATGGATACACACTTGAAACAAACGTACAAAATTATTGTATTTATATAAGTGAAAACAGGCGCTAGCTGATGTTATACAATCATTTTTGACCAAAACATTGAACTAAGTTTAAAGGAGGACTTAAGATTTTTAGACCCAGTATTATACCTTTTTCAAAGCATCTATACATGATGTAAATTAAGCCGACGCTGAACGGCGTAAATACGTCAAATAGCTTAACAACGAAATGTCCCCCAGTCCTCACGAGCATCAGGGCAGCCAAGCACTGACACAGATACAACTGCTTGGACAGTATCTCTTGAATATTCTCTTGGCCTTCTACTGAAAACCCCTGTATGAATAAAACAAATTAAATAAAATCACGTTTATATTACAGCCTAAGTTTTATACCAAAAAAATATCCTTACACCATCAGCCATCAGAAAATGAACTCCTTTGTCATCTGTTTGCTTCAAGACGTAATCCTTTAATGATATTAGGTTAGCAGGGTTAAATATATTTCCATCATTTTCTATCCCATAATAGGGGTTAAAAGTCTCTGGTGTACCAGCATGGAAGTCTGACAACTTGAAATCATTTCCACCTTTTAAAGTAAAGCCAAACCCTGCAGAATAATACATAAAAGCATTAAATAAAATATTTCTTCTGAAAAGATGGAGAAATCAAATAAATAATACAATTTATGATTCTTACCTTTTGCTTTCCATCCTTTTCTATACAAAACATATTCCGAGAACCCACCAGGACCTGCACACACGTCAGCAAAATATAATAACTCTTTTTCAATAGCCAATTTCCCAGTCTGAGTTTTAGGCTCTGTAAACATGAAATCAAATAGTGCATCTATATTGGCCATTTTTACTGCAGCTCTATTCAAAAATATTAATGCCCCTATAGTCTCATACGGGTTGCTACGGAAACGAGCATTTCTAAGGTCTTCATCATCCAAGCTGTCAAAGATAGTCTGAAAAAATGTTTTTTAATATTTTAACTATTACCATGAAATAAGTGATCATTAACATTATTTTAGTTAAACTATTATCAGTACCTTTGCATTCAAAACTCCTTTTAATATCTGAGGGTCTACAAATTCTGTCTCATCTTCGATAGTCAATTTTTTAGGTCCTTTGCGAAGCCATTCTTCTAAAAGATCACCAGATAATGGCTCAGCTCCAGGGGGCATCCAAAGCTTAAAAATGTTTTTTTTTAAATAACCAAGAACCAATAATATGAATAACAAAAAAGAGTTCTTACAAAGATATGTTGTTAATTACTAACCACTTTTTCTTTGGCTTCTGGTTTAGCATCATCTGAAGACCATTTAAAGTCTTTAGGCACTGTGCCTACAGTAGACGACTTCAGACCCAAACCTCTTCTGCCTTTCTGAGAAGAGGCTTCAACAGGCTCTGTCCGCCCGTGTTCAAATTTACCTAAACCTTTACCTGGTTTAAAGCCCATGCTGCTCATCATGTGTTTAATTTTTGCTGAGAACTCCCCTTTTTCATCATCACATTCATTGGGCATGTTAGAACTTTTTGATAAACCATCACTTCCTTGAAATGAGGCTCTCATTGAACCTTCCCCAACATCAGGTTCCTCATCAAGGCCTGTCCGGTAATCATCGTAGTGGTCACTTGGGGAGGAACAGTTTTCACTAAGACTGCTGCGGCTCAATCTGATGTCATTATGTGGGCTTTGTTCTATATAATTTAAGCTCTTGTTGTTGGAATGTTTGCTATCAGTTGCAAAGTCTGCATGTGGTGCTTCAGCTGGATCATCATCAGATTCTTGAAGTACTGAATAGGTTAAAAAGATATTATTTTTTTTGCAAAATACCACAATTATTTGGTGTTGGATGGTTTCCGTAACTCAACATCTTGAATATATTTTAATTGTACAACTAACATTTTAACCACCTTCACACTAAGACAGTCATAATATAAGGAACTTTAATTAATTTTGAATTTAACTCTAAACATTTAAAAAATGTAGCAAATAATAAAAAGGTAAACGTCCACTGGTACAGAATACTAATAGGCATTAAGTTCACCTTTTGTACATTATTTTTATTTCAGTGCAATAAGATTAAATAAATATATAAATAATGAAATGATTGCATATTTGTCACTTACCTAGTTAGCTTAAGTACTGACCCATGGATAAGCTAGTTGAGAAAGCAAGTCAATACAAACTTGTACACCCAAATACCATGTCTTTGTTAAAAAACTACATTTTGTAGCTCTTGCAAATACTTACTCAGAAAAAGTGAGCTCTGCTGTCTGTCCGTCTGTCTGTCGTATTCTGTATTTCATGAACAATAATAATGTCTAGACACTTAAAATTTTCACAGAGTAGGTATCTGTAACTGTAATAATAACGAATCACAATAATAAAATGTTCTAAACTTTAGAACATTTTATTATTGTGATTCGTTATTAGAATCTAAAGGCTTGCTAGCTTACCAAATGCTTGGATATGCAGCCTTAAAGAGATTTAATTTAACAATACATACCTGAGCCATGTGAGGTAGTAGAAGATGCTCCGTAAGTATCAGCTCTTGGCCGTTTGGCGGGAACTGAGCTTTCGTCACTGCTGGACTCATCATCAGAAGGATCTAAACAATAATTACGCACAAATACAGCCAGTTACAAAATACTATTGCGCTATTGTGCTATTAATAAGCACCGTTCCGAACCCAGTAGGGAGTCGAACACGAAAAGAAGGAATGGTTTTATTAAACAAGTTTACCTGAGAGATTCATCATTTTGACGAGTACTTTGCTACAACCCAAGTCGTGTTTGTATTGTATGAGAAAGTAATCGCGTAAGTGTAAAATAACAGTTTGATTCCTAATATCAACAAGCTGTATTCTTCGGTAACAACAAAGCACTGCTTTTTGCACAAATAGGAGCGAAATTACTTTTGGCGGAGTATAAAGCGCATTAACGTCCGGGCCAGTTCTAGGATCGAAATTGAAAGTTTATATTTAGTTAGTTCCGTCTCGATCTCTCAAAGTAGTCACATGTACCGAGTAAAAGAAAAGAGAAATATAGTTTCTATGCAGTGTATCAGAATAACTGGGAATAACCTTCAGTTGACAAGTTCAAATTGACAGTAATGACAGTTGACACTAGAGGGGAATTAACCCGGACGTCTAAAATGTCAGAGTGGCTTCAGCTCGGTCCATATTACAGACTACTAAGTTTCCATATTCCTTACCATCCTGGGGCTCTACTTTGAAATCAGGAATTCGAACTTCAGATCGCCCCGTCACTTTCTTGCGAATTAGTGACGCTTCGAGAGCAAAAGGGATAGCAATAGACGAAGTTCGGATTACGGATTTCAAAGTAGAGCCTCTGAGCTTATAAGGGTACGAAATGGCCCTACTTTTGAGTAATCTATTCGAAATGTAATAATATCATTATACATTTCTCACACTGATTCATCCTAACTGTTCAACAAATTCTCAATCTAAGCGACGTCGATCGTGTATTAGGTTGCCAATTACACATCCAACAATGCGGCCGCGACCATAATAAAATTATTCCAAACTCTTTTCGCTTTTCAATTCGGACTATCTGTGGCCCGTTTCACGAAGCTACAAGTTACAAATTACAAGCGGAACTCACTTTCTAACAGAAGGAGTTAGAAAGAGACTTCCGCTTGTAATTTGTAACTTGTAGCTTCGTGAAACGGGCCTCTGGTCTATGGGCCACGTTTTATAAAGCTACAAGTTACAATTTTACAGGTCTAAACTGGCAACACTGCTCAAATGGCTTACCGTCATTGGTCGAGGTTGTGTCAAATGGAAACTTGTAACCTGAGGCCCTACTTTGAAAATCGAAGTTCGAAGTTACGTTCGCTCCATCACCTTCTCTCGATTTAGTCTCGAATGACGAGTGACAGGGATGGATCTAACGTAACTTCGAACTTCGATTTTCAAAGTAGGGCCTCTGTAAATTGTGATTTGTAGTTTTATAAAACAGGCCCCTGGGGCATGTTTTATAAAGCTTCAAGTTACAATTTTACAGGTCTAAACTGGCAACCCTGCTCAAATGGCGTCGTCATTGATCGAGTTTGTGTCAAATGGAAACTTGTATAACCAGAGGCTCTACTTTGAAATCCGTAAAACGTATCCGTTTAAAACGCGTCGAGAGCAAAAGGGATAGCAATAGACGAAGTTCGAATTACAGATTTCAAAGTAGAGCCTCTATAAATTGTAATTTGTAGCTTTATGGAACTGGCCCCTGGGATATTCCCACCATAGACGTATAATAACGTAGATCTATGCCTTGTAGCCAATAGGGTATATGCATAGTTTTTTTAATAGTGTATTCATGACTTTGACTTTGTTTAACAGCTTCACTAAAAGCAGTCGCGTTATATACATGACGTCACACGGCGTATCGGAGCTCTCTGTCTAATTAGCAGTTTAAAATGCTTGTATCATCCGTATTTCTTGGCCGATTTTAATTTCACTTTGGGTGATCTCTGTTGTTGTGGTCCCATTGCTGTCTCACTGCTTTTTGCTTTCGTCAGAAATCATTTACCACGAGTCCGAAACCCCGCATGTAGGTAGGTTAGGTTCGTTGGGTATCTTTAAGATGCCCAAAGGGCAAAACCGCCCAGAAATGGGAGCCCTGCCGCGAGCCAGTGCTTCATTGGGGTTATTCCCAGTAGTCCGCACCCCTTCGTTCATACTGCGGACAACTCCGAAAAACGCTTCATTAAATTGCAATGGGACAAAGAGATGTTGTGTCCGGAACTAAATTTGAGTAGCTTAATTTCAAACTCGGATGTCCTTATTAAATTTCAAACTTCAATGTTTGAAGACGCAAATTCCGTTATCCTTTTGCATGGACTTGTCTTCCTTTGAAGTTTCAACTCATTTATGCATAGGCTACCTTTGGGACTAGGATGGTCTAATAATATTGATGATTAATGATTATACAATCAATAATTTCTAATAAAAGTATGTATGCTGAACAGGCTGACTGCTTGGTTTAAGAAAATAAGAACACATCTTATCAAAATTATTTTAATTCAAAATTCTTCTGGCTAGAACAGTGTCATCATAACACAATTTTAACTGATGTCATCAAAAATATTTTACTTTTCAGTAACTAAGATTCTAATATTAATAACTAAACATTTTGTTTATTAATTCATAGTATCAATTAAACACTGATGTGTTCAGTTTCCTTATATCGTAAAAAAAGTGTCCATTTCACTGCACTATTGTAGATTTTATTTT
This sequence comes from Acleris cristana, assembly GCA_948252455.1. Lineage (NCBI taxonomy): Eukaryota > Metazoa > Arthropoda > Insecta > Lepidoptera > Tortricidae > Acleris > Acleris cristana. Next base: position 11,013,209 of record OX411782.1, on the reverse strand, counting down.
ATTTCTTTGACGTAAGCATCGAGTTCGGCGTCGAGTTGTTCTGCGGTAGGCACTGGGCGCTTGCCACGCGGCGCCCCCCCGCGGCCACGCCGTGCTCCGCCGCGGCCTGGGCCTGGACCACCGGCGCCTGGACTCCTGCCAGGACCACCTCCAACTGTAACAAAATGAATTTGTGTTATTGCAACACTCGTTCCAGCCGAGGATGACATCACAGCAACATAAGTATACTGAACTAGATACTTCTTGAAAATCGTTAGCAAAATTTGATATTCCATTTAAGTTCGACTAATGTGTGCCTTCAAACTCATTTCTGGTATAAATTTTATAATGTCACACAGCACTAAGTGGTAACTGACAGTAACAAAAAGGGTTACACTGTATTTGAAGACTTGGGAAATTATTGTTGACAGGTTAATCAACTTTTCAACCCACGCAATATTTTCTGGTACGCAGGAGAAGAGCAATAACGTTTTGTTAGAAAATATATTATTTAATCAGTCAGAGCAATGATTTTGACAGATTTTTAACCATGACTGGTCAAAATCGTGGCACTGACGCCAAACGTCGTTAATCGCCGTGAACTTCATACACCACAATATAGTGTCTGAGACACGTCATGTTACTTTGCTTCTCAGTGTTCAAAAGGTTAAAGAAATTATAGCACTATACAGCATAAACTTTATTCGCATGGAATTCACACAGCTTGCAACCCACTCGGGTACTTCTGTATGTAGCATTCACTACAACTAACTGTGAACTTAACTACTGCATAGATGCTTCTGTTTTCTTAATCTCATGATTGATGCATCGAAATTAGTTAATACAACAATAATACCTCTAGAATTCCTTCTGATGGGTCCACCGCCACCACCGCCGCCACCAGCACCGCCGCCGCCACCACCAAGGCGACCTCTGTCTTCTGTCCTGAAGCTACTGATTTCGGAAGTTGCTAATTGAATATTCATTGCACGGCCATCAAGCGGGACTCCATTATATTGCTTCATAGCTTTTAAAGCATCTGCTCTTCTCTCAAATACAACATCAGCAGTCCCTGAAAGAAGTAATGAGGAATATTAATATAAACATTAAACATTATAATACAAGTATTATTCATAAGTTTTCATTAACAGCCATTCTCTAATTTCATAATAGAATTTAAACTGTGTATATACTGCTGTAACTCTAAAATTCAAGTTGATTAATGTCTCTATTTTTAGGCTTTGTGAATCAAATGCCATGTTTAATCTTATCATAGTCAATTCCATCAGACATTTACATATCACCACTTTACTACTTACTTTTACAAAGCATAGAATATATATTTGGTCATTACATAATTCAAACGATGGTAATTTCATTTAAATACTTTAATTTGAACTGCCATAATATGAATAAGTTCCCACTAAAGCTTAGAATATACTTTTAGCAAATGAGTTATCCTTACCCAGGGATCTGCCAGATCTGTCATAATGTACAGAGGCACTCTTCAAAATGCCAAACTCTGAGAATAGCTCTTGGATATCTGAATCAGATACACCAAAGTCCAGATTGGAAACTAAGAGCTTTGTAGGACCCATTGTAATGGGTCCACTTCTTTGTTGCATCTTCCTCTCTCCAAAGTCATTGAACATGTCATGTTTCCAAGTGCTGTTAACATCACCCTGAAATGTCGTCCTTCATAGAGCATGCCAACCGGCAACTCAATGATCTTTCGAGTATTTGCACACTCAAAATACATGGCAACCTTAGTGTAAGTACAGTTGATGATTTAATGGACTAAATTAAGACAAAATAATTTGTTTAATACAATTGATAGATACACAAATTTCTGATTCAAACAGTGATACTGTAACATGTACAAAGATTTAAAAGTCCATTACAGATGTGTTTTTAATCACTGATACACAGCACTACACCATGTCTACACCACAATATTGCACCCTGGAGCCCATTTCTCAGGAGGAGTTACTACATTGTGTCAACAATGTAAAATTTCTTCGATCCAGCGCCAACATCTTGTGCACCGAAGCAATGAAAAACAACGGCGACATCTCCATCCCTTCCAGGCTCAACTGGCATCTCCAAAGTTAATTGTGAGGATTTGGATGGACTTTTTGAAGTTAAAACAAAATGCCTGTAGCACAGGAACACAGCAGCCGACTGTGTTTTAAGGTTGTCGGTAGATGGACCTTACTGAGGTCTCAATCGACGCATTATATAGACGATATTAACTGACAATATGTTCCATATTGCTGGGATGCTCCCAACAAAAATCAAATATGGAAATGAACGGGAATTACTAATCGAAAATACATGTAACTGCAGTCTTCCTCGCGGAAGAGAACATTTCACATCATTAGTGCATATACTACATTTCTCAGTTATATTATTAGTTCACTTCGGTTGACCCTCTGAGAATGCGTCATTTTAACACGACTGTCCGCCATTTTGTAATACAACAATCATAGGTTATTCAAGTTACCCTTGCATAGCTGGTCGGTTTAGATACACCACCGCGGTTTTTCCCACGCATCACGCCACCCGCTCGCCCGTTGCGAAAGCCGCCACCAGCTCCAGCGCCCCCACGTACATTTCTTCTACCAGTATCAAATTTTCGGCCAGCGCCACCTCCACCACCTCTTCCTCTTTTGCCAGCTTTTATGATGTCGTCCAAAGCCATATCGATACGGTCAACCATTTTAAGCCTCACTTGTGAACTAGTTAAAATCTCAAAAATACGAAAACTTAACTTTCTTAGAACGAAATGTTATACGACTCGACGACCAAGTCCCAAATTCGTCACCAAAATGCCAAATGAAATGAAATGAATGAAAGAAAGAAAGAAACGTATGGAAACAGATAGACAACAGAGCAAATGAATGAGTCAAATGAACGGAATGGACACTAAACTACTGGCAACATTTTAGTGGATACGGAAATCGACTAAACCGGAAATACTAAAAGTGACCAAGTGGCAAAAAAAACACCCATTCCGAAAAGAAAAGAAAATGATTAAAATTAATAACCAAATTTAATATTTCCCTTGGTCGCTAACCTAAAAGTGACCCGGTTGCCATAAACAAAAGTTGAAGTTGAATATTTCCCTTTTTTTTCCCGAATAAAATCTGCACTTAGCCTTGTAGTGACCACGTTGGTGACCGTCTAGCAAGCCCTTAACGGCCTTAATGTAACTTCGATTTTCAGAGAAGGGCCTTTGGGGCTCTACTTTGAAATCAGTAATTCGAACTTCAGATCGCTCTACCACTTTCTTGCGAATTAGTGACGCGTCGAGAGCAAAAGTTCGAATTACGGATTTCAAATTACAGCCTCTGATCGTCTATAACCGGCACGATCATCGTGCGAGCATCACACCATATCGCCCGCAGTACTTTGTCGAACGGCAAGCGTACAAGATGGACGTGGAGTGTGTGATGTTTTATTAATTTAATAAATGGAGGAAAAGAAGATGGTGGTGCTTGAGCATTTATTGTAATAAAACGAAATATGTAAATACAATAACTATATAATACAATTTATTTTTTAATTAATTGTCCACCGGGGAAAGAATGATCGGCGATAGTGTGGTAGCTCAAAGCACCATTCGGCGATTCCCTTTAATGCGCGCCCGAAAAACCGACAAATCATGGGTTGCAGTCGATTAGACGATGATCGGTGAGTACAGCCAAGTAATTAAACGTCTGGGACCCAATTCTCGTGAATTCAAGATGATTTTTCATGCGAGGTATGTCAAAAAAATGTACGCAGTTGACCGTGCATATTGCATGAAAAATCTTCTCGAAGTCACGAGAATAAAGTGTCTGAGGCCCTACTTTGAAAATCGAAGCTCGAAGTTACGTTACCTTCATCCCTTTCTCTCGATTTTGTAACTTAAGACGAGTGACAGGGATGGATTTCAAAGTAGGGTCGACGATCGTGTCATCGTGCTCGCCCGTAATCGTCTGTAATCGGTGATAGTGTAAAGGAGCCATTATGCATGCAAGGAACTGTCATGCAAGCTCTAAAAGCTGTAACAGACGATCGAATTTGGTCCGGGCCGGACAGCGGATTTGGTTCGCTCCGAACCATATCTGTCCGTCTATGGTCACAAGATTACTCTACAGACGGACAGATATGGTTCGGAGCGAACCAAATCCGCTGTCCGGCCCCGACCAAATTCGATCGTCTGTTACGGCTTTAACGTGTATGGCCTGAGGCTCTACTTTGAAATCCGTAATTCGAACTTCGTCTATTGCTATCCCTGTTGCTCTCGACGCGTCACTAATTCGCAAGAAAGTGACGGGGCGATACGAAGTTCGAATTACGGATTTCAAAGTAGAGCCTCTGCATTATATATATTGTTTGACGGATACCTACGACAGATATATACTCAGATTTATTTTGAAATATTTTTAGGTTAAGTGTAAATAATCGGATCGGGAAAAGAATTTAAGAATGGCTTTGAATAAATATATGAATCCACGAAATATCTACAAGAGTCCGCCGGATTTTGGAAAACTGTCCAAGAATCATCCTGAATTTGCAAGTATTTCTAAAGTGGTGCGGAATGTTTTTTTCTTTTAGTAAAATTCTTTTGTACGTAAAACGTTAGTATTGGTAGCCAAATTTGTCTTATTTCAGGATGTAACTGGAAAAGTTACGATTGATTTTAAAGATCCACAATGTTTGCGAATATTGACGAAATGTTTGCTGAAATCTGATTTTAATCTGGATGTTGATATTCCTGAGGACCGATTAGTGCCTACACTGCCCCTGAGACTTAACTATGTCTTGTGGATAGAAGATCTATTGAAAGCTATTGAAAGAGATTGTGATGTGAGAGGTTTAGATATTGGTATGTAGCAACACCTTTTTATCTCCTTTAAGCCTGGACATATTGATGTATATCTCATACTAGAGGACGCCCGCGACTTCTTACGCGTAGAATTAGTTTCCCGCTACTCCCCCCATTTCTTCCCGTTGGGGGTAGATTTTCGGAAAATCCTTTCTTAGTGCTCACTTACATCATGAAAGGAACCCCTGTACCAAATTTCAAGTTTCTAGGTACAGTAGTTTGGGCTGTGCGTTGATATGTCAGTCAGTCAGTTTAGCCTTTTATATATATAGAATAGATAGATGAAATGCTTTAATCAATATCCTGTCCCGTCCTGCCCAAGCATTTTTAAGCTATTTTAGATTTTTTTAATCCACTTCAGGGGTTATATGAATAATTTGAATTACCTGGCATAACATACTAAATCTACTTATTTTATATACTATTGAATAACATTAGGCAAGACAGTGATAATATAATGTGGTCAAACATAATTATACATTGCCTATATTCCATGTGGGTAGTAATGGTTTTCTTGTTTATAATTGACAGGTACTGGAGCATGTGTTATTTACCCATTACTAGCTGTTGTAAAGAATAAATGGCAGATGGTTGGAACTGAGACAGATGAAGAAAGCTTCTCTAAAGCTCAGGAGAATATAAAAAGAAATAATTTACAAGATTTAATACACTGTATGTACCTATATAATTTGATAGAGATGTTTATAAGGAATTTGTCAATGTTTTAATTAAATTTTGAGGTATTCAAATTAAATATTTTGTTCCAGTAATTAAAAATAACACCACATCAATATTTGACCACTTATTCACCAGCAACCATGAGCAGAAATACGACTTCACCATGTGTAATCCTCCTTTCTACAGTAACATTCAAGAGCTGTGTGAATCCCGGAGCACTGCTAGGTTTCAGTTTTTGTGATTATTAAATAATTAAAAAAAAGTACTTACATTGATAATTTTTATTTTGATGAAGTAAATGGGACAATACCTAATTGTTTGATAAGAATGTGTGACGTGAAGATCTGAAATCAAAATAGTTGTTTTTTTTTAGACCGCCTCCAAAGAATGGTTTTACTGGATCACCTCATGAGCTCATCACTGAGGGTGGGGAGTTGGAATTTTGCAGGAAAATGATTAATGAAAGTAAAAATCATAAAGATAATGTCATGTTAGTATGTCTATTTGAGTATATGTTCATTATTTCAGTAAGGCCAGCCTGTATGTAAATGTTAATCCTAGTTTAACTCCAGGTTAACAGGTTAATTTGTTGAAATTGAGTTCTCATATGAATCTGACATTCTTGAATAATTTAACCTGAGGTTAACCAGGGGTGACAATTACTTGTAAGCAAGCGTTCCTAAATAAAGTAAAAAGTAAGACTTATGCAATTTAAAATCATGTGTCTATTTGCTTGTCTGCCTTTTCAATGCCTTATAACTATGTTTTTAGACAGCTTTTTAAACTTAACTGTTTTTCTAAAATTAAATATTAATTATTATATCTATTACAGAATATTTACAACAATGGTTGGACATAAATTTAACTTGAAAGAGTTGTTAGAAGATCTCAAAGCTGAAGGTGTAAAGTATACTAACACAGAATTCTGTCAAGGCCGTGTGACCAGATGGGGTTTAGCTTGGACATATCAGAATCACAATATTTATAAATTAGGTAAGAAATCATCTTTTCTCGCAGCAATGAAGTCATAATAATAATTTTAATGTCTCAGAAAACTGAAAAAGTTCGGACCCGAACAAATTCTAAGCCTCATGTGAGTCTTTAGCAGCGTAACTTTGGAACACCAAACTTGTGTTCAGTTTCTTGCCACCTTTATTAACAACCGGTGTCACCTTCCTGCTCCACAAGTCCGGTAGTACCCGGAGCCAAAGCATCATCAACCTATTGCATGCTTTGCTTGCCTACCATCATTAAGCTCCTTACATCAATTAGCCTAAATTTTAATACAGATTTTTAAAGTTTTTTCGTAATTTTTCCAATTAATTCAATTTAGGTTAAGTGCGAGTCGGACTATTATTAATAATTATCTTTAGGAATCAGGAATTTTTCAGACTTTTTGGTCCATAAACTTCGAAGGGGGGGACAAGGGGTCAGTCATTTTTGTATACTTCTTTTGCACATACAAATCAAAAAGTACGTCGCGGAAAATTATAAAAAAAATAGTTTTGAAATTAATTTGCAGATTAAGCCCTTTCATATTATGACACCCCGTTTGCTATAATCAAATAACTTTCATTTTTCAACCCCCCATTCTAGCCCTCTTTTCATATATTTAGAAAATGCTGTGACATACAGACAGACAGGCTGACACAGATGTCTCATCATAAGGGTTCCTTTTTACCATTTTGATACGGAACTGTAAAAAGCTGGCAGACATTCATTAACCTTAAGACCGCGGATAGGCAAGCCTACTATGAACGACAACGAATCTGTGGGTGGAATAACTGAAAAGTTCAAGATGGCTGATACTTTTTCTCGTTCTGTCAACGAATTCGTTTTCGGAGAGCACACAAATCTCCAGATGGGTGATTCCACGGGCGTTTCAACCGCTGTCAGTCCCTAGTATTAATATTAAAGAAATCTGCCATAATATGGTTAAAATTCGATCAATTGTCACAAGAAATATGGTTACAGTACATATTAGTATTAAAGTCTGCTGCTTGGTGTAGGTCATTTTTTCAATATTTATGACTAGGGACTGACGACGGTTGAAACGCTCGTGAAATCACCCAGATATCAATTTAGGAAACGAGATTCGCGCTCGCTGGGTGAACAAAGGCCAGGGACCCAATTCTCGTGAGTTCGAGAAGATTTTTCATGCGAGATATGTCAAAAAAATGTACGCAGTTGACAGTGCATATCACATGAAAAAATATCTCGAAGTCACGAGAATAAGGGTCCAGATGCAAAAAGCAATATTCATCGACACGGCACCGTATGGTTAGTTAGAACGTTCCTCTCTCTGTAGCGCAAACCATCGGTAGCTTGAGCCTTGCCCCGCTGAAGGCATAGGCCTAAGTATTTTAAACATAAATATTTATTGTGAAGAACTTAGTCTAAAGAAATTAAATAATCATCCAATGTTTTTTTATTTTTTTTATAATAGTGGGACGCAAACTAGCATGTAGGTTACCTGATGGGAAGTAGGTAATCACCACCTCCCATAAACACCAGCAACTCAAGAAGAGTTGTCGTGCTTTGTTGGTTTGTTATTATGATTGTTCAACTTTTCATTATCTATTATTTCAGTCCCACCAAGAGACAAACCTCGTAAGAAGAATGTATGCACAACTTATCAGTTGCCAGATCTAACAGAAAGTGCCAATAATGATGAATCAGTACAAGATAAGATAAGATCAATCCTCCAACAGCTAAAAATTACGTATAAAATTTTGAATAAGAAGGGTAATAGCATAAGCTTTGATATCGTTGCTACAGAAAATACATGGAGTAATCAACGGCGAAAAAGAAGACTCATGAAGAGAAAGGAATCGGAAGAATGTAAGAAGACCAAATTAGATACTTCTGATAAAGAAATCCCTGTTGATATAAATGCAGAAAAGGAGATAATGCCTCAAACAATGCCAGATGTTGTTACCAGCTGTTCTAAAGTGGACTTTCGAGAGTTTAAAAAGAATGAAACAGCATCAGCATCTCACGATAAACAACATTTGGTGCATGCCTTTCTTAAATTATTCAAAAAAGAAGCACATGTTTTTATCGAAACTGACTTTCTCGATGGAAGCAGTGGCAAAGAGGGATTACATCAGATAATACAGTTTATTAAAAATAACTGGAAATAATTTTATTATTTTATTTATACTTTTACTTTGTTACAATTTAATTTAGAGTGAAAATTCAAAGTGCAATTTAATTCAATACGGGTATTTTGTAAGACCCCCTCCCCGCTGAAAAAATTACATCAAATTTTTGGATGTCTCCCCTTCTGTCAACCCTTGGGTCAGGATGAGCTCTGCAAAAGGGAATCTTTTATTCATAAAATGCCGCAAAATGTACCTACAGATGCGGCTAGTAAGTATTGAAAACCCCTAACATACCATGCATGTTATTTGAATTTTACAGACCTGTGACAGTGTGACAGCCTTTAAAAAGGCTAAATAAGAGGAAAGAAAGAGGTCGCATGAAAAAAAAAAGAATATGAACACTACTAACACGATCTTTGCAAAAAGAACCATTATTAAAAAAACAATTTTATTTGGTTTATTTAGTTATTAATAGGAAAACCTACAGCTGATTAAATAAATTGAATAAGACACAAAGCCAATTACAGGTTATCACGGAAAGACATACAATATTATATAAAGAACAAAGAGGAACTTCCTAAAAGAAATTTGCGTTACATGCGAGAAACCACTAGTTGAAACTATACAATAAACATTAACATAAATCAACAAAATTTAAATGGCAGCAAAAAGGAAAAAAATGTTAAAAAAATAATCTAATAACTGTAGGTAGATAATGTGGAATGTTACCGTCAATTACGATTACTTCATATTTTAAATAATATGTTGGGGTTGACAAAATTTCGACAATTTGGTAAGCCTTCAGAGTTAATTTTTTTCTTAACATTGCATACGATTCCTTGAATTATTATTTTTTGTTATAAATAAGTAGGTATTTTTTGTAGCAGGTGGAAAGTGTTCTCTGCCTACCCCTCGGAAACAGGCGGGATTTAATGTATGTATGTAATACCCTATGACATATATTTTCAATACATATTTTTGAGGTTTTCATGTAAGCAGCCCTTTTTTGTTTAATGTATGTTCGGAATTAGTGTTTGTGTTATTTTTTCCCGGGGAACATCGGACGTTCTCGGGGTAAAATCGGACTGTGTTCTAAAATGAACCGTGTGCAGTGTACGCGTATGGTTCATAAATATTTTTGTATCGGCTCTTTTCCTGTTCGCGCTACAAACTCACAATTTTCTCAAATACTTGAAAAAGTAAATTGAATGTTTACCACGTCCGATCTTTCCCGTGTCAAAATTGTTTGAGAACTGCTTTTTCCCATACATGTTGACATTAGTCCGATCTTAACCCGAAAGGAAAAGATCGGGTAAAATCGTACCTACACGTTAATCTAACCGTTATTCTTGGTTCTAACATACAGCAAACACGAATTTTAATAATAATATAAATAACTCATGCCTTCATTCCCAGAGTTGGGGTAGGCAGGGAGACAGAATTACCAACAACTCTAAATTTTTTTGATAATTCTGTAACACATTTTGCACAATTAGGCTTACTGCCGCACTCAGAGACGTCAATTAAATTTAATGCTTGATTTACGTAGCTGCTGTCACTTTCTTTGCTATAGGCCTATAACAATAGAATAAGACAATACGTCACTAAACAAGCGTTAAATTAAATTGACGTCTCTGAGTGCGGCAGTAAGATGTTTACCAGTGTACTATTAGTTGTTACATGTTATTAGGGTGCAAGCCCATCGTATTTGGTTGCTGAAATACGCGGCCACGGGAAAGTTCGCATTTCACGACCACTCGGAATAAAACTCCGTTTCGACGTCTCTCACTCTTACACACGACCTTTAACGTGTTGCCAGAAATCGTAAATCTTTGTTAGTTTAGCAGTAATTTGAATTATCCGGTCTTGACCCGATCCGATCTTACCCCAACATACCATATACGGGGAATTTTGGGTATACTTCCGAGGTGGTCCCATTGGCAACGAATCGGTATCTGATGAGGGGATTCGTGAGGAATTGAGGGAACTCCTTAAATATCATAGGCATACATAATATCGATTTTAGTACTTTCAGTAAAGTCCAGCATTTGGATTCAGAAAGTATCATTTGGTAAAGTGGAACTGATGATAAAGACCACAAGCACTATGCCACAAGTGACCACCGGAACTCCTCAACGGTATCTATTTCAAGGGTGATGGTAAGATAATATCTCGATTAAGACAGTTGAGCGACTATGACAAAGTATTTTTAAATGGTTTAATACATGATGGCCATGATGGGACAATATGGTGGGACCATAACTTTCAGTTTGACTGACCTACCTACTATTACCAAGTACCAACTATTTTAAAAGCAGTTATTTCTTGCATTTTTGTAGGCGGATTTTGTTTTTACTTAAATTTGTCATGAGATTTCAGTACACCTATATTTAAGTCGTCAAGCGGACCAATAAAAATATTGAAATACGAATAAAACGAATTAACCGCTTTTCAGGGTTTTCCAGCTTTAAAAAATATAATCAGTCGGTTTTTAGAGTGTACCTACCTATATAGGGTTACCGTTTAGGAATTTGAAAAGTCCTGACAAAAAGCCTGACATTTCCATAAAAGTCCGGACATTTTAGTCACAAAATGGAAACATTACTTACTTAGTTACAATGATATGGTAGGCATTGTAGCAGACGCTCGCATTGCGCACCCCGCATCCTACACCACTGAGGCGCGGTTTATAAAGCTACAAGTTACAATTTTACAGGTTTATACTGGCAACACTGATCAAATGGCTGTGGCCCGTTTCACGAAGCTACAAGTTACAAATTACAAACGGAAGTCTCTTTCTAACTCCTTTTGCTAGAAAGAGAGTTCCGCTTGTAATTTGTAACTTGTATTACAAGCGGAACTCTCTTTCTAGAAAAAGGATTTGTAACTTGTAGCTTCGTGAAACGGGCCACTGGTCGTCATTGGTCGAGGTTGTGTCAAATGGAAATGGTTACAAACCTGTAAATTGTAATTTGTAGCTTTATAAAACAGGCCCCTGGGTAGGATGCGGGGTGCGGGCTATTTCAATATGTAGGTTTATTACTCATATTCCATCTTAATAAAAAAAACCGGACAAATAAAGAGTATAAAAGTGCGGATTTGTCAATCCCCAGACAAAGCTATCCGGAAGGTAAATTTTAGGTCTGTCCTTTTCTTTCATATGAGTTCAAAAAAGGATAGAAGTATTTAACTGACGGATAGTTTTATCTGGGGATTGAAAAATCAGTCCTAAACATATTGTTGGTAATTTACTTACTACTACTTGAAAATCGAAGGTCGAAGTTACGTTAGCTTTATAAATCTATCGATTTAGTATCGAGTATCGACTGAGAAGGACTCTGCACTCGAAGTTTCGAATTTAGTGGCTCGAGCTCGAGGTAACTATCAAGGTTATTATTTATTTATTTAATGGCGTCTACATAATAAAAACCATCAAGGTATTGATTATTCCAATGCCGAACCAAACTTACAAACGTCAAAATCATAGAGTAGTCAAGACATACCCGACATACCCGATACCCATGTTTAGGTATTTATAATCTGTGATATCATTTTTTGACAAAAAACTAATGTCAAAATAGTTGCAAAATAGGAAGAATACAGGAGTTCACAACGCGCATAGTTTTATTTCGAAAGACCTTAATATGGACGATTCAACAGTATCCCAACAGGAACAGCCTGTAGAAAATCAAAGTGAGGACGCTTTAGTGTCTTCCGGTACTGATATGGAAATACAAGCTCCGCCTATTGCCAACGGTAACGATGAAGTGGTTTCTGCTCCTAAAGATCCTCAAAAACCATCGCCGAAAAAGCCAAAAAAACGAAAGCCTAAGATCCCTCGAGACGTCACAGCTCCGCGGCAGCCACTGACCGGTAAGAACTAAGAATCTTCATAGGTATGTAATTAGTAAATAATTATTATCGGGAACTAATCTCACACAATCGGACCTAATGTTTATGTGTATTTGTGTAAGGTTACGTGCGGTATCTGAACGAACGGCGTGACCAGTTGCGTGCCGAGCACCCGGAGTTGGGCTTCGCGGAGCTGACGCGGCAGCTGGCTAGCGAGTGGAGCAAACTACCCGCTGAGGAGAAACAACAATACTTGGATGCTGCTGAACAGGACAGGGAAAAGTTAGTTGCGGTCATTCCATTGAAACCTAATAATGTCACTTGTGCTCTGTTAAGGCTATCTACATATTGCACATCTGAGTATACTAAACATACATATATGGGTGATTCCACTGGTGTTTCAACCGCTATCAGTCCCTAGTATTAGTATATTAAAGAAATCTGCCATAATATGGTTAAAATTCATTCAATTGAGACAAGAAATACAGTTTCAGTACATCTTAGTATGAAAGTCTGCTGCTTGGTGTAGGTCATTACTTCAATATTTATGACTAGGGACTGATGACGGTTGAAACACCTGTGAAATCACCCATATACACTCACACCTTCATTCCCAGAGTGGGGTAGGCAGAGCTACAGAACTAGCAACAACTTTAAAATCTTGTAATTCTGTAACCACCCAGCCAACCAGTGTATATTAGTGATAGGTTGAAAGCCCATTGCCTAACAATACAACAGCCTTTATTCCCTGAGTATAAATATTGTTGCTTTACCTCTAATCCTATATACAAGGGTTGAGCGGTCAAACCCGATATGTTATATTATTACCTTAACTTAATTAATAGTTAATTGCTTGTTGTTGCTCCAGGTACATTAAAGAGTGGGCAGAGTATAAAAAAACTGATTCATATAAAGAATTTAGAAAACAGCAAATGGAGAACAAGCATGTTGGTGTACCAGCCAAGAAAATAAAGCATAACCATAATCAACCAAACAGTGAAGGTATCTCAGGTAATGCATTTATTATTTTACGGGCTCATTCATTTCTAACTATATTTTTTATTTTAACTATTAGTAATGAGAAAAACAAAAATACTTTGTATTTAATTTGTTGATTAGCAATGTTATGATCATTTGATTCCTTGTTTTTTACATATTCTTTGTTTGTAGTGATGCTACCAGCAAATACGGAACAAAATACTGTGACCAATGGTCCCATTGCAGTGTCTTCAGGCACTGGGCCACATCAACAAACACCACCTAGACCCCGGCCTTGCATAACTCCTGCATCTGTAAGTTAATATTTGAACTAAGTTCATATCCAATCATTTTTGATTACTCACTTAAAGCAGTTGAAACAAACTGAAGCAATTGTGTTTAAATAGTTTAACGGCCCTAACAGCATATCTCACAAATAACAAAGACTCTCTATTGTTACTAGGGTGAAGACTTAGGTGGTGGAGATACAGATATTCCCATATTTACTGACCAGTTTCTGCAACACAATAAGTTACGGGAATCAGAATTGAAGCAGCTCCGAAAAGCAAACTCTGATTATGAGCAACAGGTAATTTAAGTCAATTTAACTCGGTTTAGTTCAGGAGATATGAATTGGCCGTCTGTAATCTTCACTAAGATCTTTTTGTTAATATTAGCAAAAGGTATTCGTAAAACTGCCCTCGTTCTTCTAACAGCGCAGGTTAAGGTTAGGTCTGGTAAGCGTTAACACAGAAAAAAAAGATTGCAAACTAGATATTTATTTACAGCTTTTTCCATAATTTTATATAACACTACATTGCTTTATGATTTATTATTCATAAGTTAATTTATATGGCCCCTATGTGGGTATGAGCCTCCTCCATCTGTCCCCATTTCCTCTTGTCCTGGGCAACACGCATCCAGTCCCCGCCAGCCACCTCTGCAATCTGCAATATAGTCCATTCATCTCTTCCTCTGTTGTCCAACACTCCTTTTGCCTTTGGGGCCTTGCCATTTGGTTATTTCTAGGGCCCATCTTTTGTTTTGGTACCTTGATAAATGGCCCGCCCATTTCCATTTCAGCATTAGCGCATGTTGAAGAGTATAGTTTTCTTCCGTATTTCTATATATATATTTTCAGAATTTTTCTTAGCTTAAGGATGCTTCTCTCCATCGCATGTTGACAGGACAAATCTTGTTTTTGACTCTCTTTGTGTAAACCCATGTTTGGCTGGCATGTGTTAGACTTGGTAGGATACAAGAATCCATTATTATCTTTTTTAGTTTCAGGCTGTAGTTTCCTTTCAAGATTTCCTTTTGTGCCCAATATTTTTTCCATGTTGTGCTTATCCTTCTGTCAGCTTCATTTTCATTGCTGTTTTCATTAAAAGAGACTAGTTTTTCCCAGGTATACATACTCGTCGACATAATCTATCGATCTATTTCCTAATAGGATTGGTTTTTTGTAGCTAATTGTAATAACTTTAGTCCAAATGTTTGGCTTTCTGCGTCTAGAGTGCGTAACATTTTTTCCAAGCCTGTGGCAGTTTCACTGAAAATGACTATATCGTGTGCGAATTGTAAATGTGTTAATGTAATATGTGTTTGCTATCCTATCGCAAACTAGCTAACAGACGGCCAAATCATATTTCCTGGACTATACCTATGTGTTTTTTTTACTAAGTTCTTTATACTTACAAATGCATACACACATAGCACCATGTGCAACAGTTGACATGTTAAAAGTCATTTACGAGGGGTGATCCATAAGTTTTGATAATCGGTATTAAAAATGGGAAATATATAAATCGTTATATTTTAATTGGAATAAGCACACTTTCTATATTTCCAAACACTTATTAACTTCATTCAATTGATTTATTTTGCCACTATAAAAATAATTTTACTTTTGGAGTTCTAAATGGTCAAATTTTGTACCTTCCCTATGTCATCACCAGCTCATGATTATTATATAGTTTTTTTTGAACATCGGTGAATGAGAAGTAGTAGTCGAAAGTTAGGGCTAAATAACGAGGACAGCGGTTATCAGTTCTGATCTTTGGTCGATGAGCAGCACCCTTGTCAATTAGAAGGCTCTGAAGCACAATTCCTGCCGCAAATTCGTTTTTTTTTCTTCATCTTATTTTTAATATTTTCCCATAACTATGATAGAATAATGTTATATAACTCTCCTAGATTATTTGAACTCAATGGCTAAAAACGAATGTCACATTATTTATTTGTAGGCCTCAATAGTCCTGGATAAGGCCGAAAAAACCACCCTAAAATTTGGTTACAGAGCTGGAGATAAAAATACCACTGCAATGATAACTTATTAATCCTTTAAATCATAATGATAAATCAAGGTTTCATTTTTAATAACAATATTTTTTATTAGTGTAAAAGAACTTTCTCCACACCGCTCCAAAGTATTACAAAACGAACTCTTATTTTTGCCGTCTTGTAAAATTGTTCATACAGATGTTTTTTGTTTAGCTGTCGCAGAAAAACAAATGAATAATGTAATTTTTTTTTTCTCTAATTTAATTTTGGTTAGTGCCGTGGTATATTCCACATTAAAAGAATATCATTAAGTGGATGGTTCATACTGATTCTCAAAACTTATTGATCACCCCTCGTATGTTCAACATGGTTTCGCCCGCGATTTTGTCCGAGCATAAGTGTCGCATCACATCTATTGATTCGGAATTGACTTAGCCAGTCAGTAAACTTTCATATCCATGTAGTAAGAGCGATACGGACTTTCTTCGGCTCCCTTAGGTCGTTTATTGCTATTCCCTTGGAAAATATCCGATTTGGCAAGATAAAAAGTACCCTAAGTCCATTTCATACGTGCCGCCTATAGATGCGATATACGCAACGGGCCTATGGAGCCTTGCATGTCCAGTACATCAACGCGTGTTGGGTGATAGTGGAGCTGCCTAATCTCCTGTAGCGCATCATTGCGGCTAGCACAGTTGCCCGCGACTTGATTGTCGCTCGGATCTCCCTTTCTATCTAGTCAGTAACGATAGAGACGCACTGAGCGACAAGAGATAAAATCAACTTGTGCTACCTGTGCAGGAATGTTTGCAGCCGCTAGGATCAACTTTGTCCACTCCACCCTGCGCAATCCCTATACCAAATTTCACACCAAACGGGTGAGGTGTTAAACCATAAAGACAGAACAAACAAACAAACTTTTGCATTTATAACATTAAAGGGATTTGCTTGTATAATAAAGTGTTTACAACTTACATACATTAAAATTATATGTACACATTTAGAATCATTAAACGTGTACTTATAATGCCAATGATTTAGGATGGAGAACTTCGCGAGAATTCACTAAATGTGGGCAGCGCAGGGGCCCGTTTCATAAAAGCTTGTAACTTGTAATACAAGTGGAAGTCTCTTTTTAGGGTTCCGTACCCAAAGGGTAAAAACTGAACCCTATTACTAAGACTCCGATGTCCGTCCGTCTGTCTGTCACCAGGCTTTATCTCATGAACCATGATAGCTGGACAGTTGAAATTTTCACAAAAGATGTATTCCTGTTGCCGCTATAACAACAAATACTAAAAATGTAATAAAATTGATATATAATGAGTTCTCGATATAAATAACGGCAACAGGTAGATGCTTGAAATATTCACAGAATATTTAGTTGTATGTTCACTTTAAAAATAAATATTAAAGGGGGGCTCCCTTAAAACAAACGTGATTTTTTAAAGATAATGGTACGGAACCCTTCGCGCTTGGCCGGTTCCGGAAAGAGTACCGCTTATTAATATAAGCTATTATTTTATATGCAATAGACCCCAGAACTTATTAGAAATAACAGTATGTTGTCCAAAGGACGTCTTACTGACATGATGGTCATAAGTACTGTGTTCTGTTTAGAATGCGATTCTACAAAGGCACGCGGAGGAGGTTAGTGCCGCGACGGCGCGACTCCGCGCGGAGACGGCCGCGGCGGCGGAGCGCACGGCGGCGCTCGCGGCGCACCGGCGCACGCTGGTCGCCACGCTCGTGCAGGCGCTGCACTCTGTCGCCATACCAGGTATTCATGTTGGCGAACACGTCACAAGCAAACAAACTCACTAACATTTTATGAATGAAAAGGTGGATTCACAGAAATCTGTGTGTAGGAATTACGAATGGTAAATCGACTGGACAAGCAGCTATTGTTACGTTTACTAGTGACCTATACTCCAAATAACATTAGATTAAAATTACCGTTAATTTAAAAAGTAATTGCAGCAAAACGATCACGAAATGTGGTAAAACACGTTTATTACTGCAAATAATTTGCAGCGGAAAGCCATAAATGGCAAAATATTTACTAGTGATGCCGTCGATATATTACGAACCATTCACGAATTCGACCACCTACCTACTAGTCTATGTTATTTTGAATACAGTATAAAGGTCACAGCTTATTAGAGTCACCTAGCACCCGACCCGCACCGCCCCGAGCGGTTAGTATTATTTATATGGATTTGTATGGGCATGCGCTCACTACATCAACTGCGTAGCGTCACCGGATCGTCTCGCTCGCGAGGTGTCCACGCGCATACGGCGAGTGGTCCACTCGATGATAGCTCGTTCCTCGCATGCTTGCCTCACGTGAACCGCGCGATGACAGTTCGCGGTTTTCTCTGGTAGACTGCTCGGAAATTCGTTGCCCACGCAAGGTCCACTCGTTGACCACGCAAGGCCGACTCGTTGACCACGCGAGGTTTACTGGTGACAACAGGGTGTTCACCCGAGAACCACCTGACGACAACGAGTGGACGCCGAGCGACGAGGCGGTGCGGTTCGGGTGCCGGGTGGCTTTAATGAGCTGTGACCTTAATACTGGGTAAGGTGATATTACCAAACTATTTAAAGCTAGATTTCAGGAGTTGACAGGCAAGTAGGAGTCAACGGAAATGAATGTTGCGGTTTTATGTGGCCTTCTACCATTGGCACCCATCTCCAAGTCTCTTGTCTCTATTAAATTGTCTGATTATGCTTGTGTTACGAATAAATAACTGGTTATTTTCTTACTTCTATAATTCAACCCATGAAGCCATGCCTCTTTACTGCAGATGACTTTTTTTTTAAATAAATTGATCTGTTTAGCAGTGGAGTTCAACTTCATTAAAAGTAGTCAACTCAAGAGTGTCTATAGAAACTTGAATATCCATTTCTATTTTTTCAGGAGGACCAAAAGCCCCAACAGAAAAGAATATTGATGAGTACATGGAAAAACTACAGGCTCTGGCTACTGAAACCAAGAACCATGCAGTCATAAAGCAAGCCAGAGACATTCTCAACAGAGTGGAACTGCCTATGAATTAGAAACTTAAACTTACTTACAGTATTAAATCTTTTAGAGTACTTTACCCGTTTTATTTACAATTCAATATATCGAAAATTAATAATAACAACCGGCCATATCTCGCGCGTCGAGGGTTCTGAACGCCCGATTCGTAGTTAGTAGGTTTTAATTTGTCGTTTTTCTTTAGGGTTTACTTACACTATAATTACACCAAAGGACCATGGGCAACCTTATATGAAGTCTGGGCCCAGAACTAAAATAACTGAGTGATATAACATTATTGGCATTATATAGCTCTTTGTATTTACTTACCTACTTAATTTTTAGGGTTCCGTAGTCCAAATAGGAACCCTTATAGTTTCACCATGTCAATCAATGTAATATTTATTAGTTATCCTGTAACCTACAAACTCGTTTGCCTCCCTCTACTATAAAAAAATGTACTTATATGTTTTTAATTCTCCTAATTTCACATTAAAAAACCTAAACCTACTTAACCAGTGACGCTGAGACGAATCTACCGACCTTGCTTGTCGAAATCGGGCGATTCGTTCAGCCTTTACAACAACGGGAGCAAAGACGAGGAGGGAAAGAAGCTTCGGCAGTCGGGTAAAAAACTCAACCGGCTATCTATCGAGTTAACTTGCAATGTATGTATGTACGGGTCAAATCTTGCAAGTTAAATTTGACCCACTTCCCGTTAACGGAATGGGCTGAAATTTGGACCACGTATGTAAACCCGATTACAATGCAATATTATTGTATCTAAGACGTGATCTGATGACGGAGTCGGAAGGTGGCGACAGGATCTCTGGTATTCTTAACGTAGAGCCAGTGGCGTAGCTAGCATGAGTGGCACCCGGTGCGGATATTGTAGGTGTCACCCCAAAACTCATTATTTTATTGTTGGCGGTTATGCAATCTGCCAGTTTTATAAATTGTTATAGGTGGCACTCACTACTGATGTCCACGGTTGGGTCAGGTGTCACCCCTAAGCGGGTGACACCCGGGGCGGGCCGCCCCTGCCGCCCCCCTTAGCTACGCCACTGCGTAGAGCCAACCGTGTTAGGACTCAATAGTTTGGTCTTGATAAGCAGACAAAGATTTCGCAATCGGCAACAAAAGCTTGACCCAAGAATTAAATTTTTGGCAATCAAATTACACGGTACTTTCCGGTTAAAGGTTGGAATATGTTGCCAATTCACTCTGAACAAGTGAACAGTAATGTCATTTTTCCCAAACTGTTGCCACACATACCCAGAATGATTTACTAATTTTTGCCATGGGTTTGATGTAATTTTTTATCATGATAGGGTAAACACCTTATTGTAACTAGTATTTTGGATGCCAATAGCAAACTATGGTACCTACATATAAGTAATTCAACTTCTGCCTGCCCATACGAGCTTGAGTTAAGGTAGTAGATACCTACGCACGTCACACCACGTCTGATTCAGCGAGATTCAGCATTATCAGCGTTTGTGGCGCCCCACCACACGTGCACTTAACGCTTGGTTTGTTTAAACAGTGTCGATAGTTGGGTGTTTTTAAAGTTTAGTTTATTACAGCAACATAATTTGTAATATACCTAAGGGCCCCATATATATGGTACTATCCGTCGGTTCAGACTGAAATCGAGCAATGGCTTGTATGTGTATGGCAATATCGCATCTAAATTTAAATAGAAATATGAATCGTCACGATATTGTTTCAGATTGATTGTAACTTGTTAGTTAGCTAGCAAAGTACCAAATAACAATTGTCTTGTAATCATTTTAATACTTATAATCATAAAGATACACATCAGTCATGTCATACACATTGCTTACTGTTACTTATTAAGAAAATCAACTATATTGTCCAACAATATTTTATTCCCAGGCACCTGGAGCAGCCAGATTCTCCTCTGCTTCTCCGTCAGATTCAGGGTTAGAGCCAGAGTTGGCTCCAGTATCATACTCATGGAGTTTTTTCCTCCACATCTTTATAAGGGTATCCCAGGACCTTCTGCTGTATTTGGAATACTTGTCAGGGGTCTTAGGGTCTTCTTTAGTCCGGTTTTGTCTGTAATTATAGTAAATTTCATTATATTACCAGTTTGCAGCTGCCCAGAATAATTGTCAGTTATTTCTATTGAAAACATGCAATTATAGAATTATAGCAATCACTCTCTGATGTTGTTGGTGTAGATAATGTAGCTATATGTGAGCAATAAAGTGTAGCACAATAATATTCCATAATTTTAAATGCTCAAATGGCAGAAGCTTAAAATATATTGTTGCCCTCGTAAACCAATAGGCAATATCTCAATCCTAATGCTATGCAAACATTGTTTAACCTAATAGAGGCCCTTGGCACTTTAGGATTGTGCTGTGGCACTAGTGAACTTAGCTTTTAATAAAAAAGGCTATACAATACATCATTGTAGATAGATTAAACTGGAACTACACTGTTTTAACTTGAACCTCAAAAGACATCTTTTTTCACCAGGGTCACAGTGGAGCCCCTACGACTATGACAGAGGGAATTCATTTTTATTTTTAATGAGTTAGTATCTATTAGTATGATCTGGCATGAGCTAAAGTACCCTAGAATTTAAGGCTACCTGGGTACTTGTCCAGAATGGCAAATGGAAAAGACACCTCTGTATGTGATGTTGATAGTTCTACATTATGCTGTTATTAAATGCAATACTTACAAAGGTACTTTTTGCAAGTAATTGTGATATCCAACAGTATTTTTCCCATAATCAATTTGTTTTTGTCTCCTCTGTAATATTGATGAGTCTGTCTCTAGCTCCACTGGTTTCTTCTGAGGCTTACTGTAATACATAAATATTATGTATTTACAACATGTAAAAACTATATTTGTACTATACTGCAAATTAAGATACCTTTGTTTTACATCTGAATCTTGTTTATCATTGGGTTTCACTCGCTTCCTACTGCTGGAACTTTCCCTACTGCTATCAGACTTCATCTTTTCTTTAGTGGCTTTCCGAACTACACAAAAAAGAACGATAGCGTTTAAAATCAGTAGAAACAGTTGGTAAATAACAATAACAAAATTATTCACCATTCAGAGATTCTTTCAAATCTTTTGTCCAAGAATTATTGATTGTCGACCTGCTCATAGTTGCAGAAAATGAACACAAAAAAGTTATCACAATAAGCAATTCGTGGAGATGCGAGAATGTTTGAGTAAAAACAGAACGGAACTGTGATGGTAGGTAACGTAAATTCTATTTACGAATAATAATCGAAAGAAAATAAAGTGAATTGGAGTAGTAGATGTATAACTAGGAGATAAGAAGTAAGTTACAATGTATTGAATGCATATTTATTTACAAAACTCTAAAAACTATCTATAGAATCAATCACTAAATCAGAAGACATTGACAATCAAGAAACCGCGCGCCGATGTGATGCACGCACACCGGCGTTTACACAGATAAGAAAATATTTTGATGCAAAAAGACATAGAGGTAGGAAATCCTACATCTATGCGAAAAGTACTTTCAAAAAGCATGACACAAATAGCAGCGTTTTACCTTACAATAAAACGCTTATTAAGCGAAATACCTTATTCGAAGCCTAAAATAATATTTGAGAGTGGCAACACTGTTTGTTGAATGACGTAGTGGTTACTGATTGGCTGACATCTCCCGCCCTTTCCCCCCTACTTCACAAGTTTCGCTTTTCTACCACCAGGGGGCCGCGGCGCCTAGGTGGAAAGCGCGGCCTCATCTATCATTGGATCTCAAAGATATATTTATTTAACTACAGATGTAAACGACTTTGCAATAAAAAACAGAAATATGCCTATTTTACAATTTATGCATGTAAAGTGAACTACAAGTGAGTGAAAGTGAAGGTGTAAAACATATGTGCGGGTGCAAAAAATGTACCCACAACTTGGCACATAAAATAAATGTGGTTTATTGCAAACAAAGTTTAAAAGTTACGCCAGGCAGAAATAAAAGTATAGGCTTCGAATAAGGTATTTCGCTTAATAAGCGTTTTATTGTAAGGTAAAACGCTGCTATTAAGCTCCAGTACCGTTATTCGAAGCCTAAAATAATATTTGAGATCTGTTTGTTATCGCCTGGTGGTCAGACGCCAATGTGATCTTTGTACTTAGTGACAATTGAAACTGAAGCAAGTATTGAGTGCACCTGCACTGCACATAGCGAGTGTTTGTACACTATGAAAAAACTGTGAAAATAACAAGATGTACCCGTGTGATTATGGGATAATGGTACTGCTTCACGTTGTGAAAAAAGGTAAGACAAGGTTTATTGGAACAGAAACCACAATTTGTAAACAAAGAAAATATATTGATAACACTTAATAAAATGTTTTTCATTTACTTAATCGATAACCTTCTACATGAAACATTCGTGAACATACAGGCACTAAGTGCCTAAATATATCCAGAAAAAGAATTACAATCACTTGACACGTTAGTTAATGATTTCTGTATTAGTATACATATTGTATTACCTTTATTATTATTATTAGGTAATGGTAATGAATTACATGATGAATATAAAATCCTCAGTTGTTTTTATACATTGAATAACATGTAGATTGGTTAATTAGGTACTGGGTTAAAATAGTTACTAATAATTGGAACAGAACTGGGGCACTACTTTGAAATTCGAAGTTCGAAGTTCCGTTCTTCGATTTCACCATTTGCTACTATGAACACCTTCGGGGCCCGTCTTCGGATTCGAAGTTCGTCGTTTGACGTTTGTTGCTTCTATTGACCTACTATGAAAATCGAACTTCGGCGGCGGTTTCGGATTTTGACACAAAGTTCTTCGGGGAGAAACGTCAAATCTCACGTTAACTAAAGTGTTATCGTTTGACCTTCGATCCATTGTTTTCATTGCGTGAGTGTGAGTGATTTTTGGTTTTATTACTGTAAAATATTATTTCCTAAGCTTTTTTTATTAAATCGAGTTTAGTTTATATTTTAGATTGAACGATGTCACGTTTTTTGCTCAACGAAGTACTCCGCAAAGTGATGCGCGTACATGACGAGTTTGGCGGCGGGTGACACTCGAGGCTTTTTGGGGAATTTGTCAACACTTTCAGATTAAATCGAGTGGTGTTAGAGGCTATTACTAGCCAAGCTTAATAGCCGAGGCATCAACCCTACCTATTCAATCCAAAAAACCCTTAGGTACGTATTTAAAGTGTTTTAGCGATGTTTATTTTTAAGAAAATATGTTTACTTTTGGTGTTGTTATTTATGAGGTATAATGTCTACCCCTCTGGGAAACAGGCGTGATGTAATGTATGCATGTTTGTCTACCTTTTTTTGTTCAAATATGCAGATCAATCAAGAGAGATAAAACTATTTCATTTGATTTATTACAGATTGGAGTTGCCTTAAATTTTATGGTATTGTAGATTACCAGGGCAGAGTTAGAAGAGATGATGCTGGGTGTAGAGGTGATGACTTGTTGCCTGTGTGATGTTACAAGGCCACCATTTTTCTGCCCCATGTGAGGTTCCCCCAAACAAGCGCAGCATTATTAAAACTGGGTAAGTACATACTATGGCTATTATATTTTTCTCATTATCATTCGCACTCATCATAATGTCATCCTAAAAGATATTATGTTTGTATGACTTTTCTATACATTGTATCTAGTTAAGTCAAAATGATTATTTTTCATTATTCATAATAATAAGTTTTGAGTTGCAGTGTAAGAGTTTGTGGGACCACCACTAAAACACCAATGTGTCCAAAGTCACAGCATAATCAGAATTTATAATTAATTATATATTTTATTTGTTACAGGGTACTGGAGATGCCTTTTGGCCGAACGCATTCTGCACTACCCCCGAGATGGCTGGCACGATCTGAAGGATCACCATTGAATGCAGCATGCTGTACAATATCTGCATGCGAGCTGTAGCCGACGACGTCACGAGCTAGAGCAACATGCAGCCTGGTGCTGCCGCCGATGTCCGTGTCTCCTCCACCGCAGAGGCGTTGCACGGGGGGTGCGAAATAGATAAATCTTAGTTTTAATTAATAGATACTTAATAGTATGTCGTCCGAGACATCTGACCATATTAAGCGAATTTTTCAAATGTTTATCCTTTGACAAAAATTATACTTACTTTATTTTAAAACTGCTGCCTATGATTCACTAAGACAACATGAATGATGAACTTCAATTTTCGGAGTACTTGTTGGTGTTTTTATTAACCATACTTTTGTTGGATGAGGGGGTTAAGCTTTTAAGGACTAGATTGCAAAACAATTATGTAAGCAAGTTGGATAACGACCAACTAAACGCCTTTTTTGTACAATGCCCTAGGATGCAAAATGTCTATGTTGTAAGTAATGCCTAATTAGGCATAGCGTCAAGGTTTTTTTTATTTTATTTATTTATTTATTTAAGGCTCACAAAACAAGTTACAGTCTTTGTTACATAATGCTAAAAAACAGAGTTTTAAGGTCTAGACTATTACTCTAAACTATGTGTGCACAGTAAGACAAACATTTATGTTAGTTAAATAATGTTAGAAGGCATTAATTTTATTAGTACTCATATTTAAGTTTTAATTACCATCAGGTTATACAAATCAAAAATTGGTTATTGTTCTTTATAAATAATGTTTGTACAATTCTTTTGAAAGTGAGAAGCTTACAGTTAAATATATCCAAAGAAAAATGCTTGGCTGTGATTTCATTTTAAGTTAGGCACATTCTAATAATAGGATTGTAAAAAGATGTATTATTTTTAAATATTTGTAGGTGGAATACTTTGTGCGTCAAGTTTCACGCTTTGTAGCGTGTAGTAAAGTTAAGTAAAGCTAGCAAGGAAGAACAGTCGATATGTGAGTGGAGGATATGCAGGTACATTAGCTCACTGCATTTACGACGTGCTGCTAATATCGGCAGTTGAAAATGCTCTAGTCGGCTAGCATATGAGCTGAATTTGCGTCCAAGTCGAAGATAGCACAGAACATTTATAAAAGTTATTTGCACTCGCTTTATGCGTTCACTATGAACCTTGTAATGTGGGGACCAAATAAACGCTCCATATTCAAGTATACTTCGCACTAGGGATTAATATTAAAACTTGTATGTGTCAGAATTGAGAAAGCTATGTACACCTGGATATTACATGGTCGTAGTTAATGTTAGTCGATCATCAAAGTATATACCGAGATATTTAGATAATATACTATCAAAATTTATATAAATATCACTGAGGTTATAACTGTGGCTAGGTATATTTGCTGAGTAAGAACTTAACAAAGAGAGACATGGTTTCTCAAACCAAGATCTTATGAAACTAAGTCTTTTGTTTTCATAGTCGTTTTGCAATATAGTCCTTATAAGCCTAACCCTGGATAGGGATGTAGAGAAATTATTTCAATTGTTTCAATCTCCACTGATTCATTGATTGATTCCTGATTGGTGTTCAGTGTAGGCACGAGATAGTCAGTTATTTATTGACTTATTGATGAGAAATCTAATCATGGCCATCATAATGCTCCCAAAAAACAATGCTAGTTATGAAATATATATATAAACTAGCTTTTGCCCGCGACTCCGTCCGCGTAGAAGTCGTTTATCGCTGCTCCCTCGGGATCTGTCTAATTTTCCGGGATAAAAACTAGCCTATGTCCTTCCCCGGGACTCAAGCTATCTCCATACCAAATTTCATCTAAATCGGTTCAGCGGTTTAAGCGTGAAGAGGTAACAGACAGACAGTCAGACAGACACACTTTCACATTTATAATATTAGTATGGAAAGTATGGAATGGATAATGTTATACTAAGGGCCTGTTTCACAATCGACCAGTAAATTTATCTGCCATTTAAAGTTGGTTCTCTCCTGGTCTATTTTCAAGTGCCAGAAAGAGAAAGGGCTAGTTTTATCTGTCAAATATGCTTTACTTGTCGATTGTGAAACAGGCGGTTAGGTACTTTTTTAGGCTTAACTATAGACAAAATATTGGAATAGTCCTCATACAATTTGTTATAGTTTTTTTTCATATTTTTATTTCGTACTTTTTCTTCTATATTTGTATTAAAGGACCATTCATGTATACTTATATTGCCAAGAGAGAGAGGGTGGATTTGTAATTTTGTTTTTGTGGAAGATAACCACTGCATCTCTCATGATTGCAAGTAGGTAATGCTAGACTTAATCATAGTCTTAGTCCGTGGGTCCACAGAAAACCAGCGTGTCGCACCTCCGATAGGTCGTACGACATATAGCTGAGTGGA
Source organism: Acleris cristana (assembly GCA_948252455.1). Taxonomy (NCBI): domain Eukaryota; kingdom Metazoa; phylum Arthropoda; class Insecta; order Lepidoptera; family Tortricidae; genus Acleris; species Acleris cristana. Next base: position 10,986,157 of record OX411782.1, on the reverse strand, counting down.
TACCATTTTCGCAGCACTACTTTTTACACACTGTAATAATTTATAATTAAGCAAAATAAATGTTTTCTATTCTATTCTATTCTAATAGGAAGTTGTAATAATTTTCAGCAAGTACTGAAAAATGAGCAGTACCATGTAGGAGGGTAATTCAATTTTGTGTTATGTGTAATAAAATAACCTTTATTCTTTTTCGATTTTAACTTTATTTTCCTTGTGTTGGAGTCAATGAGCACCGCTTGTCTTGATTTTGTTAGTTCTGCGCAAATGGTTAACTTGGTGATTTTGGAATCTTCCATATCCAGCCTGGCCTGTTTGAGCAGCCAAGATCACCACCGACTGATGCCTTATGTGAACAGATAATTACAATATTATAAAAAATGTAATGGGATCAATATATTTACCTAGAAATAAACACAGCACATAATAACAGTCAGTTAATCCATGAAATACCTAAAATTATATATAAACCCCCTTGCAAAGATAATGGGCACTTTCGATTTCTACAAGTAGTTTATACTAATACATACTGTAACTAAATGAAATTTTATGCTACCACATTAGAATAATAATATTTGTAATCATTGTTTTTCTTTGTTAACAATACTTTCATTAACATAACATTTTAATCAGATGCCATTTTTTAATTTAACAAGATGTGTTTCAACAACATCAAGTTTTAGACAATTACCATGAACTTATCATGTTTGTTGTACAGGAGCCTCCCTTAAATATTTATAACAATAGCCACAAAATAAATACATCATCTGTGAAAATTTCAACTGTCTAAAATTATAATTGTTCATGAGATACCGACAGAGAGACGGACAGATGGACAGCGGAGTGTTAGAAATAGGGTCCCTTTTTTACTCTTTGGGTACGGAACCCTAAAAACAAATCCATGGATATCAAACATATGGACAATTGTATGGTTAAAGAGTATTTATCCTGGTAGACTAAACAGAAGCACAAGGGCTAGCCCCATACACTTCTGCCAAGTCGTAAGAAGGTATGCTTACATGATTGGTGCTGAAATGACAGGAGCTGTAATGTTCCTAGGGTATGGATGATTGGTCACAGTCCAAGAGTGAAACTGACACTTTCTCATCCATTCTTATAGCGCAAGTTTTACCCGATGACCTCTTTTGGCGATTGGGATCGCATCATCACCCTGGAAATGAGACAATGTTGTATTGTTTTTATTTTATTGAGAATGCACCTGCATCGGCACAGGAAAATAAAAAATAATACCATGTCGTGATATTTTACCTTCTGCCGTTGCATTGGCGACTGGACCGCATAACCGAGACTTTTTAACGTAACAGTAATTTGCTCCCACAGGGTGCGGGAGCGTACTCCTCCTTACACGATCCTGACAAAACCACGAGCATGATCAGCATTTCAAATCGCTCGTGGGTAACAGGGGAAGAAGATGATGGTTTCTGCAATCCATAAGTACAATGTTTTCATTCAAATCTTTCGGTAAACTAGTACTAAAGTAAGTAAGCAAGAGAACCAACAAATATATCAGTTAACTAAACAATAGATACAATACAAATTTAAAAACCACCAAGTCTTGACTCGAGTTTAACTGTTTTATAATATAATATTGGGATGTTATTGGAAATTAAGTTTAAAAATAAAAAGAAAACTTACAAAACAAAATTTCGTTGCTTGACACATGGATATGACAGATAGATTATTTTTTACACTTAATGATACGTCAGAATATTTTTAAATATTAAAAAACAAGCGTTATTTGGAGATTTTATTTTATTAAACTATCCTTGGTACTTTGTTTGTTATTGTACAAGTAAGATATAAATTGTTAATCGGCGATTTAGGACAAAAAATCTGATTACCGGTTTTTAAGCGCTATGAGTGTAAACCATACTTTTTATTCATTCGTTCTTTCCGTTCAAGTTGCTCAATTCCTCTAGAATCGAAGTTGGTCAATGGCTCCGAAACGTAAGTGACCAATTCGAAGTTACTTCATGGTAGCCTTCACCTTCGTCGTTCGATCGATCTGCGTTGCGGGCTTCGTTGCGAGCGTCGAATTTCAAAGTAGTGCCCCTGGAATCAGAATTAGATTGTTTTATTTCTCTGCAGTAAAATTTCTTAAAAGTATTTTGCGAGCGCCAGTTGCCGCGAGCTAGAATTTCGTCTAAAGGACAATCCTGAACCCAACTTTTCGAGGCTACTGCTGGACGCACGCTGCCGGGGCTGGCCCGAATGCCTGCATCCAGGAGCACCTTTTTGACCCAGTTCGCGACAACTGTCCGCGACGCTGCCTTAGGGGCACCACATACAGTTAAAAACAATGAGTTGCTTTTACACAAATTACGCCTGTCGGCTGAGAGTGAAATCACTTTGTTGATCCAGTATACTGAATCTAAATTTTTACAATCTTTATTTCTTAATAGTCGCCATCCCGACTGTCTATAAGTAGCAGTGTCTGTTTTAGACCCGAAAATTGGCCAAAAAGTGATATAATTTTCGTCGACAAAATAATTATCAGGGCCAATAGCTAACAAGGTAAGGTCATGGACCCTGCGTCCCGAGCACAACAAAAGCAAGATTGCGGCCCTTTTGGAGCACTCGAATAGATTTTCTTCGTTAATGGGGTGGCTTTGTAACCACCTTACTAGTACTTCGGTATCCCATATGGGGACTTTATTTATTTTAGGATTCATATTAGAAATAGCTTTTAACGCATGCTTTACGAGCACATGTGAGCTTAAACTAATACCATGATTAGGACCGCAAAGTGTGACTATCGCGGATTTATATACCAAAATAGTACCATAAGATAAGCCTTGAATGTGGTGTAAGTCTATCAGAAACCTAGCTAAATCAGAGCCAGAGGGGTTATAAATGTTTACTTTAGATTTGTGGCACCACGAGCTCCACCTATTCCAGGCAGGTTGATAAGTTTTAAGGGAGGATTCTCGCCAACTAGCACGTAAAATATTATTTTGGTCTTGCGACCAATCTTTTACACTTTCAGCCCACCCCCACATTTCCACACCTCTAAGGTCATTGCCTGGACCTTGAGCGGTGGACGGCCCGTGGCTGTATCTATCAGTACTCGATCCAAGTTTCGAATGGTAAACGGGGGGGCTATATTGATCGGTTTTTCAGATCGGGTCTCCAAAATACTTTTGGCCACCGTGGGGCTACTATCAAGTACGTGCCTGCTGAGGTGTTCAGGTGGGCTAACACTCGAGGGAGTAGGAACGGGGGAGGGAATAGCCAGGCCAGTTGGTAATCCCAGGTCTGGCTGAATGCATTGTGGAATTGGGCTTGTTGATCGGTTACGTCCAGTGAGACGTAGTTGGGGACTACGTGAGCTGTCACAGAGGCAAATAGGTCTATGCAAGGAGTCCCCCATTTTGAAAATATCATCGCTGTTATCTCGGGAAGGAGATGCCATTCGGGTACGGGACATAAGCGAGACAATTGATCCGCTTCGGTGTTGAATCTCCCGGGGAGGTAATGAACCTCGATAAGAATGTTGTACAAGTCTAGGAGATAAAAGATTTCGTAACAAAGATCCATCAAGGCGGTGGATCTCGTCCCGCCTTCGTTTCTCAAATACGAGACTACGGTCTTGTTGTCGCTCTGAATCATTAACGATGAGTTGGACAGGTACAGACAATGACCTTTTAAGGCGTATAGCACGGCCCGCATTTCTCGTTGATTGGAGTGAATATTTGCCTCTGCGCGAGACCATTTTCCCCAAATTCTCATGTTGTCTATCTGGGCTCCCCAAGCTAGCTCTGAGGCATCGGTCACCAGATAATGGGACACTGGGGGATGATGAATACTCGAGTTGCTGTGGACATTGGCAAGCCACCAATTCAGTTCGATTAGAGCTTTTTGAGGAATCGGGAAGCGATAACGGGGGTTCTGGTAAAGTAGGGACTGGCAGTGTTTTAACAAGGCCCGATGGTTCAGGCGCCCACGCAAGACTGGCAAAGTTTATAGAGCCCACAATGCTCTGAATTTCTTTTAGGTTTGCCGATTTTCGTTTCCATAGTACTTTTAACCTTTGTTTTAGGTCGAAACATTTCTTTATTGGAAGATATTTTAGGTTGGAATGCGGGTTCCAACAAATCCCCAAATACTCTATCGCCCTTTGAGGGCTTAAAATTGACTTTTCGTAATTTATTTGCCAGCCCAATTTCTGGAGAAGCTGCACAGTCTCCATACCTTGCTTTTTTAAAGCGTGAGGGTTCTGATTTGCTAATAGGAAGTCGTCGAGATAAACTAGGATGCGAATCCCTCTGTCTCTTAAGACTTGGGCTACCCAATTGGTCAATGTGGAGAACATTTTCGGAGCACAAGCCAACCCGAATGGGAGGCATGTCATTTGCATTAGTTTTCCGTTGAAAATCAACCGTAGGAAACGTTTGTGACTTCTTGCAACTGGCAGGTGGAAGTATGCATTTGCCAAGTCTATCTTTATGAGCCAGTCCGATGGCTGTAGGAAAGTGGGTATTCTGTGCATGTTCACAAGATGGAATTTTTGAACGGGGAGATACCAGTTTAAATTTTTCAAGTTGAAAATGGGGCGGAAAGTTCCATCGTTTTTGGGCGTCAAAAACATTGGGGAAATAAAGCTTGGGCTGCGGGTCGCAGGTTCCAACGCTCCCATTTTCAATAGTTTTTGAATCTCTAGATCCATTTCTTTTGAGAAGGGGGTTTGTACATTGCTCGAACTTGGCAAAAACAGTGGAGGTTTTATGACAAAAGGGATTCGAAACCCTTGAATCAGCTTTATCAAGGTTGGAGGGGCCTGCAGAGACTCCCATTCCCTTACAAAGTTTGATAGCTGACCCGCTTGAAACGTGTTCAAGTCAGAATTTTCGTTTCGGCGGGTACTCCCTGCGCGGGACATTGGGACCTGAATTTCTACCCTGGCTACGGATGGGTTGTTGATAAGGGCCTGGATTTCGGATACCTTTTGATCGGCTAAGCTTCCCCTGAGGGTTTGTGGGTGGTCTTTGTGGGCGAAAAATGTTCGGCCAACTCATATGACAAGTGCCTTGCGCAGGCGGAGGACCATAAGGTCTGGGCATATTCATATAAAAGTTACTTGGATCATAAAAGCCCTGCGGGGGCAGTTTTTGAGTATAATTCGTTTGACTAGGACCTGCTTGCGCAACAGGTTTGGTTTGGTTTAACGTGCGTGTTGGCCAAAACACTTTAGAAATGCCGCCGTGTTTCTCAATAGCCGCCGAAAACTCCTCTTTTTGGAACAGATACTGAGAACTGGGCGGGATTTTTCGTAAGGTCTCTTTAAAAAAAAATTATCTTTTACTGAGCGTAGAATTGCGTCCCTTCTTTGCTGAATGAGATCAGCGCGATGCCCACATGCTAATTGGAGAAGATCGTTAGAAATTTTTTGAAAATTGCCTTCTATAAAAACTTCTTTTAGCTTATTCTGTAAGGATTCTGGGGACAACTCTGTCGTAGAACGAGACCACGACAACAGGGACTCAAAAGCGGAATCAGCTGCTTCACTTTGTTTTATGAGAGCCAGTGTTATTGAAGCAAAACCTCGCTCAGTGACACTCAAATTCAAAAACTTATCAAAGGGCTTTATTTCTTCATTTGACTCTAGATCGATAAAGGCTGGTTGGGAACAATATTGCTTTTGCACGTCAGAATAACGAACACTTGACCAATTTCCGGAATCAAAATGGTGGATCGAGTTTATGAAACTAACGTGAGGGGTTGAGGATTTGGGTATTGCTGGTTCTTTTAAGACAGTGTTTAATGACAATTTTAAAGCATTTACTGTTTCACCGGAAATCGGTGACTCCTCTGCATTATCGAAATACAAGTCACCACTCACGTTAGCGTCAACTACATCACCTATTTCAGAAGAATTTGCCATTGGAGACAAAGGGGCCGATGATTGCCACATGTTCCCAACAAAATTTTTGATCTCACTGACCTGTTCAGATAAAAGGCGAATTGCCTTCCTGTAATCATTAGGCCGTCGTCGCTTACTTTTGCTTCCCGACTTGGGCTTTCTAGCTTTCCTTTTGGAAGGCTTTTTTGACGGCGGCGCAGTCGGTGGTTGCTGCTGCGACGTAGTCGCAACGGATGTCAGCTCTTCATCAGATTCTGATGACGAACTTGAGCTTGAACTTGAGCTAGAGTCCGTCATATTCTGTAAAATAAATTTATATTAAAAATTCGAACGGTAGAACCGTTAAATATTTAAATTATTCAGTACTTACAAAAATTTCCAATTTTTGTAGTGAACCGTACGTTTCGACAAACAGAACGCCAATGATAGATGAGGCCGCGCTTTCCACCTAGGCGCCGCGGCCCCCTGGTGGTAGAAAAGCGAAACTTGTGAAGTAGGGGGGAAAGGGCGGGAGATGTCAGCCAATCAGTAACCACTACGTCATTCAACAAACAGTGTTGCCACTCTCAAATATTATTTTAGGCTTCGAATAACGGTACTGGAGCTTAATAGCAACATTTATTGGTTAAACAACTTGGGCAGGCCAGGGTCCCCGATCATTACCTACCACCATCATCTTACCCTTTAACCTGCCGCTTAACACTAGTGTTTGCATTATTGTGTTCCGTTGCCGACATACCCTTATAATCTGCACGGGTAGCTCAAGTTGTATTTTCTCGCTTGTCGCTCAGTGCGTCTTTATCGTTACTGACTAGATAGAGGGAGATCCCCCGGGCAACTTGTGCTAGCCGCGCTGTGCAAACAAGGCATAACTTAATTACATGTATGCATGGTTTGATCAATGATTATCGCGCAGAATATCGCGCTGTCGCGCTAGATTCGAAGCTAAAATAACTATTGTTGTTTCATCTAGCATGAGTCCTATGACAGCCGTATTTCGTAATTTCAATCACTTACCATACTCACATGCGAGGTTCGATGAAAAATACGCGATTCATTATTTCAGTTCCTCAACGGCGTCGCTACCTTAGTGTGTAGTACCAATCTGCTCTGCCCTCCTTAGAAAAAAGGGTGTATGTCTCATAGAACGGGGAATTGGGACGGGCATTTAGGGGTCAAATGAAGGTCATTTCTTAATTTTAATATAATAAATTCATTGTAACATATTTTTTTAATGTCACTACTGGGATCGATTCGAAAAGCCTATTCCTCGAAATGGTTTTGAAATTTTCATACATTGTTAAAAATGGGTGTATCCCAATTCTACGCGGTCCACCAAATCATGCTTTCTATTACCCCAGAGTTGCAAGCCCTAAATTTAAATTTCCCGTTTTTCATGAGATTACCCCGAATACTTACCCTATCTGTAGCACATTCTTACAGCTGTCAGCTGTCAATGTTATGTTATGTTATGTCAATCTGTCGAATTAGCTGTAGTATGTAAAGTTCGTAAAGATTAAAAACTATGGAGTAATTGATACCTTAGGCATTTATTTTCTTGTATTTGCGTCGAATTGCTGTTAACGTGAACACGTTTAAATTATACAAGATTTCGATTTTTATTTCTAACACCTCCTAGTTACTAAATATGATCTAGTTAAACAGTGCCCTAAGCTTTTTAAACCATGGTAAGGTTTCTTACGCTTTCTTCTCAATCTTCTCTTTGTTTACAATTTCTGAACCATGGTTCTAGATTAGATGGAGAGTTTTGAAAATAAATAATTATCGACTAATGTTAATAAGGTCTTATAAGGTTAGATATCCGTAATAAAATTTCGTTGCCAGCCAAGGTGATAGGCGTTTATACCTCCTCACATTATAATATAATATTGATGTACATAACACAAATTCCTGGATTGTCAATTTTTTTTAAAGATATCGGCTTTCAAAAAATACACTAGTATTTTTCAGCTGCCCTTTATTTATGAGATGATACCTTTTGGAACTAAGTGTAGTGTGAACTTGGTTATATTAGTCTTATAATACATATATTTATTGTATTTTCGCAGAGTAACATGGAGATAAATGAGGCTTTGGCCTCTCTTGAGGTCTTAATGTTAGAATTTTTTGCACACACAACAAATAATCTGAGGAAGCGGGAAATTGAGGCAATGCTTGAGAACTTTTCCAAACATAGAGACTCCTGGAGACACTGCTTATTGTTCCTACAAAAATCCCAAAACCAATATGTTTTGATGTTTTCACTGACAACTTTGGAGGTAAGCTATGCTGTTAAATATATCTTGGAACTCTCATTGCCCCAATTGTGTTATAATCACTAACTTCATTGATTTCAGAATATTATAAACAGGCAATGGATAAGTTTACTTTCTGATGATGAGAAGACTGAAATCAGGCTGACCTTGTGGAATGAACTGATGGCCAAGCATGAAATTATGCCATATTTCATCAGGAACAAACTAGCTGCACTTATGGTTTCCATAGCACGTTATGATTGGCCACATCTCTATCCTGATTTCTTTAGTAACATTGTTGAGGTATGTTATGTTATTTCTCAGCCTGCATTTCTTGTCTAAACTTTTAAATGGAAATTAAACTACAGTCACAATGAGTCTATTATTGACTAAATGTAACAAAAACCAGTGTTTTACAAAGGGAGACCAACACTGAGAACCTCTCGGTCATTGTTTAAATATAAGAATGATAATACCTACACTATTATTATATAGAACTTATATTTATATAAAATAAAATATCATTTATGGTTTAGCAGGAAAACATTTCAGAACTCAGAATTATATAATACAAGAGAAAGGGAAATAAATATACTGCAATATCATTTGTTACAATGTTCATAATAAAACATTAATCCTGTAGCATTACTTCGTCATTCAATTTGGTTTCTATAGCTAATTTTTTTTAGTAACATTTAAAGCTGTAAGTACTTGAAGTAACTGTTTTAACCACATTGAAAACTTGATAGATACCATTACAGGCAGTTAAATTACTCTATCCAAATTTTAAACAAAATTGTCTTTCTTTTAAGCCCTCTTTGGTTGCTCTGTGGATACATGAGAATTCAATATGATGCCATATTTGTATCAAGTTAAAACTACTTTACTACCTACTGCAAATAACATAGCTGCCTCATCTGATTCCACGTCAATTAAGAATCCGTGTTGCGCTATTGCTGTCTACATCCGAGAGTAGGTCAAGAAGTTGTAATGCTATAGTTAAATTGTAAAAAGATATTATGGTGGTTTGTATAGTTAATCCGGTGTTCGGGACGGCGCTGCCTGCTGGGGCTGGTGCTGGCGCAGGCCGCTAGCGAGGAGCTGGGCGCAGCGCGCGACACGGGCGTGCTGCTGCCCTCCGCGCGCCGCAGTCAGCTCGAACGACTCATGCTCAAGGGCGTACCGCAGTTGCTGGCGGCGCTCAGCGGTCAGTATACATTAGGATATTATTACATTATGTTAGTGTGAGCCGCTGCCTAGGATTCAAGTATTTAACAGCAGGGCATGCCATTAAAAGTCATTAGAGTCATTCTCATCTTTAGTTTGCCATTGTCCAAAGAAAGAGCATGATTTATTTATGTAATTACATCAACAAGTTTTATATGTGTCTAGCAATTCTGGAGAAGAACGCTGAAAATGAAGGCCAATCCAATCCACCGCCATCGCCTACCAACGGCGCCCCACAGACCTCTGCCCTTCCTGATCTCCTAGTTAATGCTCACGACGTCCACACATCTGACAAGTAAGATGAAATTTTCTTTGTCATGACTATCAATTTAATGTAAAAAAACCATTCATAGAAATTTAATTGTGATGGTTTTTCAGGGCCCTAGACATGGAAATAGTAGTGAAGTGTCTGACGACGCTTCAGCATTTATTCTCGTGGCTGCCGTTGTCGTCGCACGTGCCGCCCTCTCTCGTCACGACGGTCTTCTACTGGGGAAGCATAGCCACGCAAACACAGGTGTGTAATAAATCTAAGTTACGATAATAGGATCATTTATAAGGGCTGTCAAATGAGTTTGTTACAAATATGATTTTCGTTTTCAACTCTTTAATAACCTTAAGGCGGGGATCGCATCTGCAATTCCTATCTTAATGTTGCGGATATTTTGCGTTGTTGTTGATCAAAATAAACTTTTTATTAATATAAATACTCGTTGGTTCACTTTACGGCTTTAACTTGCCTTTTTCATGCGCTTTTGTTCATTGCTGTCATGTGGGTGCCGGGTGAACAAATGGGTTAAATAAATAATAAATATGAAGGGACATGTCACACAAATTGTTCCAAGGACAACATTATAGTTTAGTATCAGATTTAGCAAAGTATCTGGTGTTCATTCATAATGCAGGTAGGTAATAAAAGCGGTGATGTTTGTTGCGCAGAGTATGGAGGCAGCGCTGGCGGGCCTCGGCGGCGTGTGCGAGCTGCTGTACCGGCGGTACGCGCCGCCGTCGTCGGCCGCCACGGCGCTGCGCCTGCACCACGCCGCGCTGTGCCTGCTGCGGCATCTGCGCGCGCCGTGCGGCCACCACGAGTCAGTACACACACACACACACACACACACACACACACACACACACACTGATACACTCAGACATGGGAAAGTGCCTACAAGACCTACTCGCAGAATTACTACATTTTGATGCAAGTGCGGAAAGTATGACATTTTACTTTCCGCTCTTATATCAAACAACGTTTTTTAATATATGTATGAAAAAATTAAACAATGAAACAAAAATAAAACAGTAATTAAAAAAACCGGGCAAGTGCGAGTCGGACTCGCCCATCGAGGGTTTCGTACAAATTTGTACACTGAACACGCTAAGCCTAATTAACCATGATAATCCAGATTTTTCTCTTGGTTTTCACGGCTGTTTTAAGTACTGGCCAGTCTATCACGAAGGCGTCTACTTCGCCACCCGCCTGTAGCGCTCACTCAGCTGCTACTCGAGGCTACTGGTTCATGTGCTTGCGCCTGATATGGCCGGTCCAGTCCCATTAAAATTTTCCCGTTTTTTAGCCGGCGGAGCCGATTATATATTCCAATAAATTTACAGTTTAAATATTAGTGTAGACCGTAAGGTTTCATGGAATTTATTTGAAATAAATGTTTCTTTTCCAGCTATTTAAACAAGTTGGCGGAGTTTCTAAAGTTATTCATATCACTGCATTTCAAGAGATTGGAGGCGGAGCCAGAGTTTGACGCCATTCAATTTTTGTCATATCTATTCCAGTTTACATTCCAGGTATGTATAAATAATTCAATTCTGTTATATTTAACGAAGTTAATCAAAAACTATTGCGCATATTTTTTTTGCAGGTGCCTGTATGTACGATTTTTGTGAATTGTCTAGATATTTGGATACAATTTATTGACATCTTGAAGCCTGAAGATACAGCTAAGTAAGTATTACTGTTTTTTTACTAAGTGACATAAATTACAAGAATATAAAAAAAACAACTACTATTTCATACTACTACTATACATTTTGTACTTATAGTTTCATCTAAATATAATGAAACAATACTTTAACATAGTAAGTTAGTACCTATACGATTACATATGTAAAATTAAAGTTAAAAGGAAAATTTTCCACTTGAAATGACCATTCTGAAGTTGGATCTTAGTACCAATCCCAATTATTAAAGCCCTTGAGGAGACTGAAATTTACCTTACAGAATGATACCCAAGTCACGAATCTGGAAAACACTTTTTATGGCCTGACCAAAGAAACTGTATTTAAAAGTTAGTGATTCGCATTTTCAGGAAAAGTTTTTAACCAGTTGCATTTAACAGGGTTGAGCAGCAGCTGATTAGAGACACAATAGGAATTAAAGCTCTCGGGATCCCTTTGCAGGTCTAGGCAGTCGTAATTTTATTTGATTATTTTGTATATATTGGTGTCAACGGCATGTGCAAGATGCCTTGACCAGCCAGACGATATACCCGAACCGTTAATGTATTAATAATGAAAATCCGTATAGGCCCATAATTTGTATTTATGTCTGAAATAAGCCTTTATTGTAATTTGTGCTGTGGATTTATCGTTTCAATAAAGTAAATAAAAGCGGTCCTAAATGTGAGCCCTGAGGCACCCCAGAGCTGATAGGTAAAAACCTAGAAGTATAACCTCTCAGAGACACTGCCTGGCTTCGATTACGAATATGTGACTCGGTCCATCTATAAAGGTCACTGTGTATACCGATTTTAAGTTATTTATGTCAAATCGGGTAATGGTCAATTTTGTCAAACGTTTTTGAAAATTCGGTATACTCGGCATAGACCTGATAACAGTGATAACTAAAAATATTTGAAGGACGGTGTTTGTAAGTCCAGAAGTATTAGGATGAACCTGAACAAACTCTGAGCCTTTGTTTACATTGGTTTGGTGCAAGTGTTTCAAAATAAAATAATATAATTTTTAGACAATGTTATTTATTTTATTTATTTATTTATTTGGATCGCCAAACACCATTAACTTAATTTTAAAATAACATGTGTAGAGAAGAGTGACTGGGTTACAGTTACACAGCTCATAGGTAGGATTTCGTTAATTCAAACTAATAAAAGTCTCGAAAAAACGTTGGATATTAAGTGTGGGCCTGGGCCGTGTTATTGTAAAAAAACGGCATAACTCGTTTCTTTGAGTGATAAAATGGTGATCTTTCCCTGTGTAGGTATTGGGAGGCTCTTCGCGGGCTCGTGGACGGCATTCTAAACAAAATCCAGTTCCAGCACAACAAGGCGCAGCTGCAACACCTCGACAACGACGTTTATGACGACGACGTGAGTGCCTCCTTTAGGTCGGGGCGCACCGCGGTTCGATTTGGCCCCAAACTCCATGACGATCAGTTTTTTTATGTTACTTATTTTCCTGATCAACTCTTGTGAACTCTTGCTGGTATCCAATGAGGTAGGGTTACCTGGTTCCTAATACTAACTTCAAGGTCAGCCAAAATGTGGTCACAGAAAGAATTATTTGATTAGGTACGAGTTTTTAGCACACTTTATAAACAGCTTAATTGTTTGCCAAGTGTGACCGTTTATGTTTAATTCCAGGAGACATAGATGATGATATCTTGTGCTTTAGGGTGTTGATGTATAATGTTTTCATTGCAGGGTGAGACTGAATGGCAGACATTCCTGAAACATTGCATTGAGTGTATTGCTCGAGTCGCTGATTTGGCGCCTCTAGAAGTATTCACTTGTGTGGTAGGTCGCATATACACACATCAAAAGTGCCTAGGGATATTTTTTATCCCTAGACAGTTTTGAACGTTTCAATATAGGCATATTACTACTGAGTCAAAACTATCAAATTTGTCTAGGGATACTGAGTATCCCAAGACTGTTTTGATGTGTGATGTGTGTTACAAATGTGGCACTTTAGCATTAAAGTTGACGGTGCATATTTCTGTTTAAAAGTACTAGAAGTAAAAAATACATCTTCATACCTTAATAAAGGGCGGTTGCATCTTTTTAAACAATTCAATATTTATTTGAAATATATATATATTTTTTTTGTTAACCGTGTAATGTATTCGTAGTTAGAGCGCTGGCAGTGCCTGGCGGGCGTGCACGCGCGCGCGGCGGGCCGCGGCGGCGGCGGCGCGGCGGGCGCAGGGGAGGGCGACCGGCTGCTGTGCGCGTTGCTCGACCTCGCCACGCTCACGCGCGTGCTCGGCCGGCTCGCGCCCGCGCTGCTCGCAGGTACCAGCCGCTCGGCGTTAAACAGATTCGAGGATCAACATTTTTTATTAGGTTTTGATTTCGCTACATAGGAAGTTATCGCTCTAGAGACGGAGTCGGGGTGCCGCGTGGACAGCGGCGCCGGCGCGGCGGCGGGCGCGGCGCTGGTGGAGCGCGTGGCGGGCGCGCTGGGGGGCGCCGCGCTCACGCGCCCGCACCGCGCCGCGCAGCCGCCCGCGCACGCGCACGCCATCGTGCAGGTGTGAGTACCGGGGCAGCGGCTTGACAACACAATGTGGTACCTCCCATCCAGCTGATGTGATGGTGGAGGAGCCATTAAAGGTCATAGATGCTTCGAGTTTGTCTCGTTTAACGTTTTACGATAACGAGATTACCTACCATCATCAATGTTTCGAGTATAGTTGGCAACAAAGATATAAAGAAAAAAAAAAGATTTTTATCTTGTCTACACTTATATTAAAAAGACGCAAAATTTAAATTAAAACTACTGGTCCTGTTTCAAAAATTCTTTCATCCTTAGTGGGATGACAAATACGAATTCTACACGGACGAAGTCGCTGGCAGAAGCTAGTTATGTATAACTAGGAAAAAAAAAAAATTGCAGTCACGCGGAGATGTTTGCGTGCATGGGCGCGTGGTGCTGCCACGCGGCGGCTTGCGGCGTGCCCGCGCACACCGTGGAGGGCCTGCTGGGCGCCGCCGTGCCCTTCCTGCTGCCGCACGACCTGTGTGTGAGTACCGCCTGTGTGTGCAGCGCCTGTATGACAGCGGAGGAACCGTAGCCTACATCTCATCATGGAATGTCCTGAGGCAACATCAAGAGTCTGCTAAATTGCCTGGTGGAACTGGGTTCACAACAGTAGTGCCATCAACTATTCACGCGAAAAGGCGTAGAAGTATTATTATAAACACTTTCGGGTGGTGAACTCCATCTACGGCAAAACTTTATAGTTTGCCCAATATGATTATCAACCAGTCATGACCATATTTACCGCGATGCATTATGAGTTTAACGTGTGTATCCGTGTGTCTGTCTATCTATAGTATGGTAGCTCTCAAACGGATAGATCTATTCCGACGCGCATCTTTTAAAATGAAATAACGCTGGTTTAATCGGAGTCGTTCTCAGCTAATATGAAGTTTACTTGGGCCGTTAAAGGTTGCGCAGACATAACCGCTCGACACCGAATCAGCTCAAAGTGAGACATTGAAAGTGAGCTTCGATCTGTGTTAGTACAATACATTTTTCAGTGGATAGCGAGGCGAGGCGTTGCCGTTCCGATGTCGATAAGTGTGTGTTACAGTATGGAGTTTCATACAAAGAATACTTAACGGCTCGAGTTGAGGTGGTGTCGATCCGGTGCCGAGCGGTTACTGTGCGTCAATCTTAAGGAGTTATCGGCTATTAGTTAGAGTTATTTATAAAGTTAATGACAGCAGCTGTCTGTTGTCCCAGGAGCCGCCCCTGCTGTGCCACGCCGCGGCGCACCTGCTGCTCAGCCTGTCCAAGAACGTCAAGTTTACGAGCGACCCAATCGCGCAGGTCGGCGACCTCTTCGGACACGCGCAGCGCTCGCTGCACTACTTGGAACCTAAAGTGAGTGACTTCAGCAAGCACGTACGTCTTAAACATAACACATTATTACTAGTGATCTTCTAATTGTAGCGATGATTATGTTGTAAACTGTTTTTTTATGTGCGTAATAAATTGTTTTCCATTTTTATTTTTTATAGTGCATCTAGGCGCAGAACTCGAAGTATATCTAGTTGCGGGTATACGGGAGCGATTATAAAACGTAACATGTGCACATTGACAGAAAAGTGATTGTTGTGAAACATGCCCTAACCCTTACATAATTAATATGCATGATTTAATAAAAAAAATTGTCTCTAAAAAGTTCCATTACTCGTAACAGTGTGCTGATTATGGGTATTGTTTTTGTTACGTCGGATGCATCGTACATCATGCATTAAAGGGCTAACTATAGGGGTGTCGTTGCAGACGGGCGGCGTGGTGCGCGAGGCGCTGCTGTGGCTGTGCCTGGCGCGCTGCGGGGGCGGCGCGGGCGGCGAGGCGGCGCGCGCGCTGCTGGCCGCGTGGACGGCGCCGCTGGCCGCGCTGGGCCCGGCCGCCGCGCTGCCGCCGCTCACCGCGCTACTGCACGCCAATGCGCACGCCAACACTGCCGCCAAAAAGGTGCTCTACTTCTTTATTTTTAGGGTTCCGACCTACAATGGTATAAACGGAACCCTTATGGTGAGACTTCGTTGTCTGTCTGTATTTCACAGCAGGTTTACTCGGCAACTCTAAATGCTATCAACTTAAAATTTGGCATAGTTGTACAATTTGCTTGCCCGCATCAGTTTTTAGTAAAAAAAAGATGAAATTCATTTTTCACATCTTATAATAAATAAGCAAATATCAGAGGACGATCTCGCACCAATTGAACTAGTCCCAAAATAAGCTCTAGGCTTGAACTATGGATACTAAACAACGATATTAAAATAAAATCATACATCCATATAATAGTCAGCGAGGTACTTTGAGTGACTGAAACTAGCATATGTGTTTGCCAATCATAGCTGTCAAATTTTATTAATTAATATATTTATGTTTGTGTCGTTCTGTGTATTGTACGCATTTATCATTTGTTCTATATCTAGTAGTGTGATCCTATAATTGGCTAACGGTTTCCTAATCGGTCTATTGTTCTAATTGTATAGCTGTTGGATTTCCTTAACATAAATAAATAAATAAAAACACGACGTATGTACTGTTTACTTATGCTATGCTTGCCAAATTGCAGTTCCTCTACTTGATTTGATTCGACTTGATTGTGAGGTGACACTTAAATTGCGTAGCTGTCAATTTTTAGGGTTTTGTACCAAAATGGTACAAAAGGAACCCTTATGGTGAGACTTCGTTGTCTGTCTGTCTGTCTGTATGTCACAGCAGGTTTTCTCAGCAACTACAAATGCTATCAACTTGAAATTTGGCATAGTTGTACAACTTGCTTGCCCGCATCTATTTGTAGTAAAAAAAATATGAAATTAATTTTATTAATAATTGAAAAGGGGTCTAGAATGGGGGGTTCAAAAATGAAAGTGGTTTGATTATAGCAAATGGGGTGTCATATGAAAGGTCTTAATCTGCACATTTCAAAACTATTTTTTAAAAAAAATCTGTGATGTACTTTTTGATTTATAGTCAAAAATGTACAAAAAATGACCGATTCCCCCCCTTATAAAAAATCCTGACGTATAGATAATTACTTATATTTTCTGGGAAAAATAAAATAAAGTGTTCATTATTTACAGTTTTTGAGAAAAAACAAAAAAACTAAGAAAATCTGTATTAAAATTTAAGCTAGTCAAAATCGACCTTATTGCCTGGAAAATAAAGCTTATAACAAAATGAGTATTTTCTTTTGCGGTTACCAAGCATATTATCTTCAATACGGAACCCTCGGTGCGCGAGTCCGACTCGCACTTGACCGGTTTTTTTAAATATAAATTTAGCTCCGTGCGATCACGTTTCTCACCCCCTAAATCACGTCCGATTTCCACGATTTTTGAATATGTTGTAGTAATTATGAAAAACTAGGTTTGAACGTTCCTTTTTTTTGTTTCTTTCTATGAAATACTTCCTTGGGAAGGAAAACACATAGTTTTTCATAATATCTAAAACATAATCAAAAATCATAAAAACCATAAAATCGTCTGCATAAACATTCGGCATTTTGTATGTTTATGCAGACGATTATTTCACTTATTTTTATAAACTGCTTATGCGAGTGTTACCTACGAAGCTAATATTTATGAGGGGTTTTTGAAGTTTTCTAAGTAAGTAAGTATTAGAAATAAAGTAGGTACCCCGTTACGTAATGCATATACCTAATAACATTGCTCTTTGGCGTTGTCAGGTGATAGCAGAGGGTATAAGCGGAGCGGCGGAGACGGCTCTCCGCATGCTGTGCGAGCCGACGTGCGCGGCCGCGGAGCCCGAGATCACGGAGTTCTTCCTAGCGCTGTTCACGGCGCTGCTACCGCAGCTCGGCTCCTTCGCATTCAGCGCTATTGACGTCTTCCTCGACGTCGCGCAGAGGTATTTACGCTATCAGGACCGCTAGACTTTCCGGTCGTACTATTTTTAGACGTACATATATCTATCGATTTACACACTGCAAATTAATTCGATTCAGCCGGATGACTAGCACAACTAGCCCGCAATTTATTTTTTGCGTAATAATACCTCTTCATTTAACTAGTCCTCTAGAAAAAGATCCACTGAACTACACCCGTATCAGTCCCTATATCTGGGTTGCTATATAATGATCACTGTGAAAACTCGCATAAAAAGTCACGCTTATAAACTTTTGCAACGATTCTGTAATCAAAATAAATGAATAAATCGTTTTTTTCTCAAACATGCGCGGAAAGGATGATTTTCTTTTAGAAACAAACACGGAAAAAGCCAAGTTTTTTCCTAAACTATCTTAATACTCGTAGTTTTCAAAAAAAGTTTATCTCTGAATAAAAGCAATTAAAAGCTTTTTACAAATTCTGTATTTGTATCATTTCCTCGCATTGTTTGAGAAAAACATAATACAGGGAGTTAGGCGCTATCTTGACTGTTGCTATGTTCTTTGAGAGTTGATATCTCGCTTATGTCTCGTGCGCCTGACATCCTGTATATGTCTCGGTGGAAACTGGGTTTACATGACTCGGATTTTAGAAGGCCTCACCAAGGCTCCGCCCGCCAACCACTTCGTCACGCAGGTTTCCGGGCCTAGGCAATAATGTGGTATTAATGTGTCAGGGGCGGCGGCGACAGCGGGCTGGAGCGGCTGGTGGAGTGCGTGAGGCTGGGCGTGGAGGCGGGCGGCGCGGGCGGCGTGCGCGAGCCCGCCGTGCTGGAGCTGCTGCACGCGCACGCGCTACCGCGGGCCGCGCCGCACGCGCCCGGCCTGGCGCGCGCCGCCATCCGCCTGCTCGGGAGGTACACACCACACACCTCACCTCCGGCGTCAGGGGCGGCGTGCGCGAGCCCGCCGTGCTGGAGCTGCTGCACGCGCACGCGCTACCGCGGGCCGCGCCGCACGCGCCCGGCCTGGCGCGCGCCGCCATCCGCCTGCTCGGGAGGTACACACCACACACCTCACCTCCGGCGTCAGGGGCGGCGTGCGCGAGCCCGCCGTGCTGGAGCTGCTGCACGCGCACGCGCTACCGCGGGCCGCGCCGCACGCGCCCGGCCTGGCGCGCGCCGCCATCCGCCTGCTCGGGAGGTACACACCACACACCTCACCTCCGGCGTCAGGGGCGGCGTGCGCGAGCCCGCCGTGCTGGAGCTGCTGCACGCGCACGCGCTACCGCGGGCCGCGCCGCACGCGCCCGGCCTGGCGCGCGCCGCCATCCGCCTGCTCGGGAGGTACACACCACACACCTCACCTCCGGCGTCAGGGGCGGCGTGCGCGAGCCCGCCGTGCTGGAGCTGCTGCACGCGCACGCGCTACCGCGGGCCGCGCCGCACGCGCCCGGCCTGGCGCGCGCCGCCATCCGCCTGCTCGGGAGGTACACACCACACACCTCACCTCCGGCGTCAGGGGCGGCGTGCGCGAGCCCGCCGTGCTGGAGCTGCTGCACGCGCACGCGCTACCGGAATTGTATTATTTGTAATTTCGGAAAAATAGGTCTGAGATTCCGGAATTTGGGAATACATAGGTGACTACGGGTCGGATATTAATTAAAGGAGTATCATCACATCATCCTTGTTCCTCGTAGTCGGTATTTGACGATTACCATCAACATATATTGTCTTAATATCGCTACTATTGAGACAGACAGTCCACGATAGTATCCGAGTATTATCTAGATGGCGTTACATCTATAAATTTTGGGTTACCAAAAATATTCGAATATTCGAATACCATACACCGCATTATTCGAATATACGAATGTACCGAATATTCGAATATGCGAATTGCAAGCCCTAACTGCTATGTCCGCTTAGGGGTCTTGTTGAGGCGTGCCTTTGTGTTTGTGCGTCGTTCCGAACGTTTGTACGTAGTTTCTTTACTGCTTTAGATATTTATATACTGTGCCCAAACAGAGAAAAAATATATTTATAATACGGAACCCTAACCCCCTAAATACAGAAAAAAATAGGAAAAGTGACGACATGTCATCGTTGCGAAAACGGTTTCGACTCAACATGTGCCTGCTGTGAAGCCAACGCCGGTCTTCCGTATCCGTACAGCTAATCTGAGTACAATAGCAGATGCTCTTACAGTATTTGTACAGGTAACCTAAACATTCCAACAGCTAAGTGTGTAACAGGAGTAAAAGATCCAAAATCCCTTTGTACAGAGATAAAATAAGTCACAAAATCCTAAAGCGTTGCCTGGCAGCGCTCACATATGTTGTACTCGTTCGTAGCATAGTAAAGTAACCACCGTAGGCTAGTATGTGAGTGTCCTGACCCGCATGTTTGTCGGCCCAGCCTGCTGGTGCACCGCTGGCGCTACTTCTTCCCGCTGCGCGCGCCGGCGGACGAGGCGGAGCGCCTGGCGCAGTTCCGCGGCGCGCTGGCGGCGCTCGGCCGCGCGCTGCTGCAGCCCGACATCGAGCTGCTGCGGCTCAACCTCGCCGCGCTCGACACGCTCAACACCAAGTGGAAGCTGTACCACAAGGTCGGTGGGACTCTGCTAGTGCACCGCCTGTGACACCACAGATGCCTCCTATCCTATTTACAAATATACTTTGATTCAACGCTAATTCAGACCAAATCCGAAGATAACTTTAGCGCGTCAGAAGGTTGTATTTACCGCTAGGGCAGATTTGCCTCAAAATCAAGTTCCTCTTACTAATAAGTAATAATTAGAGATCTAACCAAATGTTCCTTGTTGTTGGTTATGAAAGTTTAAATATGAACGGATTAAGAGTTGAAGATTGTGTTCCCTGCAGCCGATATTCCGGTCGGAGTTCCTGGGCGAGTTCCTGTCGGTGCTGCTGGCGGGGCTGGGCGAGGGCGGCGCGCGCGCGCTGCTGCGCGACGAGGCGCTGGGCGCGGCGCACGCCATGGCCGCCGTCGACTTCGCCGCCTTCCGCCTCGCCTTCCTGCCGCGCTTCCTGGCCGAGCTGCCCGGCCTCACGCCGGAACACCGACACCAGCTTGCGCAGTTTCCACCGGACACGGTCAGTATTAACACCATCAGTAAAAGTTTGCATAAATGTAAAGGAAGCTAAGTAATAAACAGAACATGAAGTTCGATAATAAATATCTGCATTAGTCGAAGCACATCTTCGGAGGTGAAAAGCGCTGTAATTGCCATCTACTTTGCCGAATGGTGCCTTATTAAGTGGCGTCAACCGAAAGACGTCGGCTATTGGACATAATGCCTCTCCTAAGGCTCTTCATAGGCAAGGTCCCGCGCTGCAGGCATTCCTATGGATTCCTACGACCTTCAACAGATCGTCGGCCTATCTTGTACGTAGCCCACACACACTATAACACTTAAACGAATTTCTCACTAATTGATAGATGCCTAAAAAAATGCCTTGATAAGTGACGCTTTACCAACTAAACTGAATAATTCTTTAGGACCTGCCGACGTTCACGCAGAACATCCAGCGGCTGATGAACGACGTGAACTGTTACCGCGCTTACAACACGATGTCGGGCACGCCGGCCGACATGGTGTTGTAGGGCGCGGCCTGCGCCGACTCGACTGACGACCTGAGTACAAACGGGATGGTTGAATGAGGATGTAGTGCAGAAATAGAGGACCATCGAAGAAATAAAGAGGGGAATGAGATCATTGTCATCATAGCAACATTAGCGCAAGGCTTAGGAAACATGTTCGCCGCAATCCTCATATCGGCAACAGTTTGTCCTAAGGTATAATAAAGATTTGAATCACTGCCATAGTGTATTGCCGAAGACGGCGAGCTGATGGCGGCGCGCCCGTATGTTTTTCCTATTATGCCGAGTTGCCGTGAGTTTGGCAACCTGGCAACCGAGTGCGATAAAATACAGGTCTAGATATATCATTAAATTTGCTTGATGAATAAAGATTTAAGGAAGACAATTTCCGAGGTCCTGACCCTATTAATAAAAGGTTTGCATTTTGTGACGGGATTCATAATTTTATGTAAAAAAAAAACAATTTGGTGACTAACATTGGTGAAGAGAGCGTAGTAGTTCGAATCCGCTTATGAACACGTAATAGAAAGTGTTGATTGTTTATGTTTTTTTTAATTACTATTTTTACATAACATAGTTGCAAATAAGGGTGCGGTTATCAGCAGTGCTTGGATAGGTAGTACTAATTTACCTAAACTTTGCTCATGTCTATTCACGCGTTAATAAAATAAGTTTAGGAAAATTAGCTCTACCGCTGATTTGTTTTCGGTTTCGCTTTAAATAGTGTCACATTATTATAGCATAGGCATTTTAAACTTAGATTACTTTCCCAAGGTACTACTACGTGGTAGAACTGACAAAAATTAGATTAGAATATGAGGTAGGTTTAGTTTAAATGTGATTAACCGCCTTTTTCACAATCCACAAGTAAAGCTTATTTGACAGATAAATTTAGCCCTTTCTCTTTCTTACACTTGAAAATAGACAAGGAGAGAGCCAATTTTAAATGGCAGATAAATTTACTCGTCGATTGTGAAACAGGCCCTTAGTGTCATTAGGTACAAATGGAAAATCGTCCACGTGAAATAGCCATCCTGAAGTTGGGTCAAAAGTAATAGTATCCAAAGTGAATTTAATTTAGTCAAAATGTAATTGTGACAAATAGACATTTTTTTTTCGACCAATATCATATTGGACATTTTTACCATGGGACATGATTCCATTTTAGACGTTATTCAGGATGGTCAATTTTCCTTTTCGTTGTATTTCAAATGGTCATTTTTCTGAACTGACGTATAATTTCAAGTGGACGATTTTCCATTTGTACCTAATGACACTAAATCGTTTATGTTAGTACTTCAGCCGGCTCGGAGGGCCAAAATACTCAGAAATAGGAGCTCCATCAACCACGTAAAATTCGAATTTGAAATCATTACTCAGTTGTGCCTCGCAGATGTTCCATGGGAAAATCTCGTTAATATAGGTCCAATTCGAATTGAATCGTTCATGTTACAATTTATATACAACGCGTTTCCTAATTCTCTTATTGCATTTATATTTTTATTGAACTGTGACACTTTTCGAATTACAGTAAGATGAATGTTATGGTTACTAGTCATGTAAATGGTTTAAATGTTTTATTTTTACTTATAATGGTATAAGTCGTTTTTGCAGGTTAGCAATAGTTTATAATGACTACTGAAATAGTAGATTATCATAATTATAAAAGGTATGCTGTGAACTTACAATGATGGGGCTGCCATTTGAAGTGTGATACTTTTGTAATTTTGATAAGAATTACGTATAATCTGTAAACGTAGTGAGCTTGCTCAGCATGGGTAGAAAAAACCGAGGGACTAAATTAAAAATTGCTCGCACTTAGTTATGGTGCATTTTAAAGTTAAATAATATTAAATGCCACAGCAGACTACTGAATAATAGATGTACATAATAATGTATGTATGTATGTAAACACTTTATTATACAAACAAAAAGAATACAATGAAGGTTAAAAAAAAAGAATGTACAAAGGTAAACGTATCCCTTTAAGGGATTTCTTCTAGCTAACCCTTGATATATAATCTAATATGAGATAATAATAATACGACATTGTATTTTGTCGGATGAGGTCGTATTCGTCTTGCTTTCTCAATTAGCTTATCGATGAAAGAGACGGAGAATGCAAAATAATCACTAACTTTCCTCCTTTCTAATACGATATCCGATACGATATATTCACTACATCTGGCCCTCTATTCTACAGGGTAAACCCGTATTGACTTTGTCAGGTTATCGTATTGTGAACGTTACTCTTACAGTACCGGCAATAATATTACCTTTGTTCTTACATCTCATACGATTACCTACAAATATGACTTACCATAATTGACTACCAATCAAGAACTAGTTGACCAATTGTATTGCTGTTATTCAATTCGTTGGCTTATTAAATAAGGTTCAAAATGGTATATAATAAATGTTTGTACATATCATAGATTTCACTGAGGATTTATTTAAAAAACCATTGCCGACGCGTCCGCACTTACGAGATGTATGAACGCGGGAGCAAGAGAGGTAATCGTATGAGATGTAAGTACAAAGGTGATATATTATTAGCCGGTACTGTATATACTACTCTAATGGCGGCAAAGTTAAAAACTATACGATAAGACATCAAAGGAAATACAGGAAGTCATAATAATATATGCGAAACGTATGAAGTGTAGAAAGAATCACTGATAGTGTAGCGCTTGCGGCATGAAAATCCGTTTTAACGCAACTGTGTCATTCAAAACGTCATACAAAAGGCATTATATTATTTCCAAAACGCGTGTACGCAAACCTACGTCGCTTGTCATCTGTTTAGTGTTACTTAGTGCTTTTAAAAGTTTTACAAGCATCAGCTGTTTTTGATTTTATATTTTGTTTTGTGCATGTTTCAGATACTTTTTATGTGTGCAATATTTTAACGGTTGAAATTGGACTATGAGTATAAGTTAGTAATCCGATTTGTATTAATTTGAGAGCCCTGCTAATGTATGTTATAGTTGTAAATATAAGACCATTAAAGTGCGAGCATCATTATAAGTACTTACTTGTTTTGTTCATTTTACCTTGTTTCATGTCAACAAGCAAATTAAGACATTTTTATAAATTTTTGTATTAATTTATTTAACTAGAGTTGATAATTTTTGCTCAAGTACTTTTTTGACAATATCCTTATGGCTAGCGTAGAGTTTAATATCAGGAGTAGCGTCAACCCATTTAACGCCGACTGCGTCGTCCCCGGCGTTCAGCTCCAGAGTGCCCACCACGTCGCCCTTGTCGTCGTGGAAGTTGTACGCCACGGACTCCATCCACGCATTGTCGGTGTTGCGCGGGTCGTCTATGTAACCTTTGTAAACTTCTTCACCTTTACTGAAGAACAACTTAAATTTTGCTTCCCATGCTATTCGGTCAGCTGAAACAAAAATACTTTATTTAACACCTTCACAGTCCAGTGCCCCACATAAGGGTCACTAAGAAACTGCGGGACTTACGAAATTGTATCATTTTGTATGGGGACTGTTAATGTGTAAAAAATCTAAATTAGCATGACCAGTGGTTATGATAAGAATGGTTTTGCTAATGATCAATTAGATGTTGTGATTGCCTTGAATGAATACGTAATGTTACCTTCACTCATTACCAGGGAGTTGACAGCTTCTTCTTGGAACTCCCTCACAGCAGTAGCTGCCACTTTTTCACCTGGGTCAACCATGCCACCAGGCAAGGCCCATTCACCAGTGTCTCCTCGTTTTACTGCTACAAATTGAAGTATTGGCCTGCAAATTTTGGAAAAGGTTAATTTCGGGTGACAGTTGAATAATATAGTAAAAGTTAATTTAACATTTCTCTGTCAGCATCCCGCTAGGCGCGGGTGTGTTTTCTATAGAAATCAGAACACTTTGCAATGAATGTGTTATTAGTTGTTATTCATATCAATTATGATGCAATTTTTTCCACATAGAGGCAATCTGTTAAACACAACATTCGCTGTATTTATGTCACAAAAGTTATTGCTCTGCTATCCTAAAGCGGATATGTTTGACTGTTCTGTTGTGTGTCTCGTGAAAGTGCTGAAAAATAACTCTACACATTGCATAGAACAACATCTGGTCAATTGGTAAAGAATGCCATTAGGCATTAAGTTCACTTTTTGCACTGAAATTTGTACCTATAAAAATATTAAATAAATAAATAAATAAATAGAATCATTAAGTAATTCAAGAAATTATAAAAGTAACCCCACTTGAAAGTAATGCAAACTCACTTGTTACTGCTGTCAAGTAGTACCTCACCAGAGCAGTTCCTCTTCCACCGCGTGACCACAGGGTCAGCAGAATGGTTAGGCCCCCACCGCCCAAGTACTCCGCGTCCACAAATTCCAGTGCGTCCTATTGGGTTCAATGGATAATTCTTTGCTATTTGATACTGCCCTGTGTAACTTTCTCTGTTTACATTATTATCCAATGTATTCCAGTTTGGGTTAAAACTAGGATCACCTGTAAAACAAGAGTTGTATTCTGAGTAACATGAGAAATGGGA
The DNA here is from genome assembly GCA_948252455.1 of Acleris cristana. Classification (NCBI taxonomy): domain Eukaryota; kingdom Metazoa; phylum Arthropoda; class Insecta; order Lepidoptera; family Tortricidae; genus Acleris; species Acleris cristana. Next base: position 10,960,300 of record OX411782.1, on the reverse strand, counting down.
AAAGTTCAAGGAAGAAAGTTTTAATATACTATTCCTACAAATAGGTATAGTGCGAGATCAGACAAAAATGTTTATACATACCCTGCATATTTTTGTGTTTGTTACCACAATTTTTAAAATATGCTGGATCATGGTATTTATTTAATTTGGAAGTTTTATCACCAGAAAACAAAACAGTTATTAAAGAAACATCAACATAGTATTACATTTTGAATTAAATACTTTGGTATAGCTGGACATCGTAAGGCGTTGATTCTACTATGTTTTAAGAGAAGACAATAGAAGATGCGCAAGCAAGCGGGTTAACATTTCGAACAAACAACTTACCGATTCCAGGATCTGCCCATGGCTTTCCATGTATTGCCTTTGCAGTGTGATTAGGTGGGTTATATCCGTGATATTCGACTGACCAACTGATTTTGTCGTCAGGAACTAAAAATCTTTTAACAGAAGATCGAGGGTAGAGCCCACCTCGACATTTGATATGGGTAAGCATCATTTGAGCTGGTCGGATCATATAAGAGGATATGAAGCAAATGAAAAGTAAAATACTATTCATGGGTGCACAAATTGTGTGAATGCAGATATAAAACTTTATTTCTTTACGGCGGTACGAATACAAACCCAACAAAACAAACTTTTTTCAATCGGACATTTCATGATTCAATGCGAGTTAATGTCAAACAAACGTCAAATTGACGTTTACAAACATGTAAACAAGTTTTTAAAGCCGCAAATGCACTGTACCAGAGCATTAGGTCCTACCTAGCCTAAAAACGCCTCTGGTACGTTATAGTGTTATAGTCATGTTATAGTATAGAAGCCCGTCAATGTATAGCTTATTTTCGTCACCAAACTGACAAAGTTAAAGTTCATTAATTTCAGTCCCTAATTAGGTACACTTTTTAGTGAAAACGCCCCTTTACGGTAAACAAACGAAACGACATTTGAGATTACTTTATTGGAGGCTGAACTGGAATGTAGTCTTCTATGAATAGTTCTAAAATTAAAATCTGTTTAGGGTTTTTTTTTAAATAAAATAAAAATGAAACAGTCTTGGAACCGAACTACGTATTATATTTTCCTTAACATAAAAAATATTTATTCTTAATTCTTTCTTCTGCGAGTTGCTTTTCTAGCAGGTGGTTTCTTGAAAACGTCTTCATCTTCTTTTCTCTGCTCCTCTTCATCTAAGTGAAAAATAAATAAACAATCAGATAAATTGCATAATTTAAACTAAAAATAAATAAAAAGATGCTTTTAATACCTGATTCATCAGAATCATTTGCGACTATTTTATTGAACCTCGATCTCGGTTTTCTGGCAGACTTTCTCACTGATTGAGGCGTCTCTTCGTTAGCAGGTGGTTCATTCTGTAAAATAAATGCACAAAATTAAAGTAATCAGTATTAAAAACCAAAACGCTGCGGCAATAAACCATACTTCGAGTCGGGATTGTCTATTCAATTGTATAGTTATTATAATTTAAAGTCACTCTTTGGGTTTGCGAACAACCTGGACAGGTTTATTTCGAGTAGGTTTTATGGTGAGAAACTGACTTCATCAGGGCTGGAGGAGGAGCGGCGGCGCTGGCGGCGCGCGGGCGGCTTGCGGCGCGGCGTGGCGCGGGGCTCGGGCCGCCCGCGCCCGCCCTCCCCCTCGCCGCCCGCGCCCGCCCCGCCCGTCTCGCCCTCCTCCTTGTCGCGGACTGAGAAGCACTCTTCGATCTTGTCCCCGAGCTCCGTTACCAGCGCCTGTTGACAAATTTGTGAACTCAATAAAACCGAAACTACAATATTTTTATATACCATTCAACGTACGCGAAGACTAACCTTCACTTCGTTTTTAGCCATTTTTGAAGCGTTTGTCATGATTGTATTGAACGATTGCATGACGCCGTTACAGTGAAGCTTGTCCTTGTAGCAGTCGAGGTTCTCGATCAGTTTGCGGAGAGTCCTCTCATTGTAGTTGAATAAGGATAAGCAGTAAGCCAAGTCGCGCCACTGACGCTCTTCGGTTGACAGCTTGAATCGCTGGCAGAGCTTTTCTACTAGAGCTTCCATTTGACGGTCCTTTTGAATGAGCGATGTAATATATCTGAAATAAATTTAATAATTATAAAATATCAACAGAAACAAATGTCAAAGTATTTCTTAATTTTGCATTTTGCCGACTAAACAACTAAACTTGTATAAAGCGACTATCGTGGGGATCCGTGGAGAAGGCTTACGTCCAGCAGTGGACGTCTTTCAGCTGAAAAAACGATGATGATGTCGAAGCTTTTCCGAATAATTCTACTCTATTGAGTTATGCATCTCAATGTCAGTTGAAGTTGAATTTATATTTATGTACATGGATTTACCAATTCGGAATCACCTTGTTTTCTTACTATACTAAATTGCTACTGTATCTCTAAAATACTTACCTGTAAGACTTAATAAATGAATCACATTTATACTCTATCGTATACGTAGCTGCTCAGGAAGTTCTATTCCAGGATCAATCTTTTTCAGTACTTACTTCATTATGACTCGATATTGCTCCTCCGGCACGTTCAACTCCGGGTCACTGAGCCTCGAGATAATATCCGGCATCACATTGTAAAGCGCGTTGCCTTTCTGCGAGAGTTGTTTGAAGAACAGCCTGGTCATCGAGGCGATCTTGGCGTCCTTGTCGGCGCAGCAGAGCGCCATGTCCGCGATCTGACCCTTGACGCGAACCATCTCGTGGAGGACTAGGAACGACAACATTTTCACAGCACACTGCCGGATTTCTAACTCTTCATCGCTTAGGCTGTTGAATAAACGTGACTTAATGGGTATGGAATCATTTACAGCATTTAAATGAATCTGGTTTTGATTAATAAATAAAGTAGTTATCAGTCTAAGAGGGTCTTACATTTGGTAAATGTGCCTGGTCCAAGGCTGGGTGAGGTTAGGGAACCGCAGGGTCAGGTCTGCGAAGGCGATCGTGAGGTTGGTCCGGAGCGCGATGTTCTTCGACCGCGTCAGGACGGTCAGCATCAGCTGCAGGCCCTCGTCGCACACTGTACTCGACACTAACATGAATCTGTAAACGTCAACATTCTTAAATGAAGATTGACATTATTGTAGCTCATTTGCCACTTTAAAAAGAAAGATAAGTTTGTAGAAAAACACCGTGTTTAATCGTCTAGAATTACACCTGTTTTGTTTTAAGTGTACCTTTTTAGCATATATAATATGCAAACTCGAAATTAATGTATTTTTTTTACCTGTTTAAAGTATAGAGTATAGCCGCAAGTTGTGTTCGATATTTAATTTTGAGAATGTTCACAATATGCTATTTTTGTATTAAAGTTCATATATGTATACTATTCTAGCGTAAAAATAAACTAAAAAAAAAAAAAATCTCTTAAGTTACATCAAGTTTTTTATAATCTAATATATAAAATTCTCGTGTCACAGTGTTTGTAACCAAACTCCTCCGAAACGGCTCGACCGATGCTTATGAAATTTTGTGTGTATATTCAGTAGGTCTGAGAATAGGTCGTAAACTATTTTTCATAAGATTTGTATCAAAAAAAATTACACCCGGGCGACGCCGGGCGCGGACAGCTAGTATTAAGCTAAATTTATCAACCATCTGGGCCATTTATCATTTAGCTATTGTTAGCTGTTACCAAAGACGCGATTAACCTAGTAAGTAGTGGCCTACAAAGATCGCGGTCCTGATTTGGATCCCTGTTATAGGCAAACAATTATGTAACGGCACACGCCGCGAGTTGGTTTGTTATGTATAATATTAGTTATGTATTGTTGGTCGTGTTATGGACCTGGTGAAGGTGAGCGCGACGGCGGCCTGCAGCGGCGGCGGCGCGCGCGCAGGGTTGGCCAGCAGGTGGCGCAGCAGCGGCAGGTAGCGCGCCAGCGCCGTGCCCGCGCCCACGATGTCTCGCTCGCACACGCCGCGCACGTACTCCGCGTCCGCGTCGTCCGCCACCGCGCCCTCCAGCCCCGCCTCTTCTTCCGTCACCGTCGTGTTCGCCTGGACAAAAAACACTCATTCTAAAACTACATTGCTTTGGCTTTGCTTAGCAAACATGGCCACTTAACGGTGCGCTACAACCATGTGCTTCAACCACAAAAACATTATTTATACTCATACTCGATTACATCTGAACTGGACTCAGTCTTTTAAAATAAATTCAGTATTCTAAAATACAACACATTCGATGCGCCTGTCGTGTTCCAATTGGATTGAGATTTTTAGTGGCGGGAGGACCTTGTGCAGTGCACGGTTCGTCCAGACTGTAACCGCCAACTTACCTTATAAACTGACGCACAGAGGAGTACTCGCGACTCGGTTTGAGAATAAGTCAAGCTTAACAATAGATTACTCCTAAAGAATTAAGATACAATTAAGATACAAGTGATCATACAGAGGGTCCCTTGGAGACGGAGGCGGAGCGCTGGCCGCGGCTGGAGGCGCTGGCGCCGGACGCGTTCATGAGCGTCTGGCGCCGCAGCTCGTCCGCGCGCCCGCGCCGCGCCGGCGTCGCGAACGCACCCGCCTTCTTCTTGCGCTTCTCTTCCAGTTTGCGGTCTTCGCGGACCTAGGATAACAGATTTCAAAAACATATAACATGTAAGAATATAACATTGGGATACATTTGTGAAAGTTTTCCAACTGACATGACGATGATGATGGTTTTATTTCTAAATAACACTAGAGGGCGCCGGCGATTTTCAGGTTTATTCGTTTATTATTTTGAGCTGTATATTGTATATCAGACTTTGAATAATTGACAAAGTTGTTTTAATCGTTGGTTGATTTAAATAAGATTTGAACAAGTGACTTATTTGCCAAAGATATTGGAAATATTTAAAATAATCAATGATCACGCCAATATCGTTACCTGGTTCCGCCTCCGGAGCTCGCTGTAGACGCTGATGTCGAGGTATATGAGTTGCTGCAGCGCGACGTGTCCGAGCGCGAACACGAACCTCGTGAGCAGCTCCACCGGCAGCGTCACGTCCTCGCCGCCCTCGCCCTCCGGCAGCATGGCCGCCTGCACGCGGCGGTACATCTCCGCCAGCAGCTTCGCGCACACCGTCTCCGGCGTATCAGAGATAGCGTATATCATATCTATAGAGTTAGCAGCGAACGACGTGAATTTATTCATTTTCGAAAACGTCTCTAGCAAACTGTCGTACACGGATGTGAAAATCTGATGGTCCGCCGGGTACCTCTGGTTCTTTTTATTAAGGGATAGCAGAAGTTGCGCGCTAAGGTTTCGGGAATTGTAATCTCCTGTGAGGCCGTGCGTTTGGATGACTTCCAGGTTGGCGAGCGCCACGGAGGCCTTCGCCTTGGAGACCATCACTAAGAGCGCCAGCGCCGCGTAACTTTCCATGTCGGTCGTGCCGTCAATCTTCTTCATAAACATCTCCCAGAACACCTGAAACATTATTTTAAATGTTTTGTTTTAATTTGCCAAGTGCTTAGCTTAACGCCTGCCACTTCGCGTCAGCGTCGTAGCCAGGGCCCTGGGCAGGATTATTATTTGCCTCGCACAGCCTACCTGTATGATGGCGGGCGTGAGGTCCCCGCGCGCGAGCCACTTGTCGACGAGGTGGTCGAGCGCCAGCGCGCTGCTGCGGTCGACGGCGGCCACGAGCGCCACCAGCTTGCGCGCCACCTGCACGGCGCGCGCGCGCTCCGGCTTGCTCTCGCACTCCAGGTACATGTCGCGGTACGCGCGCTCCACCGCTTCACGCTTGTCCTGAAATTTCAATATGTCATTCGTTGACAAACGTCTTAAGTATACTTTATTTGACGAGTAGAAGCTATTAAATGATCATTATTTCTGTAAGGCCCGTATACAACTAGTGTTCCTTCACAACTCTTTCAATAGAAGATCGCTGTTGAGTAGAGGCGCTGCAAGAAACTCGAGACCTAGACTATCTAGAGAGAACAAACTGAGTAACATTGATACACTAGCTAAAAGGTGACGCCATCTGGCTGATTGGACTATGACACAGTTTATGGAATTATAAAAAATAGAGAGTATTGAAAGTTAAGTAAATTTATTAACCTGATCAGGCGACCACACGAGCAGAAGCATGTTGGCGACACCCGTTTTAGCAGATTCGATGTTGAAGTGGTGAGCGGTGGTGAAGAACTCTATTGCCTCATTCACATCGCCGGCTTGCTTAGACATAAGCAGAGTGTTTATTAGGGGCACTGCTTCAGATATCATGCGACTAAAATGCACCGATTCCTGGAGAAACGCGACGATGGCTTCTTTCTCTTCGAGTCTTTTATACAAAGCTAGTTCATTTTCGCATTGCTGACTCATAGTTAAGGACTGTCGTCTATCAGGTATTATAAAAATATTACGAAGTAGAGCCACAAAGTATTCCACCTAAAAAGAACATCAACACAATATAAAATTCCTCTTTAATAAAGCACAGACAGATATTTGATTAGATTAACTACATACTTGATCACTTTTCTCCATGCTGCACCTCAACAACTTAGCTTCTGGGTATTGCCTCTCTGTGTGTTTAACAATTAAGTACGCTTTATAATAATTCTTCTCGCGTAGATGCTTTCTGATGGCGTCGTACAAGTTATCCAGCGACGCTTGCGACAGCTCAGGCTCGTCTTGCGTCAAGGTGTCCATGTTTGCTTTGATGCTTTTGATCACTTCTGGTTCAATCTTTTCCCATTTCTTGAGCATCTCTGGATCGGGCCCGGGGTTTAGTTTCTTGTTCAAATCGTCCAAGATTTTCTGCTCTGTTTCCAACTGTTCTTCTAATATCTCCAGTTTCAGTTGCGCAGAAAAAGGATTGCACTCCAAAAATATCTACATACAAATAATAAATTAGTCCTTAGCAGACCTAGAAGTTATAAATCTGAAAGTAAATAAGATTAAGCTAAACCTTGAGCAGCTGAATGGCAGCTTTTCTGACTATGGCGGCCTTGTCCCGCAGACGGCCGATGGCGCGCTCCAGCACGGCCCTCTGCCGGGTCACCGGCACGCTGTTCTCTCGCTGAAGGCGACACCAAAATTGCAGCACCTGTCGTATTTTTTCTTTAAATAAAGTGTGTTTGAATAATACAAAGAAACCGCTTTTCGCTTCTTCTATCAGTGTGTTTGAGGTTTAACCTTTTGAACGCCGCAGGGTCCTGGCCGTCAGCTAAAAGCCGTGCCATGCCACTGACACCACGACGGCTACAGCCATCAAGAGCTCAAGATTAAAAGAGACTGTTTCGTATCCATGAGGTGTAATTTGCATAGCTTAGCAAACATGTTTCTAGCGTGTGAGTGACACGTTCTGTATTCAACGTAAGGCGTTTAAAAGGTTAACGTCTATATGGTATCTCTCGGCGCATTAAGTTGTCGAATTCACAGGACGTAGCTTGGCTAAAATGAGTTCGACGTGTCGAGAGGAATTACAATATTTTCAAGTGTCATAGAGATTTTTTGGGAATAAAATGGTCAATTTTTCCAATTTTACTGCAATATCATAAAGCCCACCAAATTTTTCAATAAGCTATTTTTTACCCAGTCACTAAAGTACCAGTTAGGTGACGTAGTGACGAAAATCAGCAGGTTCTTAGAACAATAAAGTCAGTGGTACCTTGTGGCGCACATAGGCGGACAGGTCGTGCATGTGCTCGTAGAGGTCGTCGAGGAACTCGTCCCGCTGCGCGCGCTGCTCGTCGGGCAGCCCCTCGCCGCGCAGCTGCACGCTCAGCGCCTCGCACATCATTCCGAGCACGCTGATGCGCAGGGTGTATGACTGGGAAACATTTAAATTCCATCTATTTTTACAAGCTTTTATTTAGTTTCCACTGTTCGTATGTATGTTTGTGACGTCCGTCAAAATTATGCGACTCATTTTTAAACCAGTTTCCATTTATGGAATGACAAGCACTATTATGGTATCAAAGAGCTAATCGGAAGGTGGCGACAGGATCTCGGTTGTACTAACGTAGACCCACTGTATTGGGACTCATTAGTTTGGTCTTGATAAGCAGATGATCTTAGCGAAAAATAAGTACAGTCGGCAACAAAAGCTTGTCCCAAAAATGAAATTCTTACTTATTTTGTCATGACTGGATTCGGGCTGGGCGAGAATGCAACGATGGATTAAGCTAAATAGGTCCCTAGCTATAATGCTATTTTTGCTAACAGTCATTTAGTCATTACGAGTGTTATCTATTGTTATGTTACTTTCGAATAAAGGCCGATTTTTGAATTTTCAGATAACATATCAGAGAGTTAAACCACGCGCTTTCCTTGTCTTCGTCATATGAAAGAACAGAACAGAGCTAATATTTATCTGACAGTGTTATCTGGAGATTGAAAAATCGGCTCTCAGCATGATATTTTATGTAAGTAATTAAATTAACTAAATTTCAACAAACAAAATCACGTGACTTATTATACTAGCCAATAAAGAGAGACCACAGGTACTAAAAGTTATTCTCTGTTGGTCTCTCCAATATATTTTGTATCTGTGGTGTTTTGATTAGCTAGGCAAATGAGTCACCTATTTTGTATTTTTTACATTTAATAAGTTACCTACTCAAACAAACTTTAACCATTTTAAGTCTGGACTTTAGTAATTTAAACATACCTCATCACTTTCCAGATATGTTTGCAATGTAGCAATTGCAGAGGTCATTTCTTTGGGCAGCTCTTTGGTCAGCTCGAGTAAAAACGCGCCACAGTTCCTGGCAGCTCCTTGCTCCGTGGCCACGCCACCACTGTCTTCGTCACTTGTGGCTAGGGCTTCTGCTATTTCACGAACCTAAAAAAAAACCAATACACTTCCACATCATAAACTAGAAGGAAATCTTACACGCTTTTTAGAAAATATAAAACAATACCAGAATGGTATTTTAACCTGATCAAATCACTCCCTTTACCATATTCCCAAAACTTAATATAAATGTTAAGTTGGCAATGAACAGACTTAACTAGAATGGAAATACCAAACGCGCGTGCTGGGCGCCGATCGGCCGTCGACCAGCGTAAGGTAATATTCTTGCGCCAGTGAATTGTATTTCTGATGGGATATCACTATCTGTTACACACTTTTGCGGGCTTATTACTGATAGATAAATAAAGTTCAAAGTTGCTTAAAGTTGCTTAATAAAAGTATGCTGGGTAGTAGTAGGCACGCTCAGAAAGGACTAGCTACATAAAATGCGATTCGGCGTCAATAATATAATATGTACTAAAACAAAATTAGTTACCATCTGAGGGCCAAATGTTCCAAGTGCAAACTCTTTAGTTAATTGCACAACTCCAGCACAGATTGGAGATACTGCATGTTCCACCATTTGGAGTACCTGAAAACAGTGCACATTTGCATCTGTATTTTACATATAGTCTGTAATTTTAGGTATTTAAAAAAATGTAAACAAAAAAACCCACATGATATAGTTCGTCAGCCAATACAAGTAGAGCACTGATACGTCAAAGTTCAATTAAACGGTTTTGATTGGCTGTTCAACAATGCCACGTGGTTTGGATTGTTTACATTTTTTAAATACCTAATAGTACAGACTATAGGGAAGGCCTAGATTTTCATTGCATAGTAATAAGATTGACATAAACTCGCAAAGAATAAAGTTATAATATAACAAATATGGTAGTTACCTGCACCAACTTAATAAGGCAAGATGTTCCATGGTTATATTTCTTGATAAGCACTCCTAGAACTTGGAAAACTGTTTCTCTGACAGCTTTATTTTTTATTATCTGCTCTTCACAGGCTTTGTAACATGGTTCAGCTACCATCCTAGAAGACGGTCACAGAACAGAGAATGAGGATGTTGCTTGAATAAAAATCTTAAATTAAACAACAATTATGAGGTCATGTTTTTGAATAATAACCATTACCTAGTTATGTACCTATATCAGTATTTTTTGTTTTCATATCCTTAAAAATATTATGCTAAATATCATTTTTAACAATATACACCATATAACATTGCATTGTGATACAGAGACCTAATGTGTCAGAAATTATGTCTTATTATATTATTTATGCTATTTGTACATACTATTTTTTTAAAATTGAAGTATTATGCACCATCTTTGCCATACAATGGTTTGCCATACAATGGTTTGCCAAACAAGTAGATACTCCACCCTAAGGGAGGCGAACCCCACTGGTTGGAAAACTCTGTGTTAGATAAAGACAAAATCATCAAAAAGACAATCTAAATAAGACAGCCAATTTTTTTTCTGAACTTCTGTTTCAAAGATTTTATTGTAGGTCTTTTTGATTGAAGGTTTAGTAGTTAGATTACTAAATGATAAAAGTACGAAGTGCTAAGTTCTTACGATACAAAATTGTCTTCAGCTAGTGGTGGGTCCCAGAGGCGGGAGAGGGGCTGCTGCAAAACCAAGTGCAAAGTCACCAGAGCTGCTTGTTTATCTGATTCTGTCCAGCCACAAAACTCTTCATCATCTGCTGCTTTCTTGCCTTTCTTGCCTAGAGTAAGTTTAGTAGAGTTCTAAAAAATAAAAAACTTAATTATGGCTGTAAAATTCAAAATCATTAACAAAACATTTATAAAACTCAAAATGAAATAGTTACATCAGCAGCTAGTTTCACATCTCTAGTCTTCATTATTTGAGTGTACAGATACAAGAGCATTTTTACAATGTTAAGATTTTTTGTTCTTAAATCAGCATCAATTTCCTGATCCTGCATTATAAGCTCAATGTGATTACACAAACTCTTCGCTGCTCTCACAAGATGGTCAAATCCTGTAATAAAAAATTGTTGATAAAATTTTAAAATTGATATCGCCTGCACCAATCTGATGTAATGTTACACCAAATAGTATCACCTTTATTTATGATGTTCCATTCTAGCTTACTGCCGTGCACTATGATGGAAAAATATGTATCAAAATGCTCCAGTATATACTCCACTCCTTCTGAGTTGTAAGCTCTTGCAGCATCTGTAATTATGCAAAGAATTTGTTTATCTATCAACACTTCATCGGGTTCAGCTACAAACATAGGACTAGACTCTCCATAACTTACCTTGCAGTTTGGACAAAAGCAGTCTAATTTGAACTACATCTTCGACATGGTATTGCCCTGCATGCGATTCCAATAATTCGTCTTTTTGCACAGGTATTGCAAACTCAAAGTGGCTCATATTCCTGGTGTTACACTTTCTTCTAGCATCTATAAATTGTGTGCAACTGTGCACTCCTTGCTTCAAATAATATATTTTTCTGTACCGTGATCGTTTAAGTATGAACAAATCACCAATATTACTGATTTTAAAAGACAACTAGATTCAAAGAACAGCAGAACAATACAATTATACGCAACGCACCGCGATGTAAACAATACAATAAACGGATTATTTTCAAAATTTCAAAATTTGACATTTGCCTTTTTTTTTTTTTTTTTTTTTTTTTCGTTTTAGCAATAAGCACTTTAGGGGTGTGCCACTTTGCCAGTGTCAAAAGTGAGGAAACGGGCAGGATTATACAAATAGGATTCACGAAATTTGGAAATTTGGATTAGGATCAGGGAAGTTGGGTTAAATAAATAATTATAGAAATATAAATGAATTAAATATTTATAGTTTTATGTCATTGTAATTAAGGAAAGAGGCTAACAAATAATAAATGCTAGGAGTATTTATGGACAATAAGCAGGATACAGATGTAGGTAAAGGAATACGGAGAGCAGTTATTTTACTGTAAAATGAAGAACGATTATAAAGCGGACAAGATAGAATTATGTGGTTTATATCACCCACCTCCAAACCACACTCACAAACAGGGTTGTCGATTATATGAATTTTAGCAAGATGTTCAGGTGTACAGGTATGGCCCAATCGCATTCTTATTAAGGTACTGGTGACCCTCTTGCTAAAATTCATTTTAAAAAACCATGGTTTTGACGGAATTGTTGGCTGGATGCGATTGAAATATCTACCCTTTATGACTCCACTAGCAGACCAAATCTCCTGCCAGGACCTTTGGAGATACAATTTCGGTAAATTTAAAAGATCATGCGAATAGTTTTTAAACGGGAAGATATCTCCATCCAAAATGGCTTCATTAGCAAGACTATCAGCTTTTTCATTCCCTCTGATGCCACAATGACTAGGTACCCATGCAAATACCACATTGTAACCTCTAAGGAAGCATTCATACAGTTTCTTTCTAAGTTCAATGACCACTGGATAAGATAAACTTGATTTAACGAATGGATATTTACCCAATGCCTGGAGAGCACTGAGAGAGTCAGAGAAAATAACAGTGTTTTTCAATTTTCCTAGCAAAATGTACTCCACGGCTTTAAGTAAACCAAACGCCTCTCCGGTAAAGACAGATGTTTCAGAAGGAAATTTGACCTTTTGTATGATTTTATGTTGAGCGTGAAATATGCCGATACCAGTAGACTCAGAAGGAGATTTTTTAGATGCATCTGTGTAGATATAATGCCATTCTGGCCAGCGTACGGACACAACAGATGTAAAAATAGTATTGGCATTTTGTTTGTCTATTTTTAAATCGTATACAATATTTGGTGTTAAAACCAGAGATTGGTAGTTACATGTATATAAAGGAAGTGTCCATGAACTGTGAGTAGGAGCATCTAAAGAATTGAACTTTTGCATACTTTTTACTAAACAAGGAGGAGATTTATGAAGCCAGAACCTTGATGTTGAAACGTGTAAAGATAAACATTTTAATTTATTAAGAATGGGATGTCGAGAAAATTGGACAGCACGATAAAAATATTTGTCAGACAAAAACTGACGCCTTAGCTGTAATGGTGGGTCACAGCATTCTACTTGTAAAGCGTTTATCGGACTCGACTTCATAGCTCCTGTTATCAACCTAAGACATTTAGATTGGATTGCATTTAATCTTTTAAATCCTGCTATACTACCTGGTTCCAATAAAAAAGTGCCATAATCAAGAAGACTCCTAATTAAGGCATTGTAGATTAATTTAAGATAAAACGGGTGGGAACCCCACCAAACTCCAGCCAGGCATCTAAGAATATTCAATATTTTCTCACATTTAGCTACAACGTACTCGCAGTGAGGCAAGCCCGTCAGTTTGGCATCTAAAACAATGCCCAAAAACTTAGTATGATTAACCACCGGAATAGATTCATTATTAAAAAATACTGACACTTGGGGAGTTATTCTCTTCCTAGAAAAAACTATCACTGAACTTTTACTTGCAGACAATTCTAAACCATTTTCATGTAGCCATTCTTGAAGGTATTTTAGAGCCGAGTTTATTGTGTTACTAGTTTTAATTAAACATCGGTCAGTTTGGTATAAAAGGAGGTCATCAGCATATTGTAGCACATTAACAGTTCTATTTAGCGAAGATTCAAGGTCAAATGTATAAATATTGTATAATATGGGACTAAGTACGGAACCCTGCGGAAGGCCCCTCCATACAACCCTAGATATTTCAGAAATGCCGTCAGAAAGGAGAACACACCTTTCATTTAAAATATTCATAATAAAGTTTGATAAAATTTGTGGAACCTTAAGGGTATTCAGTTTGGTATACAAAACTTGAAGGAGAACATTATCATAAGCAGCAGAAATGTCAAGAAATACGGCTATTAATGATTGGTTTATTGAGAATGCTAAACGTACGTCTGTGGTTAGAATACTCAAATTATCCATCGTACTTTTACCCCGCCTAAAGCCAAATTGACTGTTGGCTAAAAGTCCATTCGATTCTACATACCATTCTAAACGGTTTTTAATCAAATGTTCCGCCAATTTTAATAGAACAGAAGATAGGGCTATAGGTCGGTATGAAGAGGCATCTGAAGTAGGTTTATTTGGTTTTAAAATAGGTACAATTGTATGAATTTTTAAAGAAGGAGGAACGTTACCAGTTATCATAATAGAATTAATGAGGTTAAGGAAGTAATTAAGCGAATTATCACCGAGGTTTGTTAAAAATGAATAGGGAATTCCGTCATTGCCAGGGGCAGAGTCCTTTAATCCACCAATTACGCCTTTAAGTTCTTTAAGAGAGAAAAGAGACTCTATGCTGGACAGTTGACCATCATCTACATCAGTTATAGGAGGTGGACTATTCAAAAGTAGTTGTTGAGGAGCTAAGGCCGGAGCAAGTTTATCCATAAACTGCTCTGCCACAGCCGTAGGGAGAACAGAAAAGCCGATATCGTTAAAAGCTGACCTGAATTTCTTAACTTTTTTCCATACGGTCGATGGACTAGTATTAGGCGAAATTGATAAGCAAAAATTTCTCCAGCCGAAAGTTTTTTTCTTTTTAAGGAGTTTTTTTGTACTAGCAATAATATTAGAAAGGTTTGACAGATTATCAAACGTCATATCAGCAGCATATTTTAATTCTGCTTCTTTTCTGGATTTTATAGCAATAGTACATTCCTGGTCCCACCAAGGAGGTGAAGGCAACTTACTAGTCACCCTTTTAGCTGGAAAGGTGGAGTCTGCCGCATCAATCAAAATTTTAGAAAATTTGTTAGCACACATAACCTCATTACCTGGAGATATTATTGGTAGAGAAGTAACTCCTTTTTCTACTTCAGTGCTGTATTGATCCCAGTCTGCTTTCTCAAGTTGGTATTTCAAACGTGGTGTCCGCATTAACCGATTCTTGAACGATGAATGATTTGGAAGAGAAATCACTATGGGAAAATGATCACTACCAAAAGTAGATGGGAGAACATGCCAAGAAATGGTTGAAGCTAAGTCAGGAGTACAAATAGATAGGTCGACTGCGCTAGTAGAAACATTTGGTTCAGTTCTTCTTGTTGGGCTACCAGAGTTTAAAAAACAGAGATTATGAGCATCTAGAATATCTAATAGCTCCTCACCAAAATGGTTTGAAGCTGCACTACCCCATGATTGATGGTGACAGTTAAAATCACCAAGGAGTATAAAGGGTCTTGAAAGTGATGACAAAATAATGTTAATTTCACTAAAGATGATAGAAGATGGACGAGGAATATAAATGGATACAATTAAAATATTATTTACATGCACTGCAACAATAGAAAAATCATTGCTGTGAGGGGGAAGAGTAAATAAGGTAAAAGGAAATGATTTATTGACGAGCAAGGCGACTCCGCCGTACCCATCAGATCTATCTTCACGCAACACAGAAAAACCAGGGATTTTAAAAAAAACCTCTGGTTTTAACCATGTTTCTTGTAAAGCTACAACAAAAGGATTATATTTATTTAATAAGAAAAGCAGATCGCTTTTCTTATTTATGATGCTGCGACAGTTCCACTGAACAATCTTTAGGAGATTGTCCATTTTGAATAGTAATGAATTTGGTCAGAATTTCTAATAAAGGGGCAACGTTGGTCGGTGAATTTGAATTTAAATTTGATTCAGTAAGAAAGTTTAATAAAGCAATTATTACTTCTTGTAGTGTTTTATTATTGGTATTTTCAATATTATTATTTTTAAGAGCACACCCATTAGAAGGAGAGGGTAAATCGTACTCCCTGATCAACTGCTTATGAGCATTTTGATCATACCCTTTGGGTAAATTAGGAGGCAACTTTGGTTTTAGAAAGACTGTTTTTTTGTAGGATTTTTTAATTGGATGACTAACAAAGGACTCATTAAGAGGTGTATTTTGTGGATGAGACACTGCTTCTGCATAAGATCTTGTTACGGGGGGATGTAGTTTTAATGCCTCAGCATAAGAGATGCAATTGTGCGCCATACTGTTTTTAATTTCTTTTTGACGATTTAATTCAGGGCAGGACCGGCTAATGGCAAAATGATGCCCACTGCACAAACAGCAGGATGCATCCTCAGTATCAATCTCACAAGAGTTGCTGGTATGGTCTTGGCCGCATTTGAAGCAACGAGGCTTTGATCTGCATTGTGTTTTGGTGTGGCCAAAGCGGCAACAGTTAAAACATTGTATCGTAGGGAAAATGTACAGTTCTACAGATAATGAGTTATAGCACACAAAGACCCGCTTTGGTAAAACCTGGCCATCGAAAGTTATTACCACAGATTGTGATGGTTTCCAAACAGGAGTTCCAGAGGTCATTACCTTGAAGTTCAATCTGCGTACTTTAATAATATTACCGCAACCTATGGGCACATTGATATTATCCTTGACTTCCTCAAGACTCCAGTCCTCAGGTACTCCACGTATAAGCCCCATCCTTGTGACATTGAATGTGGGAATAAATGCTTTTAACTTATGTGAAACCAGTGTGGCATCAGCAACAAAGGAATTGGCCTGCTCAAAGTGAGAAAAGGCCATTGAAACGCGATTTCTTCCAATTCGTTTAACACTACCATTGATGATATTTTTGTAATTAAACTTCCTTAAGAAGTTACCAAAGGTAACCGGGTGCAAAGTGGTATTGTCATTTGGGGATACCTCAATACGCTGTATGTGTACCACATATGGAGCACAATCGGTGGGCTGGTATTGAGTCCTACCAATCGGCAACTTTTGAGAGGGGTCTGAAGGTGGGGTATTGGCTGAATCAGGATGGGATTGAAGATCAAGTTGTGGTGTTTCAGTAATTTTGAACACTTTAGACTGCTGACCGTCTGAGTCGCTGTCGCATTTGCAACCCTTTGGGTTTGCATCACTGGAATGTTTCGTCTTTTTTTTTTGACAATGCTTACAAATTTTTTTTTGTGTGCGACTGCGTTTCAAACGAGACTTTGTTTGCGTCGATGATGCATCTGTATCCATACTAGATTCGTTTGAAATGGTTACAAAACACGCTGGTTGAGGAACCTGCGATAAGATAATTTGAGTGCCCCCAGGGTCTGGGGGCTCAGTCCCGTCCATAATTACCACTTAAATTTAGCACTTACCACAGTATTAGACACTAAAAACACAAAATATATACAAATAAGGAAAATATTTACAAGTTTATAAACTTATCTGATCCAATTTACACGAAAAAATTAATTAACAAGAAAATAAACCAAAAAACGCGCCTGCCAAGTTTTGTGGTTTCCCGCCTTTTTTTTCAACATTTGCCTTGTTCGTTTAGAAATGAAATGGAAATTAATTTGCGTCGTGTTCAAGAAGAATAAGATGGTTCACACTGTGGTATGATTGTGGTAAATAATTTTTAAATATGGTTTTAAATATATGGAAAATGAATAAATGGATTTTAATATTTTAACATTTCAAGAGCTATTAGATATTTTCTGAATTATTGCAGTGGCCAAAGTGTTTCCTTAAAAAACGTCAATGTATTTTTAAACCTTAAAACATCCTTAAATACTATTTGAAAATATTTTTTATTGAATTATTGAACCAATAAATAAAAACAGAGCTATAATTTTAATAATCTTTTAAAATCTTTTTTAAATAAGGCAACACATTTGACACGTCGCCGACATGTCATTCGACGTTTCCCTTTTTTCGCCAATCGCCAGCCACGGAGAAGTAACTATTGCTTTATTTTTGTGAAGTTAGTGCTTATTCTTATAAGAGATAACAGTGTCTATAGTATAAGTTTTTAATTAAAAATTACAGTAAATCTATAAGGATGTCTGGAAAAGTAAACAAGGCTTTCACGAAGGAGGAAGAACTGCTGCTCCAAGACTTCAGCAGAAATGTCTCCACGAAATCGTCGGCTCTTTTCTACGGGAACGCTTTTATAGTGTCTGCGATTCCTATTTGTAAGTGTTTATTACCTGATCAAGTTTTGCGCTCAATACGAATCATGTTTTCATTCAGAAATCTTATATACCGTTACGTGAAAGTTGACCATTAACGTATGTTTGATGTAGGGTTGTTCTGGAGGGTACACGCTTTGGAGGTGAGCTCGTCGCTGGCGTGGTTCGGCGTGGTGACGACGGCGTGCACGTGGCTGCTGGCGCTGGCGTACCGCAACACCAAGTTCCAGCTGAAGCACCGCGTCGCCGTGAAGCGCGAGGACGCCGTGGCGCGCGAGATGGCGCGCAAGCTGGCCGACGACAAGAAAATGAGCCGGAAGGAGAAGGATGAAAGGTAAACAGCTGAACATATGCCTTGCCCTTCCAGGTGGCACCAGTTTACAGTTGTAGTTGCCAAAGGCTTTTAGTTTTACTTTCTCCCATACATCCAAAGTATTTTTAAACATAAAACTTCTATGAGACTCAAGACACGTCATGAAAGAAATCATAATTTTGGTGGTGGTATTTTTGTTGTCATTAAACAATTATTTGTTTTTATGTATTAACATATTTGTGTTATTTTATTTGTTATGAGAAACCCAGGAACTTAATATAATAATGTAATATTTGATGCAATTTACTGTCTGTGGCAAGTATATAAATAATAATATTTACCTGTGTATATTAAAAGTAGTAAGTGCTTAAAGAGGATATTCTTGCAACTCTCATGTTAACTCTTTATAGTTACAAGTATGCTTAATGAAGGTTTGATAAAATTATTAAAAAAAATAGTAAAAGAAAGTTTACATTTTACTACAATAGATGTGAAAGCAATATATCTAATAAAAAAAAAACTTTATGGATCTATGACTAGACATATGCAATGTTAAATGGATTTGCTGATATTTTATATTTATTTCATTTTCAAATTTGTTTTTTCCATTTATAAATAAATATTATATATCAGTGGACAATGTCACACCAATTGACCTAGTCCTAAACTAAGCTCTAGTCTTGTACTATGGGTACTAGACAACGATAAACTGAATTATGTAGAGAAAAACAAACTTAAATACATAAAACATCACTAGAATCATTGAGCTCATCACACAAATATCTACTCTTCCCAGGGTTTGAACCGGGGACTGCTTACTTCGTAGGCAAGGTCACTACCAACTAAGCTAACATGTTATTATTGCTTAACATTAACTTTTAGCTTTTAATATGTAATATTTTCTTTCCAATTTTGATGTACTTCATCAGTGAAAGTGTTAGTGTGAATAATGTACTACTAATTATTGCTAATAATCATTAGCTTAATCAACTGCATACTTTCACTTTCTATATATGACTGTCTTTCTTTTTTTCCAGGATCTTGTGGAAGAAGAATGAGGTAGCTGACTACGAAGCCACCACCTTCTCCATCTTCTACAACAACGCGCTGTTCCTGGCCATCGTGATCCTCAGCAGCTTCTACCTGCTGCGCTCCTTCACACCTACTGTGTATCCTTTTCATAAAAATCTTACTTGAGGAATAATTATTGCACTAACCCAGATTACAGTATCTTATGATGTCATAAGATATACATTAACTGAGTTATCACTAGGTTTGTACTGAGAAAACTTACTTCTTGCCAAGTTTTACAATGGACAAAGTAATTTTTGCGGTAGGGATCTGACATACAAGGTATCATTAATAAATCATTGATGCTGTTTAGATTGCGACTGATTAAAATATCTACCAAAACATTTAATGGCGAACAGTTGTCTGTTTAACCTCCTAAGGCCCAAGGTCCTACCCATAGTACTTATTAACTTTGTCATTCAGACCCAACTCCTTCGACAGTTTTGTACTCATAGCACGGGCCTATCAGTAGTACTTAATAGAAAACCCTCCATTTTGTCGTCTAATTACTTTGGTCTGAATGAGTATAAAACAATAGTACTACTATACTGGTAGGACTACGGGCCGTAGTGACTACATGCTGAATTTATCGTTAGGCCTTAGGAGGTTAAAAGGAAAGTGAAGTCATATTCAACCACTATAATGTTTTTTAGTATAATTAATACCCAATTTCTTTTGAAAATTCTAAAACAATTTAATAAGCTTTATCTCAAATAATAATTAAATAGCTTTTTGACCTCCATGGGTTTAGTAGATCAGATGAATAATTATTCTATCTCTAGTAGTATCTTATCGTAATCAAATTAAATATATATTTTTATTGATTAATATATTAAATGCAATTTATGGTCATCAAATTATTTCCTTAATATTTGTGCAGCAATTACATTGTGTCCCTGACGACTGCCTCCGGACTCCTGGCCCTGCTCTCCACTGGAACCAAGTGAAACTAGTTCCTTGTGTGGTGTGTGCTTGTGATGATGAAAGTTGTGCACTGACTGCCTGTACCGACAACCGAGCTTGTGTACGCAACTTTAGAAATAATATTTAAAAAACGTTGTTCTTAATTTAATAATAAAACATTTTAAACAGTCTTCAGAAGTTTTATTTACATTTTGTTATTTACTACAAAAGAGAGCTAAGTAATTAAAACTAATATACTATCTTAAATGAATCTTACTCGATGGAGAGCAGCTGTTTCAATTTTTAGGGTGGGTTAAGTACGGTGTAAAATCACAAACAGCCTCTTCTTTCACTTAAACAATGTATGTTTACGCTAAAATTTACAATATTCTGCTAGACCAGATCATACTGGCTGTTACTGCGTAAACAAGAATCATACAATTTTACTGCACAGGTCTAGTTCTGGTCACTTCAAAACATTAAAGTTAGATTTGATGACTACAATCGAATGTAAGAATCGGACGGATACTCATTTCATTAGTCTCATTCATTACCTAGTTGTTGAAATATTTATTTCAGCGCCTGAATATTAAGAATGAGCAATTCTGAGTAATAAAGAACGAGTCACGACAGGCGTTCCAAAATTTGTTTTAAATTTGTGCTGCGTAATTTTCGTACTTTCCAACTTTACAAAGTAACATCGGTAATTTAAATGTGTCGGTCTACGGGCAACATATGCCGGTCGTTAGTCTGCCAGTTATTACACAAGCCGTCGAAGGCGGCATTTGATTTATTTCTGGGGTTAGAATATTTCTAGATGGCGGCCCTCGGGCTGCTTCCTTGAACGCCACCGCCCGTAGCGGTGCGCTGCCAAATCCCATGTTCGCGGCGGAACGCTGGTTTGTCAGATGCTCAGTACATCATGCCGACATGCAACGGCTCCGTGCGCTGGAAGTACACGTTGGGGTTGCTGCTGAAGGTGGGCTCGACGCTCGTGTACACGTTGCCCTCCTCCGGCCGCACCATCATGCCTGCACACGACACATACCGTCAATTACTATTTCTAGAGAAGAAGTTGTTTATGCGCGCTATATTGCAGACGAGTATACCTAGGTAGGTACCTATTTTCTTAACTCTTAATGGCCGCAATCATTAGTGGAGTGCCGTAAGATTCCAGAATCCAGGGAAAGTCAATTAATCTTTATAAAAACTTTTGAAATGTGTTTTTAAAAATATATTGAATAAAGTAAAAAAAAAACCGATGTAATTTTTTTTAGTTTTTACCAATTAAGTACCTACCACGTTTCCATCTACTAAAATAACCCTAGGTCATAAAAACTTCTACCCCCTATTTTGACCCCTTTGGGGATGATTTTCCAAAAATCCCTACTTAGTGCACCCAAGAAATATTCTCTTCAAATTTCAAGTCCCTAGGTCCAGCGGTTTAGGCTGTGCGTTGATCGATCAGTCAGTCAGTTTTACCCCTATCCATCCCTTCGGGAATGAAATTGCCAAAAACGCTGTGACACGTATAAATAAATTTCCAATCGTCGTGCTAAACACAAAATTTCTAATTTCAAAACTGACGGACTTTCATACAAATTTTCATCCCTTTTTTATTTTCAAAAATCCTTCGTTAGTGGATCTCTACGCTGTGTAAGGTATCTAAATATGTGTAAAATTTCAAGCCCCAGGTCTACCGTTTTTTAAGAAATTAGAAATTAGAATTTTACATATACAAAAATAAAAAATTGAGACCGGTTTTCTTTTTTACTTTTAAGTATTCTCAGTGGCGTAACTAGCATGAGTGGCACCCGGTGCGGATATTGTAGGTGTCACCCCAAAACTCAATTACATTATTTTATTATTGGCGGTTATGCAATCTGCCACAGTTTTATGAATTGTTATAGATGGCAATGGCACTCACTACTGATGTCCACGGTCGGGTCGGGTGTCACCCCTAAGCGGGTGACACCCGGTGCGGGCCACCCCTGCCGCCCCCCCCTAGCTACGCCACTGAGTATTCTATAAACCTATTGTTAAAAACAAATTTCAAAAGTTTTTATAAAGATTCATTGACTGTCTCTGGATTCCGAGGTGTTACAATTTTTACGCCTCACGGCTTTCCACTACGTAGTCAGTTGATGAATGACGATGTCGGGACGGTTGTAGGTGCTAGTGGTACTTTAGTCGCCTTATGTATTTCAACGACCATCATCAGTCAAGTATACTCAGTCGAGATAGTTTTCCTTTTAAATTCGTTATACCCATAATATACATTCAGGGGGAGAGACGCAATTCCAGCGAAAATGACACTATTCTTAATTGATAATAAACTGTATGTAATGATTTTTAATAGCTATCCACAACGATATTTCACTCTATGATATATATAAATGTTATAATGTAAAAAAACTCTTGCTATGTATGCGAAATGCCCGATTTTTTATTTTCAATATATAATTACGCAACTTTGTCGGCGTAATTTAAAGTACCCCTTTGTAGTACCCAGAATCTCTGAGGTAAACCTCGGACAGACGGCCGGATAGACGTGGCGAAACTGTAAGGGTTCCTTGTTGACTAATAGAACCCTAAAAGGAACAAGTTAACCGTTCATCGGGATAATTAATGCGAAAAATAGTAAAAAACAGACTTTATAGGGGAAGCCCGGGCAAGACGCAAGCCGCATATGGGAATGCGTACAAAACACACTGCTGATCTAAAAAATCCTTACACTTTTAATGAGTACTGTTGTACTATGATACCTACGTAAGGTTTGGAAAATGCTATTACAACTTTTAACTTGAACGACATCTTGAGTAGGTCCCTATTATTTTTTCTACGACAAGTTCACGTTCACGTACTGTAGTTATACTGTTTTGGTTGACCTGTGATGGCCTCGCCGGTTGGCTGCTCTACCGACGTGAGCAAGCCCTGCGGTTACGTTACTGTACCTTTTTAGTAAAATCGGTTATTCTTCTTGGCCGAGCTTCCCCGACTCTTACTGGCTTTTTCTCCAGAGGGCAGTACCTACAGCTCTTTAAAACCCCGAATTATAATAGGGACGTTACAAGTTTAACGTATATTCCTGTATGCTTATTTATGGCATCGTAGATCGTAGGTATTTCGGACAGACCAATTCGGGTTTGATGCAAATCGGTGGGGCCATTTAAGACTCACCAGCTCCAAAAATAGAGGTCGCGTCGTTTTATTACCAAGCCCCCGCTATTATAATTAAGGTTTAACCGACCTGTAGTAAAATAAGAATGGAAACACGAAGTGCAAAAAAGACTAAGTATCTTGTAATTTGAAACAACCAATATGGTAGGCAAAGGTGCGGCGCTACTCGCCGTGGGAGTGAGTGTTGTATATAGTAGGTATAGATGAAAAGTAAGAATGCTTAAAGGTAAGTATGGGTACCTACTAAGTAAGTAACGTGTACGTACGTCAACAGAGTTGTGGCGACGGCGAGAGTTGTGCAATTTGGTTAAGTACCTACCTGGCGGCAACATGTAGTGATAAGGCGGGTAGTGGTAGTGCATTAGGGGGTGCAGGGGGTAGTGCGGCGGAGGGCCCAGGGGGCGTGCATGCATGTGCGGCGAGCTCGCGAACATCGCTCCGTACAGATCTGCGAACAGAATGCGGCATATTGCGATCACATTTCGGTGCGTGGAAGCGCTAGTTCTTACTATTAGCGCACGGTAGATACTTAACTAACCGGCTGGCTGAGCGGGCGGCTCCTTGCGGTCTAGCGCGGGCGGCGCCGGCAGCGGCGCCGCGGCCGACACCATGCCGTACTTGACGGGCTTGAAGTGGAAGAACGAGGGCGAGTAGCCGGAGCCGCCGGCGCCCAGCGAGCTGAGGCCCTCGTCGCGGTCCGCGTCCCAGCGGCCCTCGCGGCCCAGCGCCGCCAGCCGCCGGCCCTTGGGCGCGAACATTAGCGCGAACACTACGGCGCATGTGGCCAGCAGGCCCGCCGCCACGCACGCGTCGCGGTGCCGCTCGGGCGCGCCCAGCGCTGCGGCCGCCCAGCACACCCACACGGCGGCAGTGGCGCCGCCCGCGCCCGCGATGTGCGTCGCCTCGCGGTAGTTGTCGCGGATGCCGCGCGAGCGCAGCGCCACGCCGCAGACCACGGCGATCAGGAACGCCGCGTAACACAACGACATCAACAAGTCCGACAGCTGCGTGTCACACCGCCCTCCTCCCACCGCCACTCGCGGTGGTGACCCTCCAAGCCATTGGGCGCCGATCGCCACTTGAATCATCACGGCGAAAAACAGTAGGAGTCCCTGATAGGCCGCCGGGAGGTATACACCGCCGTTCAAACTCAGTAAGAATACGCACTTTACGAGCAATGATGCAAACACGATAACATACGCGACGCCAGTCCCGAATCGCACCGCTCCACACGTAAACACGTTAGGGGTAGCCACAAAGAGCGCCGCCGTCGCTGCGCAGGCGAACAGACCGAACAACAACGTCTGGCCCAAGAGCAGGTGGCGGCGGCTGGGCGCCGTCCGACTCGCGCCCCACACCACGAAAGCTTCGAAGCCGGCGATCGATGCCATGCAAACACAGGCGAGGGCTAGTATCGGTACCGCCCAGGATTCCTGCCGCAGTACCCCTGACGGAATATGCACCACATTTATGATCATCGTCGTGTTCAGCGGTCGTTGTGTTGTAGATGGGATAAACGGTCGCGATGGCGGCGGCGGTGGTGGTGTAGACGAGGTTCGGTCGGGTATTACAAAATATTCGGTGCTCATTTCGAGTCTGTGAGCTTCGGTGCGCGCGGGGCGGCGGGGCGGGGGCTCCGTTTCGGAGCGAACTTCTTCCTCTTCGACAGTTCCATTTTGGTCGTCGTACTCCTGGTCGTACTCGTCATACTCGGCGTGCGGCGCGCGGTCGGCGGGCGCGTGGCGCGGTGCGTAGGCGGCGGGCACGCGCGGCGCGAGGCGGTCCCCGAAGCGCGCGGCGTGCGCGTGCGCCGCGGCGAGCGCGGCCAGCGCGGCGGCCGCCAGCAGCGCCAGCAGCCCCGGGGCCGCCATCAGCCCGCGCGCGCCCTCAGCTGCCGCACACTCGCCACGAACACATCCGCGTGCGCCTCGCCCTCCCTGAAACGATAAACGTGCGCGTCAGTCACGCCTCGGTGCGATGTCAGCTCGAGTCGCGACGTCTCGACTTCGCGATAACCAAACAAAGAATCTCCCGGCGAAACCGGTTCTTCGGTCGCTTGGCACACCTAGGGATCCTAACATTGCCGATTTAGTATTCTTTATTTTTTATTTTTATTTTACATAACAAAAGATGGTACGGCCGGCCGAGGCGTGCTCGTAGTCAGAGTCACGTATTCACTTTGAGTCCTTTGTCGCTACGGTTTAAGGAAAATAGAAATGATTCCTCACGGCCGAGACGGCGGTGGGCAATAAAACCTTATTGTACGAAGGTATTATTATGAGGGACATAGTAGGTAAAACATGTTAAGAATGCTGCAGCCATTGTGGGAATAAAAAGTTACTGGCGGCCCACTCAGACCATCGTCTTTTTATAAAGCGCATAAAATTTAATACAAGTCGTGGTCCCTAGTCCCGAGGGCCCTAGGACCTATTCAGTTCTAATTTAATTGCAGTCGTTAAGTGCGGCAAGAATAATGTCAGTCAACTTTTATTGAAAGAAAATGATACTCTTTTAGTCGGTGCTAGTTAGTTGACTACATTACTATGTTGTTCCGTGCTGGGTATAATGGGTCTATCGTAAATGTTATAATCGTCTTTACAGGCTGATAACGAGCCACCCATTAGATTAGACATTATAATAGCTGTGCAATTGAATGCCAGTGCGAGCGCTATCGGTGTCGGGTGTCGGCGTAAACACGGCGCGCGGCGCGACGCCGGCTCGGGGCAACGAACGTATTAATTCCCATCCCCAAGGCACATGAGTCGATATAGAACAAGATCTGATCGCACGACTGGATCCCTACCGTTCACGATAAACCTGAGAGCCATGTTAGTAAATAACTTATTGTAGTTACCATGTGAGATTTACAATTGTGACAAAATCTACTTACGTTTAAACATTCTCCAGTTCTGTGCAAATAGAGACACAGTTGAACTGGAGAATGTTTAGACGTACTGTTGAGCGGTTATTGGACTTACTATGGTGGTGTTTATGGTATGTTTATAGCTTGGTTAGTACGAGCATGTATGTATTTAAGTATGTATGTTTACCCGTTATTGTAAGAGAAAAAAATAAATAGAAAACACATTCATTACTTAATGTTTACACTAGAAGACAGTCTCCCAGATTGGTTGGGGTAAAGCAGTAGGTACTATAATGCTCTCCCCAAACTATCCCGCTTACTACTCTTTGTAAACCTACCCGCTACTGTAATCGGAATTACATAGTTACGTTGCTTACTGGCGGGTGGCCTTTACATCGTTCGCATAACGCGGTTCAAAGTTAAATTTATCATTTGTTTGATTGACTGTTTGATGCGAAAGGTATAATGTAATTCAGTTTTAGCATTTCTTACATTTTTTTCGTTGCTGTCAGGTTTTCACGCCATGTAATGATATTTTTTAATAAAATTATCTTCTGGCACCACCATAAAAATCCTCGCGGGTCTATTCACTTCTTACTGCATGCGAAAGGAAAGATCATAAGGAAGTAAATAGCTGTAGGTAATGTTTACATAGACACCTTATAAAATATAGGTGATGTAGTATTATAGGTAGGCCGTAATGACGTGTCCACATAAAGGAAATTATTGAACACAGAAGTGTACTTACTCGCGAAGTTAGAGGCTTTAATACGTATAATTCATTGCCTCAATCTGTCTTAACGATCCGCCCGATGCGAAATAATATGCATCTCGTTCCGTATAAGGAAGCTTCTAATCCAGGCGGGAGATTACGTAGACAGGTTCACGGAACCGGATCGTGACTCTAAACTTATTATCCGAATCAAAGTATACAATGTATTGTGAGCTGATTTGGCGCCAAAGTAACGGTGAGGCGGGGCGGCACTGCGCAGGCAGCGATCTCCGCAACGGTATAGTAATGTTATCTTGATCTCTCCCAAATCTTCGCGTGCAGCGACTGTTTCATATCTAATTTACATGCTGATGCCGATTTGTTTAATCTATGTCTGCGACTATGCTCGTAACCCAGATTGATTCCTTTGAACTAGATTGTTTTACGTCTGTTCTTGTATCATTTGGTCCGCACTTTCGGGTATTTGTGAAAGCTTAATTTATTATAAAACAAATTGGTCTGTTTGTCTAATTGAGATACTCTAGGTACACTATACTTCATTTTGAATAACTTTACTCGTACATTGTAAAAATAAAGTTATGTTATGTTTTTTTTGTCAAGATTTAGGTATTTCATACAAAAGACCAATCCGCTGGAGTTATGCTTACGAGGACGAAAAAAATGAAAGTCGTTGAAATGCAAAATAGATGAAACTAGTTTATAGACTAAACTAGATTAATATTTATAGGTGTTTTTATCCCATTTCTCTACACACATGCTTAGTAATGGTGTAACGTTGTTTTAGTTTATTTATGGACTACCTTTTTGCTTTACAGGCAAACTTATGGGGTATTCAAGAAATACCTAAAATGTTCGACGTTAATAATATATTTAGTCAATAAATTATGTGACAAAAGTGCAACGGGCATTCACAAAACCACAACTCCGGCAGCAAAATTGTATTACGTGAGCCTAAAGAACCTCGTGTCATGCTCGCGTCAAGGTGTCACCGCGAGTGGAAAGTCAAAGTTTTCCAGAGTGATACAGCGGAGACAATGCGAGTTAGGGAAACAGAGCGTTGTTCGTGTGCGCCCGCGCGTTGTAAAAGTAACAGCACGAATACTCCGGGTGAAACTCGGCCGAACTGATTACGCCGGAGTGCTCCCGCTGCTCCACGTCACATTCTTACGTTGCGAGCAATTATTCAATAAAACTTCACTTGCATCAGTCATTGAGGATAATTGTTAGGTTTTCTGGGAGACATTTTGACGCGAGGCGTTCAGAAACCAGTCAAGTTTAGCATTTGATGGACGTTTCTGTTCTAAATTCATGGTAATTCGTTTTTTCAAAAACACTTTCGTAGACACCTAATAGGTATTATAGTGCTCATCTTACTGGACACGTGGTAAATACGTAGTTCAGTTAAAATTAATTAGATGGTAAGATGAGTCCTACTTATTTCATTGTTTTAATTTTGCCTCAAACCTGAAACATACCCTTAATATAAGATCCTTTCACTACTTCCCACAAAGTCTACGAATATCTACCTAAATTATCAAGTTTATATGAATATTATCTAAGACAATCTAAGTAGGTTGTGATCTCTGAAGAAAATACTTGTCTGACCTAGGGCTCGGACCCTGACTTGAGCCTGGATCCCTAAATAACCATGTTTTTGGCGATCGGGCCGCTGAGGAATCTGTGACAGCTTTTTTACTATTTGTCCTAGTTTACTTTTCCTCATACAAGATAAAGAGACATCATTATACATATATCTTACATAACGTAGGTACTTATTTAAACTTCTTCGGTAAACCACCTTAACAATCATTTAGAAGCAATTACGAGAGCATTTGTACTCGACGCCCACTTTTTACGCATGACATACTTACATACGTTTAGACGTTATGATTCATATAGAAATCAGACGAGCGTAGACTCGACTTAACTAAATCAGGAGGTCAAAATTCTATAGCCACACATCTTCCTGTATGCCCATGGTATATTTTTAGTAAATTAATTCTAAGAACAGTATAACCCTATGTCATTACAGTTTGAGTACCGATGTAAGTGGTAACTTTAACTATAGCTTTTCCTGCAGCTCTGTCACGCACTCCATGCACACGCACTATCTACACTACTCGTTTATATTAATGGTACCAGTTTCAATTATTTTTACGCCTATATTATTTGCCTTAATGGCATTTACCAAATGGTCATAAGTGTGCGCATTGACTTGAAGGTTGAAGGGCGGTCTTGTTTTCAAATCCTGATAAGGGCAGATATTAGTGTGATGAGCGCGAATATTTGTTCCTGAGTCATGGATGTTTTCTATGTATTTAAGTATATATTTCTCTATTCAAGTATTTATATCGTTGTCTAGTACCCCTAGTACAAGCCTAGAGCTTAGTTTGGGACTAGGTCAATTGGTGTGACATTGTCCCCTGATATTTATTTATTTATTTTATTACTAGCGGCCCGCCAGCGGCTTCGCCCCGCTGCAAATTTCTGACTTTCGCGGTGGATTTTTTCAATTATTTTCTGTCATACAAACCTTGTCCTGAAAATCACGAACACAACATAAAAGAAATCAGCCAAAACGGTCGTCTTTCGGAAGTTATGCGATCACATACATTTTGACGATTCATTTTTAGGGTTCCGTACCAAAATGGTAAAAAAGGAACCCTTATGGTGAGACTTCGTTGTCTGTCTGTCTGTCTGTATGTTTTATTTATATAGAAGATAGATAGATTTATCTTATGAATATCTAGGAGCTTTTAAAGTTAGAATCGCTTTGGAATGGTGATTTAGTGAGACTATGTATTATGCTCTTGTAGGATTTCATTTTGCTACTTATTTCGTTTGTAACCGTTGGGATTTGGTCATAGTGTTAATGTTTATTTCAGAAAATGTATGGCTGCCATACGTCCATATAGGATTCTATACATAATTATTTTTACAGGTAGAGCCGGGGTCAATCTTTCTTCCCTCTGATGAAGAGGCGAGTGCGTGATACTATGCTACTACTACGGCTGCCATCAAACCAACGATACACTATTTGTCTAATGGTCTAATCAAATTAATGTAGGTAGGTCAAATAATCATTAGACTAGAAAAATCCCGAGCAAGAGCATGCCAGAAAAGACCAGTATAGGGTTCCGACGCCGTTACTGCAAAAACAAAAAATATCTCGACAAACACCAAGTAGGGTGCCTGCACCAATGATGGACCCTTTTAGCTGACAGGCACCAGTAATGGACCCTTCGCTCTTAATTCAAATTGCATATGGTATAAATCATAAATTGATGGTTGCAAAACAAATGATTAACCCTTATCTTCTATTAAATAAGAATCAAGTGTCCATCATTGGCTGCTTGTCCATTACTGGTTCCACCACCCTACCTATAAAGTTTTTTTTATTAAAGTTATTTGGTGCTGTCGTAGATTATTTTTCTAGTCGCCGTAGGTATCTCAAGAACCAATCAAGTCTTCTTAGTCGTGATAAGTAGCACATACCCAAATTTTAGGGGAAAACTCCCCTAAAATTTGTTTTAGATATGTGCTTTCATTTAAGATATTTTTATTACTTGTAGTTTTGGGTCTTGGGAGTACACGCAACTCTAGATAGCGAAAATGACACTTCTCGAGTTCAATATTTCTACATATTATACTACTTATTACATACTTTACTACTTTGTTGGCGTCATTAAAAATAGATGTAACTATGTCAAATTACAGTTTTGTAGTACCAAGAGTCTCTGAGTCAGCCTGACATGGCGAATCTATAAGGGTTCCTAGTTTGACTTCGGAACCCTACAAAGCATTAATGAGCATAGCTATATACCGCAGGCGCGTTTGAAGAATCTAGTTCATTTCCAAAGATACCCGCAGACGACCGACATTACGTAATCTCCAACTTTAAATTGCCCTAGTACTGGCATAATAGCGGTTATCGTTATTATTAAGCATCCCGAGAAACTGTTGCTTACGTAAAGCACTCGCATGGTCCGTGCGAGTAGTTGGGCACACACTCGGTCGAGAATAGACAAAGAAGTGTAATTCGTGCATGCTCGACTCGCCTAATCGTTACCGCGGTTTGGCACTTGATAGTAATTACAGTGTAGACATTGTTCCTCGTTACCGCACGAAAACGTTAAATAAGTATTAAGTATGTAATGAATTGTGTTGAATTACGCTGCACTGTAAGTTTTTTTCCTATTATACATGCATTGTATAGTAATTGACATACCTATTCACATTATTTCAGCCGGTTTAGAAAATCTATGAATTTCAAAGCTAAAACGGCCACGGACTTTGAGCCTTTATTGAACATTGTGCCCATTGACGCAATGTCTTTCTTATATCGATGTTACGTCACTTATGGAAAGGCTTTTTCCATCCATATTCTGTCTATCACCAGTCTTGATCGGAGACATAAGGTTCATCTCGGCGAAACGCAAGCGAAAAATACTTTTGTACAGGTTTGAGGATGTTTGAGGCCTTTCAGTGTATCTTGTTTATTTTAGTCTCCTTATGTCTACAAAGTATATTGTTAAGACTTGGAGACGATACCTACTATAAAACAGTCTTTTATAGCTTTTTGACGGCGCTGTTTATCTAGTTGGATAAGGGTCACTATACACTACCCTGCCTACAAAACTAGCATTCCCATAACGGCAAAAAGGTTTGTGTGATAGCCGTAAGTATTTTGTCTCTAAATCAAAATGGTAAAAAGGAACCCTTTTGGTGAGAATTGGTTGTCTGTCCGTCCGTCTGTCTGTATGTCACAAGTCACAGCAGGTTTTCACCGCAACTATAAATGCTATCAACAGTGGCTATCAACTTGAAATTTGGCATAGTTAGTTGTACAACTTGCTTGCCCGCATCTGTTTTTGGTAAAAAACAATTGCAATTAATTTTATAAGTAATCGAAAAGGGGTCTACAAGGGGGGTTAAAAATGAAAGTGGTTTAATTATAGCAAATGGGGTGTCATATTAAATAACAAAAAAATATATATATTTTAATTGTACTTTTTGATTTATAACCAATAATGTACAAAAAATTACCGTTCCCCCTTAATCTCCGAAGTTTATTAATCAAAAAATCTGAAATAATTATAGCATACAGATAATTATTTATATTTAAAGTGTAAAATAAAATGAAGTGTTCGTTTTTTACAGTTTTTGAGAAATAACAAAAAACATTTTAAACATCGGTTTTAAAATTTAGGCTAATCAAAATGGACCTTATTGCAAAGAAAATAAAGTTCATAGGATTTTTTTTTGCGGTTACCAAGCGTATTACATTAAATATGGAACCCTCGGTGCTCGAGTCCGACTCGAGTGTTTGGTATGTAGTATATAAGTAGAATTATTTTCGATAGGAACCTGCATAGTACATATTTTACCGAATTTCACTTCGTCGATTGTATCATTAAATGTTTTTTTTTTTGATATTCATTTCATCGAACGCTATTTTCTGCTGAATTCATGATGTTTTCAGGATAAGTACATTAATCTTTTTTAGGTGTAGCTTTTTAGTTTTAAAATAGAATTAAGTAATAAAAATGTAATTTTTGTTCTGGGAATACCTGTGTGGGTATATTGTTCACGAATAAATTTATTCTGTTTATAAAACGTAATAATAAAATACCTATATAAAACATAATAATAAATTACCTAGGTTGGGTTAGGCTAGACTTTTAAACTAATGAAAAGAAACTCATGCAGCGAAACCACAACAGCCAGGGCGAAACGTACGTTTACTCATAGGTTCGTTCGGGTAAAGGTGTAAAATTATAAGAAATAAAGGTACCCACTGCTCGGCCATATCGCCAAATATGCCTAGACCCTAGTCCCCTAGAGATTATTCTCTGTTTTTAGGGTTCCGTACAAAAAATGAAAAAAAAAACGGAATCCTAATAGGATCACTCGTGCGTCTGTCTGTCCGTCCGTCTATTGGCTGTGACAGACGCGTGCAGACGCTTCGATTGGCTCCGAAACTACTGGACCGATTGAGATGAAATTTAATACACATATGTAAATTGATGACACAAACACAGATGTGCAAAGTAAATAAATATTATTTTTAAATAAGGGTCATTTTCGGGGAACAATTTAGGAAATAAAAAAAAAGTTTTGCATACCTTACTGTGTCCTAATATATCAAATGAAAGGGCTCGTTATGAGGATCTCAAATATTATATTTTTTTATTATTGTAAAATAAATAGTTTTGAATTTATTCATTTGTCTCATTTGTTTTGACCATTCCCCCCTTATCTCCGAAACTAGTGAGCCAAAAATTTGAAAAAAAATACTAAATTCAATTCATTGCTTGTAGATTACAAGAAGACATATAAGAATTCTATCAAAAAAAATACGTACGTATGTACGAAGTTCAACTCGCACTTAGCCGGTTTTTTTTAATTTACTTTATACGTAGGTACCTACTCAAATACAAGGTTAGGTATAAGTATCTATTATTATATGTTTTAACAAATATCGAAATGTAAATCGACACTTTGTTTAGGGTATTTTCAAGTTGTATACTTTTCCATTATCCATCTCAAAAAAAAACATTTAGATGTTCATCCGAAGAAAACATAGAAATCGGACTAAAGGCATTTTACTACGGGTATGTATACTTTGCTACGACTTTTTACTACCGTGTATCAATTTTTAGGATTTAGTGCCATTAAGTCCAAATGGAAAATCGTCCACGTAAAATAACCATTCTGAAGTTGGGTCAAAAGTAATAGTATCCAAAGTGAATTTAGTCAAAATGTAATTGTGCTGAAAAGTATTTATAACCTAATTTATTTTCGTTGTAAATTAATTAAGTCCGAATGGAATTTTGTCCATTATTAATTATGAGCAAAATTAAATACGCACAAGTGAATGTAGTCTAATATGAATTAAGACCATATAAATATAATATAAATTGTACATATTTCAGGTAGGATGTATTTACAATTGGTCATATTTCTGAGTGTACGTAAATACAAATAGACATATTTTTTTCGACCAATATCATATTGGACAATTTTAGCACAGGACATGATTCCATTTTAGACGTTTTTCAGAATGGACAATTTCCTTTTGGTATATTTCAAATGGTCATTTTTCTGAACTGACGTATAATTTTTAGGTCTGGGTCAAGTTGAGTAAGATTGTCCCCTGATACTTGTGTATTCTATTTAAAAACGGGGTTAGTAGTCGAATCTAATAAATTATTAGTTAAAGACTAACTTCGCGACCGCGTGTT
Source organism: Acleris cristana (assembly GCA_948252455.1). NCBI lineage: Eukaryota > Metazoa > Arthropoda > Insecta > Lepidoptera > Tortricidae > Acleris > Acleris cristana. The sequence goes on along the minus strand of OX411782.1, from coordinate 10,926,309 downwards.
AAGTACCAATTTCACCATACGAAGTAAAATTTAATCACTGTTAATCGACTGTTAGTTCATACATTTTGACAGCTGTTAACACTGTAATCGTCTGTTAAGTGGTTAACATCGTTTTGTGAATTTGGTACTAAATATATCAAATTATTAAAATTCAAATGGCGACGTATAGGAAATCTGATTATACCGATCTGGCTCCAGTCTGCTGCATAAATAAATGATTGGCTTCCGATTTTATTGCCAAATAAACATCTCATCTGGCAAAAGGTAATAAATAACGCAAAGCAAGCGGGATTGCAATAATAAACAGTTTCCTAGACTTTCGACCGTCATACGAGATCGAAGATATAATTAAAATGGTTCGATACTGAATTTGCCAACGAGTTCTGCGCTAATTTAATAATAAGCATAGCATTTTGCGGACGAGCTTTCATCTGTGAATTAAAATAAAAAAATAGGTATATATTATCGGGGGACAATCTTACACAAATTGACCTAGTCCCAAACTAAGCTATAAGCCTTTACTAATACGTAGCGGCATCGAGTGATGGCACTTTTGATAGCCGACAATCATCTGACAATAGTGTTGTGAAACACTCAATTTTACCATCGTAAAAAATTCGGTCAAGTGCGAAAAGTATACTTTTAAAAAGTTTATTAAAGAAATAACGCATAAAAATAAAAGGCCATATACCATGATTAAATAAAGTATTTATTTTTATGTATTTTAATCCGATTCATTTAAATCACTATTAAGTACTCCTTGAAGAACAATCTTCACTGCTATCATCCGCTACGTTTATTATGATTTAATTGTGGCTAGAAGAAGACGAAAAAGAGAAATTTGAAATATTGAGTCAAAATATACAAAATGTGAAATTATTGATAAATGAGTGAATAAATAATCATCAAACCACGTTAACTCAGACCTAGGACGCGAGTTTGCCAGCGGCGGTGACGTGAAAGTGCAGTGACTTCATTGTCATACGGTACGTTGTTCTACCAGTCAGCGGTCCTTTGTTATCATCACGCGAATTGTTTTTTGAGATGCTTTTTGTTAGTTAAGTATGTTATGATTAAAACGATGAACGCTACAGTGTGAGCAAATAAAAACAACCTCAAGATGAAGCTAGTTACGTAATGCGTTTCGGTAAATTACAGCCCCAGCAGTAGGTACATCACTATTCCGGTACCTGTCTGCAACAATGAAGTTTGAGATCGTTCCTTTATACTTGCTGTCAATATTTAGGGAACTTTATGAGCGAGCAAACGTCAAAAGTGCCATCACCCGATGCCGCTACTGTAGACAACGATATAAATACTTAAATTGAGAAATAAATACTTAAATATATAGAGATCATCCAAGACTCAGAAACAAATACCTACTCGCGCTCATCACACAAATGAATTGACTATACCGGGAATCGAACCAGAGGGCTTATTGTCTAACGCACTCGCAATCGCAACCAGCTTCAAAGTGGAGCAATTGTTTTCATTTTGTATGTAGGCAAGCCTTCGATTTTCAAAATGAAAACGATCGTGATTGCGAGTGCGTTAGACAATAAGCCCTCCGGTCACTACCAAGTTGGCTAAATGCGTCGTCACTAATTAATCAGCAAGTTCAAGTTGTCTCCTCAGTACATATTAATAACTTGTTCGTGCGTGTAATGTGACTTTGGTCCCAGGTTGAAACACCTCCTCTGCCAAAGTTGGTAGGCAACTTTGACTATGTCAAGCTCGCTGCCGGTTAATAATTGACAACGGGGGTTATTATGACATGGCTATGCAGTTCATTTTACGGCGAGCGTAAGGACGAGGGCAGAGCTATAGCAGTCATATTAAGTATATAGCTTTGTCCTTTTCTCTCAGCTTAAACTGAACTGCATAGCTATGTCATATATAATACTCATAATAATCCCCCTGGATTTTTTTGAAAGCGTGTTTTGGTAAAAATCATGCTTATAAAGATTAATCTCAAAAGTTTTTTTTTAATTAATATTTACTGAGAGAAGAATATTGAATACTTATTATCAGTGTTTGCTGCGCCCGATTTGCTAGTAGTGGTCGGAAAAGTCATTTTGTTTGTAACCGCGGTTTTTTTTAAGTCTAGCTCTTTAGCAATTAGCAGAAATTTGTTTATTTATTTTTGCTCATAGAATGAAAAACTAAGGTATTAAAGTATGGTTTTGAGACAAACCTCCATAAGCATGATTTTTTTATCAATGTTTTTTTCTGAACACACACACACACACACACACACACACACACACACACCTTTGTTAAATGTATGGTCACTGCAAAACTATTTCGAAGCTAACAGAACTACTTACTTAATAGAATTTTAATATTTGATTGTTCCAAAAGACATCCAAAAGACATCAACGGGCACAACGTAGCAACTTACAGTATAGAAGAAAAATGTAAATGCAATGAAAAATGGTGTGTTATTCAGTTTTCCAAAAAACACCATGTTTTTACGGTTTATCGCCATTCGTCGACAAGAACGCGGGGTCGTTATTTTCTTTAATCTACGCACTGTTCTCAGGTACGGATTAACCATTAAGTGGAGTAGGCAACTGCCTGGGGTCGCCACATCAGCTATTGGGGCCTGGCGCGCGCACAAAAGAAATCGAAAATGTTTCTTGGACAACCCTTTAGCTCATGATCTTTAAACGGCTGAAAAAGGGACCCGGAATTGCATCGCCTAGGGGCCCCGACATGGTTTATCCGGCCCTGACTGTTCTAAAAGCGACATGTTACTTATACAACAACATACCTACATATTTTTACATTGATTGTATTGTTCTGGTTTTTCTTTTGTATAATAAAGTATTTACATACACACATACATACATACAACAATAATTTAATTACCCCTGCACATGCAGACTTTACTACGCGTAACACTAATCCAGAGCGCGGGCGCCCTAGCGTAACTTGGGCGACACAAAGAATTATCTCCATCGCATCTCTCATGCCTCTCTTGAAGAGAATTAGGTACAGTCTGTGAGCACTTAGGTGCTTCGGGTTTGTACTTCTCTCTCACTCGCTCTTAATAAGAGCGTATGAGAGCGAGTGAGACACAAGTATAAACCCGAAGCATCTTCTAAAAGCTATTGCACTATACAGTTGTTTTTGCTAGAACTTCTGGGGCTTAGCTATACTAACTTTTTCAATTCTATCGCTCAAATGTATGGAATAATAGTCGACCACGTGGTTTATCGTAACGCACGAGAATGTCATCCCAAACATTTTGAGCGATAGAAAAGAAAATCGTCAGTAGGTAGCGTTTGCATCTTGGCTACGCCCCCTGGCATCGCATCTCTCATGCCTCTCATTGAGAGAAACACAATGAGATAATTTATATGTGTATTGTTTTGCTAGACCTTCTGGGGCTTGGTACCTATGACCACGGAACTTATCAACAAACTTTGCTTTAGTCGATTGTCACCGCTGCTCAAGTAATCACTGCACTGACCGTAGAAAACAAGGTAGGTAGATAAGATAACATAACGTACAATCTACATCTCACCTATACTTGTCTCATCAATTAAATTTCATGAAACGAATTTCATTGAATGATTACAACGTGAGAGCAGCTATTACGGCTGCCAGCGAAATTGCCGACGATCACGTAACATGGCGATAATTAAATCGAAGACATCATTGCAAGTTGCATCTTCGTTTTAGAATACAATGGCTTTCCCTTTTGATTTCCAATACAGTCATGTTCGTTTTAAGGTTCCTTCCGTAGTCAATCTACCTACTATACTACGACTACGACGACCATATTTTCCCGGATACAAAAACGCTCTTACTGACTATGAAGGTGGTGTTACTGCTATCCTATTAAAAATTAACTCCGATTTGCCTAACCGTAACTTACGGAACCCCTCATTGTGATAAGTCCGGCGTCGACCCCTAATGTTAATTTCATAATTTTGACTCGATAGAAAACAGAAACGTTAGCAACATCCACTACCCAACGCCTTTTTCTTCGCTTTGTTGGGCGCTAATTGAACCATAATTAGAACCTTGCCACAGTGCATTTATGGGTTTTTTTTTTTCTTGTGATTCAGTATAGCGACATTAAGATAGTTGTGTCCTAAAAGAAAGTAAAGGGAATGTCCATCTATAGAGGGAATGGGAGCAATAGGAAGACAATTAACTCTACGAACGTCGACAAAGGCGAATTGTATAGTTAACGAAGTTAGTAGTGACCCTGCCTATGTTTTCTATGTATTTAAGTATTTATTTCTCTATCTAAGTATTTATATCGTTGATCGATCTTAGCAGCAATTATACAATAATATTATCCAACATCTTTATTGCTATAGGTATAAGTTGTATAATATTATATTATTGCTGGTAACTGTACCCATAGCACAAGTCCAGAGCTTAGTTTGGGACTAGGTCAATTAGTGTGATATTGTCCCCTGTTTTTTTTGTGATGTTGATTAAAGTATATGTATATGTAATATTTTATTAATTAACAAGAAAACAATTAAATAAGAAGAGGTATGATAGGTTTTTATGGTGGTTCTAAGATTAAAGTACCTAAGTACAGACATATGCAAAAGTACGCGATAAGATCGCATCTCCTAAAAATAGGGTCGTTGAGTTTGGTCAAACAAAATCAAAATATTTATTCTGTAAATTGGCCACATACGGGCTCTTTTACACGTCGGTAATATAGAGTGATTCTACTAACGCTTCGGACAAGACCAGCATTACGGAGAAGAAGCGACGCAAGAAGCTCCAGATGTTTGTTATGTTTTTCTCATGGCATGGAGATCGCAAACGTGGACTCTGAAGCCCGTAAAACAGTATACTACAGCACTGTGCTTTACAAACAAATATACAATCGGTAACAAAGAACTTAAAAAAACCACATAATTATAATGACATAAAAAAACCACATAATAGATATCAAGAAAACTTATTAAGCCTTTATGCTAGTCATTTCTAGTGTTATTTTTAGTGTTCCGTATCCGAAGGGAAGCCTAACGGGACCCTATTTAATATGCCTCCGCTCTCCGTCCGTCCGACCTAACTTAAAAGAGCTTTTTTTTTTCAGAATATTTGTTATTATGTCGAATTTACTAACAATTTTTCCTTTAAAGAAAATGAAACAATAAAAGGGGTCCCCATACAAGAAACGTTTTTTTTCAACGAGTATTTTAATTTTAGGTGTATTGTAAAAGCGTCAAATTTGCTATGATTATAGTACGAACCCTGAAGAAAAACAACAAATACTAAAAAAATGGTCAAGTGAGAGTTGGGCTCTCGCTGATTCGATTCGAAATCGAATTCAAATCGGAATATTATAATATACTTGGGAGCAAAGAAATCGAGCCACTTAGTACTGAAATTCAGTACTAAGTGGCTCGATTTTTTTGCTCCCAAGTGTGTAAAATCATACCTACTAAGTAAATAAAATAATACCACTTAACCGGTTTTTTAAACCGTGATGTTATTCTCTAGATGCAAAGGTGATTCCTAACAACGACGTTGGTTTACCCGAGGCTGCGCCGGCTGGATCAACGACGTAGACACGAATCTCCGCGCAATTCAAGCGCGCACGTATTTTGTTATGTGAGTTGACTCGATAGAGCAGTTCCTCCGTAAGATAGTTAATTAACACTACAGTTTAAGAGATAAAAGTTAAGGACTTTTAACATAATTATTCGAAACGTACGAAATAGTGCGATAGTTTGCTAAGTCATTCTAAGCAGGGAATTATTGTAATTTAATATTCACGGGTAAAGGTAGGTACTAAACATTGTGGAACCTGCACACTGCACAGTGCACATTATCTGGAGAGCTTTTTAATGTGTGTAAACCCCAACCAACACTGGGACCGCGTGGGGACTACTTCGGCCTCGATCCTCTCACCATTTATTTATGTATTATACCTATAGTACATTTATAAAAATTAAAAAGCCCGTGCCTGGTTGCGGGAACCGATACCTACAGGATGATAAAAATAAAGTGAGAAAAACTTTAAAATAAAAGGTCGGTCAGGGGCTCTATTCTACCTACTCGGTAAAACCATATTGCTTTTGATATTTTATCGTATCGTTTTTAACACGGCCAAGTACAAGTACATACAGTTACCTACTGTCAAGTAAATAAGAACATTAAGAACTATCATAACATTGATAATACGATAGAATTTCAAAACCAATATGGCATTTATGGTTTAAAACAAGCGATTGACAACGGCATTAAGTTTATTTGACGTCTACGTCTAGTTATTTGCAGAAACACTAAGGGCCATTATAAAATAAGGGCGCATTATGTAAATGAAAGTAAAGTTGTTCAGCCACTAGCCCCTTGCACTTGGGCGCGGACACTGGCTACCGGTCCTGGGTAATGTCGACTGCATCCGTAATGGGCACCATTAATGGCTAAATCGCGCCCTTTGTAACGCGATCGCTTTACTAGTTTTATTACCGAAGAAATGGGCCGGTTTCAGATCTAACAGATTTGATACCGTTTAAAGAAATAGTCTGCTGTTGCGACCCAAATTGCAAAAAATAATTGGGCATCTATAAAATATCGACATTTATTAAAATTTATTTTAGGCCTTGTACAAATATCAGAGGACAATCACCAAACGACATGGTAAGTTTACAAGCAGTTTAAGGAGTTAATTATGTAACTATTACTCTATTTTATTTTATTCCTACGACATTGAAGACTGGTTAAAGGTCCAGCAAAAAAGTTCATCGTCCAAGGTGAACAACAGGTTCGATGCCGATCGTTTAACTTATTTAGCCCGGAGCAGGACTCGATGCGCAAGATCAAAAAGAAAAAAAACTTACTTCAAAAAAATGTCAGTACTGAGGTCACACGAGCTGGCTGCTAAGAACACTACTGCTGCCAGTCTGAGTGCAACACCGGCTTTTTTCATAGTCACTGTGCGCGGGAAAAGGTGCAGAGCTCCATGCGTGCGGGAGGCGCAGAGTCTGGGGACTAACTAAGCGAATTTGTAGTGTCTGTGATGTGTGCTGACGCGCACGTGCTCTATGCCGCCGTGCGCGCGCGCCGGTGCGCCGCAACTGGGCGCTGCAGCCGCCTTCACTGCACACCCTAGGCCTTAATTCGATATTGTTTGACGATGTTGTGGTCGATCAGTTTCTATATTGCTCTAAATATTTTAGTTGATTATAGTTTTTTTCGCTGCATTAATACAACACTTTATCACTCATATCTCGGATAGTGATTTGGACCATTGATGGATCCTGAAATACTTGTGGCTTAATTCATTGAGTTTGACAAGGATCTCTCTGATTCATGAATATTTAATTGGTTGGTTGTAATATGAGCGCTGCGTTGATTGAAATCGTGCGACGGCAAACCAATAACCGAAATACTTTCTTCCTTTGGTGTACTTACCTACTTCAAAAACTCTTGTACTTAACATAAATGTTAGATGCTGTTATCTTAACTGTCTTTAACTCTTAACTTAATGCACTTTACAGTTGTAACTACGTAGCAAAAAGTGTGCAAATGAAGCATTTACATTTTAACAATGTTAATTATGGTTATGGTCTATTTATTTATTTAACCTTCATTAAGGCACCAGTAAAAGATGAAATAAGATAAATAATAGTTATTTATGTAACTGGTACATAATGAAGCCTCTTAAGGTACGAGAGCCGAGGTTAGAGCGCGAGCTTGCGAGCGCTCTAATTACAGGCACGAGTACCTTAAGAGCTAATTATGAACCGTTGCATACATAACTTTTTCTACAAGCTTAAAATGATAATGATAAAAATAAACAATCGCTAACTTTTCTCGTAAACTTTACTCGATTTTTCTGCTAACAAATTACTTGTCATCAAAGACATTTTCACTATTCCGATGCGCGATAATAGTTTGTGAATTTTATTGATAAATGTAAACAAATTTCATGCGAATTTTAATAGATACTAAAAACAGTTCTATCAAATTATCATAAACAAGTTGGAATGCCAAACGAAACGCCATTTTGTTGATATCCATATTGAACGTAACCATGGTAACCAAATAACAAATCGATGGATATTAACCATCTATTTTTAGTAATTGAATAAAAACGTTATTTTAAACACATAATTACTCACAAAATTAATTTTGTTTTCAATATACGTAATTGTTATTGGTGTTAAATGTTTTTAACGGTTTATTATACAAATTATTAGGATGTCAAGTGTTAACTAAACGCCAAGACTGATATCCGGAATGACCGTTACCATGGTAATAACAATGCTATAATAAATTATAGAACTGTTATTACCATGGCAACGCTCATTATAGAATTGTTTTTACGCTTCGGTTACGCTATAGGTGGTATTTTGACACCATTAACGATATCAATATTAGCGGTTTATAGTACGCGAGTAGAAAAAAAAAGTTTCGATACGTTCTCGTTATGTTCTCGTACAGAAACCGTGTCACCTAGACATTAGTTATGCGACTAAGTTATTATTAAGTTATTTAGGTATCTGGTTTTGGCCAAGCATTTTTTGTCTGTTGAAAGTCCTCGACCCTATAGTAAGCATTAGATATCAACGACTTTTACAAATAATTTTTAAATACTGAAAATCGTAACTTTATAACTACGTCGGCTATTTTATTATAGAAACGAATGCATTGAATTGACCTACAACTGATTTATGTTACTTTACGGCCACGAAATTTTCTAATGGCAATTTTATACTTATTTCTAGTGCTTAAATTATGTTTATCAGAATTCTTTATAAAAGAGTCTTGATTTTTAATAATATAATATAATATTCTCATAAATAAATTGCGACGCTACTGTCAAAGTATTAATTTCTTTAAATATATTCTTCAGGAACCACGGAAGTTAAAGTTATATACCTACGTATAGAAGGAAAGCGCTTTTTTGAAACACGAATACTCCATTATATAAGTAGTGTGTATATGACACTATGAAAATAACTAAGTAAAATAATCTAAGCGAGCTGTCTCAATATTGATGGTTGGGTTGCCCGATTTCCTAACAGCGTAAGCTGCCGAATTTAATTTATCTACTAATATCTACTGTTATATATGGGTACTCCATTGCAAATTTTTGGATTTATGTAAGTATAAGGAAGGTTAGATATGGTGGTTTAAAATTTAGATTTAGGTTGTGGTTAGAGGCGACTAAGTCAATAAAGGCTTGTAGTACCTATTGTTAGGCCCGAACAAGTTTTTACAGTTGTTGGAAATTCTGTAGCTCTGCCTACCCCATTCTGGGAACGAAGGCGTGAAGGTATGTATGCATTTATGTAAAATTTATTAGATGCTTAGTATCCAGTCCTTTGTTATAAAAACTACATCATGATGATAGGAATATTGATCAAGCCGGTCTTGGCTGACGGTTTCACCGTAAGAGATTCAAAATAAATATTGAATATTAATTATCCATTCAAAATAATATCTCTACCTACTATAGCTGAGCAAATCAGTAGAATAATTTTAACAAGATTATGGTATAATACTGTGTTGGTAGGTGACGACGGGCTAAAATTTATAATGAACATAAGCTGGGGCAGACCAATTGTAGAGCGTTATATTAAAACATGTTAAGTAATCGTTGTTGTTTTGTTTAGTGTTGTTTTTTAACCTAATCAAATTTGATGGTTATCGTGCGGTACAGGGATACGGTACAAAACAAAGTTGGAATAGGGCCCAGTGAATTTTTGCTCTGGGGAAATCATTTACTTATATTTATCATCTTTAGATTTAAACGAAGGTGGCACCGTGCCATAAATAGGTGCAATTAATTCATAAATCTCTCAATCGTTAAAATTATGCTCTGTCGTGAATTGGTAGGATTCGCTAATCCACTAATATAAGAACCATTTTATGACATTGCTTATGGTGAAACCGATAGCCTAGATAAAATCTTGATATTTAAAGTATCCTCATTTGGCATTCTGAATAATCTCACAACTCATTAGATTAACCTAAGTTTATCTAAAATGTAATAAATATTTATAACAAGTGAGTGCTTTTGTGTATCGATTACATAAAAGAATTTCTACTTTTTAAAAACCTTTCTCTTATGCAGCGAACACGCAAATGTTTGTTTCAAATGATTGCTCGTATCGTACCCCCACGTTATAAGATGAATCTAGTGCGTAGCAGTCATATTGTATCAGCAGATAGTCACCGTCATTGCATGAAAACGTAGCACGCCACAAGCACAGCACCGAGCCCACGGAGTCTCGCTCACACTTCGCCGGCTCTAGTTATACGAAACTGATACGTGATCGTGATCGCATCTCGTGCCACGGCGTATGCAAATGTATGAATGCATAGGAAGTGCACCCCGCCCGCTGCAGCCTACACCGCCAATATGCACAGTAAACCACCGACGTCGCCGAGACAACACCATTAACACATTCACCACAAGGTTCAATCTCATACTGCAAGAAACTTTATTCGCTAACTGTTCTTACTGGAAAGAACGCATGTTAATGTTAAACAGAAACTCATTAGATATTCATTTTTATCGTTGTGGTGTGACCATTTAGAGGACTAAATGAAATTTCTCCAAACAAATAGGTATTTTATAAACTAAACATGGTAGTTCTTATATTTAAGTAATTGTCACATTTACTCAGTACTATATTTTGTTTACACAAACTGTTTATGTTCTGAGTAACAACTTTCAATAATGAACAACTTCGGAGCGCTACAGGTGGACAGTGCGAGAGATACACAAATTTATTTACTTACAAGAAAGGGAAAAGTGCATAATTTCATTTTCACCTCAGCAGCTCAAACAAGCAGGTTTTGCTGCTTAAAAACAGTGAGCAAAATTCAATTTTGCTGCGAGCGTGAGGCAAAGTAGCTTTTTAATATTTTTTTTAAATGCCGTGAGCAGTGCTGGGTCTACTCACAACATTCGATAGAATTGAACTTCACTTTGTTCTGTCACTTTCACTTCGATACGAAAAAAGCGAGAGATAGAAACAAGTTGATTATAAGTTCGATTTTCAAATTCCATACCTAGTAGGCCCTAAAAGAAACAAACAATAAAACGTTCGGATACACTTATAACCGTAAAATTGTAAAAATCTGTTTAAAACTTAAAAGTTTTAAATGTTATTATTATATTTTTATAATCGAATTATATTTTTTATAATGAAATAAACAGAATATTTCATAAAAAATACGCAGTTAATCACGTACCCATCTACATGATTTATCGTTTTAACAATCTTTAATTTTGTTACATAAACCGCGGGTGCAGTATCAGAACGCATCTTTAAAAAATAGCGGGATTATTTTTATTGCTTTTGTTCTGTTACGCTATCTACTTTCGATACACGTTGAATATTATAAAAGGACTTAATAATAAATAAATATGAGTGAGTCCAGTGTCGTCACTGGACTTCGTAGTCTGCTATTTAACACCGGAAGCATTAAAGCAGAGCGTGTAAAAAATGCAGAATTAAGTTTCCTGCCTGAAAAGTCTCGCGAAAAATATCTAAAAGCGTAAGTATGATATTTTTAAGCAATGGAGACTTGCAAAGGGTGCAAACACTGTACTGTTAGCGTACTTACTTCATTAAATTATCACAATCACAAACGGAACAACCGTCTACAATGTGGAGTATTTACGCAATGTTGAAAACCACAATAAATACAAAAGTTGACGTGCACATTGAAACCTATCCCAAACTTATTGCATTTTTGGAGAGAATGTGTCGGTAGGGCACGAATTGCCATCTAAGGTTAAAAAGTTTTTTTATGAAGCTCCGGACTACAATTTTCTCGCTACAAACGTGTATTTATCCGTCATAAGTATAAAAATATATATATAAAAAATATGACACTAACCATTTGATTATGTTCTCGCTGCTGAGGTGAAAAGTTGTATGTGTCACACGAGACCAAAGTTATTTACATCTCGTGTCTTTGAATCCCTCGCAGCAAAAACCAACTTTGCTCTCTTGTTGCGCAAATAACTATTTTAACATTTTCTGCCATTAGTTGAAGAGTTGACAAGAGTAATTATGAAAAAAATACCGTTTGTTGCTCAATATAAGCGCGCTAAAGCGATTCGGCGAAGTATTTTCTGGGGTCCCAGCCAAAATGGAAAAAAATAACCTGGAGTAAGACTTCGATGTCTGTACCCTGCAATAACTTGAAATTAAGAACAGTTAAAAAAAGTTTCTCCGTCCGTATGTACCTACGTCAGACGTTGATGTACATGCGGACGGAGAATACTTCGCTGAATAGCTTTACGGAACAATTGTTATAGTAACACAAACGCACTTCGTTCACTACAGTACGTCTAGTTATCTTGGTTGTTAAGTAGCCTAGAGGTGATACCGTGACACGAGCTTGTTCATCTTATCCAGAAAACCCAGTTCGCAGCACAGACCTGCGGGCAGTCTCCGTGACGTGATAAAACGTAGACGCGGCGAGACGGATGGCTCCATTCGGGGTCCCGGCGCTGTCGTCCCGAGGCGGGCCCATAAAACACCGGCCGGAGGCTATTCTCTTGCTGGTGTGCTTTATGCGTGCAAACTTGACGGACCAGCCTCACTAGAACCACGCCCGGTCTAGGTGTGCAAGGAAACAAAGGTCTAATTGGTTGGCACAGCCTAGCCCCGACGAATCAAGTAGAGCCCCAGATATCCGAGCGATCCTTACGCACACACGGGCCAAGTAAGGCTAGTTCGATTGAGCCTTACAACTGTTAGCTGGCTGCGTAAGAGAATAACACCCCAAGGGTAGTAAACGCTCCGTCGGCGTCTCGCCGCCGGGAATAAATCGATGAAACAAAGTGTTAGGCTGCGAACAAATTATAAAGACACTTTGAACCTTGTAACATTAAGATCCCTGTCGTTCCTATCTCAGTAGGTCGTTAAGTACCTACTTTGTTCTACCTTGTACGGTCGAAACCATACATATAATATGAATGCGACACATGCAAGGAACAACATTGTATCTCAAATGTTATGTTAGCTTGAGAAACAATTTTGTTCATGCTCAAATAAGTTTGAAATTAGAAGTCACAGTAAATTGAGATACAATGTTTTTCCTTGCATGTTGTATGTATACGTATATTTGGCGCGACGGTCCTATCGATATTAGTCACTTCGACTATACATGATTTCTCCAATCTAGAAATACTTACTACTTATAGGTAGTAAAAAACTGTACCAAACGTGCATACCTACCCGAAAACGTAACAATAAGGCTTCTTACACAGGGTACTCTTATTGTTACGACTGCAAATTGAATTGAAATAGGCCTACCATCATGAGCATTGCTCAATGGAGTACCTAGTGTCATAACGATGTGAACTGTGTGACCGCCCATGGGAATTAAACCAAGGTAGATATCCGCCAAGTTATATTACGTAAAATACGTGAGATTCCATGAACTAGAGCCAGCAGCCCGTGTCGATGCGATGTTATTCAAGATCGTTATTATAATTCAAGAAACATTTTCAAATTACCGGTTCGTCGGTTAGTTACGGCCCTAAAGAAACGTTTTACATTTTTCCATAATTTTGCACCATATTTGTTACGCTAGGAAAACTAAGCTATACTTACGAGTGCAGATTGAACTTCTATTATCATGAACAAAACCTTTATTAACCGAGCTATAATGTTCTTACGGTTTGATTTTTGGTAAGACTTACCTCGGCAGCGTGTGGCACACTATACAGCCGCACCTGTGGAAACTCGGAAACCCTTCTTTGTAGGGAATGGCTGGGCTAGAAATTCTGGAGGATTATCGAGGGTAAGTACCTCCTTTCAGCGCACTAGCAGGGTGCCCGAGGTGTTAATCACGTTGTCTTGTCTATGATATAGTATCCATACGCATCACGCGCAGCGCTTTCCCGTCGCGCTCCGGCGCGTCCATTGACGAGCATTTTCTTCACCGCGCGATTACTCTCATATGTAACCTCATTCGCTCAACTGTGTAATCACTCTATATTGGAAAACTATTTTTCTGTTTATAAACAATGTTACACTTTTGTAGTCTTGACCTATTCTATTAGTTATAAGTTATAACTTTTTTATAGGTACTTTTTTACGGTCGAAGACTTAAATGACTAAACATACCTTAGAACTTTTGTAACAGAAAAGTCAGTCAATGATTAAGTTTAATGCAAGTACTTACCTATTTTTTCATCATCAATCATTAAAGTCCGTAAAGGTACTATTTGAAACATCCACACATACCTAAAATAGGTAGGTTCTGGTATAGTATACTTACCCTTTATTGCGTTTGCACCGGCATTAATTGAAAAGGAAGAGAGTAATAATAAGAATCAATATAGAAATAACCTTTTATTATAATTGCATAGTATAACATTATTTCTTTGCTAGCTTAGAGTATCGATCATGATTTCATGACCAAAAGCCAAGCCAAGAGCGAGCGACTGGCGAACTCCATTCAATCACACACGCCTCATTATTATTTCTAACTACCCATTTTTATCGATGCTTCGTCGTTTCCGAAAGTAAATGACGCCTTGAGTGATTGGCATTTAATGGACCTCAGTATCTGTGTTTTTCTTTATGAATCATGGTTTCAGGAATCTATGAGGCCAAACAAAGTAATCAGATTCAAAACTCATTTACTAACGGGAACAAGTGAAATTTACTAAGATAATATTATACTTCATATGCCTCTGCCGCAAAATTATCATTTGATAAAGAAGCCTGTTTTAAAATTTTACTATATAATTTGATAATAATTGCTTTTCGTGGTTAACTTGTAACAACGCACTATTAATTAACTAAACGCACGTTATTGCTATGAAATGTTAACGTTTTAATAACAACACTAAGCTTAAGTAATTCATAAACGTAAAATGTGTTATGCTACCTTTGGAAACAGAGACTATAAGGGTATCTACAAATTATTGAATAGCTTTTAGAGAACAACATAATACGTAAGTATGTGCCTGCGGTCGTATCGTCGTGTTACACGTATCGTATGTACCTATACAGCGGCGGTGTATTAACTGTTCTCTGCCACTTTTCCACAAATAAGATTCTGGAATGAGTTATAGCAGGATAACGAACCGAACCGTATATTGTTGCTGCGCGCCGCGTGGGCTGGCAGGGATAATGGTCGCGATGCATATTTCGAAGTTGCAATTTGTAGTTAAGCGAACCGGCCGATCACCGAGATAGGTAACTAGAAATTGATCCTAACAAGTAACCGCTAACGGCATCTAAATTCGAAGACGTAAAAGATAGAGCAATCTACTTATCAAGTCAACTATTACACAACAGTTATTTACATTATCTAACTACAATGTGGATAATTTCGTACAAAATATCCTTATCAGCCTTTCGTTGTGGAACATGCTTTGCAAATTCATATTCCCCATATCGAGAACATTAGTGTCATTAACCGTTCAGAAATAACAATGGTTTTCAACTCTATCTAAGAGGACAGTCTTGTCTTTTAACACCGTGAAACTATTCGTAAGGCGATCAAAAACGGCTACGTGAACCAACAACCACAGAACAAGAACGTAGGTGTAAACCGACGTCACAGTCCACTATTATTACCACAAATAGTAGGGGAGCCGAATTAGAAACGACCTTCAAACATCTGTTTAATACATGAAAACAATTTCACGTCAAAAATTGCAAGTTAAAAAGTACCTATATATCGCGAGTAGGTTGGGTAAAAAATCCAGGCAAGGGAATGACTAAAATAAATTTATTTTTTTTAAACATGTTACTAGTTTACCGAATAAATTTAATACCAATCTATAGAGTATGAAGCCTATAGAATACCTATACAAAATGTTGGCTTGTCTATTTTGTTCGGCGTGGTTTTTCGGTTGGCCGGTATAAATAAACAGGTACCTAAGTCGATACTAGTAATTTACATCCATCTGTTTAGTAAAGATTTTATTTTATTCGCACCATTAATTCGCTTTTCAAATTTTGCCAACCATCATTCAAACCAGATTTAACAATCCACATTTATCTACAAGCTGATAATAAAGATGAAAATTAAATATAAGAAGATGTGCTTGGATGCTTAGTTTACATTTTGCGAAGTGCAAGTGCGAAAATCATACATTTGCTACTTGCCACTTGACAGCAAATGCATGAACTGCGCACTTGCACTTCGCAAAGTGTAAATCAGGCCTGAGGAATGAGGGACTTTATTAGGGGAGCAAGGAAATTTGGGTACCTACCTATCTAGCTAAATGGTTAACAAAAGGTTGTGATTCGTTAATTGGGTCGTACTTGTAGTAACAAATAAGTATTCTGTGGCATGGCGATCAATTACGTTAGTATTGTGGTACGTGGCTACACTTTGTGGTGGTTACACTTTGTGGTGGCTACCTACACCTTGTGGTGGCTACACCTTCTGGTGTCGGTGGTCCTCGTCGTCGCTGTGCTCCTCCTGCAGCAGCAGGCTGTCGGGCGGGCCTCGCGGCGGCGCGCGCGCACCCCCCGCGCGCCGGCCCCCGCCCCGCGAGAACATGCGCGATAGCTGCGCGAACTTTTTGCGTGATACTGCAACCAAAAAGGTCCGTTATTGTTGTAGTGAAAATACCTATACGTCCTAGACAAATTTGAGTGGTTAAAAACTTTTTTTGTACTAAGTAGGTACGTTAAACGTTTTTATTTTGTTACACATGTTCTTCTAACGCATTAAGTATGTCATTCATATCCAAGGATCGAAATAAGTAGAGTAATATTGCGGATTTTACGAAGATGTCCATAAAAGTATATGTAGGTATACTTACCTAATGATATAAAATCTTTTAACCAATTTATTTATTGAAATTAACTAGTCAGTATTGAGTAGAAATATCTACTCATATACACAAGGGAGCAAAATATTATGACAGTTTACGGTATCACCCATAATAGGTACAGTCACGAGATTTAATTTGGTACCCACCTTAGGTCCAAAGTCAATCTGACATTCTACACAATAAGTTACAAATAACTTGACATCTCTAATGACATTGACGACTTCAAGCTTGTTCTTGAAAGGGTCCCAAATTAACGGTCGTGATCGTAGCTACCCATCATACATGAGTTTTATGTGCTTGCGGTACAACGTATCTATCGAGGTGCGTGAGCGCTCTTGAGTTACATCCCCAATGATCGTAAAAGATCTACGGTTAGACAGCTTTATAGTTTCTTTATTGAAGGATGAGATTAACAACCTTCGTCCGTAACACGAATTTACCTTCTGAATAAACCGTTACTTTATACTATATCTACCTTCCAGCAGATATTCATGCAACGTCAGCCTTACTCATACATACATACCTACATAATATTGAACATATAAATTGAGTAATCAGACAATCCGCGTAACTCCACCAGCGCTGTTTACAACCTAATTAAGTTACTCGAGTGGGTAATCGCAGTTTAAGTTAGTTGTTCTACGTTTTACGATGAAAACACGTGCGCTAACTACAGCTACTAATAAAAGTCAGGGCACTCACGTTTCCCCATATTTTTGAGTCGTTCCTTGAAGGCTGCTTCATCGTCGTGGCCTTTGACCTTGCCTTGTTCGCTGTCGAGGGCGGCCATGAACTCCTGGTTCCAGCGCAGCTCGGCCATGAATTCCTCGTTCTGCAGGAAGGTGGCGATGCGGTCGTCGTCCATGTCTAGGCTGAGGTCGACGCGGTCTGCGCCGGCGCCGGGCGGGATGCGCAGGAACGTTGGCGGCAGCGGCCCCAGCAGCCGCGGCACCCACTTCCGCCGCACGGCGAGTGGGACTGACTCGTCCTCTATGTCTCTGGAAGGAAGTTCATAAGTAAAGCAGAGGGCCAATTCATCGATCATCTTCAAAGTTGGCAAAAGTCGGAATGACGCCGCGCACGGGCACTGTAGTCCGCGGCTCGGTGGCGATGTGTGGCCTTGGCTTGGCTAGGACCCGGGAGACTTGTCTTTTCGTAGGGAAATAGTTGATTGTTATCCAAGGAATGAAAGATAACAGTTGAAACTTTCTACCGAGTTGAACACTCTACTTGTTATTTTAACTAAGAGAAGAGTGAACTAAAATGTTCTTTTGTAATCTCAAGAATTTACTGTGTACGTAAACTACACCCCTTGCTTTAAAAATACGGGCACTTTAGATTTTTTTCAAGTAGTTTAAACATATAGGTACTGTAACTAAATAAGATTGGACTCTACAAAATGAAGAAAGTATTATTTACGAGCAAAAAAAGATAAATAAAATTTGTTTGATTTTATATATAGCATAAAACCTCATTTCCTTACACTATGTTTAAACAACTTTTAATAAATTAATGTGCTCGTATTCTTTGCAAAGAGGTTTCAGCTTAGGGTTTTGTTATTATAAACATGTTTTTCCCAATCCGCTAGTAATTGGGATACACCAAAAAAAAACTGCTTGATTTTACATTTTTATTCGAAAGAAATAGCCTTTTATAAGAAACTAATTTGAAGCATTTCATGATTAAATGTATTATTGATATTTAAAAAAAGTAACCTTACCTACTTATAACGACAAGATGACGTAGATATTTATGAAAAAATATGGTTATACTTCGTCTAAGATTAAGACAGAAGATTTTTTATTATCTGTGATCTGTTTTCAAAGTCATAATAGACGAACGTCATTCAAACAAAATATAATTGATTCAAACATAATGTAAACAAACAATCGCAATGTGATATAATTTATTATTTCAGAACATATATAAGCATTCAACCATTGCTTATTACCTAGACCTGAATTAATACAACACTTCCTACATGACCCTTGTTTCTAGACTAGATTTACCTAACACAATCACATAAAATTTGTTGAAAAGGCGGATTCCATACTTCCAATCATGAGTTTCTACAATAAATGTTGATGCCGTCATTTTGAACCTCTTGGAAAACCACTCCACACAAATTATTAACATTCATCACACAACTCAAAAGAGAAATAGTCTCAATAATATAATATTGATTTCATCATAAAAATTACAGTCAATTTGTAAATAAATAAATTTGACATGACAACAGCCTGTCTTCAAACGTAGGTGTCAGCTAGATATTTAAATCGTATAAAATAAAATATTGGAGAAGTTTTATATATTTTATGTAAAACCACAAAAGAGGTTGATATAGCGCAATTCGGACCGGCATTTAGGGGTCAAATGAAGGTCATTTCTTAATTTTAATATAGGTAATTAATTCATTGTGACATAATTATTTTTTTAATCTAACTACTGGGATCGCTTCGAGGAATCTATTCCTCAAAATGGTTTTGATATTTTCATACATTGTTAAAAATGGGTGTATCCCAATTATAATACGTCTTTAGAGGATTAAAATACAAATAAAAATCAAAAGACATCAACCCTTTTAATGTTGATAGCATATAAACAATTTGGCGATTGAATTACTTAGATTACTAGTTAGCTAAAGGGGTACCTGATCAAGGGAACACCGTAAGTATCCCAATCTCAGCCTTTCTCACATAGTTAGTAGGTACCTTGTCGACCACCTTTCTCGAAACATTCGTCAATTAGGTAAGTATGGTAGTTTAAGCGTAACCGCAATGGAACGGACAGAAGGCACGCAGTCGAGTTCAGTGATTTTAACATAACCTAACCTTGTGAATAATTAGGCGTCCCAGCAGCAGTAATTGTCTTCCAAGACTTGACGTCTATGAATATTTATTGACGAAAAGGCTGACGCCTACTCTTAACTGACATTACACAACTCTAGCAAACAATTGTAGCACAAATACAACAATGAGCGTAGTTTTTGGATAACAAGTCTAACAAAAAGCAAGATTTGAATACCTAACCCCTCCAGAATTCTAAGGAGGTTCTATTATAGCGTGTGCCACTCCTTGGGTGAATAACTAGGAACCTACCAACCAAACCAATGATACCCGGCAGTTTAAAATCCGCCAAGGCGATTAGCAAACAGTAGGTTGTAACTAATAAACATGGATATGTACATACATACATACACTTGAAAAACTTTCTCCTTCTTTTTGGGTAGTCGGTAAAAATGACAATGGTTAAGATTCGTCCACCATAACTATGTTACGACGCAACCACGTATTCCTAAAGATATCCTAAATTTTTACTTAAGTTCGTTCTTATCTTTATGAAAACACCATCAGTAAATACTACGGTCTTTGATAATTATCAGTAAGTAGATCACAGTATTTATTATACGTCTAGCCTTAGCTTTACAGGAGCACGCGTATAAGACGCCTTAGGTATTCAAGACCAAAATCTGACAGTTCCCATCTTGATTATTTAGTTATTTTAACATTATTTCATAAAAATGTGAATGAGAACTCGTGTAACCAGTAATATTATTTAGTTTACGTTTTATTGATAAAAATACCTACAGTTAAACCAAAATGCAGTAATCACAGCCCGTTGGGGTTAGGATTTTGTTCTTGAATTAGATTTTTGAGTATAGGTTTCATGAAAATCGGTTGGGCCGTTTAAGAGATATCAACTCTGAACAAGTCTAACGAAAAGCAAGCTTTAGGAAACCCAACTGCTGTTTGGATAATGTCGTCAAAGTAATGTTACTTATTGTATTGGTAACTAATCTAATGGGAATAAAAATTCCCAACTTTTACCACTAACTACTGGGAATTTTTTTCCCCAGTAGTTATCTCCAAATATTTTAGTGGTAACAAATGGGAAAAATATTCCCAGTTGTTACCACCGAGTACTTTCGTGGTAAAAGATGAGAAAAATATTCCAAGCTGTTACCAGTGGTAACAAGTCGGTGGTAACAGGTGGGAATAACCCGCCAATTTCACGTTTAAATAATTTTAATATGGCATATGACACTCTAGTGGTTAAGACGAAACTAACCGAAATCGGTTTCGCCGTTTAGTAGTTACGAGGGGACATTGAGTCGGACAGAAGCAGTTGCTGTACCTATGGATGGACGGCTTTACATGTGGACACCAATTTAATTAAAATAACAAGTCGTATAACAACTTATACGAAAGAAACGCTTTAAACGCTTTACGGTCGAATTAATAATATTATTCCAAGACGTGTGTCCACAGGTAAAACCGTCCATAGGTACAGCAACTGCCCCTACATGTCAAACATATAACCCTCCTTTTGGGCTTTGCCGCAGTCGGGTAAAAAAGGGGTCACCATTATATCGGGGGTTTTATATATTTATCTTATAGTTATTTCGCACTTAGCACAAACAAACATTGAAATGGGACTAGTACAGTCAAAGACTTAAATTTGTGACCCACACCCACCTTAGCTAGGTCCAAAGTCAATCTGACATTCTACAACAATAGAGTTTTGTTTCCTATAAGTTACAAATGACTTGGCATCTATAATGAGTCTTCTGACATTAACGACTTCAAGCATATTTTTTTGATACATTTTCTCATCCTGCGCAGCGATATTAACGCGGTATTGTAACACAATTTATCTGTAACTGTCTGAGATTCCATACCTACCTCAGCGCGTAATACTGTTTACGTGACATCACAGTCAAAAACTAAAATCTGCAACTATCGGGGACCGGTGTAGCGCAACAATGAGGAATGCAATTTAAGAGTAGATAGTTTAATTACTGTCTCGTAGCAAGCACGATCTCCGGTGGGTGGGTACTACATCATGTCTGCGCGCTGACTCAGCGCATGACTACCTAGTTTGGCTTGCCAACAATTTGAATTCGCTCATTGTTTTGTTTCTGCCGCTTGATATAGCACTTAGTACTATGTATCTTATATAGCTAGGTAAGCTTATCGTGCAAGCAACGGAGATATTGCAAACAATGGAGAATTAAGGACTTAAATTAGGTACCTATATAGCGGTCGAACGAAACGCGGGGGGACAGATATTGTCAGGAAGTAACTGATAAGCTTGGTACGGTAACATTTTAATCTTTATATTTATAAGGCAAACCTGACTGACTTATACATATATCAACGCACAGCCGAAACTACTGTACCTAGAAACTTGAACTTTGGTACAGGGGTTCCTTTCATGATGTAAGTGAGCGCTAAGAAAGGATTTTCCGAAAATCGACCCCCAACGGGAAGAAATGGGGGGACTAGCGGGAAATTAATTCTACGCGTACGAAGTCGCGGGCGTACTCTAGTGCGTGTATATTGATCAATTGACTTTGGTTTTGTCGACGAAGCAACTCTGTACATGTAAGTGATACGGTATATACCTACAACGTTACATACATAGTCGACCTTATTTTATGTTATGCGCTCAGAAGTCTGCGGGATGAGATAAAACTGGGCCAACTGAAAATGGTATACTACGCTTTAGTGGAATCTAAACTGCGATATAGCATAAAATTTTGGGGAAATAGCTACAAGTATAACGTGCAATCTGCTTTTGTTGCCCAAAAAAGAGCTATAAGAATCATGGCTAGAATACCGAAATGGATATCTTGTCGGGATTATTTTATTAAATTTGAAATCCTAACTATTCCATATATGCCTTTATATCTTGGTGGTGCTGGCGGATTTTAGAAACACCCGATGAAAGGGAAAAGCGTTTAGCAACAAGAAGAAAGGACTTGCCGACGTCAATCACGCCTAGGTTACAAATAGCAAGAAATTTCGCGGGTTTCCAGGCTATAGTTCTTTTTAACAGTTTGCCGGTTGAAATGAAATCGCTCGCAAATAGCTGCATATATAAAACCAAATTAAAGGCATTCTTGCTCAAGGAGTGTAATTATGCTATTGAGGAATTTAATGCATATAAAGCTGAGTAAAAGGGCTTATTTTATATCTTACTTTATTATTAGTATGTGACGTGTGAATTATTATTGTTTTTTATTCTTATTTAATTATTTAATCGACATCGATACTATTTTAATGCTCAGACTTAATTTTTATATACCTACCTATGTATTAGTTTTTAAGATTATGTTCAAACACAATTAATTAATTGTTTATGAAATAAATGAATCCATTTTTACCAGCTCTACAGATTCCCAATTCTACAGATTCTCAGCTCTACAGATTCCCAATTCTACAGATTCCCAATTCTACAGATTCCCAATTCTACAGATTCGCAATTCAACAGATTCCCAATTCAACAGATTCCCAATTCTACAGATTCCCAATTCTACAGATTCCCAATTCTACAGATTCCCATTTCTACAGAAGGCCTAGGTCTAGTCACCCGTCTTTGATTGGTCGGTCTTGGCGGTAGCTCATTCTGTGTCCATAGAGTTAGAAAACTTTTGAAAATCTAATTTGAAAGAGTCGACGGAGCTCCTCGCGGAGCTCCTATTTCTGGGTTGTTTTGGCCCTCCGGGCCTCATATAAAAACGAACCTAACCTAACCTACCTACGACTGTGAAATTTATTATTTGTTTTACGTTTATCTGTATGTAAAGTTGGGAACCTGTTAAATTGCGAATCTGTAGAATTGGGAATCTGTAGAATTGGGAATCTGTTGAATTGGGAATCTGTTGAATTGCGAATCTGTAGAATTGGGAATCTGTAGAATTGGGAATCTGTAGACCTGGGAATCTGTAGAATTGGGAATCTGTAGAATTGGGAATCTGTAATAGAAATCTGTAGAATTGGGAAAATACCACGTTAATCATTAATTTTGGCGTAACTTCTTTCATGTGGTTTGACGCTGTCATAATCATAATGACAGGGTTCCATACTGGCATAACAATGAAAGTCCTTGATTGTACCTACGACCGCGCGGGGCAAGTTGAGATCGCCGGTTTCGTTGATTAGGTAATTGAGAGGAGCGTTGTTTGAGATAATTACTTAGCTAAGTATAATAATTAAATAACCTTCCCTTTTCCGCATATGCTAGAATCCACCTAAGTAAAATCGAGTTGCGGAAAAGAGCCCGCCATAACCTATAACCTATCCACCTAAGTACATGTACTTTTCTGTACAAAACCTTCGTCAAGTTAGCAAGAATTCAGTAGGAACATTCATGTTTGGTTATAATCTCTGATTAGGTTTATAATTTTTGCGCTATTCTTGAAGGGTCGAATATCGGAGAGAGAATTAGCTTACCTACTTACTTATCTACGTAGGTGGGCGTTTTCAAAATAAAGTGTACCTTTAACTACCTAGGGTACACTTTAGTTTGAAAATGTCCAGGTGCTTGACGTAGGTATTAATTTTAGCCACAATCTATAAAAGTGAACCTGCAATCTCTGAAAAATATTAGATAGGTACTCTTTTTTTAACCGTCTTCATTGAAGCCACGTTAGCGTAGCTGGCAGTTGCCCTGCCTTCGAAGCTAGCGGCCCCGGGTTCAAATCCCGGTAAGGGCAGATATTTGTGTGATGAGCGCGATTTATGTACCTACTTGAGTCTTGGATGTTTTCTGTGTATTTAAGTATGTTTTTATCTATTGTACTTATAAGTCTAGTACCCATAGTAAGTACAAGCCTAGAGCTTAGTTTGGGACTAGGTCAATTTGTGTGAAAATGTCGCCTGATATTTATTATTATTATTATTTTTCGCATCCACACCCATATTTACGAGAAGAGATTCTGTTTGTCGTTTCTGAGGAAGGTCTAAACTCAACTAAATATGATAAAATGATGACAAATCCAAGTGAACTTTATCCAGGATAATCCCTATTTATTGTATGTACTGACAGTAGGTACTAAGGCCATAAAGGACCGGCAACTTTGGCAGTTACCATACCCTACGAGTAGCTTACCTACCATAATATGTAATGAGTAGTAAAGTATTTAAGTACTTATATATAAGTATGACAAGTAAGTTAGTAAACCACTTAAGTTCTAACAAAGCAAAGTCCCCTGAAGGCGTATGTCTGTCCGTTTCGCTGTATGTATGTTTTCTTATAACTTGTAGATAGGTGTGATAATTTTTGAGTAAGGTTTAGTATGGCTACATCAGGGCTACATTGTAATCCTTCCTAACCGTTGCTTTTGTGTAGGAATATCTGCAACATCTGTATTTCATATTGTAAGATTCCTACGATCTTCCTGTCCAAAGTTGTATACCAATGACATAATCTGTCGCAGAGGCGAGGTTATGGCACTTACAAGAGTGGCGCGGTCCCGGGGCCGGGACGGGCGCGGGGGCGCGCGGCGCGGCGGAGGCGGCGCGCGGGCGAGCAGCCCTCCACGCGCTCCATCTCCAGCCGCAGCCGCTCGTTCTGGTTGTCGGTGCTCATGGCCAGCAGTTGGTCGATAGTGGCGTCTACAGCGCCCTGGTTGGCGCGCAGCACCGCCTCGATCACGTCGTCGTCCATCTCCGGGAACATCGTCTTGAAGTCCGTCATCGCCTGGGTGAACTCCAGCTGCATGGTGGACGCCATCGCGCCGGTCGCACGAGACGTCAGGAGCGCACCGGCCGCGCGCCGGGCGCGTGACGCAGAACTACCGCAGTACCGGGAGCGGGCGCGCGCTCAACGGCCATCCTCGCGCCCTCGACGCCGCTGGTGCGCGGGTACCTAACCCTGCAAGCGGCACGGTGCACCGAGCGGCACCATTATGTGCAATTTTCACTTTCGATGTTCAGGTGCACATCGCGCGTGCGCGAGGGGCCGGGGGACGCCGTCGATATATAAATAGAGTCCACACGCAGCGCGCGCCCCGAGCCTCGGCGCGGAGTGCGTCCGCTCGGCGCTGGGCCCTCGCGCCCTCGCGCCGCAGCGCGCCATGCGCATGTGCAAAGGAATGTTTGTAAATGTTCATTTCCTGACCTTTCAATGATGAAAGTTTTCGGCGTAAAGGTTTCCATAACCTCCTCTACTAACACAAACATAACCTAACAAAGTTCTACCTATGTTTTAGTAGAGTCAATATAGGATGGAGCCCGTGAAAGCCGTATTTCGTAACTTTAAACATTTACTACAATCGCAAGCGAGGCATATAAAAAGAGGTGATCAATAACTTTAGGTATTAAAATTGTAGTATGCAGGTATGTGTGATGTATGTAGATAGTTAAGAAATGCGAAAGAAACAAGTGTAGGTTGTTCATGAATACGTGTTTACATGAGCTGTTACAAGGATCACCCTAGGTTGACCCGACTATAGGAAAGTTTAAATGCACTCTCATTAGCCAGCTTTGTATTTAAACCTACACCGGAAAACACTGGTAGAACTGGGTAGAACTGAACTTTTGCACCTACAAACAAAAAAGTTGCGTTTCTTTAACTCCTTGATAAACCAAACACTCCAAGGGGCCCCATATACGGTACGATCTGTCGTTTCAGACTGAAATTGTACGTGTGTGGCATTATCGCATCAAAATTTCAATAGAAATATGAATCGTCACGATATCGTTTCAGATCGATCGTAACGACGGATCGTGCCGTATATGGCGGCCTTAAAAACTAAGTACCTACCTATTTAGTCTATTTTGAGGCAGGAAAATGCTAGTTGGTCTAAGGCCCGACACTGTTCCGGTACTAAAAGTTAAATAACAATACTATTACAATACCTACCTACAGGTGCCGCCGGCAGTGGGGCAAGGTTCAAGCTACCGGTGGTTAAGGCTGCAGGGAGAGGAACTTCCTGACAATTTGTGCTGTGTCGAGGAGTCCCTACTACTGTATGTATTTGGCCCCAGATCCAGCCATCTAGCGAGTCTCGGAGTTGGTTGTGACTGCTCGATATACGACCGTTCGCCGAAATCGATATCGACACAATGATCGTCAAGTCAACATTCTACGTGGAGGTCACCTCGTAAGGCAAGTCAAGGTACTCGCTGAGCTTCAAGACGTTTTCGTCATGCGGGATGGCGACATCGGTGAACAGTGCCTGGCGTTGAGATCAACCAATCAGAAAGACGACAATAGTCCTGTCCGCGGTAACAGATCGATCACAATAAAGCTTAGTATGAAGTAGTCCATTGTTGGTAGAAATGGGCCGGCGAGATAAATTCTCGTCTCATCTCGAAAGCGACCAACGCCTTACCAGATTTCTTTATTAATTCAAATCTGTATTGATATTTATGTATAGAATGGCCCCGCTAGTTCATAAAAGGTAAAAAAAAGAACAATTTCGTTTTACCCACATTAGCAAGAAGAAGTAAAAATGGAAATTAACTATAAGAAAAGATAAGAGGTGAAAAATGTGTCACGCTTTCATTCCCAGAGTGGGGTAGGCAAAGCTACAGAATTACCAACAAGGTGAAATAAAAAAGCAGTAATTCCTTTTCACGTGATTTTTATTTTAGACTTACCACAATTTCCATGAAGTGAATAATTTAGTACATATAGCATCGCACACCAAACTATCGTAGTGACTTTACACACGTATAAATAAACTAGGTCTTACTTATAATTTATCACAAACTAAATTACATAAAAAAAAAATAGGAACTAAACCGCAGGCGCCGAAAACGAAAAATTGCGTACATAAACTCACCACTACCTGTCTCTGTCACACTCAAGCAAAATGATATTGCTGTCGCGCTCGTACGGCGACATTGACCGCCGGCATCATGGATCGTGAACCTTTTTACGGCGCTCTACAGTCTACAGTAAAGGTCAACGTTCGAAATTCTACGTCGTCGGCTTCCGCGCTTTAACAGAGGGTAAACTACTTTAAACACATCGGAAATATGTAATAATTGTGTTATTTTATATTTAGACATCGATAATGTTGAAGATTCTACAAAAACAAAATAAATAGATAGTCAAGCATACGGTAAGATGACAGTTCGTTTTGTACACATTAGGCCATTGTGAAACTACTTACGAAACCATGCAGTCTACGAACTTGAGCAAACCAGTGATTGAAAGCAACCGCAAGCGACCCAGTGCATGCTCCTTATGACCATTTAGTACGTTGGTAGTTTCGTAAAACTAGTTTGACGCTGTGGCTGATGAAACGACAATATTTTCAAGTGGGAGTCACTATATTTAGCAGCAGCGAGTAAATGAAAATCGGGAAACGTAGCTCAATGTACTCCGTATATCGCCCTATTTTTTTCCTAAGCTATATACCATTGATAACTACATTTAGCTAGTTGTCACTAGTTCTGCAACACAATCATTACCAGGTTTAAATGATTAGGCACAACAACACTGGGCTTTGGTTAACCGTGAGTAAACCTAGTTATCTCTATCAACCACATCTAAACGAGTGTTATAGCAAAGTATGAAAGTACTTAGGAACATCAACATAGTATATAATTGAACTCCATACAATAGTTTTATAAGTGGCAGCCACTGCAACTGCACTGGGTGATTCTTCAATGGACGGTGTTACGGTCACTGGTAGTCATTGACGACGAAACCTTTGAAAAAGTTTTTAAATCTTTCTCTGAAAATATCAGGAATGTTTTGTAGAAATGCAATCGAGACCTTTTATATATGTTTTCTTAGTTAAAGTAGTTAGTAAAGACAAACATATTTTTAAAGTTCTGGCATACAAAAATATATTTTTAAAGAGAATCATTCTAATGATCTATTTAGCAATACAAATATTGTTAATGCCTATTAACGTTACATCTTGAAAGATAGTGATAAATAATAATAACATACCATGGATCCCATACCATAAATTTGAGAGTATCCAAAATAATAATCTAGACATATGAAAATATGTGAAATATCATACCTATACAATGTTATATATTAATCGGGACAAAGCTTCAATTATCTAATGCATATTTATGTACTATAGATAGACAGTTAGGAATAGTAAAACGTGGACATAAAATGTGGATTTTAAAAATAGTGCCTAATGCAAGTTATGAGTGTTAGGACAGCACTTAGCTTCAGCATTGTTAATAAGGCTTCCGTTCTGTTGTCATTATCCTCACACAATTAAAACACTCACAAAACACGAGATAAGAAAAGGTACATACAAAAATAATAATTCAATCTGAGGACATCGGAACGAAATAACGACGAAAGGACAATAGTACTGAGTGGAGGTCAAAATGAGGCAACATTTTTTTATTATCAAGTAACATCAATTTATTCACTAATATTCGTCGCCATATATTTAAAAAAAAATGCAGAGGACCGATGTAGTCAGCTTACAAATCAAACGTTTATCAATTTAGGTGTATGATTCGGCCGAGACAATTCTCGAGACAGCGACATCTACGTATACACATCCAACTTACCAAACTGAGTAAAAAAAATATTATTTATTGCAAGGCGAAGGCCAACTAGCACACAGGCCACCGGATGGGTGGTGGACTCTGAAGCCTATCTCAAGATTGCAATGTTACGATGATGTAGACCGACCCCAAAGGATCTCATGCAACCTGTTAAGTCGGAATATGGATCCTCCTGGACACGCTGTCTCGACAGGCCGCTCGGCCGGACGGCGCGGCGACTCAGACGCGCGCCTGCTCGCCCTGCGGCAGCATCACCACGGTCTCGGCGGCCGGCGCGGGCGCCGCGCTCGCGCCCGGCGGCGTCTCCGGCTGTCGATCATACATTCCGGTCAAAATGCTGCAATTCGACCAGGGGAATAAATGGAATTGACACATATGGATCGTCAGCTTATGATAACCCTATAATTTTTTTCAGTTTTCGAATTCGCTAATGTTAGTGTTCCTTGTCTGGGGCTCTCGGCCACAGCTCTGTATCATGTACATGCTAAGCACTGCTAGCGCGACATGGTTTTGTTTGCTTTCCGTTAAGTGCGTCTTTGTCGTTGTAGGTTTAATCCACTTTATCTACCGTGATAAATAACAAATGCTACCATAATACGGGGCTGAAATTTGTAAACTAATTTGTAAAAAAAAATACATTTCTCACTGGGAAAAAAGTCCTAAACTGCAGGAAAGTATAATAATATTGGTAAATAACAGTTTAAATTTTCGGCGCGTCTCTCATTTTCCCTTATAGGGCTGTCCTAGGTGTCTGTAAGCAGTTACCGTGTCGGGTGTCTCGGCCCCGGGCGCGGGCTGCGCGGGTGACGCGGGCGGCGCGGCGGCCATGCGCGTGGCGGCGCGGTAGGTGGGCGGCGGCGTCTGCTTCACGGCCTCGTCGTAGGGCGGCAGCAGCGACGAGTAGTCGGGCGCCGGCGCCGGCGCCGCGTACGACGGCGGCGGCAGCGCCGAGCTCGAGATCACGAACGGCGTGAGGCTGTGCAGCGCGTGCGCGCGCATCGTCAGGTACTTGTAGCAGCGCCACACCATGCTGATGCAGTACGCCTGAACAACACACACACTTCAACCGACTGAATGACTAAAGCCGACCTACATTCCAACCGAAACCAGACTAATTATTGTCACGTTATTACGTCACTTCTTATGATATTTGTATGCCTGCGTATCGCCCACGCTAACTCATACTCGTCCCGCAATAGCCTTTTAATATTATTTGATACTAAACTCGATTCATTTGTAAGGAATAAAATAATTTCACTAAGCAATTTTTGCATGTGAAATCCACCATAATGACGTCATACTAACGTCACAGCATATGACACGCGGTTGTCGCGGAACACTAATGGCCAAACCCTATATTCAAACCGCGGACAGATAGGCTTACATCGGATTAAAATTTGACACATTTTGTATGAGAAAATGTCAAATTCCAACCCGAAGTAAGCCTTATTGTATCCGCGGTTTAAATATAGGGTTTGGCCGTAAGATGAAGCTAACGATACCTCATTTGTCAAAATGTGATAAATAGACAGCGAGCTATGAGGAAGCGGATCAACATACTAACAAACAAAGACTGTCATAATCATAACCCTTATTTTTGCTTTCCGTAGTCGGGTAAAAATTACTGTGACTACTTGACAGACGGGCGAGGCCGAATTATTTTGACTGTGAAACCCTAAAAAACCGATACATCACTAATTTAACAGAATCAGCAAATATATCATCATAAACATCTTCATAATCATATTAATCATCAAATTCATCAACATAATTTATCGAATGAATTTAAAAACTAAGAGAGCGAGGTGATATGGTTTCCTCCCAACAAAATATTATAATTATACACACACACTCTGACTTTTGACACTTTGACCACATACTAAATGAGTAAATTTTTCGATGATGACATTAAGCTGAATAAGCTACTAACACAAACGGACAGACAGGTTTAAAATGACTGAAAATGAAATCAACAAAAATAGGGCACTGCTTCTTCCCGATTCCTCTGTTAGGAGTTAAAATTTAAGCATGCATGAATTTATAGAAAACGACATTTATAGGTACCGATGAAAAATTGTTATTGTTTAATGAAATCATGCGTCAGACTCGCTTTACATGTTACAATGTTTATTCAAATGGCAATTCATAAGGAAATTCTTTAATATATTCAATATATATATTTACACATGAATTAATACGGTAAAACGTGACTCCACGGGTAATGGTACTGATAAGACTTTAACGTTGCATCATGACAAACGCCATATCTATAGGCCCTCTCGGAACAAACTTAAGTAATGATAGATGCATCACTATTTCTAAACAAGTATTTTATCGGGTACCTATTATTTTATAGAAACACCTTTCAACGAGCGCATCATTACGCAGAATTTAAATTTTATCGAAAGGCATATCTCGCCAAGTTATTTTTTTTTATAGTCACAAGTGTAATCTAACATAACCGACGTAATTTATATGTAAGATATCTTGAAAACATTGTTTCGGCAGAAAATGGCTTTCGATGAAATAAAATTCGATGATTATGATACAATCAATGACGTGAAATTCGATGAAATGATGGGTTACCATTCTTTCCTCTATATGTTTATAGTACATTACTTAACAAGGGCTGTAAAAGAAAGAAAGCCCGAAATCGCAGGTATTTGAGACCCGAGCCGTAGGCGAGGGTTGTAAATATGCGATAGAGGGCTTTCTTTTTTACTGCCCGTGATGAGTACACAATTTTACGTCTTCACCTGGCCACAATGCGAGTTTTACCGTGCGCGCAGCGTGCGATAAAACTCACATTATGGCCAGGTGTTACGTAAACTACTTTATGTACTTCGTTGCCAAGTACCCATAGCACATACAACCCAGTGCCAATTCAAATTGGCAAAGATGTAAACACGACCAAACCAACCAATTTACCATTATAACATGATAATCACGAGCAAAAATCAATGACTTATGCACTTAATCTTTACTTTCACATAAGTTCAAGATTACATAACTATTAATTATACGTTATCTATACTAATATTATAATGAGGTAAAGTTTGTGACGTTGTAGGGGGTAATCTCTGGATCTACTGAACCTATTTTGAAAATTATTTTACCAATAGAAAGCCACATTATTTGTGAGTGTCATAGGCT
The DNA here is from genome assembly GCA_948252455.1 of Acleris cristana. Lineage (NCBI taxonomy): Eukaryota > Metazoa > Arthropoda > Insecta > Lepidoptera > Tortricidae > Acleris > Acleris cristana. The sequence goes on along the minus strand of OX411782.1, from coordinate 10,894,113 downwards.
ATATATTAAACAAAAAAAAGTTTATTGCCCAACGAAGTAAATAAAGACACGCTTGATAAATATTTGAGGTTATGTGTCAAACAGTACTAATTTGTTTACATCTTTGGCGATTTCAATTGACACTGACTATACAGCTTAGTTTGGGACTAAAAAAGGTCAATTTATGTGAGATTGTCAGGCGATATTGATTTATTTATACCCGCTTTCCACTGCGAGCGGAGCGGGCCCAGTAATGACTCCGGTTGGCTTACAACGGTGACTTCAAATGTTTCCACCGCGAGCTAACCTCTTTAAAGTCACCGTTGTAAGGCAACCGGGATCCGTACGGGGTCCGCTCCGCTCGCAGTGGAAGGAGGGCATTAGTGTTGGTCAGTACCTTGAGCAGTACGGCCAGCAGGAAGGCCGAGAGCACGACGAGCGCGAGCGCGGGCGCCGGCAGCTGCAGCAGCTGGTCGCGCCACGGCACGCGCCGCGTCTCCGCCACCAGCCGGTGGATCGAGCGCAGGTAGTACAGGTACCCGGTCGCCGTCAACCTGTACATCATACAACCAGATATTGTACCCATAGCCTCGTAAGGAACGCAATACTACAAACAGGGATTTTTTTTGTGAGTGGGACTTTGAATCTACCATCAAGGCAATAAATAGTTTTGTATATAAAATACCCAATATTATAAGTGCACAAGTGTTTTGTTTGTTTTTCCTCGGTTTAACGCCTCAACTGAATGATGTGAAATTTGGTACAGATATGGGGATAGTAAGCACAAGACAGACACAATTAGCATACTTTTTCTGCGGAAAATCAAAGAATTCCCACGGGAACCGCTATAAACGACTTCTACGCGGACAGTAGCAAGTCGCGGTAGCCGCGGGCAAAGGATTGTTATTTTTTTATCACATAGTAATGATAACAATGTGTATATAGCTGCGTTTACAGCTGCATTACATTATGCATAAAACTGGAACTATTCGAGTTCGTGAGGCCGAGCAGTAATGTCGGTCAAGCTTATCGTGAGGAAATAAACATACAACTTTATTATTGAAGTCGCATACAAAACAAGCAAAATGTATTTAGTAGAAGTAAAATGAGTAAAGCACACTGTGTATCGTGTCGACCTTGAAAATCTTTATACGGTACTTGGTCAGTTTACTTAACTAGTTCCCCTACAATGTGAAGGTTGAACGTTGCAGTACTTACTTAGTTGCATAATGGAAGAAATTTAAAATGTTTCGAGTCAGGCAATAAGCTTGTCGATTTAAAATAATTATCGCTAAAGTGAAATGCTTACAAGATAACATTCGTAGCAGTTTTACATAACAATTCATTGACCATTATGTACCATGGGCATCGGATCATCTAATATAATAGCCTAGAGCTTAGTTTGGGAATAGGTCAATTTGTGTCATATTGTTAGGATTGTGCGAAACTCTTTTATAAGAACGTGAAGTGTTCGTGCATAATGTGTACTGTATATGTCCTCATGCGAGCGAAGCTACCGCTAGTACAATAATTATACTCACACAGTGATCGCAAAGTCAAAGATCTGCAAGCAGAAGAAGGGCAGCAGATGAGCCGGTTTGCCGCGCGACGCTCCGTAGATCAGCATGAGCGTGATCGCCAGGGTGCACACTGTAACCAGTGCACCCACATCCACATCATCTAGTGCACACAGGAATATTACTCAGAGGCACACTCAACGTCATAGGACTCATTTCAAGCTGGAAGATAGCTTCTACAACAAATGTTCTAGTCTGTCTGACAGTGGCTTGCTGGTCACTAGCAATCATTTCTCTCAGAAGGTTCCTTGCAGGTAAAGCGGCCGCACAGTGGTTACTTTTGTATGAGGTTTGAATTACCATATGACATTGTCCAATGAATGAAAGCGATAAGCTACAAAAGTGAACAACTACTTATGACGTTGACCATACTCAGACTGCCTATCCCTACTGTGCACTAGACAACGGAAAGTAGTTTAGAAATCTGATATAAACTGGAGTAACAGTATTGATTGCATTTATAATTACCGCGATTACTATAGCACTTAATTAAACCTAAATAATTAAATATAAATCTTTAATTAAGTTCGAGAATCCTCAGCTTTTCTAAAAACAAACTAACATACCATTAACAAGCCATTAAGTGTGATCCTATGCTGCTGCTACTTCTAAATACCTGTGTAGGGAGGTACATAAACTTAGAAAGAATAACCTCTAGCAATAATAAAAACAGTAAAGCGATGCCGCAGCAGTAGATATGTTATTAAACTTCGAAATCTTTGCAAGTGGGTCATACGCACTCGAAAAAACAAAAGTTGTCTCTCCTGTGGGCAATAGTTAAAGGCTTGTGTGCATATAAGTTATATTTTTATCTGATAGGATTAAAGCAGACCTGACGCCGTTTATGTGGATATGGGTAAAGCCAGAAAATTAGGCCTGCAAAACGTTAACTTTGGGTATGTCCACAGGAAAAACGCTAACCTAAATCTGCGTTTGACCCAAGTGCTCAGTAGTGTTATTAAAATTCTGGTAGGGATTATTCATATTTCATAACATAAAAATATTTTGTGAACATAGAAGATACAGTTGGTCATGTAAATAATAACAAGTCATGAAGATTGTTTACTTTTATCTAATCAGACATGTTGAGTCCGGCTTATAAAACAATGAGCTATTGTTGCAATTAAAGTAAACGTATTTGTATTGTTTCGGAACCAATAAACTGTCATTGGTTTTAACTATTATATTTTTTCCGTCACACAACAGGAAATTGCTGATATTGCCAGATTATAATATAAAAAATAATGCGTGCACATGTGCGTCATTTACATGAGATAAGCCACGTAGGTACCTAAATACAGGGAAAAATACTGTTTTAAACAAAGGAAAATAATATTACTCCATATTATACCCTAAGCTGATTGATTTATATGACTAATTATATAATTATTCCTTATATTAAATAAATAAGTAACAATAGCTACGGAGCAATGTCAGCATTTTGTGAAGCCATGAATATATAATTCTTCAACAGAGTGAGTGACGTTGAAACCCGCTACAAACCTCCCTCCCTTAACCACCACTTTTAATATTTTATTGTAGGCGATTAGCTATTTTGTTCATCAAAATTATTTACTTGGAGAGGAATTTGGACAGTCTCACAATTTTATTGCCAATGGAGTTGAATGATGATTCAAAATTAATTATCAACTGTACTATCTTACGTGTCATCTTGAGTACCAGGAGATTTGAAGGGGATGCTATAGAATAACAAGTTCAGAAATCCAAGCAAGAGCAGTGTCTGACGAAAAAAATACACTCTTGACTGCATATCACAATGGATAGTGATAGTGCAATAAAGATGCATTTCCTTGAAAACAATCTTGCAGTTTTGAAACCAGTATGATCCTGTTGGCTTTACTTTACCAATATTAAGCAACAAACTCACGGTAGATGATAGTGTGGTCCTTGGGCTGCCCGACGTGCTGCAGATAGGTGCTGGGCGGGGGCTCCACGTTGGAGAGCGGCGTGGGCAGCGCGGCACCGCGGTCGCCCCAGTCAGCGCCTGCGGCGGAGTCGCGCTCCAATTCGTCGATCAGTCGCGGGTCCCGCACCACGGCGGCGAGGAACCCTAGCGCCACTAGGTGTAGCATCTACATAAAAAAAACGCACTAGTGTTTTAGTCTGACTCTCATCTCAAAATAGAACCATACTAGTTTTTATACAATTTGTAACTGGCAACTAAATCTGTCCTATTATAAGTTCCTATACAAGAACACGATGCTCATATATTGCCAACTATAAATTACGGAAAATGGTAGTCCATGAAGAAACCTCTTATCGTCTGTGAGACTTATGCTTCATGAGCATACCTAATAAACCAGTAACGAAATCTATTGGCTTGAGATTTCTGATGAAAAAAATAAAAACCAAAATTTTGGTTCAAACAAAGTAACAACTAGAGCTCTATTTTTTTATAATACACACGTCATGCATTGTTTAATTTATGATTGGCTCTCAGTTTTGTAGAAAACTGAAGATTTTCCATTTTATTGTTTTTTCCACAATTGAAAAAAAATGCATGATGAACGATATATGATTTGATGATGTCCGTTTTTATGGGCCGATTTCACACAGTGGGATATTGTTACTTTGTTATCTAGATTTTAAAAACTGCTTAAGATGTAGATTTTCCTGTTTGGATAGCAAGAATGCCATATTTTTTTAGAAATTTATAGATTCTTCCATACATAACCTTCTCAATGATCTTAGAAAGCACAGGTACTAATGAAATGGGTCTGTAATTTTGAATGATCTCACTATACCCTTTTTATGAATTGGTTTAACTACGGAAACCTTTAAGCGCATCAGAAAGATTCCATTAGCAAAAGACAAGTTTATTCAATACCTCAAAATAGGTGGTAAGAAGTCTGCTGTTTGTTTAAAAATTTTCATGCTGATACCATCGAAACCTACTGATAACGTATTATTTAGGGAAATTATTATTTTTAAGATTTCCAACTCATCAGTAGGAAAAAGGAACATGTTACACGCTTGTTGGTTGATCTTTTGTCTGTAAATATTTGTTGTAATATTTCTCTGTCATTTGTCATAACGGTTTGTTTAAGGTAACTTCGCTTCATCATCTCATTCAAATACTGAGTAAAAGTCAGCAAGATCTTTACACATTGATTTTCATTATTTATTTATTATTTATAGACAGACTATGGAAGTTGCTGAATTTGCTTTTAAATGACTTGTACATTAGATTATACATGCTGTGTTGACCCCAAATGATTGGGATAAGGGCAAGATGATGATGACGATGACATTAGATCATAGATGAAAGTATCTTACCAAGTGCCATGATCCAAGAAGTATGGTTCCAGTGCGGACATGGAGGCAGAAACAGCAGCGCCACTCGCTATTGCGCTCACTGCCCAGCTTGGGGCGAAATCTTATCATCTTGGGTACTCTGATAGTGAAAAGAAAATACAAATTTTTATTCAATGAAATAACTTAAATTCCTTCTATAGGTATCTTATAAAGTTACTCTGTATATTAACAAAACATGTTACAATAATTCAGCCAGTGAAAAATGAGCCGTGTGAAAGCCATATTTTATAATTTAATAAACTTATGTTTGCGAGTAAGCAAGGTAATTAAAGTGTGAATAGTCATTTAAGCCTTCATATTCCCTTACTCCTGGGGGCCTAATATGGCTGTGTTTATTGCGTGACAAAATGTGGATAAAGCATCTGTCACTCTCGTACTTATATATGTGTCAGAAAGTGACGGATGTTTTACCTACATTTTATCACGCGATAAACGCAGCCATATTAGGCCCCCGGATGGTAAAAATACCAGTTGTTTCATAATTTGATTTAAATTACTGAAGTACAATTTATATGATCCATTATAGTGATCACTATTATAGATTGTGGACCTTAAGATCTAATCAGCCTAGGTTTAAATATTTCCATAAAAAGCATAACTTTAATTATATAGAGGGCAATTAGTTGTTTTCCACAAAAAAAATACACAGCGTCACAGCTGCCAGAACTGGCACCGGCCACAGTTACCACAGTATCAATCCCAAGATTGGAAGTGTTAAGTGCACTTAGTGGTTGAAACGACGCACATAATACAATTTTATGTGTGTATAACGATCTAAAACGTATATATATCCACTTTTCTTTAAACAAAAGAATGTAGGTGAATTATGGTTACATCGACATATATCGCAATCCCAAGGGCAGTGTCGTAGCTGATAGTTTTCTACTGCCGTACTAACTAGGTGTAATACTTATAATATGCATCATAATATTGGACACGAAATGAAATATACTAGTCACTTATTCGAATAAAATAGTAATTTTAAATTAGTGGCGCTCACCTATTGGGTTTTTATCTTCATGCAAATAATCAAAGTAATCACAATACTGCTTATTCCAAATAAATTCTCATAAATTACGCATAGATATCACGTACTACCTATCGAATGGAAAGCGAATAACGTCATATGAACGAATCTATCCAAACGTCAAACTTTTTTTTTAACTATGGGCAGCAACATCGGCCTTGGTTTGGTACAGCCACGATCTTCTTTTTTTTTTGTGAATTTGTACAATGCAGCGTTTATTATTGTGTCTCCAAAAGACTGATTGACCTACTGTTTCTGTCACTCACTGTCAGATTGACAATGACATAAAAAGGCGGGAACCTTCGAATAGGAAAGGCGCGTTTTTGAGGGAAAATAATTTGTAAAATCTTTTAATCTTGTAAATATTGTTTATTCTCTCGTTTCATATAATTTTACCAGATAAGGTTGTAAATATAATTATTTAGAGGTAAGATGGGAGGCGGGAGAACCAAAAAACGAAAAAAAGATGAGGGAAATGGGTCTGCCTCGGAAGACTCCGATCAGGATACCGAAGTTAATAAGTATCGGCCTTTCAAGGTAACCAATTATTCCAGGAAATATCCCGAAACATCGCAAAGAAAGGACTTCGTAGTATTCCTTGCTCACCAGACCGCAAATACGCCTTTTTCAGATAACGACAAGGTTTCTCTATCGCAGGCCATTCGAAAGTATGCCGTGTCAGGTGTGTCGCATCTAAGGCCAATGAACAAATATAAAGTTGCAATTACTTTTGATTTGTCTAATAACGCAAATACTTTCTTGGCAAATAGCAAACTGTTAGGTGAACTGGGACTCTATGCATCTATTCCTGCAGCAGATACTGAAGTGACAGGGGTTGTCAAGTCAGTTCCGGTTGGTATATCCAATAAACAAATATTTTCTCTGATCGGCAGCTCGCGCAATGTGATCCAGGTCCGGCGGTTCATGCGCAGAGTGAGGGCAGATGGGGGCGAGGTCTCGTATGTTCCTACGCAGACTGTAGCGGTAACGTTTGCTTCCACTCAGTTGCCTCAACACGTATTCCTGGACTCTTGGAGACATGAGGTAACGCAATATGTTCCTCCTGTTAAGCAATGTTTAAAATGCCAGCAGTTTGGACATATCGCCAGTTTCTGTAAAAATAACGAAGTCTGCTCTATTTGTTCCGAGAATCACAATTTTAAAGTTTGTACAGCCGATAAGGAAAATCCAGTTTGTGCTAATTGCAAGGGTAAACATATTGCCATTTCTGTGTCTTGTCCTGTGAAAAAAACCAAAATTGAGGAAAATAAAATCAAAACTCGTTCTGTTGCATATTCCGATTTATTTAATGAGAAGTCTTTTCCGCAATTGGCTGCAAGGTCCGCGGAAACTTATTTGCAAAATATGTTAAAAAGCCAGTCATTTTTGAACATGATTACCCAAGTCATAATTAAATTGGTAGCCAACCAAAATGAAGCGCCTATTAACACGGAATCGATACGAGCGGCATTCCAAAATACGATTAGTGGGAGTACCCATCCTAAAACATAATGGATACTCTCAATGTCGTTCAGTGGAATGCTCAGAGTATTTCGCACAATAGGCACTCATTTACAAATTTTTTATATGATAATGACATACATATCGCAATCATCTGTGAAACCTGGTTGAAGCCTCATATGAGGCTAAAGGTTCGAGGGTTTAATATAGAGCGCAATGATTGTGGTAACAAACATAACGGTGTATGTATTATGATTCATAATAGTATTGCTTATAGTAAAATTAACACATTTTTCGATGACTCTCTTCAAAATATATGTATTCAAATAACTATTAATCGCAAACAGATTAGTATAGTGAGTTTTTATAGTCCTACTAATTGTAATCCAGCTTTTAACAAAACAAAATTTGAAAATTTCGTTCAATCTATACCCGAACCTATGATAATCTGCGGGGATTTCAATGCTCATCACACTTCATGGGGTTGTTGTTCCACTTCGCCACGTGGACGTGCTGTCTTAGATGTTGTCGATGATAATTATCTGGTATTATTAAATGATGGAACGCCCACCACCGTCGGTTCCATGACATGGCGTCCAAATGCGTTAGATTTGTCTATAGTTTCTCCTTCGTTAGCCCCCTGTTGTAGTTGGTCGGTTTACGATGATCCTCTTGGTAGTTATCATCTACCTGTAATAATTAATTTGGTTCTTAATTATAATGTTCAAAATAATAGTAATAATGTAAATAATCTTGTTAACAGTGTACATTTGCCCATCTACCCGTGCCTAAATTTTAGGAATGTAGATTGGAAAGTGTACGCTGAAAAGGTAAAACATTTGTTAAATGATTTTCAAATAGAGTCGTATTCGCCACTCGAGGCGTACAGTTTGTTTTCAAAAAAAATATTGGGTGCTGTCTTTCAATCCATACCCAATCGTAGAGGAACTTCAATAAAAAGTTCTAATCATTTGTCTTCTAATAATAAAAAAGCTTTTAAAAAAAAACATAATCTCCCATGGTGGAATAATAAATGTTCTTTAGCTGTTATAAATTGCAAACAGGCGTATATTGCATTTAAACAAAACTTTAGTCTAGAAAATTATTTGGAGTTTAAGAGACTGCAAGCTATAAAGAAACTGGTTCTTAAAACAGAAAGACAAAAGTCTTGGGCTGATTTGTGCAATTCTTTTAATCGCTTCACCCCATTGTCTGTTATCTGGCGCTTTATGCGCAAATTTAATAAAACCTATGTTCCTCAACACTCTGTTGATAATAATGAATGGATTTTAGACTTTCTACAAAAATATACTCCTGATACGGTGGAAAGTGAAAATAGTTTTTCTAGTGACTCTTCTTCTAACATGCATAATAATTTCCTTACAAAACCTTTCACTCTTGAAGAATTAAAATCTGCAATTTTTTCGCGCAGGGACACTTCGTTTGGTTTGGATGGAATACCATATATGATGTTCAGAAAATGCCAGATAGTTGTCTTATTATTTTATTAAATATTTATAATGCACTTTGGATAAGAAATGATATACCGCCTGAATGGAAAACTGATTGCATTATTCCTATATTGAAACCAGACAAACCTAGGTTTAATCCAGACTCGTATCGTCCTATAACATTGACGTCGTGTGCAGGAAAAGTCTTTGAACAGCTACTAAAACAGCGTCTTGAGTATTATGTAGAACATAATGGTCTACTTCCAGTTAATCAGTTTGGTTTTCGTAGAGGTCGTTCAGCTCGTGAAAGTATTTCTTTGTTTCATTTTGATATACATAAAAGCATCAGTAGTAACAACAAACTCATTTCGGTGTTTTTTGATATTACCGGCGCTTTTAATAATGTAAATATTAATATTTTATGTACAGAACTTTTAAATTTAGGGTTTCCAGTTAAAGTTGTGCAGTGGATTCAATTGTTTTTATCTAGTAGAAAAGTTTATGTTAAGCTTAATGGTGGTTTGTTTGGACCTCGTCTGTCATCTGTAGGTGTGTGTCAGGGTGGAATTTTATCGCCTTTGATGTTCATTTTATATATACGTCGTATAAATTTGATATTGGGACCTAGTATAAAAAATTTGCAATATGCTGATGACCTTGTTGTTTATTGGTCAGGTAATAATTCTAATCTTATTATAAATAACATTAATTTAGCATTAATTAAATTGCACAATTACTTTTCATATTTAAATCTTGAAGTTAATCCATCAAAATCGAAAGTTGTAGTCTTTGGTCAAAATTATTCTGCTATGTTGCCATCTTTATTTTATAACAATACCCCTTTGCCAGTTGTCTTACATAACAAGTTCTTGGGTGTTATATTCTGTCACAATTTGTCCTGGAAAAAATACACAGATCATTTAGTAATCAAAGCTAACAAAGCTTTCAATATCCTTAAGTCTTTGTGTGGTACTAATTGGGGGGCCGACCCCAAAATATTACTTATGTTATATAAATCTTTAGTTCGCAGCCATTTTGAATATGGGTTTATGTGTTTCGCTTCTGACTTAAAAATTGTAGATATTTTGGAAAAGATTCAAAACAAGTGTATGCGTATAGTTACTGGAGCTTTTAGAACCACTCCAATTGTTTCTCTACAAGTGGAGTGCAATCTTCCTCCAGTTGCAATAAGACTTGCTTATTTAAAAGAAAGATTTGTTTTAAAGCTTCATTCTCAAATCAACAACCTTCTTTTAAATCAGTTTTCTAATAGTAATACTCGTATGTTATGTAACTCAAAATCTTTTTACATTTTACAGGGTTTATCTGAATTTATTGATTATCTAAATCAGTTTAGTATATTTAAAAGCAATAATCACTTACCTTATTTTGATGGGTCTTATGATAGCAAATTCAGTCCTATTAATATTTCAATTGATAATGATCTTTCCAGAAAGGAACAGGTATATGAGAAATTAGCTTCATGGAATGGTTGTAAATTTATTTACACAGATGGATCAAAGAATGAGACTAGTGTATCTTCTGCAATTTATGATCCTGAAATCAAAATGGGTCTTGGTTTTAAAATAGACAGACAGGCTAGTATTTTCACCGCAGAGGCAGTTGCTATCCTTTGTGCGTTAAAGCACATATTGAGGCAAAACAATGGGTCACATAAGTGGGTAATTGTCAGTGATAGTATGAGTGTATTAAAGGCTATCCAAAATAACAAAATCAATTCTAATACTAATTACATAATTTTTTTGATTAAAGATCTTTGGTCCGATCTCTATTTAAAACATCAAACTGTTGTTGATTTCATGTGGACTCCATCTCACATAGGGGTCTCTGGTAATGAAAATGTGGATTTCTTGGCTCGTTCTATTTCAGATTCTCCTCAATCTATTGATGTTAGTTTTAATCTCCCACTCCCATATACTGATGTTATCGCAATATTGAAGCAAAGAATGTACGATAATTGGGGAAAATATTGGGATTATGTTGTGCAAAAAGAAAACAAGGGTTCTTGGTATGCTGCCTTGGATATAAACTTACAATCTGTATCTTGGTTACGTAAAGGAAATATCTATCATAAGAGAAGCTTTTATAACATTATATGTCGGCTAAGGTTCGGTCATTGTCGTCTAAACCATCACTTGTATCGTATGAAAATTGTTAATGATCCTCTTTGTGACCTGTGTCAATCAAATGAGGATCAAACAATAGATCACATACTATTTCATTGCTCGTCCTTTGGCATTCAGCGCCTTGTGCTGGTGGACGAATTAATCCGTATCTACGGAGAATCACATCTGGTCCCGCGATCTGTTCAAGAATTGTTGAAAGATCATTCTACTTATGTGCCACTTTACAACTTCATTAAGTCAACGATAAAAGAAATTTAATTTTTCTCATGCTTGTAAATAGGTGTAAATATTGATTCTTTGTGTTTATATTTTATTTTTATTCGTTTCAGTCAGTATAATTTAAGTTAGGTTAGAAGAAAGTTGTAAACAATACAACTGACAGGTGTCATTTTTCAGGATATTTTGCGCACGTTACAGAAGACGTGCGTGGCAAAATAATTATTAGGTATTTTCAGAAAATTATACTATTCTATTACTCAGATATGACAAAATGATATGAATACGACGAATATTGTTACTCGGATATGACGAATTCTTCTCGGACTATACATTTACTGGAATGGATTACAACTATAGAAGTTTTATCGGATTTGACGACATTTAATGGGAAAAAAAATTAACACTGAAGAAGTTTTATCGGATGAGACAACATTGAAAGAATACTTTAGACGTTCAAAATAGCAAAGAATATATGAAATGATTTCAACTTATGACGAGGCGATATGGTCTTTGATCTCAGCCTGTCCAAACGGACGAATTATAAAAAAAAAAAAAAAATGTCAGATTGACAGAACAACAGGCACATACAAACATACGTAGGTATGTACACGTACGTCTTATAACAAGTTATACATACACCGATTACACCGTATACACGTTTTACATACGTATGTACGTAAGTCACGCCAGAGTCGCAAGACCAGACGGAAAATTCGTGTAAAGTAAATCCGTGGTAAAGTAAAAATAGACAGCTTTGTTTCTTCATTTAACGAGAAAAAATTGTTTTTTTAAGTGACTGTATTTGAATCGGTAATTCATGTAATTTTGCAGCTATAATGGACAAAATTCCAGACCAAATCGGTTACCTGGTGCTTACAGAAGACGGAGCTGTCCTTGAGTCTGGCGGGGAGCTAGAAAATGATGAAAGAGTTGCTACGATAATAACAGGCCTTATCAGTTTGTCAAACAAGTACGTAGAGCCTAGCCAGTGTTAAATGACGTACCTATATCCACAGTTCTCGTCCAACTTTGTCAAGTCTAATCACTAATGTAATAATATCCTATCTTTTACAGGGTGGACCCAGTTGCATTTTCACCTACTGAACAATTTAAGAAAATATCTATAACTTATGACGACCACTGGTTTCTAATTTGCTTGTCCAATAAGAAAATATATGTTGTAAAAAGAAACATTATATCTGCACCAACAAGTGAACCAAATTCAGTTATTGTTTGAACATAACAATTAGGTCATCATGGGACGAAACTTATTAATGAGTAGTCTTGAAAATGCCTCATTTAACATAATATTCCAAATTATATTTCGCTGTGTTACATTTATAATCAATGCTTGGGTAATCAGGAATGTTGGCCATGAGGTCCTTGGCATTATGAATGTGAGGTTGCTGCTCTTAGAGAGCACCATACTATTTCTCAGCAGAGAGCCCTTCACCCGTGCGTGTCTTGGACAAAAGGACGAGTTCAGCTGGCACCAGATAATTAACCAAATCTGGCTATCTGTACCTCTGAGTTGTATTTTGTCATTAGTCTTTGTATATGTTTGGTTAAATGTATTGCCATTAGGTAATGCTGAATATGCCTTTCAGTATGCATTTGGCTGCTGGAGTGTGGCCTTGTCTTGCGTGTTGGAATTATGTTCAGCCAATATGGCATTACTTGCACAACTTTTTTGTTTTGTCAAATTGAAAGTAGCTTTAGACACTCTGCACATTTTTGTAAGAACTTTAATATTTCTATCTGTTTTAATCTATGATAGGTCTTTAGCATTGGTTGCATTTTCATTGGCACAAGTTTGTAGCATTGGTGCTGTAGTTGTATGTTATTATTTGTTCTTTTATTGGTACATTAAAAATAAGCCATTGTATGCAAAAGGAGCACTTAAGAATAGGCTTATCCCAGAAACTATTTTACAGAAGTTGTATGAAAACATGGATGATTTCCAGTTTACATCATTGAGAGATTTTTTACCTACATGGTTGGGTTCTGTAAATTCAACATTTAACAAGAAGTTAAGTACTTTAACTGTTAGTTTTGCAAAGCAAGGTGTGGTTAAGCAGTTATTGACAGAAGGAGAAAAATATGTGATGTCTGTGAGCCCTGTTATGAGTTTCTCTGAACAAGCCACCTATGATGTTGTGAATAATCTAGGCAGCCTGGCAGCCAGATTCATATTTAGACCCATTGAAGATAGTAGCTACTTTTATTTTACACAAATGGTAAGCAGAGACTTGCCACTTCATAAACAAGATCAGCACAAAATTCAAGAATCATGTACAGTTTTGTCTCAAGTTTGCAAAACTGTAAGTTCTATTGGGTTAGTAGTACTAGTGTTTGGTCAAAGCTATGCTTACACTCTGCTGTGGCTGTATGGAGGAGAAACTTTTGTTGCCAGCGGGCTCCCTGTGCAGCTGTTGCGCAGTCACTGCCTGGCAATAGTCCTGCTAGCCATAAATGGCGTCACCGAATGCTACACGTTTGCTACAATGACCAGTGCTCAACTGAACAGTTATAACTATTTAATGGTATTCTTTTCCATAAGTTTTTTGATTATATCTTATGTTTTGACCTATACATTTGGGCCTGTTGGTTTTATCATATCCAATTGCATTAACATGTTTGCAAGAATCATGCACAGTGTTCATTTTATTAGTAACAAATATAAAGATACGGACTATAAGCCACTAGATGGATTAAATGTCGGCAAAGTGTTTCTGCTGGCACTATTTATAGCCGGCTGCGTGTGCACTTTGTCAGAAAATAAATTGTTACCTAAATCAGTCCTGCTGCACATATTCACTGGTGCAATATGTTTTGTATTAGTTTTGTTAGCCTGGGCATATGAGAACCGAGATCTTGTTATTAAAATGTACAATAAGATACTGCAAAAAGATGAGAAAAAACTATCAGTAGACTAGCATTCAGTTATTGTTAATGTTAAGTTAGTCTAGATTATAACAGAGTTTACTTGTATTTAACTAATAAAGATTTATAATTACTTTGGGTTTACTTTTCAACATTGCAATAGCTTACGAGTGTAGTAAACCTGCAATATAATATTTTGGCATTAAGCATTTTTGCACTCTAAACAGAAGAAATAGAGAGCAAATCCATTAATTCTTAGGATTGAATTTAGCAGGTTTACACCTCTATTATGTAATTAATTATATTTCTTGGTGTGCACTGTGTTGAATTTGTTAATTACGATACGAGTAATAAGTAGTTAAAATTAAAAAATAGAAGATTTTACTATCGGTTAAGATTTTCAACTATTAGGGCCTGTTTTTTGATCAGTACAGGTCGATTCACGAGAGTTGGCATGAATGGATTGAATGAGTGAACTAAAGTATACAAGTGTGTAAAATAATAACAGGTTTTCGGTTTGAAATTCGAACATCGGTTCAAAGGACGGCACTCACACAATGATAGGTGACATTACTTTCGTTCAATCCATTCGTGCTAACTCTTGTGAATTGACCTTGTAGTTAACTAATTGTTAAAATTCGAAAAAGGAATCGAAAATTTGACACATTTCCTTGAGATTTAACCATTAGTAACAGTTTTTAACGATTAGTTTAACTACTGATCAAACAACAGCCCCTTAGTAGGTATTAACTTTAGTACCGATTGTTTAACCTATGGTTTAATGGTGCGTTCCTATAATCAAAACCGTGTAGAGTTGTGACGTCTCGTTAAAATTTGACACATTTTTTACGTCGCAAATGTCAAATTAAAGTATAATATAGGAACGCACCATTAAAAAACTGCGAAAAAGTCGAAGTGCCAATACAATAGGTACAAATTTAAATTAATTTACAAATTGAGATTATTTATTCAAAAAACATTTACAATAAATTAAATGTACACAATTTAGATTATCACTATTCAAAAGTAGCGCCAAGTTTATTACATGGGAAAGAAGAATATACCTTTCATCTGCACTTCACAAATTCGTTTCACTTCATCTGTAAAAAACGGAAAACATTAATAAGAAGAAATGGTCACCAATACAAATAGCTTATATTAACTAGAGAACCCCCGCGACTTCGTAGGCATATAATTAGTTACCCGCTACTCCCCCTATTTCTTCCCGTTGGGGCACGATTTTCGGAAAATCCTTTCTTAGTGCACCCCAAGGATACCCAAGGAATATTTCCTCCAAATTTCAAGTCCCTAGGTCCAGCGGTTGTGCATTGTCTGCTAGTCAGTCACTCAGTCATGGTGTATTTAGATTTGGCATAGATCAGTCATAATAATGTCACAACTGAATCTTACCTGCAATTTCTTTTAAATTTGCATTTTTTTCTTGGATTATAACATAGAATTCTCTGTCATTTGAAGACTTGCCGGTGATCCAGTACTCATCTGGTGTTTTTATAATGATTTCACCATAATTTCCCAAACTGTAAACCCAAACAAAAATGTAACATCGTAAATTTACTTTTAATTACCGTTTAGGAAATCTAATTAAAAAAAATCAGTTTACCTCTTTCTGTCTGAATGTATGCTAGCAATTATACTTAGAACCTCAGGCTTTATTGCTGCAGAAGGAACTAATTTATTTATTGGAGACTGAAATTACAAAACAAATTAATTGTGTGTTGCAATTAAAATACTCAATGTCAATTTAATTAAAAGGTACTTACAGAAGTTTTAAAAGCTAAATTAAGTCTGTTGAAGTAGATAAATTTGTTATCACTTCCTGCAAGATGAGCAGTTTGAAGTGCATGCATTGCACATTGCTCACTGATTGCCGATGCTATGGAAGACAGTTGGGGTCCAATAAATGCGTCAAGTGACTTAAATGTCTCTAATTCAAGATTTGTATTAACTGAAATGAGAAAGGATATATGTGTTACAAAAGTTGCTAAAAAAATACGATTTGAGAACCTCCTCCTCTCTTTTTTGAGGTGAGTTTAAAAAGATAATTGGAATAGTGTCTTTGTTGAAAGGATTTAATATAAGTTGTTGGACAAATATGATTTGATATGATCGGATCTAGGATGTAATTTCCCGGGGTTTAAGTCTGTTATGGCTGATTTACATCGGTCCATCAAAAGCATGCCAGTAGAAGTACATTGCGTCGTTACAATAGCTCTCGCCTCAAACGTAAAAACTAACTCGTCAATGTACTTCTACTGGCATGCTTTTGCTGGACCAATGTAAATCGGCCATTATTTTAACATGGATATGAATATGACTTACAATCCCGTGAGTCTTTTTATTACCTACCTTCATAAAAAGGTAAATAACTTTTAATTCTAAGTAGTTTACACGATAAAATTAACAAAATATGTAATAACAAACAGATACATTTCTGCTTATAACTAAAATATTTTTTAAAAGCATATGTAAAATAAATAACCTAAGTATTAGGCTATTATAGATATTGAACATTTTCATTTTCTTTATTTAGTATAACCCTCGTCAAAAGTTAATAATTATTAACAATAAAACATTTCCCAAAATCCTAGGAAATCCCGAGTCATGTCCATGTTAAGCATAACGTTTGAGGTCGTACACCCCAAATTGCACCCTAGATCCGATCACTGATGATTTCTGTTACTATAACAGCAAATGGGGATCATACTGACCATCAAGTGTGAAACAAACAGTAGCACTTAAAGTCCTGTATATGATAAGGTAGTATTGCTTTGATTCAACCTCATCTTCATGCATCAGATAAACTTTAGTTAGGTTCTGCAAATCCTCCTGAGTCCGAATGCCATCCTGAGGCATAATGAAACGACCGTGTCTTTGTGCTGCGGCCACTGCGCCACCTAGTAGTTCCTTCTCCACTTGTTCTGGTAATAACTTTTGTACTAAATATTGGTACAATGTAAGCATATCATTTGTTGAAAGGGCGTTCCTGTAATATAAAAGATAAAGAAGATACATACTTACATATCACACCTTCATTCCCAGAGCGGGGTAGGCAGAGCTACAGAATTACCAACAACTCTAACTGCAGCACTCAGAGACGTCAATTAAATTTAACGCTTGTTTAGTGACGTGTTGTCTTATTCTATTGCTATAGCAAAGAAAGTGACAGCAGCTACTTTAATCAAGCATTAAATTTAATTGACGTCTCTGAGTGCGGCATTAAAACCTTGTTGTTAATTCTCTAACCACATTTTGCCAGTGTACAAAAAGATAAAAGATATTTATTCAGTGAGTAGGCCGCACGGGCACTTTTACATATCAAAAATCTACCAGCACTTCGCAAGAGACCATGCTTAGAAGAAACGCCCCAAGATACTCAACAGTCAGTCTTTTTTAAAATATTGCTTAAGTTTATACAAATGATGATGCAGGTATTCATGGGCAACAGTGACCCTCTCCATCAAGTGACCTGTGGCCCGTTTCACGAAGCTACAAGTTACAAATTACAAGCGGAAGCCTCTTTCTAGCAAAAGGAGTTAGAAAGAGTTCCGCTTGTAATTTGTAACTTATAGCTTCGTGAAACGGGCCACTGCTGGCTCAAATCATTAAAGTACAAGGCTGCATATACTGTGTCAGAACTATATATAACTGCACAAGGCAGGCAGAAATTAAATAGGTAATAAAAAACAAAAAACCGCCTTCAAAAACGCTAAAAATAACTTCTACTACTAGGTACTTAGTAGTAGGTACCTATCCTATTAGGTTAGTCCAACTGAAGTCGGCATTTTGTTGAAAATATTGTGGTCGCCGACTTCAGTTGGACTAACCTAATAGGATAGGTACCTACTACTAAGTACCTAGTAGTAGAAGTTATTTTTAGCGTTTTTGAAGGCGGTTTTTTGTTTTTTAAAACATTTATTTTATTTTACACTTTTTAGTGATCATAATAAGCTTATGTAGTCCCACTTCTTAGTTGATATATGAAACTTAAAGACATTTCAAGCTCGCCGCAAGCAACGCCGCGGGAAAATCATAGTCATTTTAAAACAATTAAATGTGCTTCGTTGTAGTCGCTCAACTATCTTAATCGAAATATCTTATCGCCACCCTTGAAATCGGTACCGTTGAGGAGTTCCGGTGGCCATCTGTGGTCTTCATCATCAGTTCCGCTTCACCAAGTGACACTTTCTGAATGCAAATGCTACACTTGTTACTAAAAATACTAAAATCGCTATATGTTTGCATACAATATTTGAGGAGTTCCCTCAATTCCTCACTGATCCCTTCATCAGATTCAGATTCGCTGACAATGGGACCACCTCGGAAGTATACTCTATCAAACCAAAAAAGAATTTTTAAAATCGGTCCACAATTGACGGAGTAATCGGTGAACATACATAAAAAAAAAAAATACATACAATGGAACGTATAACCTCCTCCTTTTTTTTTGAAGTCGGTTAAAAATAATCTCCATTTTGAAAAAAATAATGTTTTTCATACACTCAACTATTGTAGGTACTTACCAGATCAGCTGTTCATTATAAACAAATGAAATACACTTAAAGTCAGGATACGTAACTTCTACAAGATCTATGAAGCACAAAACTTTGAAGAAAGAATTTTTATCCAGTGGCAAGTAACTGATACCTTGTATGACATCGGTAATATCATTTGTCAGATTTTTTGATGATATGTACTGAAACAAAATCAAATACTTACAATCAATAATACAATACAACTTAGGCCAGCATTCAGAGGCTAATAAGAAAACACCTACTTTAACCTGTCAAGGGCCCTATGTGCTATGTGTGTGTATGTTGATATGCGCTACAACCAGAGCTGGGCAGGGGTGAGCTGTTTTCAGAGTTTGCATAACATGGACATACCTTGTCATTCAATGGTAGATGAGGTGTAATTTAATAACTAATGAAATTCTTTTATTCAGGCTGCCCTTCTCTGCTACGATCTTTACGTCGCCATCAAAAGAAATGAATTTTAAAGTAACCTTTTTAGCAAACCTCTTTAAATAATATGTATATCCATTTGCTACTATGAAAGTTTATCAAGCGATATGATATCGTCACCTGTAGGATCAATTAACATAACCGCCAAATTGATGAAATTGGCAAAAAAAAATCTCCATCGAATGAAGTGGATAAAAAATTCTATCTTGTCAGTTACATTGACTGAAATCAGAGATAAACTTTGGATATTTGGATTAAATTTTAGAGTAAGTAACTTTCATTTATAATTTAGATTTTAATAAAAAAAAAACCGGTCAAGTGCGAGTCGGACTCGCGCACCGAGGGTTCCGTATTGAAGATAATATGCTTGGTAACCGCAAAAAAGAAAATACTCATTTTGTTATAAGCTTTATTTTCCAGGCAATAAGGTCGATTTTGACTAGCCTAAATTTCAATACAGATTTTCTTAGTTTTTTGTTATTTCTCAAAAACTGTAAATAATGAACACTTTATTTTATTTTTCCCAGAAAATATAAGTAATAATTATCTATACGTCAGGATTTTTTTCAGAATTTTTGATTAATAAACTTCGTAGATAAGGGGAACGGTCAATTTTTGTACATTTTTGGCTATAAATCAAAAAGTACATCACAGAAAATTTTCAAAAAAATAGTTTTGAAATGTGCAAATTAAGACCTTTCATATGACACCCCATTTGCTATAATCGAACCACTTTCATTTTTGAACCCCCCATTCTAGACCCCTTTTCAATTATTAATAAAATTAATTTCATATTTTTTTACTACAAATAGATGCGGGCAAGCAAGTTGTACAACTATGCCAAATTTCAAGTTGATAGCATTTGTAGTTGCTGAGAAAACCTGCTGTGACATACAGACAGACAGACAACGAAGTCTCACCTCACCATAACATTTGTACCATTTTGGTACGGAACCCTAAAAAACAGACAAATGACTCTAACATTAAAAGTTTACTTTTCATGCGAACAGGTCCGCGCGCACGGCACAAACACGCGGGTGGCATTTTACTGCTACTCATCCCTATATTTGGGATAGGTGGCCCGCTGCGACATGCCACATCATCGCTTGCAGCTGCTTGGATAGGAATATAGGATGTGTGGAAGGGTGTTGTAGGACGTCAGGAGTTCGACTGGTTGTGTTGGTTCTACTCGTTTAATCCAGGGAAACCGAGTAGTTGACAGGCAGCAACCTCGGGAAGGAACACAACCAGTCTTGCCTAGGGTATCAGCGCAACTGTGAGCTCCACCCTCGGCCATTAGCTATGCCAACTACCGGCCAAGTAGATGGACATATGGATGGACCCATATCACCTGGCGACCGGTCGCAAACTATCGCTGATTTGGACCCGCCCCCGTCCCATTTGAAGTACTTAGTACCTACTCGCTTTGTATATAATGCATTGTCATTTTAGTTAAATTATAATTAATAAAGTTTTATTCTCTATTAATATTTCTTTTTAAGGTGTATATATATTATTATCTACACTTGACATTAATGAAGAAAAAATGGCTCACCCCTGCCAAGCTCTGGCTATGGCTGCTCCACGGGATAAGTATTTGTGGCTATAGGTGTATTCTCATACATATCAAAACATTAAACTTACAGGACTAAAAAATTGCTCACAAACTGTATAGATATCACTTGGTGGTATATTTTGGAAAGGGCCAACAAACATTTTGAACATTCTGTAGGCAGATATCAGCAGATCATACATAACAGATGGCTCTATCTGCAATGAAAACAGATAACAGATTAATACATGGACATTATAGCTTTGTACCTATTAGTTCTGAGTCATTTGATGACAAATTAAACTTACTACATCTCCTCTACTTTCACCAATAGCTGAGAGTGCTTTGGTTGTGTATGGTATTCTTACAACCTGAAATAAAAATATACAATAAATAAATGCTCCATTCCACCACACAATTTTCGATATGTAGGTGAAGTACCTACGCACTGAGATTCAACAGGAGAGTTCAAAAGGTACAAAACGTAGCAAGCGCTTACATACTTGTGGCAAGGAAGACCATATTTTTGTACACAGGATTGATTGTACCATACACAATAATCATGGCTGCTACATTTTCATTCCTAAGACTGAGAAAAAATATGTATTTCTTACCAGCACCATCCAGTAGCCTTTTTCAGGCTGGTAAAAAATGTGCCGCTTGGTCTGTGTTTGCAACGCTTCACACGGTTCAGATGAGAACGTCCTTTAAAACAAAATGCTTATTTGTAGGTCAATTTAAATGCTCACTAACAGTCACCCTGGCAGGTTAAAAGAAAATTATCCAAACTTACGACATAAACTTGACGACTGCCTCGCATAGTCCGACTTGGAGTTTACGGCCGTCTGCGCTAACTTGACTAGGGTGGAAGAACAGTACTCTTTTCAGTTCCTGTCCGAAATAAATCACATAAAACACCGACATACATGTATGTATTTAAGAGTGAATATAAGACACGAAGAAAAATAAACTTACTTCACCCTCTTTCGGCCCGAAGCTCGAATTGAATATAAAGAAAGAGTGGATTTTGGTTTTTACATCAATCATCGTGTAAGGTTATTTTTTACATTTATGCATAATACTATTGAACAGAATTAAATTATTTGGTGTTTTAATCTTGCCTTAATCTAGGAGAAGTGCCTCAGAATAGTAAAATACGCTATATAAATAAATAAGTAAAATAAACAACAAACGACAATTTGATTGACACCACTGTGACACAAACACAACACCACAGACTAAGTAGTAAAGTAACGTAACGTAACGTATATACCTTAGTTATTATAATTCTCTTTTGGGCTCTCTACACTATAGGCGAATACAGACGATTACGTCCTACGGGCGAGCAAAAGGGCGAGCACGATAGTATAGAGGGCAAACTCGGCTGTATTCGCCGATCATCGTCTATGATCGCAGATGATCGTCTGCGACCCGTGATTTGTCGGTTTTTCGGCCACGCATCGAAGGGAATCGCCGCGTTGTTCGTTGAGCTGACCACACTATCGCCGATCATTGATTCCCCGGTGGACAAATTAATTAAAACTTAAATCGTATTATATAATTATTGTATCTACATCCTTCGTTTTATTATGATTTATGCTCAAGCACCACCATCTTTTTTTCCTCGATTTATTTAATAATAAAGCAGCAACACAATCCGCGTCCAATAACAACAAATATCTCTTTCAAATATTGGGAATCAAAGAGACTTAAGGCCGCCACATACGCATCTAAATTTCAATAGAAATATGAAACGTCACGATATCGTTTCAGGGGCTCTACTTTGAAATCAGTAATTCGAACTTCGTCTATTGCTATCCCTTTTGCTCTCGACGCGTCACTAATTCGCAAGATAGTGACGGGGCGATCCGAAGTTCAAATTACTGATTTCAAAGTAGAGCCCCTGAAACGATATCGTGACGTTTCATAAGAAAAACCCACATTTGGTCTACATCGATTCTATTCAAACTTTTCAAGTAATAAAATGCGTTGTTATGGCAACCATCATTTTATTATTTAGTACCACCTATGAGCAACTTGCAGATTTTTGTTAACGTAAAATTTTCATAAAAACGAATACCTATAAAATATTGTGTGATATAATTTTAATACACTAATACCAATCATGTGTGTACGAAATCCAAGACTGCCGATGTTACCCGGCTACGGCGCCAATACAATGGCAAGTACCTACATTTGAAAATTTCACTTTTATTTTAATTTATTTTTGTGTATTATTAGCTACTAGTCATAGTTGCTGTGAAAAAAAGCCGCATTTAGCGACTTTGCACAATGTTAGTAATGATCAAAGGTTTTAAACGCAGCGCAGCAGCAAAACTTTTACGCCTGAGGAACACAGATGGCGCCTTTTAAATATTTCATTTTTCAAAAAAAAACCAAACTAAACGGCTGCACAGATTTCAGTAATTAAGATGTAAATCGAAAGAAAATGTAAAGTATATTTAAAATACATAATTGCTACAAAAACCCACGCTTTTTTGTTAACTATTCACCAGTTTTTATTTAGTTACATTAAAAAAATGCAAGAAAAGGACAAGGGTATTATTACTTTATTAACTCACATGATGACTCTGTTAATAACATATTTTTAACTAAAAACTGCATGTCAATACCTTAAAGATTTACGATTATATGCAGTGCGGCTATGGGGTCATTGACCTCGCTCCACCCCAATTTTGGTCAACAGTTGATAAAATCCCAAAGACTTTAAATGGGGTATTCTCCGTGGTCCACCTATGTTGGTCCACCTATGTGGATTACGGAGAGTAAACTGGACAAAATCAATAGGTAGGTTTAGGTTATGTTTGTTCTTCAGAGGGCCCGAAGGGCCAAAATAATGTAGAAGTAGGAGCTCCGTCGACCTGCTAAGGTTTGCTAAAATGCCCAGGTGGGCAGGGCAACATAGGTGGACCACGACCAACGACTGCTTTAAATATGTACTTACTTTTTTTTTGGGTTCTGGAATGTACTTACATATATAGTCGAGAAAGTCATGAAATGAAAATGATTTAATAATTGATCCGAAGAGCTAAATTACAGTAATAAAGCTAAAAGAGCTAAAAAAAATACACATCTTCAAAAACATTTACTTAACTCAATCAACACCACCATCAATCACCACTTAATACTAAGGTTTCACGATTGGGATACATCAGTCTTACTTAAGAACTTATGGGTCAATTTAGATGCTGTTTTCACCAACCTTTAGCTAGATTCTTGGGGGTGGGTTTAGTATTATAGTTTATATGTATAGTCTCTATCTGTGTGCCGTAATTCATGCGAAGCAGGGACTGGGTCACTAGTTTAATAAAAATATGAAAAATTGCTTTTAAGTAATTTATTTTTGTACAAAAGCTCATAAAACAGTTACAATAATTAATCTAAACAAAAAAGTTGATATTAATGGACATGGAAATAATATTTCGTAGGTATTTCATTCAAATTTTGATTTTAATCGACATTTGTCTGCCACATTTGACATTTCTATGGATAAAATAACCGTAAAAAAGTCGCCATACAAATGTCGACAAAAACGTTTTTCGCCGATCTTTCTTCCATATTTACTCGTATTACTCATTCACTAGGTAACACGAAATTCTTGCTTACCCCATATTGCTTATAATTATAATGAAACACAGATTTTCATTTCATTCGTATTTCAATAAAGAAACGCCCATACAAATGTCGTGATAACCGTACCAAAATACATCAAAAAAGAGACTTACCCTTACCTCCGTCAAAAATTCGGGCTCTGCGCCAATTTCTGTTGGTGGTCGAAACCCAGCAACTAACGTGCTTTGGTATCCTAACGTAAATATGACGGTAGGCCAATAGAAAAACGGTCGCACGCGGGACATCTACGAAAAGACGTCCCAGGTTGTTATTATTAATGTAAAGATTTTTTAAAATATTTTAATCAATGCGCTAATAAAAGCTCTTTACTACGATATATATTGTGTATTAATAAGTACGTTGTCTAAGTCCAAAGTTATGAAATTTTGTTTTTTAGGATTTCAAATTCGATTCTTTCGAAATCAATTAATATTTAGTCACCTGTTGTGCAGAATTCAAGTAGATTAAAATGCACAAAATGCAAATATTTAGGTTTTTAGCGACGTCACCAAGTGGAGTTCTTAACAAGAAAAAATAGGGTGTATGAGGCACCACTGTGCTTCTAAAGCTAGATATTGATGCTAAAAAAAGGTGCCATATAAATGTCGACAGCGCCATACAAATGTAGATATAGTGTCTTAAAAACGTCGATACAGCGATACAAATGTCGAAAAATCTTATTTACTTGCATGAATATGAATACCATTAACACAAACACTAAATACCGGGTTACTTCTAATCATGGTGCATGATTGCTAGTTACTTATCAGAGTTATTGACGAAATTGGTATTATTTTTGTTGCCGTGTGGTTGGTTGCCGGCTTAGAATAGTGCCACTCATGTCTTCCCGTGGAAGTCGTAAGAGGCGACTAAGGAAATGAAGGCTTGTAAAGCTTATTAGGCGATGGGCTTGCAACCTGTCACTTATCTACACTGCACTGGTAAAAACAAATTAACCAGATAATGCAAACTGTGGTTACGGAATTAACAACATTTTTTTGAGTTGTTTGTAATTCTGTAGCTCTGCTATATGTTTGTATATTTTTATTAGATCTCGTCAACGAATGTGTACCCATCATACCGAAAAATATATCATAAATCTTTTTTTTTAAGTTAAACAAAACACATTTTTAATCCAATAATTAAAATCGCGTGAAATCGGTTAAGTAGATTTTAAAATATTTATTGCAGAAGTTTATATCTCCTCCATCTTTGTTCGTTGTGCAAAATGTGGTTACAGAATTATTAACAAGTTTTTAGAGTTGTCGATAATTCTGTAACTCTGCCTACCCCACTCTGGGAATAAAGGCGTGAGTTTATGTATGTATGTGTGTAATTATTATAAGTATAATATGCGGAAAAATGACTGACTGTTGAGTTTCTTGCGGCACTTCTTCTCAGCGGTGTTCGCTCCTCTTGGGAAGCGCTGGTAGATTTTTTATATGTAAGTGCCCGTGCGACCTAACTTCCTACTGAATAAACATTTATCGTTTGTCCTTTAATGTTATGTATATTTTTATTGATTATTTCGACTTTAGATTGGAAGAACAAGTTTTGGTGTACGTCCAGTTTTTACTTCTGTTGACAAAGTTAATATGCTGGTCGACAAACCGCCGTCCGATAACCGTATACCCTCGCTGTACGGCCGTAAGCAAGCACCGGATCTACCTACATGGCTCATGTATGATAAACATGTAAGTTTTTCAGCGTTCGAAAAATACCTACTATAGGATTTAATTGGACAACGTTTTGCTAACGCTTGCTGAGTTATTTTATAGGTATTGCGGTTTCAAGGTTATTTCCAACAAACTCTCCATGAGATGCGGTCTTCGTCAAGCTTATTACGCAAAGTGGAGATATTTTTTTACCTCGAGGATGGCACTATCAAAGTCATGGAGCCGCGAACTGAAAATAGCGGGATGTCGCAAGGTTTGAGGAAACCAATTGAATAGTCGCTTATTTCGATATTTCTAAAATAGGAAATAAATCCAGAAGCATGTCTTATTGTCAGAGATCGGAATAGGCAGAGCTAATTTGCCTAAACTTGATGCATGTTCATTCAATAATGTATTCCCTTCTCACTCACATGCGTCAAGTTTAGGCAAATTAGCTCTGCCTATTCCGATCTCTGCTTATTGTGCTATTTTGGGGTGTAAAAACGATAGCCGCACCAAAAACATTTTTCATGGTGGCGTGTTGTTTTTATGATAGTTTGAGTATTGGCGACAACAGGTCTGATAAGCGAAGCTCATGCCACTTCCACTGTTTTTTCTATTCCGTTCTATCTTATTAGATGGCAAACGGGTCTATTCCGACTAGTTCCATTATTAGTTCCATTGATGGAACTAGTTGGACTTTTTTTCCAAGTAGTTAGGTACATTAATAATGCAGAGTTTAAATTATTAATAATGTACCTACTTGGAAAAAAAAGTCAAGATACTTGAAAGACGCTCAGGGTAGTTTTTTCTAAAATACTGAAACAAGTGCCAAAAATTCGCAGTTTTTCGAGCGCAATGGAGGTAGCACAGGGTTTTCAGGGTTGCAAACTTGGATGTTAACTACTCTCAAGAGACCTAACAACTTATAAAAAAATCGTAGTTACATGCGCGTTTGCGATGTTTGCCTTTTTGTGTTGATATAGGAAGACTGGCATAATACTTACTGATTAATTATGTTTTAATTTCAGGAGTTATGGTTACTCGACAACGTATACGTCTGCCGCACAGCTACGATATTTATTATGATGTCCTTGATCTAAACATCGGAAGTGAAGTTACTTTCCACGGAAAAGTTTTTAAAGTAATTAGAAAATATTAGTACATACCCTATCCTAACTTGTGTACACTTTATCGATATTATAGTTAGTTAGTATTGCGTCAGTTAGCGTAACTTATCCGCAAAGAGAATAAAGAATGATTATAATTTGTTTTAGGTTGTGAATTGCGACAACTTTACAAGAGTTTTCTTGAATCGGCTTGGGATATGCGTGCCGGACCCAATAAACTGGCCCGATGCTGCGGAAGTGAGTAATATTAAAACTAAGTACAAAAATATGGTCTAGTCGATCAAGAAAGTCCTTTACAGATGTACTTAGTAAAAAATCCTTTCCCTTCGTATTTTCTCGGAAATGTTCGTATTTGCCATGCTACTTCAGTCAGACCCCATCAGTACTCATCAAGACAACAATTCATAGACACGTCGGCATCATTAGAAAGTAGTAATTGTGTCCCGAGTTTTCACGATGGGAAAGGATTATTCACTATGTCTGTTGTACCACTTTTCGACTTTTACGTCATACAAATAGAGTTGAAAAGTGGTAGCCAATATAAAAAAAATAGCACCACTCTGTCAGGCAATTTACATTAAGTCTGTTCCTATTAATTCCGTCACTCTTATAAACAAATCAATTTACCAATTCAATTTACCATTATAACTCCATATTCGCGTACTTTTGAAGGTTGAGCATAGTCATATTATTTATTTATACACTTAATCATTGTCTTCATGTTTATTTTGAGGTAGTAATCTCTATTTAAACTTGTATTTTTTGATGAAAAGCACTTTCGGTAAAATACGATGCCACTGACTGGTGCTTGACATTTCGTTTTTTCGAAATATAATTTGACATAAAAACGTAGTGATGTCTTGATAGATTTGAATTTTTGAATCACTGAAAATGGCGATAATCCTCCATTAACAAACACCGTGATTGGTTGTTTAAGGGTTTCCAAAGTAAGTTAAAAAGAAAAAGCACTTTAGTCCCTAGTAATTGTGTCGTTTTAATCGCTCAGGTTCAGTTTGTCCATATTCTCATCTCGTCCACATTTTCATCCCGCCCACATTCCTATCTCGTCCACATTCCCACCTCGTCCACATTCCCATTTCGTCCACTTCTCATTTCGTTCACATTCCCATCTCGTCCACATTCCTATCTTGTCCAAATTCTCATCTCGTCCACATTTTTATCTCGTCCACAATCCCATTTCGTTCACATTTCCAACAACTAGTGAACAACCGAGTAATAGAATTGATATCGAACAGCCCTACAATCCAAGTTAGGTTGCAGACGAGTTAGGAATGAGGACGAGTTGGGAATGTGGACTAATTAAGAATGCAGACGAGTTGGGAATGTGGACGTGTTGGAAATATGGACGAGATAGGAAGCGGACAATTTGGGATTGGTATGTGGACGAGTTGGGAATGTGGCCGAGATTAGAATGTGGACGAAATGGAAATATGGACAAAGTGAACCTGAGCGGTTTTAATCCCTAGGGATTAAATACATCACTTTAGTCCGCCTATACAAGGCTATTATGACTCGTTTTAGAGCCTGAGAAGTGAAAAAGACTTATTAATATAAGTATTTGTTATTTGATCTCGCAACATAACGCTTACCCAGAAAATTACCAACACGGTTTCGTAAAAAAAACATTGCAATTCAATTTACTCAAATCCAAATCTCTGTTCGTGTGTCCGGTGGAAAAGCACCTTTAAAATTATTATTCGGACGGATAATACGATGATGATGATGCATATATATTCAACCTTTTTAATTAACTAATTAGACGTAAAATTATTAAAATTAAAAGATATTTACACTCAGGTATACTTGTTATTTTCATTGGCAGTCCGAATAGGAACAGACTTTATTTTTGGAGCTGGATACTACTATATTTTGACATAAAACGTTAATTAGCGCTATTTAAATAAAACGTTTTGATTAATTTTGTAGAGAGCTGTGGATAAGTATAAGCCGCCTAAACATAGAGGTTTCAAACAGTTTCTGGATTTTGATCGACAAGTATTAAGGTAACTGCGTGCCTAAATTATCACATCCATACGTTTATTGTCTTTTCATGGTTCTGAAGTTAAACTAGGGACCCTTATAGTTTCGTCATTTCCATCTGTCTGTCCGTATGTAACAATTACTGTTTCTCAGAAAACATCAAAGTTACAAAACTGTGTAAGTACACACAAATATTTGTGCTGCGCACTAAGATCAAAAATGAAATAAGGTGTAGTTCCCGTACACGTGCAAGGGTATTTTTTTTTCGTTACCTATAACATTGTATGATATATTATTGAATAATTAGCTATTTAAGAAACATATTGTGGTTATCATTTTAAATTTTTAGATTTGGGGGACCTTTTAGGATATATTTTAATTGCCATTTTCCCTAGACGCTAAACCGCGGACTGATGGAGAGTCGGACATGGCGAAAGAGTAATTATTCCTTATTGCTTACGAAACCGTAAAACGGAGCCTATATTTTCCTGTATATTCGTAACATTATTTTATTTTCCCTTTAATTTTCAGGTTTTATGGCTACTGGGATGACCGTGGGTCGGAGTTTGGGACGGTTCATCTCCTTGAGATACATTATTTCTTAGCAGACGATACGCTTGAGGTCAAAGAAACGATACCTCCTAATTCCGGCGTGACAGTCGGACCGATGTTCCTGAAAAGAATGCAAATACCGAAAGTGCGTAAAAGTACCTTTCCCGTTTTCCTATTCGGAAAAATAGTTGACAAGGATTTTATTTAGACATTCAACGTAGACAATTTACTTTAACTAAAAAGACTCGGCAAAAATCAAACCTCTATATAGTTGGAATGTTAAATTTTATCGACTTTTCCAGCTATCGATAAGTTTATTGTCCTTCTAAATTACTGACTTTTCACATTAACCTCTTTGATAAGCGAGTTGACCATTTGACCTCTTTGATTAACGAGTACGTGGCCATTAATAATAGTCGCATGGCAGTTAACTGGCATTTCTGCCACTAGTCTTTTGCAACTAATTCACGTAGGTATGTGAAAGTTAATCCAAAACGAAAATCGATAAAAAAATGGATTAAGAAGTATCCTTTTCTTACGTACAACGAAAATAGCAACAATATACTGCTATACATGTACCTACCCCCTTACTAATAAACGTTGAGTAACGGTGGTGCAATGTTTTGTCCTTATCTGTCAAATTCAAATGTCACAATTACAGATAAGGACAAAACATTGGCTCTACCACTGTTACTCAACGTTTATTAGTAAGGGGGGTAAGGTTCATTTAATTAAAGCAACTTAAAAAATATTGCGTTGAAATTGAAACTCACATAACGAGTAAAACACATTCACGTGAGTTTAAAGCCGTAAAGAACGATAATAGTTTTCATCTAGATTTGATTATATTTCTAGTTTCTTGCAACATCCCATGGAAAAGAATTATCGATCCACAATTCCGTATTTTTTATTATAGCTCAGAGCGGACCTGTCTAATAATATTCACAAACACTCAAAGGCGAACCACTCGTAGGTATCTCAGCAGAACTAGATATAGTACTAGGTGTAACGAGCATAGTCTCGGGGAATTCCCGTGCCTTGTTTGCAACGAATAAACAAAACAAAGGCGCGCTTACATTACTTTTTTAACGCGTGAAATTTTAAAAATATCGATTCATATAAGTATCGCCGATATATCGGTATACGTATCGGATGCATTCCTAAATTTTACCCTACTTAAATACATTTATCATTTGTAGAAAAAGGCTGCGTGTGTTGAGATGACCGGGGGCCCGAAGATTCCCGGCTATGGTCCTGGGGACTTGAGCATTGGAGCAGTTTTATTTGTTTATGGGCGCAAAGTAGTCCTAACTGACTGCGATCCGTTTACTAAGGAATATTATCGAGTCACGTATGGAGTCGGTAAATTTTCAGTTTTAATCTTAAATGATAGTTTATTATAAATAATTTAATTACAAGTGGTGCGACCTAATGCAATACCCGGAATGTCCGGATCGATCGTTCCAACTATTCCTGACGCCAAGTGTTTATATTACTATATTTCAGAGCGAAGGGTAAAAAAAACCACTAATTAAATGATAGGCGCCCCATTTTTGTTCTCGGGGTTGACAACACATTTCCAATTTTGAGGTTGCAAATTAAAGTTAGTCTTTAAACCCAATTAGGTACTGCCAGCTGGTTTTTCAGCTCGTTTTCTTTCTCCGTGACATAAAAAGTAATTATGGGACGTCCGGTTGTCCAGATAATTTCGTGCCACTTCCAACTCCGGCGGACGAAGGCATCGTGAAGATCGGTGTCAGCGCGGCTGACCGTAAGTTGCCCCCTTGGAACGGCTACGGTTCCTACGATGACTCCGCTGAGAACTGCCGAACAGTTGAACCTAAGGCTCCGCACAGAGATTTTATTAAATTTCTGAACAAAGACAGGTTAGTTTGTTTTAAACTTTTGCGACGTGTTTAAAACGGGTCTTAATCGCGTAAACTCATTATAATTACCTTAACGTTTTGATTGTGTTGTAACCCGTGGTTGCAATGATCTTAGTCACGAGGTGACTGGAAAAGGCTGCTGCTTGTTAAAATTTGTGTAACATGCGATTTTTTGACATCTGCCGGGCTTCGTTCTTGCGGCGACTCGCACAGGTCCGCATCCTTATGGATCTGCGGAATTTCGAATTAAGCCAGAAGTTCTGTGGTTGCGGATGCGGATACGAAAATTATTGCCTCCGAAGCTAACGGTCCCGGGTTTGATTCCCGGTCAGGGTAAATATTTGATGACGAGCGCGAGTATTTGTTTCTGAGTCTTGGGTGTTTTCTATGTAGGTATAGTATAAGTATGTTTATCGTTACCCATATTACAAGCCTAGAGCTTAGTTTGGGACTAGGTCAATTTGTGTAATATTGTCCCGCGATTGATTTATTTCTTTAATATCTACTACATCCCTGATCGGAATACCCACCGACCGACGGCCCCGCGGATATATCCGACGAGTCTTTTTAATGATAACAGAATTCCATCAAATTGAAAGCTTTCCCGTAAATATTCCTCAACATGTTTTTTTTTTATTTTTTGATTTTCACCCCATCACGTAATATTTAGGTACAGTAGAAACTCCGTTCCTTGAAGAGGATTTTGGGGTCGGTAATTGTAATAGGTATGTATGATATGTGTTTATGTGTTATCAGTAATGACATGTTTGTTGTTAAGCTCTCCTTATTTTTTTTGGGATTTGATGTCATTCACATACATGTAATTCATATACCTACCTACCTGTGATTCTAGGTTGGGATTCGATTCGCACGTTCTTCGCTTCGCCGCCCGCCTTATAAACGACAATCCAATAGACGAGGCGCGTTACTTCATTATCAAATACTTCCTATGTGACGATACCATCGGTATCTTCGAGTTAGCAGAACGAAATTCGGGATTTTCAGTGAGTCAAGTGATATTACTTACATACATAAAACTAGGTACTTGTAGTATTCTGTAACTTTAGTAGTTGGCCTATGTCATATTATAATATAACATTAATGCAGAGGCCGTGAATTAAGGGATTGCTGGACGAGTTTGGGGTAGTCGATAAAACGAGTCCTGCAATCCCTGTTCCGGCCGTGCATTGTTTAGTGCTTTTCTCAAACAATGTGAGGAAATGTTTAATTTGCCGCTTTGGGAGCCATAAACAACAAACTTCATGTCTTCATTTCGTGATATTAACGCATACATTTCTGAGCATGTTTGAGAAAATACAATTTATACTACATATGTAAATAGCGCATAAAAAATACCTTTTATTGCCATATTAATGACTGCCACAACACCAGACATATCCACGGGCTGCGTGCGGGCAATATGGCTGCGTTTATCGCGTGACAAAATGTGTTTTTTTTTATGACAACTGGGGAGTTCCTATATCGATAAACTCAATTATCGATGCTTGTTCTACCTATAGGTATATATACTAGTGACCAGTCCAAGTTTTGTTTGTAAAAATATTTTTTATTACAAGATTTAAAATTAAATTTAATCTAGCGGTTCTTTATAAAACTTCCTGCGATAGTAGCATTTATTCCGAACTCACTGACTACTCATAAGCCTCTGTGACTTTTGTAGTCTTTTACTTTTTTTACAAAACTCTGCGATATTTTATAAATTGGACCTTTAAATAAAAAAAATAAAAAAAAAATGAAATAAATATCAGATTTTTTGGTGCGTTCGCGGCGTTGTTCACACACCCAGTAGTATTTATTGTTATCCTCCCGGTTCCTTTCCCGATCCCTATGTGCCATTTGTACGTGACTATTTTTTTAGGACAATACTGTTATGCACTTTGTAATGAATGATGCCAATTTATTATTATGACTTTTTGTATTTATGCTATTTGACGTTAGTCTTCATGAAGATTATGCTTTCTGTATTTATGATTTTTTAATTTTATGTGTATAAATATATGCGTAAAGATGATTAGGCACATATCGCTATTTCGGCTAAAAGCAATTATACGTAACGATATTATTACAAATAATTTTATGCCATCCAATAGAGAACCTGCTCTGATTCAGTTTTCAGTACATTAAACCACTGAAATGAGGTGTCAAGGAGTAGAGCTGTTATTAAGCCGCTAGCGTAACAAAATTTGGCACTATATATATTATTTGGTATATGCCAACTTTAGTGACTAAATTTGATCTCTAAGATTTGGTGGTCATTTACAAAATTTGGTCCGCTGATACAATTAAAAGTACAGACATCACTAAAGTAGTTAGGATTATTATCTACAAATTAAAACAATCATAGCTTGTAATTTTGCTCGCTAAGATTTGGTAGTCATTGACACAATTTGGTGTACATAGGCAATCAAAGATAATTTTGGTGCTCATTGTAATTGTTGCCTTTGATTAGGGTGGGAAATTCTTTAAACGGGAGAAGATGTACCTCCCCAACGTGGATTTCTTCGTGCCTCAAGAGCCTCCAGCGTACACCGACAAGGACATGTGGATAGGCAACGAGTTAATGGTTAACAACCACTGCTTCAGGCTCGTCGGCGCCGACGAGTACGCGTTGCGGTACTTGGAACTCCATCCACAAGAAGTAAGAGAATTTTTAATTACGTACTTTTATGCGAAAAAATGATTATCGACATTCTTCATGATCTTTTGCTTTAACGTTTGTTACAGTACGCAATGGCTAACCTACCTTTGATAATGGATAAGATCCGACGTACTTTGGCAGCGAAAGAAAACGGCTACAAAGATTTCGTTGCCAAGTATATGGACGCTGTACTACCGAACAAGAAGGATTTGATGTCTGTGAGATGTTTTAAGTTAGTATTTATGTTTTCGTTATGTTTCAAATTGTTTTAATGTTTCAACAAGTGTATTTTATTTAATAATTTAACTTTTATTATGTTTTAGACAAGCAATTAAAGAAGTAATGTGCGAAAAAATGACGGAACATGAATTTATAACGTTGATTCGATACTTCCGTGGCGATCCCGGCAAGGAGAAGAGTCCCAGAAGAGATATGATCAGGTACGAGGGAACTCGTTAACTTCGTTCTACCGTCACAATTGTGAGTGTTAATGTTTTAGATCCACGACATCCCGCCCCACTACTTCAGGGCCTCTATTCAACACGGTATAACCATATTGCTTTTGACTTGTTATGGTACTGTTTTTAACTCGGACGCCATTCCTGTCCAGTAAATAAGAGCTATCAAAACGTAGACAATACGGAAACACGTCAAAACTGTAAGGTTTTACCGTGTAGAATCTCAGCCCAGTTGTTAGACATTGACGCAAACATGCAACGTCAATTTGACTGGAGGGACGAGCCGTCGTGGATTGAAAACACTGCTCTCAATACCAGAGTTTATTATATAATGCAAGTTATCGATTTTGCATTTAAATTACTTTTCTTTTCTGTTAAAAATTGTTCAACCTTTCATTACTTCTTTTGTAATAACTTGAAAAAAATGTCAAAACAATATTTTTTGAAAATATGTATGTAATGTAGGTTTTTGAATGACAATACATAAATTAGATAAAAATATTTTGAGTCTCTTGGAAGGCGAACACGATATACCTACCATGCCGCTCGCCGACGCTCGGTGGTTGTGGCCCACTTTCCTGTCAAAAGGTGTTCGAGGGTTTGACGCTTGCGCCGTCTGTTTCGGCAGGTCGCTGGTATTCTCGGACATCACGCGCGGGCTGTGGGACGACCGCGCGCGGCTGAAGGAGGGCCTGCTGCACGCCGACGGGGGCGGCGTGGGCACGCTGCCCAAGCCGCGCCTGCGCCAGCTGCTGCGCGCGCACCACCTGCCCCTCAACCCGGACCTCCTGGAATGCATGCTCGATGTGTACGTCTGCTGCAGTAGGCTGCTTAGCGATACCCTGACTTTTTACAAAAACTGAATCCGGAATTGCATAGTTTGTTAAAAAACATCGTTTGGCAACCCTATCGTTTGTTACTCTGGGGGGCGGAGCTTCGTTCATAGCACAAAATATGCAAACTAAAATCGGAAATTGAGTCGGATTAATCGGCGCGAGAATTTAAATTTGTATTAAAAAAAGCATTTCCACTAAAGCTGCGCGAGGAAGGAATTGTTTTTTTATTACAAATTTAAATTTTCGCCTCGCCTCGCCTCGTCTGTGAAAAAGCACCTTAAGGGCCGTATTAATAAACTGGACGAAGATTCTAGGCAGTAAAAACCATAATATAGAGGTAGCTCTTATTTACTTGACAGAAATCGGCTGCTCGTCTGCTCTAAACGGCCGTCCCTTATTGATCTAGCTTTCTATGCAATCAATGCTAAGTTCTAACTCTGATAGAATAATGTTTATTTTAAGTTTATTAATGACTGGACCAAGCCAGCCTAGGGAATAGACGAGATCAACGATCGACCCCTCGCTGCACCGGTCTGGATTCGACTTGTGTACCTTAAAAATTCTGGTGTGTAGATTGGAGACGGATGATAAATGCGAGATCCGCTACGACGACCTGTTGGCGTTTTTGGACTTCCAGACGCGGCCCGTGTACAACCTGTCGGAGGGCGACTACAAGAAAGTGGTGCGGCACGCGCCTCCCCTCAAGGATACAGAGGTCAGATATAAATCCAGTCCGGTTTTTTGTAACGACCAAATGTATAAATATCAACTGCAATCAGAGTACTGCAAAAGTCAGAAATAAGAGTCAAAGTCCAACATTCCAACTCTGCGTTGAAAACGCCCCATACAAATTGATACTCTACTATGAATGAGGTCACAATAAAGTATATAGTAATAATGATCGAAATCGAAGTCACATCGGGACATAATAATAACTTCTGTGCGGTGGTACTGAACCCTCGGTGCGCGAATCCAACTCGCACTTTTTTTCCACCTATTACAATTTACCACACTGTAGCTACCTACTATGCTAATTTGCCATTATATTGGTTTTAGTGCAAGCAATGGGCAGATGCAGATCTCGAGATATACGAGGGCTACGTCAATTGGAGCGCGTTCATTTGCCAGCTGAACCTCGAACATCTTGTTAAGGAACCTCCAAAAATTGGCTAAAGCAGACACAGTAGCAGGTCCATAAGTTCTGTCATTAAGGTTTAGTCATTTAAAACTAACTAATACAGAACTTATGGATCGACTAGGTAGGTATCCTGGTTAAATCTCTATGGGTATTATTTGCCCTTGTGTAACATCACTCTTTTGTTATTTTTCTATTTCACGGTTTACGTGTTGTACTTAAAATGGTACTAGGTGGATAGCCACGGTTAAGTTTTACACTCAATGTAATGATCGATGTTAAAATTTTACCTATAGAAGATCTTTTATATTCATTTACTAAATCATAGCTTGTCCGCGCAGAATGATAAAAAATACATTAATCTAAGATAATTTATTATTGATAATTTTTCACTTTACGTCTAACGTGCAACTATATAACAATAATCTTCATTTGGTAACTTGGTAAGTAACGTTTGGACGGCAGTCCATTGAGACTTAATCGTGTTGATGCACCTTTAAAAGTACGAAGTAAGTATGTTTTTGATTATTTTTTATTTACTGGTCTTGTTCATATATTTCAAAATAAACTGTTTTCATTTTATTTTAAATTTGTTTATTATTCAAACACAATAAATATAATTTTCAAAACGATTCTTCCTATTATATCTATTTACATTCTCACTTTGATTGACATTCTATTATGAAATGTCACATACTTATACATATTCACTGTTGCAAACACATTTTCACAACATTGAAGATGATCAGCGCATTAAATAATTATCACTTATTCTGTCAAGGATTAGTGTCAGGATTAATTGTAAAACATATGATTAGAGAACTTACTCTTATTCGGTTCGAAATACTTTAGAACGCTTCCACGTCAATGTCATTGAAAATAAATAACTTAAGGTAAATCTTAATGACTCTAGGCTTGTTGTGAATCGACATGTCGTCAAATTATTTAACGCTTGTTTCCTCTGAATAATATCAAGTTAAAAGGGTCATTTAAATGTTATAAAATAAACCGTTTACTCAGGTACATACTCCGTTGATTTTCATTTATCTCATAATTCTTAAATCTACCACTGCTTGGCGAGACCTTTTAGGCTGAATTTTATCAATAGGTAAATTATATTATGAAAACTAGTAAGCCATTCTGAATCTGCTGATCTGACGCATTTGACTTGAAAAATTGTTACAGGGTTTTATATTTACGAAATGCAGCATCGAAGAAAATCGGAGAAGGGTCATGACAACAGCTTTTTCGAAATAATGGAGCGGCTACATATGAGCTGTCGCAATGGTCGTGGGAACATGGCACAGAGTATTCACTTGTGTCAATGCAGTCGTTTACACGTGCGCATCTCTGAACAGTGCACTGCTACATTAAAATAAACGCTATTTATAAAAACGAGGTATACACAATCCTGGAACCTACACTGCCTTACATTATTACACTTTATGAGGAGCCTGCCGTTTGGCCAAAATATTTAAATAAAATATTTTTGGTCAAATGTATCGTTTTCCAAATTTTTCATTTGCCAAACCAATGTTGTATAAATTTTTCAGAATTTATTTTAGAACCATCGTGTAGAACCCTATAGGTTAGGTTAAGTGAGTTTTTATAAAATCCTGAAATATTTACGGTTACAGAAAACAAAGCGGACAGGCAATTGAAAATTTTGATAAATGATACTTTTGACCAAAAATATTTTGGCTTAACGAAATAGACCCCACTTTATGACACTGGATAGATTCTTAAAATAATAATTTAGGTCATTAACTAAAATGTACATATTTACACAGGAGATTGCTTCATAATTCGCTTAGTCGAGGTCGTTGGTAATGGAAGTCCTCGATGCAATTATGATAATAATATCTCTCCTTCAATTGAATAGTCCGTTTTGGAGATCGGTAACTTCTAGATTTTTCACAGCTTAGACGGCTTTTTTCAAGTCATTTTAATTTCACTAATATCACTTTTAACGCTTCACCACATATCTTTCACTCGCTCCGCTGCAGGTATTTGAGGGCGGAATCTGCAAAAAATGTAGTTAAAAAAGTAGAATTAGCGGAAGATCATAACAGATTATAATAGAAAAAGTGACGTAAACAGGAGTCTGGATAGTAAATATGTAATTGTAACCTGTGTGGAGGGATGGCTACAGGTGGAACAGGGACGCCGCCTGCCAGTGGGGACATCTTGATGGCCGTGCTGTGCCCGTTAATACTGGAACCTATACTCGATGCACTGTCCGCTCTGAAATTGTAACATTTAAAATTTTATTTGGTATGATGATCCGAAACTACATAAATTCATCATTTCCTGACAAATGATAAATAAAGAAGAACACAAGTGTTAAAGAACCAGACTGCCTCTATTTTGAAATGTTCGTGTTAAAAGTGAACGTTAAAGCGTTATAACTTATGAAGTTATGTATGACTTATGACTATGACGCTCCTTGGATATAGACCAATCTAGCGATAACCGCACTTCCATATTTGTCGAGCTTGAACAGTTAGCCTGGTACACTTATCCCTACCGAGCTATCCCTACTGGTAGGGATAAGTGCACGTTTTTGGCCAAAACACCCAGAAATAGGAGCTCCGCCTGAGCGGAGCTCCGTCGACTCTGTTAAATTTCAGTAAAGAAATCCATCCTTTCTCAGGTTTTTGGGCAGTCTGGTAATAATTAGGATTCGATTTAACCTTATTTTTTCTCGCTTCTTTTTCAGTGCATCTGCTGTTATTGTGAGTTATAAAGAGGGGTGTATTACATACTACCCCCGGGGTTAGGTATCGCACTGATAAATTATCATTGTTTTAGTCATGTCAGGGCGGCTGAACCGTGGGGAATGCAGTTTCCATAAACCATGTGATCTCACCTGTCGATCTGTCTCCTGAAGAGAGGATACCTCCAGGGCGAGTTGGGTTTGCGATGCTCATGCTGGAACGCGGGGTTGTCGCGCCCCCCACTCTCATTGACTACTGACATAGAGACTTGACCCTCTGTTTCTCTGGTTTTTGAAGACAATCTCCTGTAAAATAGTGAATAAATCATCAAAACATTGCCTAAAAATCAGTCCTATATTTTCTTTGTGAAGTTGATGTGTTTACATTATTACTTGCAGAAAAGTGATTTGAAAACGTTTGATCGGTTTAGTTATAGTTCAGGCATATAAGAAGTCAACCCTGACACATTGCAGAACCATGAAGTTTCTGAATATTGATAATGTTGACAGCAGTAACAACATTTTGCAATGTGTCATGATTGACTTCTTGTCTGCCTAGTACTAGAGTTTAAAAGTTCAATCCTAATCGTTTCCATTTTCTTTACTTCGTCACTTCGTGCGGAAGTAGCATGCAAACTATATTTGTTTAGATTTTTAGGGTTCCGTAAAAAACTAATGATATTCGTTGCAGTGCCGCCCAAACTTATTTTAAATGAATATGTGACTAATTTAAGGATAGCAATGACCTGACCATAATTTTATTTTGGAACTTGACAAGGAATTAACAAAAAACAAAAAAATCAAGATTGTAATTAAGCAACGTATACTTGGAGACAAAAGATACCTGAGTATCCTAGAAGGTAAGGACTGCTGCGTCTGCGGCCGGGCTCGCTGCCGGCTGTCGACGATGAGCACGTGGCGGTCGTACGGCGTGTCGTAGTCCACCTCCAGCACCGTCGAGAACCGGTGCGGCCACATCAGGTCTACCGCTGCGATCAGCAAACCAACCACCAAGCAGATGCACCCTGAAATTTAAATGTTATATTATCACGTTTTAAAAAGAAGAATAAAGGAAATATAGCAAATATAAATGAAGACTGTGCAGGGTAAGCATCTTATAGCAGGAAGAAGGCTCAAGAGCTCATAGGCCACCTGATGCCAAGTGAGCTCTGAGGCCAATCTGAGTTCCAAGGAAATTTGCAATCTCAATATTTAAATATCAAGACTTTAAATACGTTGCCAACCCTAGACTAATATGGAATACCAGTCATTTCTCTGGCTGTCGTACCGGAATGCAGTAATACGAATACTGGTAGCAATCCGGACGGACCATGCACAAGGTCCCAACGTTTACCTACTGCACTTTTCCAGGCAGAGGCTTTTTTTACATACATACAAACACGCCGCTAGGGGTAGGCAGAGACCACTTCTTTCCACTTGCTACGATCCAGACAAACTTCCCTCGCTTCCTCTACACTGACAAGTCTCTTCATACACGTGCGTCGGTTTAGCGTATTCCTCACTTGGCCACAATCTGATCGTGGAAGGTTCGTCTTGGCCTTCCCCTTACAATATTCCCATTTAATCTAATTCCTTTTTTTAATCGTATATATTCACTTAAAATTTCAACCTTATAATTTTTTCAAATGTGATTGTATTTATGAGAAATGTTACTTGCTCTGAAATGTATCATCATAATGTAAATAACTTGATTAAGCATTTTTTTGTTAATCCTATAAGATTGGTGGGGCCTGAAAAGAATTCACCTAACCTCAGGAATTACATCTTTGGGGATTTTGGTCTAAATTGCGCGTACGACTTACTCCTTATGTTAAACATGCTAGTAATCTAAAGCTGTTCAAAACTCACCTGAGATGAGCACCAGCCAGAAACACCATCCTAGCGAGAAAAACAGCATCGCTCCGTCGAGGCGGACCACCAGCGGCACGTGGGGCAGCGAGGCCCAGTAGCCGCCCGCAGCCGCGCACAGCGTGACGCCCAGGGAAGCCATGGCGTACGCGCCGTAACGTGGCACCACCACCAGCAGTAGATTCATCAGCAGCCATAGCGCTAGCGCTGTCCTGGAATTATCAAATCGATAGTTGTAAGACGTGATATAGGGCTCAGCGAGAGGTAGATACACGTTCGCTGGTTGCTTCAACAGTATTTTGTGGTACTCCAGCCCAGGTTGTGCGTCACTTGATTTTAATTAAAGCGCCTATTTGCTTTATGGCAGGGTCAGCCCCGACAGTCATGCATAGAATCCAAGTCTTTTTAAACCAAATACTAATCTGTATTCATGGATCGGTTATATACCATAGCAAGGTGGAAGTGGTGTACCCAGCGGCACGGTACTTGGCGCCCCACTCGAAGCCCTCGTGCTGCGCGGCGAAGTGCTCGGCCACGCTGAGCACGGGGTAGGGCAGCCCGCGGGCCAGCCCGCTGCGGTACCACTCCTGCACGGCGCCCGCCTCCTCCCAGCGGAACTGCTCGTTGTAGTCCACGCCCGGGTCACCCACTGACGAGTTGCCCCAGGATAACGCTGTAATCAGGTGTACGTATATTAGATAGGATACAGTTTGGGCAGTCCAGGTGAATGGGCAGTGAATGGATAATTTATCAAATGCTGGCAACTTCAAGTTGGTTTGAAAAAAGATTAAATAAGAAAATACATAATTTTAAATGTATTTTTATATTAATATAAGTATGAGTACGTGCTTATTAGATTTACATATAAATATATATAAATGTTCACAGAATCGAGTAGAAGGACCATAGTGTTTAAAATCGACGAAACCGCGCGTCCCGTTTTTCGAAGGACTATGCATGGATGGAGCGGGACTTCGTGGATTGAAAACACTATAAAGGTCTGAGCGAAACTACTCATGCACGCTTTACCTTGAACTGTGATATTGAAGGTATGAAAACGTAGAATTACTCGCCAGTTAGCGTGACGTTGATGTGTCCGAGCCCGATGTGGCCAGCCAGCCAGCAGTCCATGCGCTCGGGCGAGTAGGCGCGGTACGCCGCTCGCGACACGCGCGCGCCGCCGACGTGCCACGATGACCCATACTTGCAAACTGGAAGGGAACAGTTTGCTTGGTAATTGTATGTAGGTATGTATGTAAACACTTGATTGTACTGAATCAATAATATTGCACACAATAATAACGGTACGTTGTATTGTTGTTGTAATCAAAAGTAAACTAGCGGTTATGCTGTTGTCATTGGTACCACCATCGGTACCATTCAAAGTATAATCCTACTAATATTATAAATGCAAACGTTTTTGTGTGTGTGTGCGTGTTAGTTTGTTACTCCTTCACTCTGCAACGGCTGGACGGATTTGGATGAAATGGAAATAGCTTATACCCTGGATTAACACATAAGCTACATTTGATCCGGAAAATTTAAAAGTTCCCGAGGGAATAACGATAATCGAAATCTACGCAGACAAAGTCGCGGGCAGAAACTGTCTAGTATAATATAATGTGAATTTAGTTGTGGAAAGTAAAATATATTTTGCAATCCTACATTAGTGCAAAACTATAAAATATAAACTTAATTAGCGTGGTAATATAATCAGGGTTTCTACTGATTTTACGTCTACTGGCTTGCTAGACTTATATTTGATGTCTACAAGATGCATAGCGCTAACGTTAGTGATTTTGCGTTAACGTTACCGTTAGTGCTGTAAGTATAGAATAGTTATGGCAAAGTTTTAAGGTTTTTCGGAGGGCGAAACTGTTTGGCTGACTCACAATAGAATGTGGTAAATATCAGAGTAAAAGCGGTTGCGCACTACGCCGATCCGAATCCGATCCGAACCCGTGAAAATTCGGATCTAGACCGGATACATAATAAAATCGGATGACGGAAGCCGGATATAATGCGACTACCATAGAAATAGTTCTACGACTACTTCGGACCGTATTTTCACGGGTTCGGATCGGATTCGGATCGGACGTAGTGTGCAACCGCTCTAAATCTACCAATCGTATTACAGTTCAGAGAAAACCGCTGGTCGAGTTGGAGATTTATATTCTCTAAAACCAGGAATAATAAAGTTATTACAGCAGCTAAAGGTCGGATGTTATGCGATCGACTATCAAAGCAAGCTGTACATTACATCATTGACTTAATAAGGAATCTTGTTCCTAACATAATAAGAGGCTTATTGTTAAAAAACTGTTACTCCTAACTAGAATCCAGATGAAAACCGTTTATAGTATTGAAGGTCATTAAGTTTTATTATTTGCGTTATTCTGATCTTTAAAACTGAAATGGTTCAGCTTCTAGGTAAACGTATACTTCTTTATATAAGGCATAGGTATTACACCGGGTGTGGTGTCTCGATAGGTAATGATTGGCTAAGCCAAAAAAGAGGTCGGGTCTTTTGTATTAGATTTTTTCTGACAGCGTGTTGTAGATATGTTTTTCTCTTTGTCTGGGGTGCGAATCCTTTGTGGTTTGTTTTAAAACGCTTGTCAATACAAGCCGCAATCGGCTAATAGTGATACTTAGCCAAGACTCGATCAATAGTTCAAAGAGTCAAACAAGCTCTTGTGGGGTTTTATTGGGGATTTTATTAAACCATAGTGTGTACAGTTATTACGTTAGTGGTACATTACGTTACGATTGTGTAAATATTACCCAATGTAAGAAGACCTTCCGTGAAAATTCAATGAACCTTTGATTTCTAACTGCTATTGCTATATCAGGTGTTAGCACATTAAAAAATCACTGTGTTAGATTAGAGCTAAGTCAGTTCTACCAACCCTAGCGTCCCTAAGCGGCAGTTTTATATTAAAGGTGTTACGGTCAATAACTTTAAAAGTTGACCCACCTTTATAACATTACAACTGCGCCTCTATTCCCGACGGTAAAAACGATATGGTAGTTGACCTGTTATGGTATTGTTATGACGTCAGACGCCATTACTGTCAAGTAAATAAGAGCTATCAAAACGTTGACAATACGAAAACAGATCAAACACGATATGGTTTTTACCGTGTTGAATAGAGGCCCTGTTACAGAGTAATTAGTGGCTAAACAAGTAAAGTTGTAGTCTATACACTAGCTGCATTTTTGAGTCTTCGAACGATCGTCCCACGCGCAACCTTCTTCAGTTTAAGAAACATGTTGCATTATTGCATGCCGCTCCCTGGGTTTCAACTGAATACGTGACGCTTAAAGTGTATTTTGTTGGGCATCACGTATTATGTAGGCAAAACTTTACTAAATCCAGAGCGTCTAT
This sequence comes from Acleris cristana, assembly GCA_948252455.1. Classification (NCBI taxonomy): domain Eukaryota; kingdom Metazoa; phylum Arthropoda; class Insecta; order Lepidoptera; family Tortricidae; genus Acleris; species Acleris cristana. The sequence continues at coordinate 10,849,581 of OX411782.1, read as the reverse complement.
TCTAGGATTTCAAGGCGGTAAAAACTATATTGTCTTTGACCTGGGCCTTTAAACACGGTAAAAACCATATTGCATTTGACCTGTTATCGTATTGTCAACGGTTAATTAGTTCTTACATATGTACTTGACAGTAATGCCGGCCGAGTAAATAACAACATACGTCTATGACAATTTGGTTTTTACCGCCTAGAATAGTGACCCTGCGCCTCTATTCATCACGGTAAAAATAATATCGTTTTTGATCGTATTGTCACCATTTTGATAGCTCTTATTTACTTGACAGTAATGGCGTCTGACATCATAACAATACCATAACAGGTCAACTATGATATCGTTTTTACCGTCGGGAATAGAGGCCCTGTTTTGTTGCAGCATTCCATCTGGTTTGCCACAAAATAAAATTAATCACTCTTAAACAATTTGGCCTTCATCCCAAACGTTATAATATAATGCTCATATAAAATATCCTTGCCATAAATAACCATTACAAATTACGAGTTCTTAATTTTATGAGCTGGATTTATTAAATAATAATAACCTAATTTATCAAGCGTCTAGATCATACCGAACAATTCTAGTCACGAACGATCAATGCTTTTTGTGTTACTACATAATAGCTTCATTAGTTACGATTATTTGCGACTATCACCGCCTTATAAATAAACGTTTTGAAATGACTCAGATACTTATCTCATGCAATAAAGTGAACTAAGATTTACTTATTTGCATTGTTGCAATTTCCTATCCGTCGATTTATTTGAGATCTGGGGGGTTATTATGACATAGCTATGCAGTTCAGTTTACGCTGAGAGAAAAGAACAGAGCTATATCACTGCTCTAGCTCTATCCTTTACGATCGCCGTAAAATAAACTGCATAGCTATGTTATAATAACCCCCCTGTAATAGTAAGGGTTAGTAGGTATCATCTCGTCTACTTAAAACGCAACTGAGGGCCCTGCCAAGATGCCCTACGCTAACTAGCGTTTCTATTCGTTTCGTTTTTAAACCAATCGCGTCACTGGTAGATCACGTGATACGAAAAGTCAAGGGCCCTCTGGTTTACGGTAGAAAGTCATCTAAAAAACAAATCGTCTAAACAAATATTATCAAGTCGTCCAAATTGCAAATGGTCTCAAACGCAGCTGGTTTAAGTAGCACGAGTGGTCTAAGACGAAGCTAGTCTAACTGCCGCACTCAGAGACGTCAATTAAATTTAATGCTTGTTTAGTGACGTGTTGTCTTATTCTATTGCTGTATCAAAGAAAGTGACAGCAGCAACTTTAATCAAGCATTAAATTAAATTGACGTCTCTGAGTGTGGCAGTAAGTAGTATTAAGTATAAATTAAATGCAACAGGTCCGAAGAGCAGTTCAAAACACACACGCACACAAACACATACACACACATCGTAGGTAGGTTAGGTTCGTTACGTAGCGACAGCGACAGATGCCCGAAGGGCAAAACTCCCCGAAATAGGAGGCTCCGTCGTCTTATTAATTAAGAAGAATTTTGAAAATACATATTTATGGCAGTTACGAACTTAGACCACTTGCTACATAAGACCATCTGTGTTTAAGACCACTTTTTACCTAGACCAGCAGAGCTGTATTTTATACCACTTGTTACTTACACCAGCTGCGTTTTAGACCACTTACTGCTTAGACCAGCTAATTTTAGACGAGATTAAACTAACCCCATTTATCATTCATTCATAATATCATAGTGTACACTTAACAGTCTAACTGCCGCACTCAGAGACGTCAATTAAATTTAACGCGTGTTTAGTGACGTGTTGTCTTATTCTATTGCTATAGAAAAGAAAGTGACAGCAGCAAATTTTAATCAAGCATTAAATTTAATTGACGTCTCTGAGTGCGGCAGTAAAACAGTAATGTACATCACCTGCCACAATGTAATTTTTTACAGTAGACCTATGAATAACACAGATGTGGCTTGATTTAATTATTACATCGCATTCCTAAAAACGCAAATATTAAATTAGTAAATGTCAATTACAGATAATTTCGTTCGAAATAGGTATCTATCGAATAGTCAGTAGTGGAAGTAGATTGATGTTTTATTTTTAATTATACTAAATATGCTTGAATATTTCATGTTAGTAAATTCTAGATTTTTATTTGCTCTATGTGAAAACACGAACCTTGACCATTAAAACGATATGTCCCGAATGTAAAAGTGGAAATAATCCTATGTTATAAAGTTTTATTACCGTCAAGTGAATAAAGAAGAGAGCGGTGGGACCGTTGAAGAGTATCTGCCCTTTTTTTCGTTTCATACATATATTTTACAACGTGAACATTTAGGTATGATGCTTTTTTAAATAAATGTAAAATTAAGGTACTGAGTTTTGCTCAGCGTTACCAAATAACCTTGGTAAATAAGACAAAAAACGTAGCAGACACTATATCCTTTACCATTCAAGCATTCGTTTGGTTTAACATTATAGCCCAGTCCTTTCCACTTGAACACGAGACCACTTTGTGAAACAATTACTAACGCAATTATGGTCCTTAAGCTACAAATAGCAGCGGATTACTTACACCGCTGGAATTCAGCGATTGTCCGCGATTGGCAAGGGAAATCATTCCGCTATTACACTCAACTAGTTTGCAGATCAAAATTGAATGCTTGTGAATTCGAATCGGTAGTTAGGTAATTGTGCTTACCTAGAATTACAGTACCAACGAACAGACTAAGGGTGACTATGGTGAACGTGGAAAACCTCTGAAACAAAAGAAAAATATTCTAAAATGACGTGCATTCAGGAGATCATACAATGTCTTTGCTAAGGTCTAATTAGAAAAAAGAAGGGGACTTGCTTTTTGCGGGCGCATAGGTTAAATTAAGCTTGATCGTTCCGTTAGCTCGAGGCGAGTAAGAGATTAACTCTTGTGTTATTACCTCTTTCCTGATGCCGGGGAAGACGGCGAGGAAGGCGATGTAGAGCGTGAGCGCGGCGACTACCAGCGCCAGCGCCGGCACGTCCACGGCCACCGCCGTGCGGTTGTGGTACGCGTACAGGGTCGGCCCGCCTTCCTCGCGGAACGCGTCGAACCACCCCTTCATCGCTCACCCAGCCTGCAACCAACACAAATGCACTGTTAGATGGTGAGGGGAACTATTATACAAAAACCATCGTCAAGACACTTCAATAGAAAACGCCTAAAAACGGTCAGATAAGTACTTTCAGAAACTCATCAGTTAAACAAATGATAATGCAGGGTTAGTCACGCGAGTACTGGAGGGGTTATTATGACATAGGTATGCAGTTCATTTTACGCTGATAGAAAAGGGCAGACATAGATGCTATAGCTGTAAAATAAACCATATAGCCAGGTCATAATAACACCCTGATCATAGTTAAGGAAGAAGTCAGACAGCGTACAATTACTTAAAATTGCCCAGGGAAAACTTCGATTCAAGAGCAGATGATTTCTGGTTAACTCATCAAAATAAATTATCATTTGACATTATAGGTAAGCACATTTTTTTTTTTTTACAAATTCTGTAAACGCTATCAAAATTACTATATGAAGCTCAATTTGCCATGATTACTGCATTGTTTCCCGTGATATAGCCGAAAGTGCTAAATATAATTCACCTACGGACACGTGAGGTGTACACAAACATTAAATAACTCTTTTTTTATAGTTTCGTTTAGTATTTAGCGGGGCAAGATTACCGAGACAAGCCCAGCGCGAAATGTTATCTCCGACGCGGGCGTTACATGTTCTAAAATGCTAATTGGATGAGACTCGTTCTTGACACGATTTGAGATCTTTACTCTCGTTTACTACCTGCAGCAGTATTATATTGTGACCGTTATTTATTTTTTACATTTTTAAAAAGTACATCACAATTATGTAGTGATGATATTAATTTGCGTAACACGTAAAAGTAAAGAAGGTAAAACAAAAATGTTGAGGTAAAAATGAGATAATATTTTGGGTAGTAGATATATTATTAATTCGGGTATGCGATAGTCAAGGTTCGGCCGCTTTAACTTTACAAGAATAAAGAAGAAGAAAATAAATAGCTTTCCTCATTTTCATTTCGATTTTTGTTTCCAGTCGAGTACCATTTGAAAACAATCAATTTGAAGCAACGATTTTTTGATGGGTTAATTGGCCACAACAAACACAAACAATTTAAGAGGAAAACCAACCTGATATTTAAAAGAGATTGCATCAAAGGCAACCTAAAAAGTTCCCTCAACAGTGTTCAGAATGCTTGCGAGGCTTAAATCTACTTGTAATCATGAGTCTGTGACCCCTACGAATGCTTCGAGTCTCACTTGCAACTCACTTTGGGCTTGATTATTATATTTTAAATTAATTAATGTCCTTAAAATGATGCCAAACACCAGGCGGCGAAAGGGACTAAGCTATGAGACCGCTATATTATTGTCCCTTTCACCCCCTTGAACTTGAATAGTCGTTCAAAATACGGCTCCTGATCATGTGATCTCAGTGAGATCGAGTTGAATTAATTGTGCATTGGTTGGAATGCAGTGCGTTGCAACACACCGCCTCCGGGAAACGGATACGGCTTGTCGCACTTTATGGTGCACGTGACTACGTGCAATTAAATAAAGTGTTATTCGTGATTACAATATGATTGTATTTATTTATATCTGTTGTGTATAGCGTAAGAAGATCGCTGTGTAAGGGTCGGTGAGATAGAGTCTCAGAGACAGTAGTCTGAAGAGTGGACCAGGAAGTAAGCAATGTTGTTTGTTGTTTGTTTGTTTGTATATTTTTGAGGATCTTATTAATTCCTTATTTATTGTATGATAATAATAGTGATCCCAGATTGAAGTTCTAACTTTGCAATGCCACAAAACTTGACAGAGCCTAGTGAAACGGGGCGGTTTCTATTTAAACTCCATAGCGGGAATGTGGAAATACTGTAGTGTAGGCAAAGGCAGCAGCGTGAGCGTAGGATAAACTTTAGGCCTTATAATTATTTTATGGTTTTTTTACGAAATTTCTAACATAAAGCATACTTACTTGCTGTGATAGTTTTCCTTTTAGCTTCGTTATTCATATACTCGTAGATACCGATACTACTACCGTGATTTTTTTTCAACGTCTTATTTCAGTCCAGTTTGTACCAAGAAGAGTAAGGTCAACCGGGGTAAAAGCCGCTATGGGGTTATGAAACCCGAAACACACGTCGTTTAAAAATGAACCCAAATGAACGCATCATTTGAGTTCATTTTTAAACGACGTGTGTTTCGGGTTTCAACAGCTCCCGCCATGTAGTGATAGACACCTGAACTACTTGGAGGACACCACGTAATATAGAGGGGTCTTAGCGAATCGTATTTAACTTAAACCGCGGGCAGACGGACATACGGTCACTATGGACTATGGAACTCCAACATACAGAAACTGTACTTAAACAAGGCCTAAATAATGCTGTATTTTGCAAAGAAAAAGAAGGACCAAACAACGGTATAGAAATTGATCGCAAGCAATACTGTTTACAGAACATAGGTTCTATATCATATAAAATGAGTAGGTACCTACATAACGTATGTAGGTATATGACTGTCGAGCTGGTCGTCTATGTTTGCCGTCAAGTACAGAACCACGAGTTTGTGTAAACTTATAGTAGTCGTTCGATTTAGTGACCTTTGGTTGTTCAAGTGGCGCGACACAAAGTCATTGACACAGTTCTGTCAGAGGCGTGTCGGAAGTGCATTGGCGAACCGCAGCGCCGCCACCGGAAGCATAATCTTTAATAACGCACGGCCGAGGTTGCTTTCCACATTTGTATGGAGCTCGTACGACCAACTGAACCCATTAACCTTCATAGAGGCAAACTGGTTGAGATTAAGGCCCTTTGCCGGTCAGAAGGGAGCTGTATTGTGCTTATGAATTTAATATTCGTTTTTGGTAAGATTATTTATGCGTGTCATTATTTTTTGTCAGCTGTAATTACAGTTGCCATAAGCTCGTGCTTGTGGGAAGGAGGAGGTGGGAGATGTCGACGACGTACGAAGTAAAACGACGTGCACCGTGTAGCTCATTATCATCTCGAAAAGATTTTCGCTTAAAGATCCACGTCATGGGCATTTTTTGTCTGTTTGATCAATTGATTGATAAATTCTCTGAACTCGATCAATCTTCATGTACTATCCGTAAAAAACGCGTTGGCGTGTGCCTAATTAAATAGTTTTTTTTCTGTTGTCTGCTGCTCGAACCCAATTATAGCTAAGTATTATGAATTATGGGTTTGGTTCACCGGAGGCAAGCATTAGCTAATAGCTAATCGGGATCTCGTGATTTCATCACTTTTTAATAACAAAAAAATGCTCTTTTTGTCATAATCTCTGTAATGACATGTCAACTAAAATATGATCTTGGTTTGATGTATATTTTTTCTAGCACAAATATTTATTACATATCATTATACAAAGTTTTTTGGTGATCTGATCGAATCAGATATATGAATCAAACCGAACCTATCAGTCGGCATGTTGACGTAACGTGATGCCGAAGTGATATGTCACGTACTCGCTGCAAACACGAACAGTCTATGTATACTGACTGTGTACTGCCTCATAATCAAATATGTAACAATGTGCTCGTAACGTATACTTTCTCACACCGCCTGACACCTAGAGTCTAGTAGTGGATGATAATTTTAGACCTCGTGCAAACTGCATGTGGACTGATATTAATCACTTGTTTCTACTGACTTACTGATCTAAATACTTGAGTAATGATTAAGATTTAACTAGAACTAAGCCAAATTAAAAAGACTTACCGAAATAAATAAATTATGACTTGTCTCGCAGCTGTTTTTGCCTCTAGTTTGATATTTAGATGAGATCGCGTTTATATGTCGTTAAAAGTTTGGTCTAGGATAAGCACCCGGAACCGGCGGTCGTTGCGCCCGCGCGCCCGAGTCAGTCGGCGGTGACCTTGCGTAGCGGACCGGACTCGATTATGGTATTTATGGCCAACATAAAGGCAGTAAGAACTGCAATAATGACTGATTTACATTGATCCAGGAAAAGCATGCCAGTAGAAGTACATTGCGTCGTTACAATAGCTCTGGCCTCAAACGTGAAAACCAACTCGTCGATGAATTACTACTGGCATGCTTGCTTGCGAGTCAATTTTGAACCAGTTCCCGTTAAGAGGATTTCGAAGCGAAGCCACTATCGCGTAGCTGTGAAAAAATTCTATACAAATTTAGCTCCGGACGATAACTTTTCTCACCAGGTCAAGTCAGATTTCCACGGTTCTTGGATATCCTAATGTAAATATTATGAAAAACTAGGTTTTATATGCCTTTATTTACAATTTTACGTCGTCCACGCAATACAGTGAGTATTGCGTCGATGACATAAAATTGTAAATAAAGGCATATAATGTAAATGACATACACTAATATCTGATCACTACATAAATAGATATATGCGATGGCGAAGCATATAAACAGTAACACAATGGAAAATTGACATTTAGCATGCATTCCGTCTAGCAACATAAACCAATCGGAGCCATGGCAGAAAAGTTTTGCTCCCAAAACCATTCAACGCATTATTGAAATTGTGAAAATTAGTTATTTCACAAGGTACATAAGAATACCGCCATATACATACAATCATAGAGAGGACATCGTTTTAATTTAGTTGATAGTTTCAAAATTAAATGGTTTCTCAAATTTTGTTGTCTTGTTGTTGTAATATTACGTTTTTGTGATTTTTCTGATGTATAATTTAAAATGTATGTTAACCAATTAGTGTAGTTAACAAGATATATTTTTTTGGAAACTAAATGGAATGAGATCAGACAACAATACTACAACAAATCCTAATTAACCAAGAAGCTTCTGCCGGTTAATTTAAGATTCTAAGCAAAAACAAAGGAAGATCATTTCAGGCTCGGTGACGTATAGGGTAAGGGCATAGGCCTTTTCATGGCCGCTAGAGTCGAGGTTAACACTCTTGAGGACGTCCGGGGCACCTTGCCGCTGAGGTGAGTCAGCTCTGGGGTTTATGACTCACTGATACCAATCAGCGGGTCTGGACTTTAATGAAGTACACTTCATTGGCTAAGGCAAAAAAGTTTGTGAACAAAATGAATAATTAGTCTCGTGCCGATACCCATTTCGTTCTACATCGGTGTTATAAAATATACACGTTTTATTAACTTTTATTACTAACATCAATCATCTAAGTTCATTAGCTTAGGTGTTGCTATTTTTATTAGCTGTTGTTTAATTGATCAGAAGAAGTACATCGCCTTATTTTATATTAAGGTGATTCTAGGTTAAGTTAGGTATTTCTGCCTAGAATACTATTGATATAAGTAGGGAAAGAAATGTCTCAATGTCATCAATGTATGAAAGTAACTGCAAAACGTTTTTTTTTTCTATTTAGATTTACAATATTTCTGATTCTAAGAAAAAATAACTAAATTTTAGGAGAAATAGTGAACGGACTTTTGGCGGAAATGCCAAAGAAGGTCAACCAGATAAGTGATTATTATCATGTATAATAATCACTAATAACTCGTTTTAATTATGGTATTTTTAATATATTATAATTACACTTGACCGCAAATACTGATATTGGAATAGAATAGAATCATTAATTCCAGGCTATTTGCCCATATTATTGGTTAGTTACAATTTAAACATACAACCACGGCAACACAAAACCAAAATAAAGTTATACAGAAAACAAGGCAACACAGATATACATATATACTTATGTCGTCGTTGATACTGCAAAACCGCGTAACTCCCAAATGAATAAGTTACAAAATACACCTTAACAAGTAAGTCAGTAGGGTACATTTTGCAACTTATTGAATCTGTTAGTTACGCGGTAATGCAGTATCATCGACGATATGTGTTTTGCCCTGTGCTCAAGAAGTATTTCTTGCCAGGGGCCCTAATATGGCTGCGTTTATCGCGTGATAAAGTTTGAATAAGACATCTGTCACATTCTGACAAGTAAATAAGAACGAGAGTGACAGATGCGTTATCCACATTTCACACGCGATATAGACGCAGCCATACTAGGCCCGCAGAATTATTTGTTGTATCCACGTTGTATCTAACATCAAAGACGTTACATGCAGGCAAAGTTGGCCGTATACTTACGGGCCTTTCTTTCTCATTACGCTCCATTAAGGCTAATTACAATATCAACACGACATTTTTATCTCAAGCGTTATCCCTTTCAGTCTTAAGAGCTCTTAACCCACCACTGTTATTGTAGAAAGAGACAACCGAACACACTCCACGCTTACATAAGAAAATTGTTGCTGGTTGTTTGTGGCTTTTCAAGGAAATTAAAAATAAAATGTTTAAATTACTATGGCTACGGCCACCATGCATGATAAGTGAAAAATAATTATCTTACGATTTTAGTTTTGTCCTCGGAAATATTATGAAAAAGATTTGTGTAACACGGTCAGTACAGGAATGACTTGATAAGTATTAAGTCATCAAAGCCTTCATTGTAGTCTCTCGATGGTGCAGTCGAGCAAAGATGTGTATACACTTTTGCGTCCTATTTCAATGGGATATGGTATAAAAGTTTACATATCTTTACTCGACTGTGCATAGGAACATAAACAATTTCTATAGAAAAAGATATTCTTACATTGCAATTGGTAAAAGTATATCAAAATAATGTAAGGATATCTTTTATCCCTGGAAACACCTTGATGTGTGTAGTACCTTCTTTTCCTCTTTAGATTACGATGTAGATACTTTTAATCGATACCTGCTGCTGGTGAGATTGCTGGGTTATTAAATTAATAATGCAGGCAAAACTATCTACTATTTTGGTTACAGATATTCTATCTCACAAAGTCCATTTGACTGTTTATGTTGTTGTTGTTGTTAGGCATACATAGATGCACAATCGGTATACCTACATCACTTCTACACTCCTTATATATGTAAGTATTTATAGTAGCGATGCATCCGATACCGATACCGATACCGATATATCGGCGATACTTCGGGTTAGCCGATATATCGGTATCGACGATATTTTTATGACGGATTCAACGATACATTTTAGTTTCCAAATGAGTTCTGTCGCATCTGAGAGACTATTTTCCAGCGCAGGTCTTATTCAAACAGACTTGCGAAATCACCTTTCTCCGAAAAATTTAAGATAACTTTGTTTTTTATACAAAAATCTTGTCAATGTTAATTTTAATTACAAAAAAAAAAAAAACTCATATTAACCTATGTATCTACTTCTTATATTAATAAAAAGAAATCTGTCTTGTGATTTATTTATTATACCTTCATTTTTGAATTCACAAAAAGCGTATCGGTATCGGTATCGGTATCGCCGATATTTTTATAAGAGTATCGGTATCGGTATCGTATCGGCGAAAAGGCGTATCGATGCATCCCTAATTTATAGACAGGCTGACAAAGACCCAAATGTTCAGCCAATTGGCTGTCTTTGGCATTGACAAATAAAAGGCACAAATTGTTATTTGTTATTAATGTTATTATGCTGCACATCAATGACTTATGCAAAGGATAGACGGTACTGTTGAAAAACAAAGAAACTTGCCCAGCGCTCGAGCCATTGGAGGTAAAATCAACCGCACCCAACGAGATTTGTGTTTTTTTTTCTTGTAATCTCTTTTCTAAATCCGACCGTCTAAGTGCAGTGTTCACCAACAATTAAACGGACGGTTAGCAGTTTAACGGTTGTCAAATGTATTGACTAACAGCTGATTAAGACTAACCGTCTGTTAAATTAGTTGGTGAACAAGACCATAAGTCGGGCAGAGTTCAACAACCAATTTAACAGACGGTTAAGTCTTAATCAGCTGTTACTCAATCAATACATAACAACCGTCAAATCGCAAACCGTCTGATTAATTGTTGGTGAACACTGCACTAAATATCTAGTGCAAATGTACGTTGATTAAATACTACTTTTCTTGGTACACAAATGGAAGGCTATTTTACTTTAAATGACCGCACTAATCTAGTGCCGCTAAAAGATGGATCAGATTCTAACAGTTCCAACCTGCAGCGCGCGCCACTTGTGCCACTTGTGCACGCGTGAACTTGACACCTCTGTCCACACTCTGTAACTGAAATGTACACTTAACCTCTATCTCCATGGAACTATGCTAATACACCACGCAGGTAACCTTGCAAACTAGCAATTGTGTCTAGCATTTTTTCTAAATAAACTATTAATCGCCGGGTAAATAATTAATGTATTTATTTAGCAACTCTTAACGTATGTAAATTTTTTCGAAGGTTTTTGTGACTTAAATCGATTGATTGGCAGTTGAAGAAGAAAAAAACAGATTGGATTGTATTTTTAGATACGCGATCGATTGATCTATAAATAGATGTCTTATGCAAAAAAACTTCGTACTAAAAATAGAATTGTATTTTTGTAAGTCGTAAGTTGATAAAACCTTGTAATTGAAGCCGTTATAAAACAAAATTGTGGCAAAGTTCTACGGCTAAAGAAGTCTTAACAGCAGTAGGTCATGACTAATGATGAGCTGCAGTTCTACATCCGAAACATGCGCAAAGATCCGAGGTGATGATGAAAACTTGACATACATTATACTTAGTTTAAAGTCACACCTCCATATTCATAAACACACGATAAACCTATTTTAGTTAAAATGTTCTTTAGTTGATAATTATGTGACCACATTTTGCACAACCAGGCTAAGAATTAGAATTATCAACAAGTTTTTGGAGTTGTTGGTGAGTCTGTGGCTCTGCCTACACCTCTTGTTTAGTTCTTTCTGTCCAATTCAAATGTCTCTTTCTGTCAAATTCAAATGTCATAAGAACCAATCATATTTCGAGCACACTTTAGCTATAACGCGTTTATGAATAAGATGGACAGTCTTAAACAGTCAGTCACAGTCAGTCTGTTATAAGGGAGCTATTACGTACATGTTCGGACAATGGACGAATATTAATAAAATACAAAGGTCAGTGGATGTTATGATCGCTTCTGCAGTATCGGAACCACCGCAAAGTGCTATTCAGCTTACTGTCGACGTGCCCTTGTATATTCTGCTGTTGTAATTAACTGCGGTTACCTTTATAGCGCTGGCCTCTGAACCGCTGAACTCCTGCGCAAGGGCAGGCAATATTCATAGCTTTATTTATAATGGTGATGACTGCAGCACAAAAAGGAATCCGGCTAATGACTACGAACTACTTAAAAATTTGAAGGAAGTGAATTATCAATAAACTCTAACTTCTTATATAAAATCGTAATCGCTCCTATTGAGACTGTCCAAGTAGTGGTTAAATGTAAATATAGCTACTGAGATAATCCTTGACGTTACCACAAGCGTGCGCGTGACTATCGATGATCACACGGACGTATCTAATGGCTACTTGACGTAGAGCTCCGAGCCCTAATTCAGGGTCACAAACGTAATAATAGGGACCTCTGCATAAGGCTTTGAATACAATGTTGAATATTAAACAGTTGATCGGAACCTTATTGATTGTTATTAGTAACTAGCTTCTGCATGCGACTAAGTCCGCGTGGATTTCAACTATCGTTATTCCCTTGGGAACTTTTAAAAGTTACGACCGCGTTAAGTTCGGACCGCGGGAAACGCCACGCGCCGTTCCCATCTTCGTTCCGAACCGTACATTTTTTACTATTTTACTATTACAGTTGCATTTACACGTACGGTTCGGAACGAAGATTGGAACGGCCCCTTGCGTTTTCTACGGTCCTACTTAACTTTACTTGTGCAGGCCGCTAATGTGTCAATCCAGAGTATAAGTTATCTCCAATTCAAACTTATTCCAAATCCGTCCAGCCGTTGCAGAGTGAAACAGTAATAATAACACTAAAACACAAACTTTCGTATTTATAACATTAGTATGATTATTTTGCCTCGTTTATCTGTAGGCGATAATGTGTTAGTCAGTTCAATACATATACAAGGTTGTTTATGAGTATGTTATGTTCTTATGTTAGTTTTAATTATACATTGTAACGTAAACTTATCGGCCTATCAGGTAAATTTTACAAAACATTTAACGTAGATCAAATAGTACGTAGCATTATTCCGTATCTTGTGGTATTGATATTATTGACATTAATATGAAACTTAAACAGTCATTTCTGTCACTAGCTAGAACGACACGAGTATGATCGTGAAGAGCGAATATATCGCAAGAAAGTTACTACTATATAATTGCCTTTCTCTTTGAAAATTCTCACTTCATATTAATCAAATATTCCCATTTAGATATGGTTTTCAAAGTTGACGGAAACAATTGACTGCAGTTAGAAAGCGTTCTGCGGTTGTTTTTGTTGCGGTTGGTAACGCGTCAATCGGCTCGCGCGATCACCATCTTGACTTGTTTGTACACTAGGTATCATTACCAATGACTTGTGTTTGATTTTGATAAATAGTTTGTGCCTCCACTGATAGAAATGGGCCGTCCTCAGTGAACACGAGTCATTTTTCAATTATCATTGGCGGCGCGTTGACGCGCGCCAAGCCACAACAACTTGACTTTGCAACATGTTCGCATTGAGTGCTCTGTTGAACAACCTTCTCAAATGACAGCCGGTATAAAAAACAACGGGCAGCGGTATTCAAGCCAAGGTCCTGTAATGAGATATATGAGTTAGATAGCTTCATTAGCAGAATTAAGAGAATACCCGATTGCATAGATAACGTCGGTTGCACTCCAGTAATTATTCCTCCCTCATTACCACGTTAAATGGTCTTAAGCACATGTGTAGGCGCAGTGTGGGTTGCAACGATACTTAAGCCGGCTGTTATGTTTTAAGCACGGCTTAACTATTGTTTTTATCTATGCTGCAACTAAGTTTATAACTGCGTTAGTAAACTAATATTAATATTAGAGACTGGCCGACTTTTACAAGGATAAGTCTAAATAGGTTACTATTAGTCAACGTCAATGTAAAAGGCTTATTTCATTTAGGTTTCAAGCAAAGGATTTTTTGTACCAATGTAGAATATTTCAAAATATGAATATGACCAAGCATAGGGTAGTATACATCTAAAACAATAACATTTCGAAATTTTATGAGTATAACGTGAGAATGTTTTTACATAATTCAAGGTGGTCGACGATACGAAAGATATCAGTGTGACTAATTCTTTTATTGTGTGTAAGTTAATTGCATGGCGGAGTCGAGATTAATGTTCGTGCTCGCCAGATAGCGTGGAGGAGCGTTTAAGAGGCTCAGTGCCCGGTCCCCGATTTTCAAAGAAAATGGACCAAATATCAGCATTGTTGGCACTGAACGAGTAAATTTATGTAGCATAGCTAGCCAGTGTCCCTGCGAGATAAACTGCGGGTAATCTTCATTCGGTAAACTCCGACACGTAAGTTAACGGGCGAGTTTGATAACTGGTCGCCTTCAAATGTTTTATCCATGGACCTAATTAATTTGTAAAAGGGTGAAGTAATTTACGCGGCTACGTTAAAAACCAATGAAGCAGTTTATAGCCTACTTTTACTTCAGTTGAAAGGAAGTTATGAATTACTGAAATTTATTTGTAAGACAGTGTTAAAATGTAAGCATTAAGTGCGTTTTTTGCACAAGATCTAAATTCCTATCTGTTACCTAAATGTGAACACATCTATGTACGAGTATAAACCTATTAATACATATGAAGCCTGGATAAACGTAAGTTATTTTTAAAATAAATATATAATCGTAATATTTTTCAACATTTTAGTTATTGTTCAATGTTTTGATATTTATAATTTATTTAAGTAGCACCAATAATAAAAAGGCGAAGACTAATAGATTAGCGTGGTATGGACATGTAATGACGAAAGGACGAAGGAAACATGAATAGAAGTGTGATGAGTATGAATGTGGATGGATATAAGGTAAGAGGAAGACCGAAAAAGGTTTGAATGGATTGTGTGAAGCATAACATGTGTATGAAAGGTGTGTGTGTGCAGAGTTAACAGTGGATAGAGGAGAGTGGAAGATGAAAACATGTTGCGGCGACCCGAACTAGTGTGGGACAAGGGCAGGAAGATGATGAGTTGATATTTACGATATAATTAGGAAGAGTATAAATTGAAATATCGCGACCTAAACCTTTAATTAAACATGTTGCCTTCCGCAGTAATGAATTCCATTATGATACTATTTCCTCACCTAATAGAAATACAAATACAAATTCTTTATTAATAACACTTGTTACAGGTCAGTTTACATTAGTTTAAAAAAAAAAATTAAGTAATAATATGAGTATACATACGTATGTATTGTTAGAGTAATATTATAATTTATTGTTAAAATTTCATTTTGCTATTGCAATAATGTAATTATTTTATTGCAATAATAATAATAATAGGTAACGTGGTTTTCCCGTGTGGGTGACGACAGCATAAAAAGCGTTTGACTAACTCCGCAAGGCGGATTTCGGGGCAACTAATTGTTTGAGTAAACACGAGTCGAATTACTACTTAACTACTTCCTTTTATATTTCCGCAGAATCTGTGTGTATTAGATGGCTCGCCGGCGTGACGCGCGCGAGGTCGCGGAAAGGCCACGGAGTTGTCTCGCGAGCACAGCCACTCACTCCTGTATTCGCTTAAACGACTGGTTCAGTAACATTCCTATTAACTCTAATTATCAATATTATGTGACAAACATGCATGGAGTGCGCGCCATCACCGGCTTGGACTAAAATACAGCTAACGAGGTCACATAACGACGATATGTGGCTCGTTTTAGCATTCATTTGTAGATAATGAAAAAAAAAACTTTTAGGACTTCCTACGCATTGTATTGTATTGTGTGTTGTACTCGTAGTTTGTTTATAAATTATCTTAAGTTGAGTTTCATAGCCATTTGATTTGAAGAGTCTTTTTGAGAGGTTATTAAGAGGATTGTAATGCATTATTGTGTGCTTCAGTTCCACAGTTGTATAGTTCTCATTCACGGGCCACTTTTAATAAATATGTTACAAAACAGTGCAGACACGATCGTGAATCCGGACAGGAATTCCCTCCGTTAACCACAGCCGTGATTAAGATTATTTGGCAACGTTTTTTAACTGGTTGAAAGCTAGGCTCATAATCACTTAGGGAAAAACATAGATTAATCATTGGCACCGTGCTCATTGCCTACCATCAGCAGCCGAGTGCGCGGAGTCATCGAGAACAATGGTCGCGCAGGTTGCCACGGAGCCAGGCACGATGATTTAAACCGACCCATCAGTCAGCAAAGCATCCGCCTGTCAAAATTGCAACCAAGCCATGGTTCACTGACTTTAAATTCAATCATAACTCCATTTAACTTGAGCATTAAATAAAAGACTGCTCATAACGTTGTCAAATCACGATTATTTTGAAATTTAAAGACATTTTGGCGACTTTGCGTAAACATTCGTGAAACAACTGAGATGGAGTAAACTAAAGGGATACGAAGCAATACAATAGGAAGAGTTGACGCAACGCTAGACAATGGTTGGGAATGAGTTGTAACGAGCCGCGGGCGCGGGCCGCCGGAGCATCGCTCGCGGGAGCTGGGAACATTCTAATAACCACTTTTAAAAATGGTGAATAGGTATTAATAAGCGAAAGTGAATGACGATAATTTTATTGCTGAGTATGTTATAACGCTGAAGAACTTTTGACGTTATGTCTTTAGTAATTGTGTTACAAAAGAAATACAATTTTATTTTTATAAGTTCTTTACCAAACCTCTTCCTGGCGATGCATAAAATATTGCCTAAATACCTTATTAGCCTTGCATGATTGTCCTCTTAGTTATACCCGTACTAGTTGACCTGAGAGAGGCTATGTTTAAATTAATACGAATAAGGCATAGAGCAATTGCTAAACAAATAAATTCCTACCTTATATGTTAATTGATAACGCGTTTTAGTTTCAGTTATATACTGACATAGGTTTTAGGTATTAGACGCCTTCAGTAAACCTTAGTGTGGTGAGGCATTTAATTTTAATCGGTTATCCAAAAACGTAACCTGGAACTGGAAGACATTAATCGTCAAGCATAATACTTATTGTTGTTGTATGACTATCTATGACACAACACAACTAAGTTTAGAGTTTATGTAACTACGAAATGATTAAGACAAAGGCCTTGCAAATCTTGTAGTAGCAATTGTAATTATCTGGGCGGTGGCTAATTTCGCTGAGGACTGAACTACGCTGCCCTCCAAGAGAAAAAGGCAGTATAAGAGTATGGAGTCCATTTGAGTATTGCCTTTTTGCTTTGGACGCAGAACGGCCAGTAGAATTGGCAATGTGCGCGCCACACATTCCAGCTCAAGTACACTAGACTAAAAACGGCGCAATTAAATGCCATTGTTAACTATTGTAATCGATCAATTACGTTTGACCTGATAAATGGCATGTCTTTTCTCTTATCCTTCAACAAAACCAAATGAGATCTAATGGGGTTGCCGTTCATTGTTTCTCTTGAATTTGAATTAAATCGTGCAGTATAAAGTTAGGAAGCTTTACTGCCATTATTTATAAATTCGCTATGCCATCATAGTTTACACCACTCCTGAGCAAAGATTCTGACCGGTATCGAGTCTAATATGGCCGATAATTCGGGTATTTAAATCAAACTCGATACTAAAGGTCAATATAATAAAGTAAGCGTGTGTTACAGGTAATAAATATGAAGAAGACGTTAAGTCATGACGCCTTTTAAATTCGACTTTAATATGAACTAAAGAAGCAATCCATTTTGACTAGATTGCGACCGTCCTTGATAATCACTGTAAATATTTAGATAAGCATTAATGCATTAACACGTTTAGTGGTTTGAAAACAGAGTACCTAATAGAGAAGAATTTGATGCGACAGAGATAAAGAAATTCTGTATGACTCCGATTTCAAGAGTAGAGTGATAGTTACATTGCATGCGTATGATTTTGTTGAGGTGCATTGTAAATGCCGGTTGTTGAGTGATTGTATATAAAGGTCGCAACCACGGCACATCCTGTTTGCTTTGAGTGTTGATGGACGACGACGCCCGTGTTTTCCCCGCACTATATACACTCAATTGTTCGTCTACCGGTATATATACAAAAAGCCGGTATACTTTTAACTACTTACAATGATGTTTGTTTCATAGTATCTTTGTCAAATTTTAGCCGATTTTAACGGCATAGCATTGAATGTTTTTACATACGTACTTGATATCATGACTTTATTGTAAAACAGTCGATTCTGATATTTAAAGGCATACAAAAATAAAATACAATTTAAAAATAAAACAATTTGCTAACATCACAATTTTTTTTTATGGTTAGCTTACATATGTTAGTGAGTTTAACCTTTATTAATTAAAACTTAACAAAAATGAAACGACCGCTAGAAATTCCTAAAAAGCATTACCGTAAATTAGAACGAAATTTTCGTAAAAGTCAAAGTACCCACCTGTCTTATATTTACACTCAAAAAACGTATCTCCTATGGATATGGCACAAGGAGTTTTGGCACAAAACATCACAATATACACTCGGTATACAAATGTTGTGTCACTGTTGGTTCGAACACTGGGGCATGTCGCTCGGGGGCGGGCGCGCGCTCATTGTACCCGCGGGTCGTAAGACTCGTAAGGATCGAATTCGGGTCAGAAAATGAGAATAGTTGGTCGTGTTGTGTCGGTAGAGGCTCGGGCCGGACTGAGCGGTTTATTATTATATCGCGGGAAGGAGCGCGGCTGTATTCAAGGTTCCGGCGGCGGGCGGCGCGGGCGCACGTAGCGCCTTATCTCGCGCTTGTCGCTCGACGCTCCTCTCGCCTCATTACGTGGACGCCGCGGAAATCGTCACGAATATACGTACACGTTATGACTATTTTGATCTCGTGACAGCTGATCAAGATATGGTTTGAAAATGAACTACTAACCTCTGTTTAAGTGGAGGTATATAACAGAAATAAAATCAGCTAACAGTAAAATTGATTTTTAACGTAAAAAAAGGAAATGCTTCTTTGACATATTACTTCTTATTTATTCGAATTTAAACACTTTCATAGTCAACAACTTTAATTGTTGAGCCATCATAGAACCCTGTCGTAATGAGGACGTATAGTCACTCGAATGAAATTTATCATCAGGATTGTGTGACAGGGTTTACAGAGGCTCAAAGATTTAAGTCACAAAAAATATAGATCTATCTGCAAATAACATTCGTTAAAAGAAAAATTAGCCCTCATGGCGATGATCTTTCCTTAATGGCTGATTTACCACAGAATAATTATTACATTGGTCCAGCAAAAGCATGCCAGTAGAAGTAGATTATTAATTAGTATTTGAGTTTCTTATTTATTTATTAACAAAAAAAAAGAAACAATACATTTTATATATATTTGAGAAGCGCAACAAAAATCAGCTTAGGTTTTCCCGTGCGCTAACGCGGTACATCGCTGAGCGTAACGACTAACTAATTACATAAGTTTAACGTAATAAGTCTACACTTAAGTGCTAGAATAATAGGTAATAACAATGTTAATTGACGAGTTAGATCAACAAAAACAAATACCTTTAAAAACTCGAGGCGAACACTGTGGGTAGGCCGATGCTACTACGCACATTTTTGGCTTGCATTGTAGTTGCAGTAAAGATTACGTCGTTATAATAGCTCTCGCCTCAAACGTGAAAACCAACTCGTCAATGTACTTCTACTGGCATGCTTTTGCCCAATTTTGGGCCAATGTAAATCAGCCATAAGGCTCAACTTCATTGGTCAATAGCCCGCATGCTTTTAGTGGAACATTGCGTCGCTGCAATACCTTCCAGCGCAATAATGTTAAAACAACTCTTCAATGGATTTCTACAAGCATGCGGGCCAACGAAACTACGCCTTTACGACTCCCTACCTCATCTCGCTTCAAAAAATACTTTTATCTGTTAGATAGGTACCTTCTAACTTTCTTATTCCTTCGCTCGTTCTAACATCAACTGTATACAGTTTAGGTACTGCTGAACAGACCACTGCTATCGGTCACGCGCACGCGCTGCTCGCTTCCACTGGAATCTGGTGGCATTTACCAGATTGTCGAAGTCGAAGGCAACAACTTGTCTAGCAATATTCCAAATGGAGTAAATTTTATGCAAAGAAACCTTTCATTTACAGAGAGAGAAACAGAAAAGTGAGGTATAATAAAAAACAATGACACTAACTACCTAGCGATTGATAGACATCTGAAACGATTCAAACAGCGGATTATCTCGATGCAGACGCTCATTTGAATGTATTAATGAAAACGTGCGGTTGCATCGATGCAAGCGCGCAAGTACATCGCTATTATTTAAATCTCCAGTGGCCCTAGACAGACAAGATGCATTGCGAGATCGTTATCGTTATCGAAAACGTATACGATTGACGTAAGCTGCCGGACGGTGGCGTCGAACGCTTATGTCAATTCTACACATTTTGACAGTTTTCGAAAATCTTTTACGATAGCGTTATGCATCTTGTCTAGGGCCTCTGAATCGCGTTTGCATCGCGATTATATCACTGGAGTTACCGTTCAGATGATCAACGACTATTTCGCGGATATATCTCTAGGTACTTTAAGTGGCGCCGTATCGGTAACGCATCGCGACTGAATTGCTGTGTAGCGCTGCAAGTTGTGTGTATCCACTCTTACTTACATATACATATATACAGGTCAAAAATGTCCTCCCCTTTTAGCAGTCAGGTAAAAAGGACGCAAGATGGTGTAGCGCGGGAATCCCTTAGTGGATGGCAGTTTTCGCAGAAACGTGTCGGGCTCCACGTAGCGCGCATTCGCATGCGTGACGCGCAACATGTGGAGTTTGGTTCAATCGATCTAGCTATCAACTTACTAGCTTGTATGGGATGCCAGCCCTAGCAAAGGTAGTGGAAAGGTCAGTGACGGAAGATTCTTCTTATTCCTTGGAGTTAATGTGATATACTGTAAGCATCTAATTTTGGCTAGTTCTATGAGTAACATTCTAATCATTGATATTGCTTTAAAATATATTATGTGCCATATTGATTTTTTAAGTAATGTAGGTACTAGCTACTTTCGTCGATCAAAACCAATGCCATTAGATATTAGAATAAAAGTACTGTATTAATACTACCAGGGCAGGGCCTCTACCCTACTCAATAAAACCATATTGCTTTTCACATGTTATCGTATTGTCAACGACTTACTCTTATTTACCTGACAGTAATGACGTTCAAGTTACAAACAATACGGTTTTAAGTTGTAGGTACATAAGGTCTTAAAGTAAGTAAGTTTAGCGTCAATGTAAACCCCGTAGGGGCATAGCAAACAAATATATGGTTTTACCAAATAGAATAAAGCCCCAGAGTCCTTAATAGTAATCGGCAATCATCGTATTACTATGAGACAGGAGTCTATAATATATATTATCACAAACGGTTGCCAGGGTGATAGCCACAGCTAGCCGGAATCCATTAAGAAACTGGGAGTACTGTATGTTAGGTTCATTCAATGTACATAGATAGAGCTTTTTGTTGTTTGCTAAACAAAAAGCTCCATGTGTGCTTAGTTGGGCAGCATCGTTTGCAAAATAAACCAGAGACCGCTGACATTCACGTCGATTTCATTGAATATAATCTGATACCAATCAGACAGTTGTACGATTGATAAAGTTAGACAAGCCGGCATGTCGGAAGTTATTTAACTGAAACTTGGAGTACGTTCAATGGTTAAGGTTGAGACGTAATAAATACAGTGAGTATTCATTTCCTGCTTGCACAAGGCCGCGTGGCATTTTTACATAGGTAATAAGTTCCTATGAATATTTGGGTGTATCATTAGATGCTGAGGTGCACGAGGTGTGGCATTGTTCCGTCGGCTGCGGAAGTTCAAGGCGCAGTGATCGTCATCACATCATTGTTTTACGTTCTAACGAGCATGCCAAGGAACGAACATGTTTTTTAGCACAGACTGTCACAATGTCACATGAGCATGCTGTTGAAATAGTTAGCGTTGTATTTTTTTAAATCATCTTATGATTTAAATTATAGAAGTAATCATCAATGGTATTCCCTTGGAGACATCAACGGGTGGGGTTAAGCATACAGGAAACCTTTTATAACTAGCGACTTTAATAGAACATTCAACTTGTTGATGTGACTTTGTCACACCAAGCCAAATTATAACGACACTACCGGCTTAGGTTACAAGTGCAAAATACCTACCGATTGACGTAATACGAGAAACCGCAAAAGATTTGGTCAGCCGCTCTATGGCCAATTGCAGTCATTCGTAATCAACGATTATGGCTAAGCTAAGAGTAGAAAGTGAGATGTAACAAGTCTAACAAAAAGCAAGCTTTAAAAACCTGACTGCACATTTAATACTGTCGTCTATATAGGGTGGAAAAACGAACGAGGCATATGCCAGTGTTGTCTGGAGTCCCTCTGGAGTCATCTTATGCAAACTATTCCCAACGAGCGTTTAACAGCCATGTAGGTACATCACAGGGCTACTTCCTTAAAAACCCGTTAGATCAGCGCATGAAACATTTTAGCATCACATCCCTCCGTGACCGTCGCACGCTGGCTGCACGATCTGGCATTCTTGCACAATACTATCAACGGCAAAAACAATTGCAACCAGATCACTGAGTGAATTCGATTAACAGTTCCGTGTCACCTCCCCAGAACACATATAACCAAGATCCTCTATAATCCGTTCTTCAGAACTAATCTAGGGCTGAAGTCAGCCTTGGCCAGGGGCTTATTTCGAGTACCTACAATAAAATAAATAAAATAAACGATTTAAATTATCCTGTGCTAAGTACAGATTCTTAATTACTAAGGCTATATTCATTTAATATTTTGATAGAATTATTATATGTTAATGGTCTTTTTTCAGAATTTTACGTTTTTGATTAATTTACTTATTAAATATAAATAATAAATAAATATCAGGGGACAATGTCACACCAATTGACCTAGTCCCAAACTAAGCTCTAGGCTTGTACTATGGGTACTAGACAACGATAAACATACTTATATAGATAAATATATACTTAAATACATAGAAAACATCCATGACTCAGAAACAAATATTCGCGCTCATCACACAAATATCTGCCCTTACCGGGATTTGAACCCAGGACCGCTAGCTTCGTAGGCAGGGTCACTACCAACTAGGCCAGCGCGTCGTCAAATCTTATTATTATAAATGTCATGTATACCCTTAATTGACATTCATATCAGATTGCCATTGAAATTAAATTAAATTGTAATTGTATTGTATGATATGTGTGTTGTTGGTGTACCTTACTTAAAAAATAAATACATACAGAGTGGGGAAGGCAGAGCTAATGAATAATCTTCAACTAAATAAATAAATAAATAATAGAGATATATACATATTGAGGTATTTAAAATTATTAAATCAAAATCGGTGCGAAATATACAGGTATTCGGTTTGCGCCTTTAATTTACCAAAGTCTTGTGTAGTTATACTCTCTTATTCTTTCACATTGCACTTTATCTAATCCCTTACACAATTCATTAATGAATACAGCTGTGTTGTTACTTAGTTTCCTGAATTAATAATGTTTACATTGTTTACATTGGACGCAAAAGTAATTTTTTTTGTATTAAAACGTTGTGAAAACCTTATTACTTACATTAGATTCAGATTAAAATATTTTTTGCCTCAAAACGTGCGACATATGGGCTTGCGAGAGGTTGGCAAAGCGTGGCTAATTCAATTTGGTGTCCCGGTTTCGGTCGCAGCGGGCGGGCCTGGCACTATATCCAAATGTCGCAGCTGCGGGCCTAGCAAGAACGAAGCATTAGTTGGACAACTTACTTATCTGTCAGTGCCCTCTTTTCCTCGATACTACTATAACACAATAGTATGAGCGATAAGACCAGAGCGTTAATAATGTTGATCGTGGCAGATTTCGAGTAAATAGTACCTACACACAATTTAGTAATTAATACAATGTTATGTAACTAATCCTAAGTCACCACTGCAACTAACCCCCTTAACTAACCTACCCTAACCTATCTTATCTTAGCCTAGCCTAACGATCTACTTATAAAATGATGAATGATTTGGCTCGTGATTGTCTAGTGATCAGGACTCTTTAATTGTGAACCGATAATAACCCTAACGTTCTTTATTCTATTGTTTTGACCTTGAAAGCGCACTAATACATGAGAATATTGAACAAAAATTGGCTAAGGTGAATTGGAGTAAAGAATTTAAATTTAAAATGAGAATAAAGTAACGCATAAGATTAAAATATTAGAGTCAAAGATAATACCTATTAAGTAAGTAGAAGTACCTAATGAAATTAATTTGTAACTGTGGGAGAAGTTCCCATTACACATCGAGTAAAGGTTTGTCATAGTCTTTGGTACTAGGTAGTTAGGAATACTAGGGTTATACTGGAAAGTATGCTTAAGGCATTTTTCTTTGCGCCTAAGGTCAGAGCACATGACTCCCCGCTCATGACTGTGGGACTCGTCTACCAGACTGGACATCCCTCCAGCGCCTATCATTTTTTTCTTTCCAGGTTGGGATTATTGATTTTACAGTCTTTGTCAATAGTCTTTAATAAATTAGTCATCAGTAACCTGTCTTCAGTCTTCAAGGGTCGAGAGGATTTCGCTAGACTCCTTTCTCCATTGCAGGAGTTAAATGTTAAATAATAATCATAATATGGTATTATTGATATTGTATGTAGACCATATTAAATACACTAGGAGCAGATTTATTATTATGTCCAAGTCAAATTGTCCGGATGTGGATAGTATTGGTAGGTATTCATATAAAACCAAATTAATGAAGATCTAATTAATGTTCCTACATTACAGTTTCTATTTCAAGATCCTTCATTACTATGCTTATAATTTTGATAGCAAATTTTATCATTTTATAATAAAAGGTGACTTTAGCCTGATATTGCTAAATTATTGTATATAAGTTGTATAAGTCTAGTTTTGGACTTAGGTTTATTTTTATACCATAATGAAGTGTTCAATTTTCACCATTGTACTCATGTTGTACCTTATATTTTTGGTAAACAGTGGAGATACAGAAGTCATTTTGTCTTCGGCTATTTTGAAACCTCATAATAGCTATATATGTTTTGTATGATTTAGGTAACTAGCAATTCATTTATAAAGCCACTTTTTTATTGTTATTAAATTAGCTTGCTTATTTTATGCAACATAAATAAAGAATCTTTATAATTAGAAACTGAAGTATCATACTATGTTTATATAATCTAGATTTATTTTATTATGGTTCAATCTAGGTTAAATATATTTAATCTCTCAAAGTCTAGTACTTTATACTATCAAACTGTATTGTATGTCAAATTCCGATCTGGAGTATATCTCGCAGTTCTAGGAATTCTATTTCTATTGCCAGTCCTAAACAGATATTTAGTTATCAGAAAGTAAATAGGGAAACTTTCCTACTTTAAAAGTTGCCAACGTCCATATAAGCTATGTAAGACTTTCTAGACTTTAACTATAGGTTTTAGTTAATCTAACCTGACCATTTCAACTTATATTATCAAACCTTTTTTATACGGTATATAATGTAATTTTCAGGTAACCTTTTAATTGAGATTTACTATTAATAATTACGTTACAAAACCCTATTTTCTTACTGTCTCAACTTGAATATTTATCGCTAATTAATTTAATTCATTCATTATCATGTCAAATAGTCTACAGCGACTACTTTCTATAAGACAATTTTGACATTTCAAGAACTTGACATTTACCTACGTTTCGATAATGCTACGTCTAACCCAGAATACGATTTTGTATTGCTAAATTTCCTAAGTTTACTAAACTGATTATTTAATTTTAATATTTGGTTTTTTAAATATAAATATTAATTTGGGAATCCTAATTTATTTTAGGGAATTTCTAGATTTCTTTGTAATCCTACTCTAATGGTTTTATGACTAATTAGAGAGACTGCTGACTCTCTTATTTAGTCTAAAACTGTGGCGAATGTTTTAAAAAGTTCTTCACGGTGTAATGAAGATCTTTTCTAGCTATACCTATAGCCCTAAAGTTCTATTGTTTTAGATCAAAACTAAGAGTTATGTAACTCTTACATTTACATTTAAACGTGTGAGTTGTGTTTAAAAATATCAGGTGCAGGATATTTTTACTAGGCCAGCTAACCTATCATAAAAGTTTTTCGAAGGCGAAAGCCCTCTATGAGTAGCCTACTACCTGTCCTTCGGTTTAATGAAAAACCTTCAGATGAAAGACAGGCCGGGATCATACCTACTTTGGCCAGATATATACATATATAAAGATTCTGGGGACCGTCACCAAAGATATTCCACGTATCCATCTCAATTTTCTACCGAAAAACGGTCCAACCTGTGGTCCTTTGAAATGAATAAACAAAATATACAACAGTGTCGTCTGATGTACCGAGTTAAGGCATCAGTCCTTGTACGCGAAAACCCATAATTTACTTGACTAATGGAGGTAAATCATCCGTTTTCTGATTGTGAAACTCTTTCAGATCTACAACCATAGTCAAACTGTAAATGCGGTTTTTGTATGTGATCAACGTCTGCCTCGGATCTTTATTAGACGGTTTACATATAACCATCTCAGCAAAGATCTGGAAAATAGAAAATGTTAGTACCAAGAAAATACACATGATATCACATAGTTACACGAAATTATTAAATTAGCATCCTATATTGTAAGTAAAATGAATTATTTAGTTTATCGCAATCACGAAGTGCAGCTCACAGGTCCTCCGGAATCCCTTACATAAATAAAATCAACAATAAATAAGTACATGATAATGAAAATATTATATACCACACGAAGATAATCTCCAACTCCGGACAGCGGCAACGACTTACCCCTCAACGATGCAAAGCAGAAAAAAGCCCCGAACTACTTAACCACCTCTATTTATAACCTTTTGCTGCGACAACTCTTACATCCCTGCTAATTCTATCCTTGTAGCTTTTAGTTTAAAGTTTATTTTCTTTATTTATCAAAGTTTTCCCTCTCTACAGCCACAATTTAATTACTAAAACTACAGTTCTTACATCCCTTCTAATTTCCCCGTTACGGCTTTTAACATAAGGTTCATTATCAATCCACAAAAGATTTCCTCTTTTCGTCCGCCATTTTGTTTTACAGTTCTTACATCCCTCCTAATTTCCCCGTTACGGCTTTTAACATAAGGTTCATTATCAATCCACAAAAGATTTCCTCTTTTCGTCCGCCATTTTGTTTTACAGATATTACGTCCCTTCAAATCCCGACTTTACGACATTTGATTTAAAGTTCATTTTCTATCTATAAAAGTTTTCCCTTCTTACGTTCCTCAATTTATTACACATGTCTTACAGATCTTACATCCCTTCAAATCCCAACTTTACGACATTTGATTTAAAGTTCATTTTCTATCTATAAAAGTTTTCCCTCCTTGTTGCCGTAACAAAATGGCGCTCGCTTCCCAGCTGTTCTTGTCAAACCCATCATAATGACCAACAAATAAAGACTATTTTTATTTGCCTAATTG
Organism: Acleris cristana; assembly: GCA_948252455.1. Taxonomy (NCBI): domain Eukaryota; kingdom Metazoa; phylum Arthropoda; class Insecta; order Lepidoptera; family Tortricidae; genus Acleris; species Acleris cristana. Next base: position 10,822,013 of record OX411782.1, on the reverse strand, counting down.
ATTAGTCACATTATTTATTCCTAAACTATGCTTGCCTCTCGACTTTCCTTAATAAATTTAATTTTAACAGATTTTGTTGATTGTTTTTTTTTAATTTTGCTTTTAACTTTCCTTAGGTATTTATTATCTAATTAATTTCTCATTCTCCTACAATAATGACAATTGTTTAAATATTTATTTTATATGATATTGGTTCTAAATTCATTCTATTAAATATAATTCAATTTAAAACATAATTGGATTAGATTACTTTACAGTACTTTATTCTGCCCTAATATATTTATATATACCTACTAGTTGTCCGCGCCTTGCGTTGCCCGGGTGTTAATTTTTCATAATAACCTTTTGAAAAGTAGTTTACGACCTATTCTCAGACCTACTGAATATACACACAAAATTTCATTTGAATCGGTCGAGCCGTTTCGGAGGAGTTTGGTTACAAACACTGTGACACGAGAATTTTATATATTAGATATATATATTGATTATTTTGTTTTTTTTTTAATTTTAAATCGCTAATTTTTAATTATTATTTGTCCAATTATAAATTAATTTGTTTTGGCATTGAAATTAGCGCCATCTATGGAATTCTTGATGTATTTTTTTTACTTACTATCTTATCTCGGACACGCTAAGTGAATTTAGTATACTATAAAAATCAAAGAGGCCGCTGTCTTCAATTCATCAAGTAGAGTTATATTGGTATGTCTTGTGAATTTAGTTCGCAAAATAAATCAAAGAGGCCGCTAACTACCCTATTCTATAAATAGATGTGATTTTTGTTATTTGTCTTCAATCTTAAACATAGTTTAAATGAAATCTTTAACCCTCAAATTAATTAACAATCTTATTTACTTTCCTACTTCACAATGGAAAATTATTATTTCCTTTACTTTTGTATACTACTTAATTCAAAGTTATTTAACGATTATGAATGGAATATCGTCCCCTGGAAATAACTGAACAGGACCGATTGGACCATTACAGTTAGAACATCACTTGACGGTATTGTAGTTATTTTTGCCGGCACAATGAAAAATGTCTTTTTCAAGTTCATTTGGATTGTCTTCGACAGCCGAGTTTGGAATAAAGAAGGTCAACATAATATTACAAAACCAAATATGTTTTCAAGCTAAATTACCATTAATAATGGCTTCCATATTTATATAACCAAAAATAATCGTGTCCGTCTATTCATGCACGCAATGCTAATGAATAACGTGAGTATAATAATTATAATATGTAAAGAGCGGTTCAGTCAACACTTAAATTAATAATAATTTAATGTATCTTGATTACCTAGCTACTAATAATGACCACTGGAACTGTTGCCTCTCTGCTGCTATGTACATGCGGCTATTTTGGGAGGCCTATTACATTGAGTTGGCACGTCACCGTCTGCCATTTCAACTAAAGTTATTAGCATTGGGCCAGGCGGGCGCCATCATAGTTTCATCAATACCCTAGTTCACACCAATTCATATCAATTCATTCATATAGCCTATTATTAATTTTTCCATCCTTCTAAAGTAGTCCTACACTAACCGGTGGTTGTCCGTGGTAGCATGCTTCTATATTTGGAACCAGGGACAGTCGGCGGTTGGTGACCCATCACTTTAGGTACTAAATTAAAGTTGTTAAAAGGGCCTCCGTCTTCCATGTACGCCTTCCAAAGGTGCGGAACTTCTATAGTTCCGTGATTGGTAAAGACATACAATAATTACCTACATGTTAATAAAAGATTTTTCCACATTATACTCGGTTCGTAAATCTTTTTGCTTAAACTACCAGAACATAATTTAATAATTATGTGAATACTAATGACTAATACTACACTTTAAATTATAATTAAATGATTACAAAAACAATTATGGTAGGTAATCTAAGCAAGATGTGACTTCCTTAATTTATATTCAATTAAAATCCCCCAGGCTACCTCGTAAAGGTCCCGCGGTGTGAACTGTCTTACGCGGTTCACCCTTGTTTCGTAGACACTCATTTTATAGAACGTATCACTTCGCAGAATTTCAGTTTCATAGAAAGTGAACCCGTGTTGATTTCAGGTTATCTTGAGATGGTTAAAAGTCTAACCTTACCAAACCTACGTGAACCATATTTAAGATATCTGAAAATCAACACGGGTTCAGTAGAAAATAGCTTTCTATGAAACGAAAATTCTGCGAAGTGATAAGTTCTATGAAATGAGTGTCGGTGAAACAAGGGGACACCATCTTACGCAGCAAAAACGAAGGGGTAAAAAAAACCAAAATGTGTGCAAATATAACCATACAGAAAACAGTTATCTACTACAGTAACGCCCCTACAACGTGGATAGATCTATGCGTAACGCGTAAAGTTAACCTGGTGTAATTCTCATCTTATTGATATTTCTCATTAGGTATATACAAATTAATTGTGGATGACGCATATCCTGTTAGTTCCCTTCACCGGCCGGTATATTGTATCGCTGAAGGATTTGTTACTTTAATATTAATTTTCCAACGGTGTAAAGTTAATGCGGCATGTCATCGGAGCCGCGCTGAGTCACGCTGCGCTCCTTCGGTCGAGGTTGCGCTTGTGAAACATCATTTTATATGCCCAGTTATATTACCAGCTTTTGTCCCAAAAACTCATTAAATCTACATAAAAAAAGAGATCGGAATTTCGATACTTTCGGATCACAAGATCCATGTATTTGCAAGCAATGTTAGTGACGAAACTCGTTATGAGTGCTAAAGATATTAAAGCTACTGTTCAGAACTTTAAGTAATTAAAAACAACAAAAATATAAAAATGAGTACGTATATTATCAGGTTGTTTTGATATTAAATTGAAAATTTGGGCTGGCTATAACGTATATTGCTTTTTAACAAAAATTAAATTATCAAGATGTCGTCGGTCCCTAGTGTGGTGAGACCCTGCTTGGGTTTCACGTTTTATCTTTTTGGAAATCCCAATGATTGGTTCATCCGAGTGACTAATAAATACACTAATATGACAACAATGCGATTTGATCAACCACCTTACGAGGTAATACGGTTACTAAAACAATAGAACAAAAAATATTTCGATTGAATTTGTCACTAACACAGATCATTTTAAGATTATTATAACAAGTATCTAAGCAAGTAGCTTAGATGTAGTCTAATAAGAGTAATAAAATCGCCAAATTACAAGTGGCAGTTTAAGAGTTTGCGCTACCAAAACTACGATATTAAAAATAATTGAATGTTTTGACATAATTTTATTTTTTTTAACCTTTAGCAAAGACCTGAACAGGAATCGATGTCCGGCTAAGTTGAGACGTTATGCTTACTTCTATTAACTTGACAGTAATGGTGGCCAAGTTAAAAACAATACTATGACAATAAATAGAAAGTAGAATGAAGCACCAGGACCCAAAATGTTTTAATAGCTAACCGTTCTAGAAATATAGTTAACTTGAAACAAAATGGTGTATAAACAATTTTTTTTGTGACTTGTATGGAAAACCCTCTTTTTTAAATTCTATATATGGCTGGCGTAGGGTTAATATAGGGATAAAGAACCTTAAAAAAAATGGCGAAAATACGTGGCCCAAGTCAGCATTTGTTTTGATTCCTTTGCCATCCGGGTGCAAGTAATTAAATTAATGGGTAAAGAATGGTCGAGCGTTAGCGAAGGCTCGCCTTGAGCGCCGACCTTTGGCTGACCTTATCAAGCATCACAATGCTCGGACAGGAAAGCGACCGCTTCCGCACTGTCGCTGCGTTTGTCTAGAATGTATCTCGATTAACAGTTTAACACACTATAATATTATAAGTGTGAGAGTATGTGAGTGATTTAGTATATTTTGTACCATATGTGCTTATTTATAACATAAATTAACATATAGGCTACCTTATCAAGAAAAAAATACTGTTTCCTTTAGGCAGTCAACGCGGACGAAGTCGCGGGCAGAATCTAGTTTAAATACAAATATGCTTTTTCTACTTCTATATTATAATAGTCCGTCATACTTGTGTCCCATACTTAAAAAAAACACACCTATACAGTAATACCCTGTGAAGCCAATTACTTACATTGTTTGAACAAAAAAACAAGCTAACATTACGATACCAAAACCGCACTTACATTAAAACCGACGACATTGACATATTAAAATCGACCCCTAACGAGAACGAGCACTGAAAAACTAATTCTACCCGGACCTAGAACGTCGCGTGTACATACAAGGTTGGTACCTAGCACTCATCATAAAGAGTTTTAAAGCCATGCGTGCGTAGCACAAGACCTTACCGATGGCACTTTAAATTTATGCTATAATCTGCATAATGTTGACATTTTGATGAGTATAATTATATTTGCACTTTATAAAAGCTTTATGCCTTAGCATCGGCGTTGATTACGACGCCAGTTTGAATTTTCTTTTCTTTAACGACAGCCCATCAATCCAACAATTAGTTGGCAATCCTTACACAATTACATATACTGTTGCCAAATAACATAAGTGAAGCCAAGTGTAGAGGTAGAGACAAACTCCAACTTGAGGTATATACTAACGATTAAAAATAAAGGCTCACTTTATACAAAAAAATCGAACATAGAGACACGTTATTGGGCGAACGTGACATTGATGGCGATATTTTGTTTCGTAATATGAACAATTAATCATGTTCATGGTGGTTCTGGCTTGAGCATTTTCATTAAAAAAAACATTTTTACGGTTGAACTCTTTGTACTCCTTCGCAATAATGATAGGAAGGTACGCTCTGGATACCTCTAATTACCTACTATACGCTATATACTTATTGTTCATCAGCAGCGTTTCCGCATGTAAGAGCGAGGTCGCTTCTACTTCTTCATGCTGTTTCAGGAACAGATTATTATCATTGGGCATTAGATTTTACATACCAAACGAAAATGTTAAATTCTGATTGTCTGACATTGAACCCATCCGAAGATTTAAACGATTATTGCCAAACTATTAATCAATGGAAGATAAATTAACAAAAATGCGAGTTACGCATACCGAGTGAGTAGTAAAAAATATTGCGACATTGAAAATTTTCATTCCAAGTTATTTATACTTGGAATGACCTACACATAAGATGAGAGGTAGAAAAGGTTATTTTCATTATGGTGGGAAAAGTAGCACTTCGTTTAACACCTAATGTGATGATTACTCAGTAATTAAGGTCAAGCGACAAACTGCAAGCCTTCTTCTCTACACCATTGAATGTCGTTGCTTAAGAGTGCCGATAAAAAACTTTTTTATCTGTTACTTTTAAATATCCCACTATAGGTCAAAGTCTCTAGAGCTCTTCGTGTCTTCCCGCATCGCTATCCCGAGCAAACTTCAGAAAACCAGCACTTTTTTATTTAACTAGGTACTCGAATTCAACTTCACCACAAAGCACATGCCTTATGTTCCGAAAAGAACATGGGTTTAAACAAAGTACATAAATGCGTAACTTTTAAATCATTTTTCTCTAATACGATCTAATGTCTGATTTAAAACAGCAAGATATACAAAAAATATTTGATGTGACGAGTAAGATGAACTAGATACGGCATAAACCTTGTCTTGACAGTTGCAATACAGCATATTTTTACAATGGATGGTTATTCTAAAACTATTTTGAGGCAAAAGTATAACACTCAAATATAATTGAATTGAAAATATATATTTGGGTTCTTGTCTTTGAAATTTGTTTGTACAGCTACCAAAAACATCAACGGGCACGCAATGTCGCATAACGACTAAGTATAAAGAAAAAAATTAAGTCATTGCAAATATTGAAATGCAAAAGACCTAGACGAATTAGTTTCCTAATGGTTTAATATTAAATATTTCATGTATTACTTAAGAGGACTGTGAAGCGCCGGCCGCTAAAATCGCGTAGCTGTCAAAAAAATCCATACAAATTTAACTGCGGGCGATAACGCTTCTCATCCCCTAAATCAAGTCCGATTTGCACGATTTTTGAGTATGTTTTAGTTATTAATGTTATTATAAAGAACTAGGTCTGTACGATTCTGTTTTTTGATTTTTAAATTTGTTTCATTCTAAGAAATATTTTCTTGGAAAGGAAAACGTACAGACATACTTTTGTATATACCTATTTACAACATATTCAAAAATCGTAAAAGTCGGACTAGGTTTAAGGGGACAGAAACATTATCGCATTTTGTATGGAATTTTTTAGCTTCACAATCCTCTTAATCAAACGTCAAAAACAGGTTTTGTTTCAGTGCAACTCTGGAAACTTCTCACGTGAGAGACAATAAAGCGTTACATGTTTTATTTAGTGAGCCGATGCCGAAGAAAGTTTCATTACTAAACAAATGCTTGTGCGAGTCGCGAGGCGTTTCGCAAGTAGGATGGTAAGTACCTAATTAATGCCACGTTGGTGCTATGCCGCTAAAACCACGCATAGAAATAGGAAAGATCTTCACTCGATATACTCGTAGCATTCGGTATACGAATACTAATAGTAGGAGATCCGAATAGGAGACGATCTTCACCCAGCTGTTTATTCGATAAAATGTATGTTATATCAAATTTGATATACAATTATGGTGAATAGGTTGACTGAAAAATTTCAGTACGTACTGGACGTTTGCATATTCTATAGGCTTCATACTTTCGATTAGTATGTAATTGTTCTATTAAACAAGCAATAGCAATTTAAAAAAAAAGTTCATTTTTAGGTTTTTTTTAAATTATGGACTGTACTGGACTGAAAAGTTCTGTAAGTTGTTAAAAATAGGTCAAACTTAAATTTAATTTTTTTCATACAATTTTTTTTGTAATTTTCAATGTACGCGATCCAATTCTCTATTTTCCTTTAGCCCTCGTACCAAGGAAATTTCGCCACCGTACCATGAGATAGTGATTACTTATATGGCCATGATTGAATACACTGATTTTACAATAAGACTTTAACATCGATTATTTATCTAAACTTAAGTAATTTTTTAATATTGCGGAACAAAAGGACTTTAGCGAATAAAATAGATCGTTGCATTTAAAGTAAAAAAAAACCTAGAGCTTAGTTTGGTGCTACGACGATTTGTGTGAGATTATCCCCTGATATTTATTTATTTCACACTTTTCTTACTATTTTAATTTATATTGTAATTAAAATAAAGTAATACAATTAAAAGTTAAAACTAAACTTATTTAAACTAAAATAAAACTATCTAAGCTACTCAAATATTAAAGATGTAAATAATAATCACAACTATAAAAAGAACACCCCCTTTAGCAGGTCCGTTTCTCGTATAATCTAATTACACATTAAATGCGCATTAATGCGTCAGGTAGAGTATGAGAGGATCCTTCAATCAAATGTCGATTTACAAGTACACATCGATACAATATCTTACATGATCTGGCATGCAGATTATGCCAGATCATGTAAGATATTGTATGACCTCTGACTACTTCCGATCCGACTGACCTTTACACTTGCACCTCGCACATACAGCGTAATAAGTTATTAAGACAAAGTAATAAGTTATTGAAGTATCTTGAAACAGGCTCGGCAAGCTGGTCCAGTGTTGAGAAAGTTTTAATTCAAAGTTGAGCATTTCTATTTCGTATTTCCTGTGTAATACAAAATAGATTTTCAAAAAGTTGGTGTAAATATTTTAATCCAATGTTCGAACAACGAGTAATATACCAATCGGTTGATACATATGGCCATAGATAAATATTGGCGGACAATTTCAACAAATTAATATAGTTCCACACTAGGCTTAAACTGTGGGTACTAGGTAATAACACAATAAACATACTTATACATATACACCGAAATAAATACCTACTTGTTTACATAGAAAACACCCAAGATTCGGAAATAAATACTCGCGCTCACCACACAATTATTTGCCCTGACCGGGAATAGAACCCGGGACCGTTAGCTTCATAGGCAGGGTCACTACAAACTTACTCATATGCGTCGTAAAAATGTGAATTCGTGTTGTTCTGTAGGGGAACAGCGAAATAGTATTCCCAACTAAAAGTCCTTTATACTTCGAGGATAATTAAGTTTAATAATCAGCCCCTTCAAGTGGAGGTCTAGCAAGGTCCAGTATAAAGTTATTTTCTAACAAAAAGAGTATTATGTTGTGAGGTTTCAATAAAGTTAATTATTAACCATAAACACCATACTGATAACTGACAGATAATACATAAAAAGCTTTATTGTTAGCGCGGTTATGGCCGTTTCAATATTTATTGTAATTTTATCTAACACCGTTCATTCGCAAGCTATTCACAACTTTCTTTATTAAATGTATATATTTATTGTATGCATATAACATCTTATTTATTGTTTGCATATTTGGTGAGGTGAATAAGATGAACGTATGCAGACTTTTAGGTATGCTTTTAGCTAACTCGGTACCTTCCTACATTTGTGTCGGTGGCACTTTGCCACGGGGACGCTTTCTTCGACATGACCCCATTGCCTTGTTATATAATGGTGCTTACCCATACCACCCAGGCTTCGTGACTGTATGGGAAATATTTATGACGTGCTACTATTTGCATTCGAGACGTGAACGTTTTTGTTAACTGCGATATTGCCTTGTTACCTATACAAGATTGGCACACTTGTTTGAAAATGTGTTTTCTACCAGTGCTAAGTATCTTTGTGTAACTATGCGCTGCACATCTACTATCATTGTCCTACTATCTACTAAGTAACTTTTATTACCATTAATTTACTAAATTTCCGGACAATAGCTTTACTGAATCAAAATAAACATAAAATATTTATGAGAAGGTAAATTATAATATTTATAATTAGTTGAGTCAGATGTCAAGGTATAAAACTACATCAATAACGTAAAAATATTTTAAGAGGTTCTATCAGGTAACAAACCATAGCTAGGTACTTTAGTAGTTATTAGACAATATCATTTTCAATTCTCATGCTCGTAAAGTCCTTCTTTATGCTGGGCAAATCGCATTTTATGCACTAGTGCATAAAGTGTTGTCATCATTTAGACTAAGATAAATTAAGCCCTACAGCCAGACAGACTCGCGTGCCGGCTCGGATGGATACCATAAGTCTTGGATAAAATGGTTTGTTTTATGCCCTTGTTGTACAATCTACTATAACTATAACATAGTGCTTACGGTTAGCCTTATAAAGTAGCTTCACACTTTAGTGATTTATAACATGTTTGAACTGCCTGCACTAATCTGTCAAAGGTGTCAAAGTGACAAGGTACAAAAGTGTGCAGCTACTTATAAGTCTGATTGTCCACATTCTTATATAGAACGCGTGGTGCTCTGATGCTACAAAAGGCCCCTAGTAACGTTGTCACACTATGATCACTTTATTTAAACCCAGGGTCTTCCGCTCACCCCCGTGTTTAACAGAATATTATTTGGCTCTTCCGTTCGTGTCCAAACTGCTAAGTGCAAGGAAGGCATGATTACCATCGTGATTGTTTCCTGCGCGGGATCAGTGGGTGTTGACTGCGCATCGAGGTGAGGCAGCGAGGCCGCCGCGGCGCACGCGTCTGCTCTGTCCTTAATTATTGATGGACCATAATTCAAATTTATTACAACTGTGGTTGTTTCGTTCTAAAGAGACTTTATCTTTATAACGTTTATACCATTCCGATCGTTCTGAACAAGCTCGTCGTTTATAACAATGACAAAAACAGCATAAGCTCAACTCAAGTCAACGTGGACGACCTCAAATAAGTAAACTGCTTGTCCTTTCTCGGCAATGTCAAATTTACAACGACATGGTAGCCCTGTCAGTTAGTGGTAGCCCCGCCTAAGAAGCTAAATAGCAATCCCAGGCTCAGTCCCATCGACCTAGTCCCTCTAACTGTAACCTTGTGTTGAATACATAAAAAGCCACCAAGATCCAGGAACAAATTCTTGATAACGAAGACAGAGATCGAACGCGAGACCGGTAGGTTCGTGGGCAGGGTCACGTAAACCAATTAGGCTGTCGTCAAAAACTAGTTCGTAGAAATAGGTACTTATTTGTAAGATTTTACCATGGGCCTCTATTGAAGACAGACGTGCTATCGTAACGTCAACGTTACGGTAGTTCTTATTTACTTGAGAGTACCTAATGGCGGCCGAGTTAAAAACAATACCATAACATACACGTCAATAGCATTATTGTATTACATTGAAGAATAAAGGCCCTGTAAGTCTGAATTAAAAGGTACTGAGCATTTTTTTATGTATACTTCAAACTCAGTTATCCAAATCTCCGAAAGTTTGGATATGAAGCTCTAATCGGCAAGAGATTTGGCGTAAAACGGCATTGAACGGATTGCGTCGCGTTCCGCTGCGCGCTCAAAACGGTCATGACTGATGCGAATCGCGATTCTGCGCACTCCTCACTTTCGACACTAGAGTTTAGGATGACATGAGCGCTTTCGGATTGGTCACTTGAGTTTTCTCTTAAATAAAATTAAGTGTATGTGTGGGAGACCTCCTGATGTCCATACTAACATAATAACAATCGATGACTGGTCAAGTTTTTTAGGTAACTAACATTCAGTTTAAGATTCAAACGTGTGGCAATATGTTGTTTTTTTTAAATCTATGTTTGGAGAAAGCTTCGTTTGTTCAAAGCCGTCTCAACAGTTAGATAGTCTGTATTGATAAGCCTCTAACAGGTTTACTTTGATACTACTTATAACTGTTACGAGTGTTTAGGTTTGGACACTATCGAAAACACCCTGCTAATAAACGTGTTTAGTTAAGATTTTTGGTCACTAAATTCACGACCATCGCAAGAGCAGCAATTTGGCACAAAAATAAAACAAAAGTGCGTCAACAATGGCGACCTTGCCGCACCCGCAACGTTGTGCAACGCGCTCAAAGGTAGAAAGCCGACTTTCTTTACCGCTCAACGCGAAACACCCACCAAAAGGACTTAGCCATTACGAAAGCACTTGATGTAAACCCCGATGTAAACTCGGAGACCAAATTGCACGCGTAAATTAGTATAAATTAATCTTTAACTTTCCCACGGTGCGTGGTTTGGCGGCTGATTTTGTTAAGGGCATTTTTTATGGCTCCTTTGGTGTTATTCTGAAACGATGTGAAAGCGATTTCGTTGGTGGAGTCTTTGTCAAACTGTCTTGTCTAATGGCGAATAAGCGATAATTTCTTCTGTTAAATGACTCGTCTCTCAATTTGTCAAATAATTATACAGCGAGCTTAATTAAATTCTCCCGTTAGGGCGTATTAATAACTTAAATGCTACACCTAACTCTTTCTTACAGATCTACGAGCACATAGGGTATATTAGCATCCAGGTTAATAGTTTATCAACAGATTAAAAGTCGAGTAGTGAAAGAGGATAATCTCCGGGATGCAGCTGATTCTAAGCAATTAGGAGGACCAGCGTAACAGAAACGAATTGTTGCTTATTCCTTACATGTGTATGGGTCTATTTAGAGCGGTTCGTTGAGGAGAAGTCGAGAATAACAGCGAGGCACGGCGGAGGCTGGCGGGCCGCGGTGTCAGGGTTCTGCGCTTGTCTGTTGACACTTTCACTCGCTCCGAGCCTTACCAGAATTTACGTCATCGTCGGTGCAATTATATCATCACGAAATCAGCTGTTGACGGACAGCGCGGTTTAGAGGCAATCAGACGCTTTGATGTTCTGTCTCTGGTATCTTATTAGTATTCTCTAATTAAATGATGTAGTCAATGTCAACCAGGTGATTATGATTCGTTTCTTAATTTTCGATGTGAGACACAAACATTGGAAAAATTTAGTTATATTAAATTAGGTTTATAGAAGTGGAGGTTAATAAAAGTGTTATTTATTACTTAACTACAATGACTATTCAACTTAACTACAATAACAATAACGTCTGTGTTGTTATTATTTTGCCTAATAAAGGTCAGCTTGACCCTGAACGTACAAGCAATACAGCAAACCGTATGATTGCCGTTCTTTTCGAGTGCCCAGGTGAACCAGCTTATTTGGTACGAGTAGCTAGGAATCGTTTATGTAACCAGGAGTCAAGTTGGACTGGTACATTCTACAGCAGGTCAAGTGAAGCCCTATTCATTAAGTACTAAACGGTAAACAAGAATAGACTTTCATTATACGTTTTGTCTAATTCTTGCATTACGTTATGACTAACGTATTTAACACTTACCTATTTAGTTATTCGTACTCATTTTCCATACAAGAACATTATCATGATGAACAATATGGAGATTGGAGATGTTATTGTTTTGTAAGGTAATAAAACCATTTATAATTGAGCTTTTTTGGTTAGCATAAAGGTAAAAAGCAATCTCAATTTAGAGTTAAATATCATGAGCATATCCCACAAGGTCACAAGTATAAAAAAGCTACATATCCTGTTTTCAAAACCAAAAGGTTTTAGTAACATAAAATAAACAGAAGCAGCGCAGGTATATAAAACAAACAGAATTTTGAACATTATTCCACTATCCAAGATTCATAAATTCAATTAAAACTTATTAAGAAATAATTGCCTTAGTCACATTACTTACTACTACTAATGCGCTATGAGTAAGTACTTACCCAAGTTCCGAGGAAGAGAACTTGTACTTTTCCCTTTTCATTTCCACGTAAAGTCACTATTGCGTTTCACTGTTCTTTTCACACGCGCGACTGTCACTGTGAGACTGCTCCACTAACAACGGTCCAGCGGAGACAGGCTGGTGTCAGGCTTGTCAGTCGTCAGTATCATGCCGCAGCCTGTAACAAAAACAAATTATAACATGAGTTTGTGAATAAAAAAATAGTTAAAAAATATATAATAGATGTTCATTTAGTAACTACCTATAATAAGCCGCATGGTTCCTGTGCACTGATCTAGCCAAATATCACGATTTTTTTGATTTTATTTCCGGTTTAATAGGGAGATTATTATAGATTTTTGACCAATACAGCGCACGCGGATTGCTTACTTAAAAGAAGTTTCTATCTTTTTATTTATTTGTTCTTAAAAGTATAGTGCCGCCAATAGAAACCTTGATAGATGCGTAAGCTGAGAAAAAGTTGCCTTGTACTTTTCTGGCCCCATCACCAGATTATTAGGTGTAACAAATAAAGGCAAACTTATATTTTCTTCACATTAGCTGATTTTAAGTTGAATTGATTTGTACTATAACTGACCCAGAAAACTACAAGTATTATTTATTAGAAGAAGAATAGAAGCTTAGCATCCGGTGCCCGTCTGTACGTTACCCGGCTATAAAAAAATATAACTAGACACCCGATTATTTAGTTCTGTAACACAATGGTTTTAATGTAGATCCACAGTGCATAGTGCAAACATTGATAAGAATAGACATTTTCTGATTGGTCAAGGCGGAATAACGCACGATGTTCGTGTTAGCAATTTTACGTTTATAACTTCACCTATACTAGAGCGCACCGAAGCATTTACAGCCAAGAGCGTGCCATTAGTGCCGGCCGTTACGCCCTTCATAGTCACTTAACCTTCTCGTCTTTGCTTTGAAACGTACAATTTTTGTACATCACGTTGGTAAAAGATCTTAAATTAGTTAACTTCTTTAATGGGATAATTCATCTTGATTATTTTGCGAAATGGTTGTGTGTGAAATGCTTTGGAGCACACACGTAATTCTGCATTATACATTATAAGAAAATAATTTAAAATAATATTTACACATATACATAAAAAAACTCCATATGGTATACCAGAGACAGAAGCTGTATCGCCTTTACCATGCCTTTACTTGACACAACACAGAATACCTAAATTTGGAGTACATTAATGAATTTAACAATAAAGTGCCTGTAAATCCTTGTCATTTTTAGAGCTTGAAATTTACAACTTATTCCAATTAAAAATACACCTGGATCTCTCTTGGTGTTAAAAGTTCCAACAGTGCTGGGCACTCTTCGACACCGACGTAAAAAAGGCCAAATGTCACCAATTATCTGATTTACATAATATGTGGAATTAGGAATAAGTTTTGGAAGGGCATTAAGAAAACGCAGACCTATTGATAAGATAAGTCACTTTTATGTCGAATTTCACCAACAACATAACGGACGAATAGAGTGTTAACAGCTGTCAAAATGTATGAACTAACAGTGGATTAATATTTAGCATCGTTTGGTGAAATTGATACTTAACATGTCAAAATGTATGGAATGACGGTGAATGAGCTCTCGTCAATGCCATAGGTATCCAGAGGGCTTATAGTCTAACGCACTCGCAATCGCAACCGTCCTCAATGTGGAGCAATTGTTTTCATTTTGTATTCAGACAAGCCTTCGATTTTCAAAATGAAAACGATCGTGATTGCTAGTGCGTTAGACAATAAGCCCTCAGGTACATATTCTTTGATTTCTGCGGACGTAAACGTTCGCAGAATGCCACTTGGTTAGACCCACAGAGAGTACGTTATGTAACTTACTTTTAGTTTTGCTTACTTAAAAGTGACAAATCGATGCTCTGTGAGCCTATTATGGTCTTGTTTTATCGATATGGAACATCTGTCACTTTCTGGCCAGTACGCAAGCGCGAGAGTGACGAATGCTTTATCCACCGCAATAAAAAAGTCCTTAATTCAGGCCCTGGAAATTAACATATTTACACGAATTTGGGATAACAGTAGCAGAAAACATAAAAAATCCGCATGGCCTTCTTAGAGCACGTTGATCGTTTCGTGGATGAAAAAATCGTTCAGTTGATTTTGTATTACGTGCGTTTATGTATATATGTAAAGTCGGTTATGTCATAAAGCTGAAGGCTCGCGGTAAACGACGCCGCCTAATTGTGCAGTTATTTCTAATGGTGGCCGACGGAGGTTACGTCTTCTCCATTTACTAACAAATTTAAGGCATCACTGTATATTACATGCAATCTTCTTATCACGACTTGTACATTCTTTCCTTTCAGACAAATTTATTTTTAAACATATCCTAAAATTTGTTTATGCAATGATACTTACTATGAAACAACAAGTATTTTATTGAATTAATTAAATACGTTATTACATACCAATATCATCTTTTTTGCACACAGCAGAACACTAAATTTGATTGTATCCACAGTTTGGTAGGTACTCATTTGTACGTTAATAAACGTGAGTTATGCTATTTTAAGACCTGGGACCCAATTCTCGTGACTTCGAGATGATTTTTCATGCGAGATCAACTGTCAACTGCATAAATTTTTTCGACATATCTCGCATGAAAAATCATCTCGTAGTCCCGAGAATTGGGTCCCTGCACCATTACATTACTCATGGATCTGACAATGAGATAGAGCGTTGGTTAATAGTTTTTTAACGAACAATATTATAATATAATATTATTATAGTCCACTCTAATCCCGTCTTGTTATAGATATGTCTATAAGAAAATAAGACACGCAATGTACATACATAATTTTGTTATTTATCCTTGACCTTTTCATGTAATAGAATTCTAACAATTAAAATTAATTATTACGATTCATTTTAATGAAAACTTTGGTAACAAATAAACGTTGCTGACTCATCGTTGATAATTATGTATAAATAATTTTAGGAGTCTTCATAAACTTGTGCCGTAACAAGAATTTAAGGCCTAGATGATAAATGACGGTAGTTGAATCAGTAAAAACAAATATAAACAATTTTATAGCCGTTTTGATGGCCACGCACTTATAACAGTCATAAAGCTTCTTCCATAGATTATTCCAGATCACGACATTCACGACGACGAAAACACGGTCGTGGCGGCGATCTTAAGTCTCGTAACACAGCCACTCTGGGAACTAACAGCCAACTCACATACGACACGAAACTGAAATTGCCGTTCCCTAGTGTGAAACGTTACAACGATTTAAAAATTCTATAAAATATGGAGAAGAACTTCAGGGGTGTTATTCTCTTTTAAACAGCGGTCGGTCGAACGAACGAGTGAATGTTCAAGCGGCGAGTTTAAGTAGTCCCATCAAAGCGAACAAAACACATTTTAGCGCGTGCATTCTCAATTAGGCAGCCTTATACGTTCGAGAAGCCATGCTGCCAAATTGAATACACGCGCTAAAATGTTTTTTGTTCGCTCTGACGGGACTACTTAAACTCGCCGCTTGGACATTCAGTCCTTCGTCCGTCCGTCCGTCATTGTTGAGAGAATCACACCTCTGTGCTACACTTTCGTTGACTTAACCACTGTGAAACCCATATTAGGAAAAAAATAGGAACCAGGAGCTCTATAAGTAAATATACAATACAAATTATGTTTTAGGAAAAAAAATACACGCGGGAACATAATATCTTCCATATCAGAATTTTGAATTGATTTCACTTATTTCACTTTCAAAGGAGAGAAAAACACCTAAAATACCTTCAATATCTCTACACTTTGACATTGTTCCAAGTCGCCAAGGCATTAGGAATGAAATTGTTTGACTGTACATACTAGGGATGTTACGAATGTCATATTTTTCACATTCGCGAATGCGAATGCGAATGCGAATGTTCAAAGTGCGAATGTGCGAATGCGAATGCGAATGCGAATGTTAAGGAATCACATTAAAAAAAACTTTATTCAACTTAAATCGTCGTTTAAATGAAAAAAAAAACAACTAATCAATTCTTATACAGTAATGGCCGGTTTTATAAAGGTCGGTTAGTAAATATGTCAGATCAAATTTTAGTAACTTCATACAAGTTTTGAAATTCCTGAAATTTGATCTAATGGATCTTTATAAATACTCGTAGTTAAGTAATTTAATAGTCTAAGTTCAAAAGAGGCATATTATACAATACAATACAAATACTCTTTATTGAACACCGGAAAAACAAAACATGGAACAGTTCATTTATCAAAATATTCATTTATCATATTTTTTCGTTTATTTATTATTTTCATTCATTTATTTTGCCGCCTTTTCGATTCTAAGGGACTCGTATTATAATGCCGGCTGCACTGAACAATTGTTCAATTGAGCTTTGATTTGAAAGCTTATAGTGTCTCCATCACGACATGATCTGCACACATTCGCATTCGCTAAACATTCGCATCGATTATTGCGAATGCGAATGTCGATGCGAATGTTTAAAATGATGCGAATCATTCGCATATGCGAATGCGAATGCGAATGTTCGTAACATCCCTAGTACATACATGCCTATCTAGCCGTGGTTGCGAGTGGGTCGTGAGAAATTAAGTCTGTGTTGTGTTTAACGACATCAATATGCTACTTGTGGTCTTGCAACTGCTGTCAATCGGAGCAGGTGACATAGTTCAAGACATTCAGTGCCAGGGACTTATGTCTACTGAGGAAATTGTCACAATTTTTATATTTTATTTTAAATGAAACATAAACCTTGATCCTAAACTAAGTTGTGGACAAAGCTTCAAGTGGTGCGGTGGCTGTTTTAAAATAATTTTGCATAAATTAATTCTAAATAAATAAATAAAAAACCAGCCAAGTGAGAGTCGAACTCGCACACAAAGGGTTCCGTGCCGATCTTGTATGGGGGGGGGGACTTTTTATTATATGCTGTGTCAGCAGCAATTGAAATACACACCCAGTGAAAAATTCAACTACCTTCCATAATGGCGGATTTACATCGATCCAGCAAAAGCATGCCAGTAGATGTACATTGACGAGTTGGTTTTCACGTTTGTGGCGGGAGCTATTGTAACTGCGCAATTTACCTACTTCTGCTGGCATGCTTTTGCCGGATCAAAATTTAAATGAACCATAAGGGTTCGCGAGATGTACATAGTACATGATACTACCGACACAGACGGTTGAATAGATGAGGCTTAGTAATTACATTTTTATTATTACATTTTTACTTTTACTATTTCTGAAAAACATCCCCTTTCTTTAAACATAAAACTTCCGTGAGACTCAGACATATTAAGCAGGGGAGGTGAGTAACCCGGTGTGATCTCCTTAATAGTCCCTTCCTTCACGAGCAGAAGTGTATGTTCATCATATTCATATTTATTCCTATTTGTACTTCTTATGTAAATAATCGAAAACTTCATTCGAAAATGAACGTGAGAGTGGTTTCGCACTACGTCCAATCCGAATCCGATCCGATCCCGTGAAAATACGGTCCGGAGTAGTCGTAGAACTATTTCTATGGTAGTTTACGTCCGGCTTCCGTCATCCTATTTTATTATGTATCCGGTCTAGATCCGAATTTTCACGGGTTCGGACCGGATTCGGATCGGCGTAGTGCGCAACCGCTCTGAAACAGTTAAATCGTATTTTATAAAGTTCGTGATTGGGTATGACGAAACTTCGCATGCGATTATCATTTACTTTCGAAACACGATTTTTCAAAAATGGACCCCTCTGTCAATATTCATTAGAGCCAGTTATATTGTTGGTGCCTCCAGTTATTACTTACTACGAGTATGACATCTTTGCCATTCAGCGCAAGGAGGTACTATTCACTGTTGGTGAATTGTGACAAAATAATGAACCATATCGATACTGATGCATTTCAGTTTTGACAGCAGAATAGTGGCTGAACGGTTGAAAATGTCATGGCGACCCCTCTGTACACTATTAATGCTTAATTACTGATGCGCTTTAATATGGTAGTCGATACCTAATTCAATTGCAACAGGCGACCTTCATCTCGGCCCGCGCTGCGCGTGTCAACAGAATACGAATTGCAGACGGTCCACAGACATCGATAGACGATATTTTTGTTTTTATGAGAAACCTAACATCGACCGTCGATACGAGTAAAATCGTAACTACAAAACAGAGGTTTTCAGGAGAGCGAAAAAACGTATTTTGCAACTTCAAACCGCGATATTTTACTTATTAGTCTATGTTTCCGTACAAATGTACATATCATGTTTCTCAGAATTTGGTGCTCTTTAATTCTAAATTTTCATTTTTTTTCTAAACTGTATATTTTAAATTTTAGATCGAGTTACGATCACGTATTTTGCGTTATCGACTATCGAGTATTATTGTATATTACAATACCATCTTACAGCTCTAAGTTTTGCCATTATTTGTTAGGCCAATATCATCGTATCTAAAGAAACCATGTTACTTGCAACAGATTTGCGGCTATTTTATTGTATTTTATGACTTAAAATATAGTAACTCCGGTTAGAAAATATAAAAAATATATATTTATACCGTGAATTGTATTAGTTTCAAGTAGATAATTGCCAATTATCATTATTGTTCATTTAAAAAATATTTTTACTGAATATTGAAAGAATAAAAAATATTTAGGTACAAAATAGTTTAAACATTTTTTAACTTTTTATTTAATAAATAATAATTAAGAAACAATAAAAGTACTTTAACACCATAATTTGGTAATTACCACCCTCAATAAGTAGAGGGTGGTAAGTACTTAGATACTTCAGGACTAATCTGGTTGCCAGCTAATTAGTAATTAATAAATAAACATCAACACTTGCTTTGGCTTAATCAAGTTATTTAGTAACAAATGGGTAACAAAACATAAACTTTCACTTTGGCACTATTAAGTGCTAATGTTTAGTATTTTGACTACTTTAATTAACTATTTTAATTACCTTTCTTCTTCAAAGAGATCACAATGATAAAATAATAGACCAGGTACCTACGTATAACTTTATGACAGTTCAATTAAGTATGTTATGTGTTCATCGATGATCAATATTATTAATACTTAATAAAGTAGTTATGTTTTTATTTCCAATTGACAGTAACTATATAATTAAATATTACGTAACTACATTCATTACATATGGGAGGATGAGTTTACTAGCGAATCTTAATCTTCAAAAGTATTTTGTTCAGTTTCATTTGAGTGAGGCAAGTTTCTGTAAAAGTCTCTATAGTGTTCAGGTCCACTGACACGGAGAAAACTTAATTCCTAACATTTTATTTAATTATTAAAAATGTTTAAAAACAATGAAGCGACTCCAAACAAAAACATTAATTCAAAGCGTAATAAGTCAGACTAAAATCGGCTTTTTGGTTAAAATATTCTAGGACGCCGACTTCAGTTTGTTTCCCAAGATGTCCTGAACAAATGACTCCGTTTAAAGTCGGTTCCTTCTTTTCTTAATTATTTTAATTTTAATTTTGCCCTTTTTAGTAATTATATTATTTAATACTTTCCTACCCTACCTAACTAATATTTTGTCAAAAAACAAGCACAAGTTTAAAGTTTTCCGCAATTAACGCAGCGTGAAAGTTATAGTGCGTTGTATCTAATAACTTACTATCTTAGAAGTATGAGGCTAATTTTTTCAAAAGAATTTCGCAAATCGGTGAAGTAGCTTTTTATCAATCCTTTGAAATATTTCAAATCACGCTTAAACAAACGTTAAATACGTATACTCGTAGCTATACAATACTATACACATCGGGACCTCTTTACAAAAAAAAAGTCATTTTAAGTAATAGTAACGAAATACCGGTCGGAAATATTTTTTTAATTGTTTCTCTTAACGTACTCTAGCGACTTTTTACCTAACTAAAGAAAGTAGGTATTCACTAACAAAACCAGAATACTTAATATTCGAAAAAAAAAAAAAAAGTTAGTATTACTTAGTAGGCGATTTACACTGAGTAAAAGTTTTACTTGTTTGGTCCAATTAACCTTTTAATTAATTAAACAGGTGTATAATACAATCGCAATAGATAAATAGTTTTGTTTTTACGGGTACTTCCACCACTCTTCATTTATAACTAGATTCAGTGGAACTTTTCCATATTAATTTAAGTAATTAACACTCACCCAAAAAAAATAAAAATATTTCCAATACACATAAACAGACGTGCTCCTACATCCACGTCACAAGGTGCAAGTAAAAACCGTCTTCAAAATTATTTTTTCGAGGCAAAAAATGCAAATGGAAGGAACGGGCCAGTAAAATCATAGTAAATCAATTTAGGCGCAAAACCGAAACACCCATAGCGCGAGCTCTTAAAGTAGAGTAACATTTTAACCACATTTACGTGCTCTGTACTTGCTAAAACGTTGGCACATTAAAATCGTAACTATTTATGCGATGATACTGGCCTGTGATCGTGACAATTGGAATCGATTTCGGGTAAAAAAGTATTCTTAAGTCTAGTTACAATGATTTTCTCTTAATGTAATAGTGGATTACTATTGATGAACCTCGACATACGATGTTATGAAATTGGGTATTTTTTTTATTTCTCAATGTATCAAAAATGTAAAAATACAGTTTTGTAGATCTTTTTTCACTTAACTCTCCCTGTAAAAGTCAAAAAAACACTTAAATTTAGTTACGATTTTACTCGTATCGACGGTCGACATGTTAAAGGACACTGGCGTCCACTTGATATTCATTATTTAAACCACACGCTTATATTTTGATTGATGCAATGACGTCGTATTTTAAGGCAACCTTTGCCGAGATATATATAGCCATAAACAAAATTGTTATCGCATGCACAAATTATAATATTTTATACCGGTTGAAATCCTAAGTTGCCAGATCTGGACGGTGAATGTGTTATCGCTGAAACGATATTTAATATAGGCTAGACCCTGCGGACGTCGTACATATCTCGGGGGCTATACTAGTTATTTCATACGAGAACAAGAATAACGATTCATAAATCAAGTTATCACACATGTATCAACTTTCTAGTAGATCGGTAAGTGCTGTAATAAATCAAAGTATAATCCGATCGATCGCTCGCTATTATCGTGCAACTACAATGTTAGAACAAACCGACATGCGACACCGGCCACCGGTTGTAGACTACACCGGGATTCATCTTTCTTATGGATTGAGTAAGTTAAGTGGCTTTCAATATTTATAAGTCACCCAACTGAATGCTTTCATCAAGTTGCAAGCGCTCTCAAGCAGTTGTCAGCTAGACAAGTTTTAAGCAAAGTGCATTTCGTTGTTAGTACCGACAGTTGTTAGTTACGCTTCGGAGCAGGTTGGCATTTGCGCAGGCGGTCGGTCCAAAGCACTATGATAACTCATTAAACTAATGGATTTGCGATCGCGCCGTGCGTTATTGATAGCGTATGTCACGACTCGATAATAACACCTTACGTGCTGCCCTGCGACACCGGACAGGGCCTCTAATCTTCT
The DNA here is from genome assembly GCA_948252455.1 of Acleris cristana. Taxonomy (NCBI): domain Eukaryota; kingdom Metazoa; phylum Arthropoda; class Insecta; order Lepidoptera; family Tortricidae; genus Acleris; species Acleris cristana. The sequence goes on along the minus strand of OX411782.1, from coordinate 10,799,961 downwards.
CGGCAAAATAATATTACTTTTGGCATGTTATCTTATGATATGATTGCTTGTTGCCTGACTTATGATAATTACATGCATATTTGTATAAGCTCAGAGTGGGGTAGGCAGAGCTTAACCTAAAACTTGTTGATAATTATGATAATTATTCTTTGTATCTTTAGTGAAGATATAATTTTGTTATTTTAATATTTGACCCGATTGTATAATAATAAAATAAATTAGTTTTTCTTGAGATAAACTTACTCGTATAAACAAATTGAAGTGGCGTGTACTAGTAAATGAATTAAATAGGTACTTTTCTAAATAAATAAACCTTACGTCAACGTTCAGATACTTTTTATTTACTTGACAATAATGGCAGCCAAGGTAAAAACGACACCATTACACGTCAAAAGCAATATTGTTTTACTCAGGAGAATAGAGGCGGAGATATGATAAAACTACCTCAATAATGTCACTTAACCAAACTCCTGTAGTTTTTGATTAGGTACCTAAAGGAATTAGTTATTCTAATAACATCGTGATAATTACTATTAATTACAATACACAAAGGATACCTACAGTGGATGTTCTTTAAAGTTAATACTTTGTTAGTTACGAATGGTAGTTAAAATATAAATTACGACACTTATAAACTGATGCTGAATATTAATAATAGTCTGTAAACCCTTTCATAAACATTTGCTATCACAACACCTTTTTAAGTTGTCTCAAACTTGTTTTGTTTCTTGTTTGAATAAAATATTTCCAATAAGTATTGACAGATTATTTAAATACGCTCGTGGCATGGTTGCGACACCGTGTACCCTACGTCTTAGTTTGGTGGTCTTAGGTAGAAGGACGATGGTATTAACAGCTTAGTAAGTAAATACTAGGCTTGGAAAAATGCAAACAGCGGTCGCATCTGTCCGCGGCGGCGCAGGCGCGTAATTTGCGCAAGAGCACAAACATCGATCACGGCCGGCCTTGCCCGAAATTCTTCGCTGACCACTAACGTTACCCTCCACCCGCGCTCCGTACGTTTATTGTGATTTTCTGCGCTCTTATAAAATACAGTTTCATTTCATTTGTTAGAGAACATGCTGAAATGGGTATGTGCGAAAGGAAAGGGCAACTCAATTGTTTTGTAATCCCATGTTTTTTACTGCCCATTTAAAGAGTCGCTCTTTAATTGGGCAGTAAAAATCCTTACCTACCGACTGCACTCGGCTAAAAATGCAATTTCCTCATTATAATGGCAGAAGATCACGTGTACATCTGTTAATGTACGGTGGCATGCAGAGAAAAGTAACCCACTGTGCATAGAAGTTACTAATCAGGAGGGGCTACTTTTCTCTGCAGCTGACTGTACATTAAAAACCTTAAAATTGTAAGTATTTAGTATAATTATGCTAAATTTACTGCTATTACATTATATGTATACACTTGCTATTATGTACCGATATAACTCGTCAAAGTAACTTGTTAGAAAAATGACATATCATGACCTCATCAGATTGTGATATAACAAAAGATATGCGTGTAGCAACTGATACTTTGTGATGTCGCAGCTGTAATATATAATTAGCGTATACATAATGGAATAGAAGCTTGTGTGATAGCTCGTTTGTGAAACTCAGTATTTGACGGTTGACATCGAGAGCAAATAGCGTCACGTGGGTGAGTAAAAACAATAGGATTTACGCCATAATATGCTAATCCTGGCTCCACGTACCCGCGAGCGGCGTGGCCACGCGTGGGAAAGTGTAACGCATTGTCTGCGGCTAATCGCGCTGCGCCTGCGCTGTGGGAGCTGCCGGCATAATGGCTGCGTACGCGTGCCTAGACACCATTGCTCAAATAAAGAAAATCAACATTTGATAATTTAATCATACAAATCGCGGGGCTCAAGGCAGACCGAGTTTATTTATAATATTGCAATTATTTGCAAATTTATAGGTGTGGTTAGTGTTTCGACCTTACATCGAAAAAATTTATCCGCATTTGTTGTCCGAGTATACTTGCTGGCTCCATAACGGTACACTGCGCCAAAATGCATATACGTTGTATATTATATTAAACTTAAAGTGTAACATGTATGTACTCGTAGTTAAAATAAACTGTCAGGGCAAACTGGGGCTAGGTTGGCTATGTCAGCCGCAAGCGCCCAGAGCTCTGTTGCAATTGTTGTCGGCGAAGAGGTTGATCCAAGTATAACAGATAACAACTTGGATTGTTATTTCAAAGCAAAGTCAGTGATTGTTGTGATAGAAATATAAAGTAGGGAATGCGTAGTTCTTGTGCTATTGAAAATTGATGAGATGTTAGAAAGTGGCCATTGGATAAGTCACCGGTGATCAGAATTCCAAGCAAGAGACAGTAGGGAACAAGATCTGAGATAAGGCTGACAGGGTGGCAGGTCGAACGCTATCGAAATGTCAAGATCGCCGCCGCACCTGCAGCTGTGTTGCAACCGACCGACGCGACAACTCTGTCGGTCGCGGAAATAACTCATGTTACTCTGAATTACCATGTCGTCGGCAATAACTGGAACAAACATTTTTGCAAAAACCATTTGCGGATTGATCTGTTAACTGCTAGTCTTTTTTTAAAACCCCACGATCGGTTTGTTTTCATAATCTTTAGGATGCCGTCTCGATAACTTTGAATCCCCAATTGTCGATTCACAGTTTTTGGGAGCGTATTTAAGATATTAAATGTCAATAGGGCAATAAAAGAAAAGCTACTAAAGTCAATTGTATTCCGTGGAACAATCGTGGCGTGATAAGCACCGACTTGCATAACCGTGACATTTAATTTGAATATTTCTAAGACAGGTAACTTGGCATCGGCATTTATTGAGTCAAACCTGCTTGTAAGTACCTAGTCGATGACTGATTACGGACAATGCGAAGCGTATCTAAAATTGAATTTACTGTTTGACAATAGGCTGAGTTATATTTTAAATTGAACAATGCTGTAGCTGTCTTATGTTTTCGGTCTTACATCACATATAGTAACGTGGTTCCAAGCTTTATTTATCATAGCTCTAGTAGCTAGTCCCTGCGTTAATTCAGGGAATAAAAGTAGTAGCTAGCCTATGTGTTAATTCAGGGTAATCTCAATTCCAAATTTAAGTCCATCTTGCTGTTTCAGCATGAAGATGTAACAAAAGTAGTAATTCACACACGCACAAAACTTTTGCATTTACGATATTGTATTGTAGTGTGGTGAGTGAGATTGGTGACTCGTGTCACTACTGTTACTGATTTAAGAGGCCTAATGAAGGCTTGTGCAGTGTGCTGGTAGGTTATTATTTATTAAAATCTTATTAAATATCACATTTACATTAATAACAAAACAAGATAGGTGGAGGTTGATGAAGTAACTATTGTTATTAAGAGTTAATTTTTGTATTCTTCAAAGCTATTTTACAAATGAAAGTGCAATACGTGGATTACAGGTGATTCAAGGGCTCTTGAGTTAAGCAGATTATTAAATTACGAAAACGGTCAGTGTATATGTTGTGGCTAAATATAGTAATCGAGTTCACAGTGTCTAAGGTTGAACAAATGCCGTGCTCAGCTCTGCTGTGCCTCTGCATTTGCATAATCATGCACTTGAAGATTCAACTAACACGAACTTAGTTTAGCACAGGTACTAGAACTTTATAATGCGCGCAAAGTAAACTACTATGGGCTAACATATTGAACGCCACATGTATGTCGTGTTCAAACAATTACCAACTGCCAGTTCGCAGTAGCTCTTGGCTTATCAAGTGCCAAGAACATCGATAAGGGTCCGTTATGTACGACAATCAGACAGCTTGGCATTTTACACGAAATTAATATTTTAAACGGTAGTTGCTTGGTGACGGATAGAGTTACAGTCAACCCATCGCTTACTAAATAGTTTGCGGTGTTTATCGATTTGCAATAATTCTGATTACAACAGCTTAAACCTTTTCGGTCGGCTTGCGGTTGACTTGATTGATTATAGATTTGATTGTCTTGTGACACTTATAAAAGAGTTATTTACTGTGTTTGATTCAGCTGTCCGTTGATTCATTAGTCATTACATTACTTAGTACCAATCTTTCGTAACTAAGCAAAACAACCTATGTTTGGATAATTTGGCGCAAACCAAATATGTAGGTATAGAATACCTAAGTGACTTTTACGACCGAGTCCCCTTTTGGCTGATTTATTACCTAATTCAAGTTATTTTTAAATTCTTTTAAAAATCAAAGAATGCGGTATTAAAGTGGTAGTAAATGTGAATTTCAAGTAAATAGGTTGCGTTAGTGATACTTCTCAGCTCATAAAGATCGCCTTGAACGAATTCCATAAATAAGACTTCAACGGGTGGCGTGAAGTGAATAAGTGGCGTACTGCAATAAACCGCACTTTTTATTGCCATGATAATTGGTACCGGGAAAAATGTTTAATTCAAACAAGAATTGTAAGCGTTTAATCGGGGACAAGGATGTCAGGCTGCCGCGGCTCCACGCGACTCGCTGCTGCCCCTTGAGTCTCGTGCTAATCGAGACGAAGGCACTTCATATCATGGGCACTGAACACTCAATGATCTAGTCCCAATCTAGCGTTCCTTGTACTGTGAGTGACAATAAAGCAAATGCATATACAGATAATTATATGTACCTACATCTACACACAAAATTCAAACTCATAATCTTTGGCGCAGTTGACAGATAGCACTGAACCAACAAGTCAAGCACGCGCGTTATTATGTCAAAAATCAATCTAACATTTCTTCTTGAATTGAATGAAGGTTCACTATTGGCTTGAAAGAATCAGGGAGCCTTCGATCTTAATCACCTGATTGGTCCAGCCGTGCGTGACGTCAGCGCCGCCGGAACTACGATCAGCACATCACTAGCACTAAGGAAACGCACACAGTTCCGGGTCCGGAGGTCGCCGACAGAGCGCCCGCGCCGCGCAGCCGCTGAAAACTAACCGCGCTCGCGGCGCGCGCCGGCGCCAACGAAAGCGCGGGAAAGGGACAAACAGTTTCTTCCTTTCACTCTCGCGGCGAACTCAGCTTTCTTATCTGCGGTCGATAGTTCAGCGCCGGTATTGTACAAGACGGGCCTGCCATTTTTCAACGCACGACTCACACTGTTTGGGGTTTTTGTTTCGTTACGTAATTAGGGTAGAATTCGACACGCCCGTGCGAAATGGGTAGTTGCACAGTTTGTATAGATAACCGTTTGGTTCGGTTTGATCACTATTTGACTACGAGTAGAGTCGTCAAATTGCATACTCCGGCAGTCAGGTTGACCTAGTGGTTATACGCTGTTTACGCCATAATGCCATATGGGTTCGATTTCCGGCACATTTAAGTACTTATCATAGTTATTTGAACTAAATTTCAAATGATCGGTTTGAGTGTATGTATATGTACTTAATCATTGCAGATTTGTAGTGTAAGCTAACAACGTAGTTTTAAATTGAAACAGCAATGTAACAACAAATATCACACTCTAAATGTCGTCTCAGTGACTATTGAAACGGTTGGAATTGCAGGTATAACTGGTAATTGATAAACTTCCCCGTTCTGCTAACGCGCCACAATGAGGAAGGAAACGTTAACAAGCGCGGGCGCGCCCACCCGAGCGGAAAACTGCCGCCCGCCCACCGCGCACTTCCCGCTCGCCGTGTACATGGGCACGGGACACGAGCCTGTATTATATACAGAGCTTATATCCTGGTAGTCAAATAAAGTTAATTTTCGACATTTATGAATCTTAATAAACAGCAGTTAATCATTAAAAAAGATAAGTACTTATATTTGAAAATAAGCGCTGTTGTATCATTATTTTGACTCCTCATTTACTGAAAAAAATTTCTCCTGAACCTTTTTTTCAGCTTTGATGGGTTGGGCAGCTTAGGAATCGCGCTTAGGGTACGAAATGCGAACTGAAAATTCGGGCTAATTATACTTAAGCGAATTGTGAAGCTGAAAACCATACAAAATACGATACCTAACGTTTCTAACCCCTTAAACCTAAGTAGTTCAATGTTTACAATTTTTAAATATGTTGCAGATATGATGATTTTTTTTAAATACCTATGTTGCAGATATGATGAAAAAGTTTTTGACGGTTACGATTTAAGTGTCGCTTCACAATCGTTTTCAGGATACCGGTAAATGACAACCTTTCAGGGATTCTCGTCAGGAAGGGGAGATAGCCGATTGACAATTGACCGGCTTTACTTAATATTATGCTCTCACTCACTTGACACTGGTGAAATCACTGTTAAACTGCTGTGGAATGCCCTAAATAAAAAAACCTTTCAAATATGTATCTACCATACCAATTGGGTTTGTTCATATTTTTACAATTAAGTACTCTAATTCGAAAACCATTTCGAGGAATAGGGTTTCAAAGGGGTTCTGCATTATTAAGTTTTAGATTTTTTTATCTATTTCGGATATTTTGACAAAAGTATATTTAACCTTTGTTTGACTTTTGTTTTCGGCTTGAAGCCCTCCTAGGTGTATCTTACGGGTTAGGAGAAGACCGCTTGAAATGGTATGTTTTAATACACTATTACAATGACTTTTATCATTAGATATCATTTAATTGTTGTAATTTATTAGAAAATGCCAACCTATATTTAAAATAATCATGTCATCCATAAAATGTCAACTAAATAAATAAAATATATTAAAACAAAACTATTGGGTCAAGTACAAAATTAATGAAATTGGTCTCTTAAAATTACCTATTCTTTCGAAATAGAATGTAAAAACCGTGAGTTATTTTTTTGGTCTATCCCAATTTTAAACCCAATTTTGAATCGTAATTTTGAATCCTTATTAGAACGCAATGTATATGTATATTATTTTTATGTATTCGTAAGTGTATTTGTTCTTACATAAATATGTTTCCTATATTATATGAAATGTAATTTCTTAATTTACCGTTCCATCAAATTTAGCACCAATCTCTATTTGCCATTGTTTGGCCCAATGGTTGACTGGTAGAGAATGTTCAAGGCATTAAGTCCACCATTTATATAAATAGGGACTCCGGACGAGCCCGAAACATGTCGAGCGTTTGTCGACAATTTTTACGTGAGTAACCCGGTGTGATCTCCTTAATATGTCTGAGTCTCACGGAAGTTTTATGTTTAAAGCCACCTTTTGTACTTTGTTTATTGTGCAACAAAGTTTAAATAAATAAATAAATGCTTCGTCTTTGCGCCTTTACGCAACTCGTCGGTAGCTTCTGTCTAGAATTATGACGCAAGCACCTTACAGATTTACTGTGACATATATTTTTTTCTCCACTTTAATGTAAATAATGGATATGCAAACTAAATTACCGATTATATAACACACAACGGAAACAGAGCGTGCTTAAACAAAGTCATGGATCGTTGATCTGCTCGGCTGCTAATTGGCTAAATATCAGATCTTGTTTAAAAACTGTGGGTGGAAACGAACGTTCACACGTTTATTCGCTCCAGGAAATCCATTCGATATGCGGTTGCGATAATAATTATGGAAATTCAATGTTATTGTTGATATAATCATTATCATTTTGCTGGGATTATTGTGAACAGTTCAAATTATATGTATGCACTAGAGGACGCGCGCGAGTTCGTACGCGTAGAATTAGTTTCCCGCTACTCCCCCCATCTCTTCCCTCTGGGGGTCGATTTGGGGGGAGTACTTACTAGTCTTTTACCGTGGGTATTAAGCAACGATGAACATATTATTATAGAGAAATACTTGGGAAACATCCAAGACTAAGGCAAAAATATTCGAGTCCTTTACACAAATATTGGCCCGTACCAGGAATCGAACTCCAGATCGAAAGGTTCGTAGGCTACTTCCAACTAGGCTAACCACATTCTCAATGCAGATACTTGTCAGTAATAAAAATCTTAAAAGGAAAGAATGTGAAAAAAATATTTACGTTCTTTATGTTTATTTGGGATTGTAAGTGTAAAAAATTGCACATGCTTTAAAGGCGGTAAAGCGTATTTAGATATTTTTGAGCACTGTGTATGGTCTAATATGTTTGACAGCCACTGTACTGGACATAATTTCTACAACCCTCCAATACAGTACACTTACCTAATAAATCTTTTAAGGGCTTAACATACTTCTTTGGTTTTAAAATAAAGTATTGCAGATACACACAAGAAAGGGAATTTCAAAATTTTGTCAATGATTTTTTTCATGTACCTAACTTTTAGTTTTATTCAATTAGGGATGTGGCCATAACGTGCAGCTGGCCCTAAATTATGCAAGCCATCACACGGACCTCCAGTCGACAGTTATGAACTCATGATGCACGTCGGCACTTTTCGACGAAATGTAGAAGCGTTGCGATAGTGCGTTGACCCACTGCGTCGAGCCCGCGCCGGTAATGAGGGGCATTAGACAATCTCGTCAAAGGAACGGGTGAAGAAGTTATTTAATAAGTTAATTATTTTCGTAGATGTGGTCATTAAATAAGTTTTTGTGTCAGTGAATTAAAACCGCAGCGTTTTAAGATCAAGGCATATTGTAACTTATAAGAGTTGTAGTATCTGCTGTAAGTGGAAAGGATTAATTAAATACATTCCAAAACAGTAAGTGTGTACTTATGAAAGCATATACCTACTTACTCTTTTGGATAATATTTGCTGGACACATGCCCTGGGTCCGTAGTATAGTCGCCTTTATCGTGGTAGGTAAAGCATCCGACACTCTCGCACTTACATACTGGTCAGTAAGTGACAGATGTTTTATCCACATCAATAAACAAGACCTTATAAGGCTCGCTGGTTCCAGACCTTAATTTGACTATTTCAGCCGAAAGATCTATACTACTGCGACTACTGCTAGACTTGACGGATCAACCGCAACTATTTGCCACATCTATGGTGTTTTTAATCTTTAATCTGTTTAAATGGTCGGTTGACAATTAAAGGACGGCTGAAAATAGATGCCAAAGATGTGGTGGGTTACATTTCAAACGTTTACAGGGGGCTTAGTATGCTACGCGAGATTTACTGTAATATTTTACGTCATTCATATGAAAATAAGAAAATATGACATAACGTCACATAGATGCTTAGTAATAAAAGGACTCAATTCACACAAAATACACTTTTATTTAAAACCTTAAATGTTTACCCTTACGTTCGAATATGGAATAGACATATTTGACTCTAAATCGCGTTTGACGAGGTTTGACGTATTCTCCTCGCCTTGCATGCTAAGCCCACAGGTGTACCTATAGTCGAGTAAAAAGAGACGTACACAGTTTTGAACCTAATGTCAATAAAACAAGATGAAAAAGTGTATATATATTTGACTGTACCTAAACGCCGCAACACTTACGACCAAAATAATCGCAATATGAAACTGCTACAATTCCCACTTACCATTTTTCAACTAAGAAAGGCAAATTACTTACTTCTCCGTACGTAACCTAGTTTCCCTAACCATTAAACGTTTCCAAAGAATGCCGTTAATTTCATATGTAACTCACCAAGCGCTCTCGGTCAAAGCAAATGTATACGCACCCACACCCGCATAATTTACCGAATGCAAATTGTTTACCTTTATTTTTGCATAAATTATTCCATGCATTGTTATTTCGAAATATTAGATTAGTTTATTTGATGAACGATATAACGTTCTACCACGAAATGCAGGCATGTTGCAATGTCCTTCTGCTAAAATACGAGCAGTAATAGGTGCAATATAATGCACTTGGCTAGCGTTTTGGCCTTAATTGCGGGAGGAGTGATTTGACGGCTGGGTCGTACACGGCCGAGGAGATTGGCAAGCCATCATGAACTAATTTGTGCTTGTAGAGATTGTTACGTACTAAGGACACGCGCAATGCAAAGGTGTTTTATTAAAAAAAAACAATAGACAGTGGAAAAAAATTGAACATTCCTAGATAACCAGCAATCAACGTCTTGCAACGCAGAAGTAGAGACGTGTATAGTAAGAACTTTTTGAACTGGCCCTTTCTGTTAAACACATCCCTTTGCTAATCGGGTCACTTCATAAAATTCGGACTATAAGAAACATTTTAATATTTTTGTTTTATATTTACCTCCAATTACCTCATACTTTACTTTATCGTTATTGCGCATTACGGGTTTATATGCAATTTGTATTTACCTCTCATAAAAGAGTGGAACGCGGAAATAATTCTTATTGCTTGCAGTGAAGTCCACGAAGTTACTTTGATGCTTTATATATGTTGTAGGTGCATACCATGCCAATATGTTCTACATGGTCTGCGAGTGTCCTGACCTTTTCACCCCCAATAGGTCACAGTGCGCTGCTCACAGAACAGGTTGTTCTCACCCGATTGGTTAATTACTTTTCCAGCACTGCCCTTGCTTTATTCATTTGTGTGATTTGATAATTATGTTTGGTTTGTAGAACATAATGGCTGCGTGTCTCGGGCGGCAAGGCTGTTCTGTTTACCTTTTACTTTGAATTAAGACTCAGCCACAAATGGCAGACCGTTCATAATTTTCAAGAACGTTTGTCCAGGCTTGGGAACAATTACTTTCATATCGCAAAATTTAATTTAATGTTAGATCAAGAAATAGGTACATTAATTAAAACATATTATCAAAGTATTATATTTTCGCGTCAGTGTCATTAAAGAAAAAGATACGTAATACTGGAAACAATAATTTTATTAAATAGTATTTACATTGAACAGAGTAAACGTAAAAATCATTAATTTAAACTAGCCACTCATATTTATTTACCTATACATAGTTTTTACATTATTTACATGTTAATAGCTTCTTTTTTTCGAGTATTTTTATCAAATGTTTTCGGTACACTGGAATGTTTAAAAGTTTAAGCTACTTCTAATTTTGTACATAACACGTAGTTATTTGTTGCTATAATTTGTACTAATTTATTTGTATAAATAATAACAAAGATTGTTACGTCAAACATGGGTATGAAAATGAAATAAATAAGTTAATTTAACTTACACCTATTACTGATCTTAACAAATAGTTTTGACTTATAAGAAATTCTTAAAGGTAACACGTTTAAGTTGGTGACTTTAGCCGGAGAGTGCGGCGGCTACCCGAAGTTCTCGAAGTGGTGTATGAAGTACGGCAGCCGGCGCGTGCGGTTCACCTGCTCGCACGCCGACATTATGGACTTGGTGAGCGGCCGCGGGCCGCATGAAAACACACCGATTTTCGACACCTGCACGTAAACCATTAAACATTAGTTACATTCTTGTAGGTAATAAAGTCAAGCATTCATACTGATAACACATCGGGAAAACTAGATTTCTCTTTGACGTAATTATTCATTAAATGTTTGCTTTGCAAGTCGACGAAGCAAATGACGATGGTAAACAGTTTCACATAAAACTAATAGGTATACATTCAGCATACTTTGTAATGACTTATCAGAATATGCCACGGTTATTTACAATGTACTTACGTAGCTATGTTTTTTCTGGACAAACTTAAGGAAGGATGACATGTCTGGTCTCCCGAAATGGTTCACCGCTTTAAGCCCCGTGAACATAGAGGTGCGAGACAAACGCTGGAAGTGGTTCTCGCAAATGTACTGCAACAAACGATAACATTTCTTGACACTACAAAATTCACATAAATTTAACTGTTTAGACTATAGGTCCAAAATGACTATGATTATGACTATAGGTCCAATAGTGACATAGAATCAACATCCCATGACATGAGGGGAAAAAAACTAGTCAATTAGTTAAAATATGTGATTAAAATGGTTTCGAGTTTATGATAATTATAGTTCATAAAGATAAATACTTGGAAAGTCACTTAGCAGATCTAAAAAATACCAAATGTAATGCATAACCTAAATTCCTCACACAGTATATGGATTTGAATATAAAAAATAACCTGCACCAAGAGTTTCAGGCAGGAATCTGTTCAGGAAGATGACATTATTCCAGCAGCACTCGTATTGAAAAAACGCTATCACAATGTTTAAGAGATAACCTCACGTTACGTAACGTTAAGTGATTCAAGCGCGGAGAAGGCAACTCACGAGCATAGTGGTCCTGAGGTCGAACTTGTGGAAGAACTGCGTGATGAAGATGTGTATCTCCAGCACATTGGTGACGTCCTTGCGCTCCACGTCGCGCAACACGTCGATGAACCACTCGAAGTGCTTGTGAGACGGGCAGATCCACAGGAAATATACCTACACACCACGATAACACCGTCAATACTTACACAAAATAAAAAATAAAGTGTGTCAAGTTATGAAAGGGTAAAGTAATTGGTTTTGAACGTACGTCCAGTCTAAATATTATGTCATCTATATACAATGACTGTTTTACTTGACACGAAATATCGGATAACAAAGGCACGTACACTTCATAAACATTACCTAATTATGAATACAGAATAATTTATGAACCGAAATCCCAAACGAAAACAGAAACATAGTAATGTGAGGATGTTTTGTCATGATGTTAGTATTGTATGAGTAATTGGCATTGTTCATATTTTTACAATTACTCTAATTCGAAAACCATTTCGAGGAATAGGGTTTTAAAGCCGTTCTGTATAATTAAGTTTTTGAAATGTTTATCTATTTCGGATATTTCGATAAAAGTATATTTAACCTTTGTTTGACTTTCGTTTTCGGCTTGAAGCCCTCCTCGGTGTATCTTACGGGTTAGGCGAAAACCGCTTGAAATAGTACGTTTTAAAACACTATTACAATCACTTTTTATCATTAGATATCATTTAATTGTTGTAATATATTAGAAAATGCCAACTTAAATTTGAAATAATCATGTCATCCATAAAATGTCTGCTAAATAAATAAAGAAATTAAAACAAAACTATTGGGCCAAATACAGAATGAATGAAATTGGTCTCTTAAAATTACCCATTCTTTCGAATTGGAATGTAAAAACCGTGAGTTATTTTTTTTGGTCTATCCCAATTGCCCTACAAGACACGTGAATCTAACATTCAATTTCTTTGGAGATTGTCAAAATAAAAAGAAATATCATCATAGACCACGCGAGCTTTCATATATGTCGATAACATTGTCTTACCTTCTTACACGCCACCCCAGAGTATCTGTTGGTAGAGGTGCCGAAGACCAGGTCGTTGAGGATGGAGGCGTAGGGCGTGACGCCGATGCCTCCACCCACCATCACCGCCACCTCGAATTTGTACCAGTCCTGGTTACCGCCGCCAAACGGACCTTGGATTCTGTGCATCAATTACACTGCCTTAATCTTTGTGTCGCCAGTGCTATTGTGCAACACGTGGCAACTTTATCACAGCACTCAAATAAATAAGTGATAATAATCGAAAGATGCATAAACATCCGTAAAGAGCATTTTAGAGCAAGAAATACCTTACATTTCGGTAACGCTTGAATTAGAACCGACAAACGTTAGATCATTTCATCCAAAGTAATATTTTGAAGAACTTTTATTTTTTCAGTAAACCCCAGAAATATTGATTACGATTAGTAACCTTTAAAAAATTTCTAAATGTAACTAAAAAAACAAGATACTTATGACAAAATACGATGATAATTGGGTTATATAAATTTGCTTCTAAGTACGCTTTTTAAAATTCAACAGTCACGGTTTTTATTTGTTATAAATTAAAATTAGCATAGACATTCAGAAATATCACCGCAGAACAACCTACGACGGAAGAGTATGTCATAGACTAATACAATCACCCTAATGGACAAACTCGTGACTCGATCACACTAAAGATCGCTAAAAAGAATCTTTGCATTAGCAGAAAGAAAATTTCACGTAACCCAAGGTTTATGTAGAAACAAATTTCCACCTAATTCGTGACGACGACATTAGATACTAACATCACATACATCTCGGTAATCTCCGCGTGCACTTGGGCAATGTTTTGCCAACGCATTTGAGAAATATTATCATATTCACGAGGTCGTTAGTTTGCAACCTCAAATACGTTTCACTTTGTCTTCAATGTATAAAGTAAACGTGTGCGCCGGAGAAAGTTTTAGGTAAATATGTGTTTGATTCTCTATAATTATAGATCCATAATAATTATATTCCGTTTCAGAATTTTACATGATAATAATCATACAATGAAATAAGAGATCAGTGTCGACAGTGCTGTTTGGATTTTGGTAGGTAGTGCAAATTTCCTGTAAGTAGACGATGTGGTTTCAAAAAAAAATCAGCGGACTGGTGTAATATGATAATTGAATTTTATTGGTACTATCAGCATCGACAAAATTATTTCTTTCAAAGTTAACATAGTAGGTAAGTAATTATATTAAGCGTTTTGGTAAACTTTAGGCTTGTACTATGGGTATTTGACAGAAACTTAAGTTGTGTGGCAATTAAAAAGTACTAAACATATCACACTTGTAATTGAAAGTTTATTTGCTACTCGCGTTTAAAAAAACGAAAATTGCCGATGTTGGATTGGTATTCACCGAAGGAGTGTCATAGGCTATAATAGAAACACATCAGTCTTGATGCTGCAATGCAAGTTGTCCGATTTTCAACGCTTGTTGCGTTGGCCTGGTAAAATATCCTTATGAAAATTAATGTTTATAATATTAATAGCAGAGAAGTGTGTGTCGTGTGTGTCTAAAAACCTAAGCCAATTCGCGAGCTCGCGAGCTACATGTGGATAATACATGAAACATTGTGTTTATTGGGAAACTTTACCTTATTTTCGGCTGGTCTTCCGGGTTATAGTTGCAAGGGTCGAAGTAGTTCCTCAGCTTCCAGGTCCAAGGCCCCTGAGCCTTGATGTGGCACGAGAGGAAGTTCTCGTGCGGCGCGGATGTCAGTGTGAACGAGTGGAATTCCTCCTTTTTGAAGGCTGTGCACGCGAGGCGAACCCACTGACCTGATATAAGACAAGTAATGTGTTATGTTGCTCATTGCATAATTACAGTGCAATAGCTCTTAAAACGGTCTTCGTGTTTTTATTCTCATTCACACGCTCTTATTACGATCAACAACTTTATTTAATTGTTGAGCACCTATAGAACCCTGTCACAGAAAGATAATCTTTAATTTTGACGTAATTTATTTCTTCCAACTCAACTATAGGTGCTCAACAATTAAAGTTGTTGACTATTAATCTTACCGACTAACTTTACCCGAACCTGAGGCGGTAAAACCATATCGTCTTAGTTATCGTATAGTCAACGTTTTGATAGCTCTTTTTTACTTGACGGTAATGGCGGCCGAGTTAAAAACAATATCATAAGGTCAAAGACGATATCGTTTGTACCGCCTAGAATAGAGGCCCAGAACGTATTTTAAGGGTAACGCATCATTTTATCGAATTTCACTTCGTCGATTGTATCATTTCATCGAATTTCATTTTGTCGAACGCTATTTTCGGCTGATACGAAAATGTTTTCAGGATATCTTAAACATTAATTACGTAGGTTAGGTTGGGTTACAATTGTCATTACCAAAAAAAAGCTACGCATGCGGTGAGAAATGCCTTTCGATGAAATGAAAATTCTGCGTAAAGATACATTTGTTGAAAAGTGATTCGATAAAATAATAGGTACCCATTTTTAAGAGCTACTGCAATGTGTACGGGGCGTTAGCCCTATATGTATGTTGGCCTAACATTCTTTGGTTTTAAAATAAGAAAGGCCTTATTTCGCTCATTTATTTGTCGTTTACTAGGTTGCTAATTTAAGCTAACTAGGTTTGAATTTAAATCAAGGTAGTATTTTTTTTTTCGTGTTATTTTATTGCTCAATTGTGGTTTCTCACCTGACAGGTATTTTAGGTTTGGAGGTCTGTAGAATTTGATTTTGATGACGTCTGAAGGCAGCATTTCTGTTTCTAGGACATCTAGGGCTAGATATTTCGTTCGAAGTGATACCACCTGAGCAAAAAAAACACGTTAAGATTGCATAGGAAGTCTTATGGTTAATATTTTAATGGTTCAACAGTACCAAATCAATTACAAAACACTTAATGTCAAAATTACCTTCAGATTTGAACAGGATTCTTGCCCGTAGGCCTACATGTACGAAATATACCTCGTCACTGACTTAGAGAGCGCCTTGTACCCTGTTATGATTTAAAATCAAGAAACTAGCATGCAGAGTTCCTGCGCTAGAAGAGAAAACCTACCTTGTCCAGTGTATAGACGACGGCGGGTCCAAGGAAGAAGATCCAGAAGCGCGGCGCGCCCGTCAGCCGCGCCAGGCCGTGCACGAGGCACAGCGCGTACAGCGCCACGTGCAGCGAGTGCGCGCGCCAGAACCACGGGTACGCGCGCTTGCGGATCGTGGGGTGCGCGAACACGAAGATGATGCACATTATTACGAACAGTAACACGCCGCTCACGCCTGCGACAACCAGGACATTGTCAGAGGGTAAATAAGAACATCGTTCAACAATGCTTTGAAGTAAATTGACAAAAATGAATGGTCGATAATAACACGGTTCATTCTTGGTTTTAAAGACTAAACGGAATCTAAACTGAGTTGATTACGTGTCATGCTACCTCAACCATCAGGTTTTTAATTTTGTCTGCGGAGATCTTTGTGGACAAACGTAGGTACTGAACACGCTATTTACCCGTCCAAATATAAAAAAAATAACATCAGGGTTTGTTAAAGAAAAAAAAAGTCCGCACATATGTCTGATACTTTAGGCTTAGAATTACGTTTGGTTGTCGTAATGATTAAACCCAATAGGTACTTTAAATTTTCGGTATACTAACGATAAATTTAAAACTTATGAACTTTACCTGTAACAGTTTGGAACACCCAATACGTGATTCCAGGTCTAAAATCCGAGGTAAAGTGAACTTCTTTGGTAAGACATCGCAGGTTCTCCACGGGCTGCGTTGACACGTGGTAGAAGTTGACCATATGGCCCGCCGTGTGCAGGAGGGAAAAGAAAAGCGCCGTGCACGCCACGATTTTGTGAAACTGGATACTGGAGTCTAGTGGGATATATTGTTGAATGCTGAATTCCTGGCAATAGAAAAAAAAACAAAAAGTAGGATACAAAATAGACAAAACAAAAGGAGAAGAAAAGAAAAAATGCTCTTTAGCCGGTGAAGGTACCTTGAGTTTGGTTAATAAATTCCTTGACATCGTAAGTAGGAGTAAACTATAGCAGAACGACAAAGAAGCTGCTGATCCTCTTGTGATAGCTATTCCAACTCCCATGATATGCCTCAGGTCCAAATGTTCTGACATGAAGGAATAGTGCGCAAATCGTTCCACAAACAGCCCTATCGTCACGACGTAGAAGATAAATAGATAGAAAATGTTCTGACGATTTTCTTCTAAGAAAGTTGTGAGGTAATCCCACTTAAGAAGAATCCAATGTCTGCGAATAAAAATTCAAAGTTAAAGAAAACACCATGTAACGTTAAAGTTGAAGATGAAGTCACTTATTAAATGTTTCATACCTGGATTGCTCCATTGATGGTTCGATATGGAAGCTAGTCATTCTTGCGACATTAGTTGAAGTGTCTAAGAAATTATGTTTAGCTCCTTTGCAGTCCAAGCCAATGGCCACAAACTCTCCCTTGTACTCTTTCATCATCACTTTGAAATCGGAATATGTAAGGTGGTCTTTATGTTGAAGGCCAGCGTCCTAAAATTGACATTAGTTCAATAAAACCCTGTATACTTCAAACAGATGCTTTTACTGATGAGCTAGCTTTACAAGTAGAGAACCAAGTGTCTTTGGTAAAAACGTTGAAATTAGAAAACATCTAATTAAACATTTAAATTTAATGCTACTTACAGAAAACATGCCATCAATCAGCTCAGTGACGTGCTCGTCCCTGAGCGACGTGGTCCGCGCGATCTCCACGAGCGACCGCAGCATCTCGCTCAGCTCTTCCTTGTCGATCACTCCGTTACGGTCGTTGTCGCACATATCGAATATGATCCTCAACTTTTCATCAGTTGCTCCCCGAGAAAATAGTACAACGGTATCCAAAAATTCCTGGTAAATCAAACAAAATATTAATTGCAATCAAATTACTTACTTCGCTAGACTTTTTCAATACATTAGTTATTTTGGTTACCTGAAAAGATATTCTTCCATCGCTATCCTTGTCGACAATGTTGAACATTTTTTTGACGAAAACTGCGTCTGCTTTCATGCCGAGCGCACTTGCGAATTCACTCTTCGATAACGATGTTCTCATCACTATAGACTGAAACAACGCTTATGTTAATCAACACTTCTTACAAATGATAACTATACATATACACATATTATTCTAGAAAGTTATACCTCAGGATCTGCATCTTCCTTTTTCCTTCGTCTCTCTCCAGGTGCCAATCCAAAAGTAATGGCGTAAGCTTCTCTGAAGAAATGCTCTAATTTGCGTTGCCGCCGCTCTCTTGTTTCTGCTGTAGCTAAAATTTGTTCGCGATGCCCCTGTGAAAATATTTTATGTTAAAATTTATATCGTTTACATTCAGCATTAAGTATTTTAAATTATTTCAGATTTGTAAACTGCGTTTATACAAGGATGTTTGCTGTCGCTCATGTGCCCTTATATTAAGTACAATGTTTGTAGTTGTGTTATGCGGGGTTACTCAAATCAGTGCTTAAATCGAGAAGACTCATAATATGCATCGTAAGTTATCCTTTCTCGCCTACTATAGGTTTAGTAACTACGTGTAACAAAAAAACAACTATTCGTGACATGCTCAACTCTAATAGCTCTAATAGCTCTAATAGTTTTAATAACCTTTCAAAACCAACTTCCGATAAATTAAATTTGATGTTGGTTTAGATACTGAGCCACTGTTTTTCATCAGCGGGCCTAGCAATATAAATAAAATAAAAGAGAGAGAATAAAAAAATCCCAAAGTGTTTCTTAAAACTAGCATAAACAAAACGGAGGCACTTAGAGGTGAAATGGATAGAGCCATTACCAGCTTAACCGGTATATTTCAATTGAACCTGGTTGAGGTTGAGCGCCTTCTTGTGCTGCGCGAGGAAGGTGTCGAGCTTGACGAGGAACTTGCGGCGCGACGCCGCCGAGTCCATCTCCAGAACCAGGTCGTGCTCGCGCGCCGCGCGGATCAGCACCAGCGGCCGCTTGTTGCCATGCCCTTCCTATAATTGGATCAAATAATAAGTAGTACATTATTGTACAGGTCCGGATAATAAGGGATTGCCTGACGAGGTGGCTAGCAGGTCGAGCCTTGGCGATGCCTGCAAGATTCAGGCAAGCCCCGTTTCCGCCGAGGCAAAACTTTTCACAAACGTAGCGAGGATTTCACGCACGATAAACTAACTTTAAAAACTTTAAAACCATAACCCGAAGTCGATTTTACAGTGGTTGTTAGAGTAATGAAAATAAATTATAATGTAACTAAGTACAATTATCGGATAGGATATAAACCCCGAAAATATACCTGACTCTCTAACACTGTGAGCTGATCAGTGTGATCCAGTGGCACGGTCCGTAGTTTTTCTCCCTTGCGGTCTGTTACGTGGAGGGCGGGCTCGGGGCCCAGGCGCAGCTTCACGAGCCGTTTGTGGGACGCGTGCACCCACTCACGACAAACCATTTTGTCAACAGAGCCTGCAAAGGTCATCCATTATGAAGTAAGTATCGGGGGACAATCCCACACAAACTGACCTAGTTCCAAACTAGGCTTGTGCTGTGGGTAATGGACAACGATCAACATACATATATTGAAAAATACATACTAAAGTACATCGAAAATATCCAAGACTCAGACATAAATATTTGCCAAGTACGGCCCCTTTAAACTAAAATTTACCAGGGCCTCTATTTTATGTACCACTCTTATTCACACGACAACAAAAGCTAGCGAGAGATGTAGAAGTAGCATGGGCTAAAACAAGCTGGGATAGCGCCACAGATGAAGTGACTTGAAATATGTAATACCTTTTTGCTGCGTATTCTTAAGTTGTTCCTGCTGTATCTTGAGCTTGCGGCGGCGGCTGTTCTGCAGCTTGACGACGCCGTAGCCGGCGCCGGCGCACAGCAGCGGCACGAACAGCAGCGCCAGGCATGTGTAGATGTACGCGAACTCATTGCCCTGAATGAAGCAAATAGGACAATTATTTTCTATTACGAAGAATTTAACATTTGTGGTCAAGAATTCAACAATTGGCGGGCTTCTTTGACTGAAATAAATTCTGGGTATTTTCATGTTATAAAAGACAACGCTATTTTATATACAATTTTTTTCTTTAATTTGTTGTTGTAATAAAAAATACAAATGGAAGACATAATGCCTAAGTACACAACCAATCTCAGTATTAAGTAGATTGCCAATCTACTTAATACTGAGATTGTCGTCGTAAGAATGCAATCTCGATACCTATAATCTATTGGCTTCAGAGTTTAGTAACCATCACGTGGTCTTTATAACATCTGATTACCACAGGGCGCTCACTTGGATCAACTGTTATTCCTGTATTACCGATGTAACAGATTGTGATTCAATCATAACAATTCAGACTCTTCGGAAAGAACACGCTGTGTTTTTAAGCTTTTTTACTCACCTCAAAGTAATCATAGCCTCTCAAGTACTTGCAGGGCGGCAGCTTGGAGGCGTTGAGCTGGTAGGGCTGCGGGCAGGGGTCGCCGGCGCGCCAGTGGAACACGTCGCGCTGCAGGTCGCGCGGGCCCACCGCCGTGCTGTTCACGATCACGTCCCACAGCTTTATGTGGCGGAGCTCTTCGATCTCATCTTTGGTGAAGATTCTGAAAAATATTGCAAAATTTATATTAGTTTAACTTACAATTGATTGGGATAAAAACATTCATGAAAAGTTTAGTGTCATACATAAATATTATAGTCAAATTTATTATTTTCGTATATTTTGCTATTAAGGTTTATTCAAAAGGTCAAAATAGCTACTTATATCATTGATAACTACTCCGGATTGTGCAAAATGTGGTTACAGAATTACCATCAAGTTTTAAGAGTTGTTGTTAAATAATTCTGTAGCTACGGCTCAGATAGGATTATTTTCGATTGTAGTCGATCCTTTGACTTTTAAAAGATACGTGTACCTATAGGTACAAATGTATTTTCCAAAAAATATATAAAGTATGTCAGTAAACTTACTCATTATTTTCGTTTTCGAACCAAAATCTATCAGCATCTCTTATTCTTGTAAATTGGTCAATGATAATTGCTCTGAAAAGTTCGCCAGGATGACCAGTCGATTCCAGCATGCCGCCTGTGTTAGAGATAACATTGATTAGGTATAGGAATAGATAATGTGTGTTTTAATTACTTAACGAAATATGTTTACTACCTACCAATATAAACGTCAATGTTATCAAGCCTGCCATCGTAGACTTGAACTAGCCGTTGCAAGAGTTCAGCATTGTTTTCGAACAACTCGGGATTGATTTCATTGAATGACTTGACTTTTGGTAAACCAAAGTATTCTCTGGAAACAAATAAACATGGTGTTAGAACAGAATAGTCATAAATAAGTTTTTGAGAAAAAACATAGGGAGGGTAGGGCAGAGGTAAGTATTCATACCTAGTGTTTTCAACCTACAAAGTGAAACTGATGTTACACGGTTTCGGTTTCGTCAATGTTCGTAAAATTATGAAGTAGAGTAGGACTTCGTGGATTGACTCCACTATACATATACATTACCTAGGAGATGACTTAAATACGTTTTGAAGCTCAGTGGTATGACTCATTTTGACACAGTGAAGTGTGGCCAATTTAATTAAAGTTATATCCAGAAATCGCGTCTTAATTATTTTTGTTTATAGACATACCGGAACCCGCTCTCCTTCGAAAGGACCTATCATTAATTGGTTTTGAAATGGATTTACCTGGCGGTATTATAATCAGGCAGCCCATTGTCCCTTCCCCGCATGATGTTCAGGGCGCCGAGGTCCCTGCGCGAGAACTCCATGGGCCCGAACAGGTTGTCGCGAACATCTGAGCAGAGCAGCGCGTCCTCGCGCTCCGACAGCTGGGACGCCATCCCCATCAGCACCTCCTCGAGCGGCACTTGCGACATCACGTCCTGGAATCATAAGTTAGTATTAACAATACTCTTTAGAAAAAACAGTTCAGATATATGAGTTTTGTTTATACATAGATATCTATAGCTTACATTAACCTGCCTAACCTAGCAACAAAAAATTAGAAATGACAAGAAAGTTGGGAATTAATTTCTCAAACCAGCAAAAGCATGAATTTGTTAAGCTTTGTAGATTACGAGTAAAAGCAGATAATCGTAGTTTAATTACCCTAAATGACATAAGAATGAGATGAATTGCCTGGTAGGTACCAAAGTATCTCCAAAGGCGAGAGACCAAGTTGCGATGTAAACATCTGTTGATTGATGTAATGATGTAAGTTATTAATATTCCGGAATTTATGACATAAGCATTACTTACTTGATAAAAACCTATTATTTTATAGTTCTTAACCCAGCTGCAATACTTTAAAAGTTATCTTTGCATTTATTGCTTCTGTCACATGGGCCGGTAACCTATCGATGTTTCGAAAAACATTTTATCTGCTGTTTCGTTTGTCCGAAATTTTCATTGGTCCGAAAATATATTTTCTCTGAACCCATTAACTTTTCAAAATGTTTAAAGAGATATATACCTACAGAACCTATCAGGTTAGATTAGGTTAAAAAAATTAAACGGTATCAGAGAAAAATGATTTTAGGACTAATGAAAATTTCGGACAAACTAAACAGCGGACAAAAGTTTTTCGAAATTAAGTTAGTTAACCTGGCCATCCTGTATAATAGGTACTCACATTGCCATCCCACCAGGTCTGACACAACCTGATGGCATCGTGCCCACCTGGGGCGCGGCTGTAGCGGCAGTTCCGGTCGCGCAGCAGTATGGCTGGAGGCACCAGCGTGTGGCCGAAGCGGAAAGCGGCCACGGCGAAGGCGTGCGTCACTCCTGGAGCCACCTCCGCGCGGTACCCCTCGTATGGGGGAATTGGAGCCCCGAGGAAGGCTGGCACATATTCGTAAAGGATGATGTTCTGAAAAAAGCAACACTTTAGTAACAACTTTTTTTATGAGGTAATATGATCCATGAATCGGAAATTATTAAATTTTAATAAATTGGTTTGTTATATTATAATGGTACATTGGTTAGTAGTATGTACTAAAACTCTAGACTCAAATAAGGGTCCGTCATAAAAAGGTCACTCTTAAAGCAGATTTGCATGAAAATACTAAGCTAAATCCCTCTCACGATCAATAGTCAGAAGCAAATGTAGACCAATTTGCATTTATGTGTATGTGGTAAAGTCGACCAAGGTAATCGTAAAAGGTTTGTACTTGTAAACTGGCGATGACGATCCTTCTTGCTCTCTGGAACACTTGCTCGTCGCCCCAGTCGGGGTGCTGCCGGTGCACCCGCGCGGCGACCACATTGTGCCAACGCAAAAGCAGGATCCCAAACGTGACCATTGCTGGATTTTGATTTGTTCGAGGGTCACCTAGTACTAAAAAGTATATAAATTTAGTAATGTGCATAATTAACACACAAAGAATGAGTCTGAATTCGGATTAATGGACTTACGAAAAAGTCTCTCAGGGCTTAGCATTCGCATGTAATGAGGAACTGGATTATTGAAAAGTGGCACACGCTTTGTGTTTCGTAATGGCATCCCGCCTTCGCTAGCTAGGCTTCCATTCTGTAAGAAACAAATCATGTTTAAAATTGAGTTAGCAAAAGTATTACATATTCGATGAGAAATCGTTGTAAGTATTAATGTAGAAAGATGCGGTGTAAGGCGCAAGAGTAAAAGAAGACGGTGATAGTTATGAGTAGGTAGTTAAGTTATGTATTTGATTGTACGTAAGGAGGCAGGCGTGGCTGCTGGTGGCACCTGAAATGACCTCATTGCATTCACCCACGCCTCGCTCGTGCTGTAAACGAAGCTGCCATCGATCCAAGACGTTATTTGATTTATCTGAAACAACAAATATGGAGAGGCTATAAATTTTAGGTATAACTCAGCTCCTTGAATATTCATAGTTTGATTTTGCTTAATAATGGTTAGATTCCACAAACATATAAATTAGGTACTTGCAATTTATGGTTAAATCGAGACTAGATCCTGCATAGCAAACCGCAATTACCACAAGTGTAAGGAGATGAGTGAATTTGAATTAAACCTGCCCACCATTAATGTTTATTGCTCCGCTGACGCCAACGTAGGTAATTCTAATTTTAACTGAGAATTATTTAGTTATTTAGAAGTACGGATGGGCTAAGCTAAACAAAACATTTATTTGTATGGCATTAATTATATTTTTTAAACATATGCATGTAGCGGCTCGGTATTTTTGATTTCATCAACCAATTTCCTGTATATAATTAATTTTTGTTCCTCTAAAATAAGGTTACCTCTAAACTAGTAGATAACGATTTTATCTAGACAAGGTTATATTTTAATAAGAAATGAAGGTAAACTCCGTAAAGTTTAGCCATTAAGATAGCACATTATTGCTCCGCTTCACGCTCTGCTACTGTGTTGCACGGTTTAAAACCGCATTTGAATAAATGTAAGTCGAACTACAAAGCAATTTAACAAACTGTATCCTTTTGTAAGTTAATAAATTTTAAGAGCAGTAAATCATTGATCAATTGTTAAGTAGTTTGTTGGTGAAAATCGATTATTACCGAATTTTAAAATTAACTTTATTGCGCAAGAGTAAGTGTAGGGCCGTAAGTCAGATAAGCAGCAATTCCAAGTACCCGCAAGCGTCTTATTAGCCTGAGATGCGGCGCACACGCCGACAATGGCAACGATTACGGCAGAATGATAATTATCCTCGTCATGACAGCCGGCTTCTCCGCGCGAGAAAGAAACACCCTTCCGACAGAATTATTTTGTACGAGATAAGATACGGTTTAATGCCGAGTTTAATTTTGATTCCAATTAAGAAAGCTGGCGGAAGAAACTCGAATATTTTTTACTTTTATACGAGTAAGAAGGTAGTTAATTTTGCCAATATTTGACAAACAAAAAAGTTTATATTTCAGAAGCCTTATGAAATTCCTGAATCTAATTTTCAATTTTGTTTCTTTGTGCAACACATTATCATGTTTCGCCGGTGCGAAGAATCTTGTGGAAGAATCCTAAACAAGGTTGAAACGTCCGTCACTGTCACACATCACTGTCAATGACTGAAGAGGCATTTCTTCAATAATAATTGTGCCTACTAACACCTAGGGAGACCGAACGTTGCTTAGGTTAAAACCAACATTTCCCGAAAATAACAAAGCAGATCAATTTCTGGCCTCTATTTTCCATATTACATATTGTTTAATAAAAATCGCATAAAGTAATGGGTATTAAAATATAGCACGATAGGATGCTCTGATGATTTAAATAAATTTAAGAAACGACATCAAAGAAGCAGTTGGTGGAATCGCAGCTCGCGAATGGAGGCGCGATGTCTTTAAAATTGGCCATTCTCACCAAATGACTAAATTGCTTACGCTGAATGCTCTGTCAATTATAATTATTTTAATGCAAATAACAGGTTGATGAAGATAACAACTCCGTGTATGGAATCCCTTATAAAGAAAAAATATACCCACGTTATTGGCAATAATTAACTTAATTGATAGGTTGTCGTTAAAGTCGATAACCTTGAGCGAAAGTCTTGTGCAGTCCATTTACTATTTAATTTCCATTTAAGCCTTCATAATCATAACCAGAAAGCGCAAAGCACATCGAGAATTTTGGAACAAACAAGTCGTATGTCGTATAAAGTATGATCCTCGCATACCGCCGGTGCCGCGGTGTACCTAAGGTGGTAAATTAAATAAAATATTAATCTTAGCATTGTTAAAACAGGCCCGCGAAGTTCTGAGTTCTAGGCAAATCGTACCTGAGGGCTCTAACGAAGGCTTGTCTGCATACAAAATGAAAACAATTGCTCCACTTTGAAGCCGGGTGCAATTGCAAGTGCGTTGGACAATAAGCCTTCTGTTTCAAAGGTAATTAGAAAAAATAATAATTGTGAATTATGTTGATGATTCACACCTTTTGCTCGTTTGGGCAGGCTTAAGGACACAATTTATAAATGCGACTTTATGGCTGTGGCTTTAATGTCTAAACATCAATGATAATTGATCAAAACAGAACAAAAAATGCATGATAATAGTCAACGAAAGCTGATAGTAATAACAGCTAGTTAATTTGATATATAACTCGCATTTTAGTCGATGCAGCTGTCTTGTTAGACTATGCAACATTTAGGCTTACCTGTTCTCTAGGGCTGTTGGGGCTCTGTCCGGTGGAGCGGTCGTAGGCGGCGCGCAGGAACGGCATGTGCTTGACACCCTCGCAGTCCGGGTCGTACATGTGGTCGCAGCGGTCCACCGGGATCCGGTGCTGCTCGATGGGGCAGCTGGACTCCGACGCCATCACGATCTCGCCCGTCACCACCTGGCCTGAATGGAAACGTTACAAAATTAAGATACTTACCGATGCGGTTAGCCTAGTTGGAACACTCTGTCTACCTACGAAGCTAGTGTGGTGCGATCCCGAACCCAGAGAATTTGGAACTACCCGACGGAATGATAAACAAGTCTACGCGTATAAAACAGCGACCAGAAGGTAGTAACTAGGTATTATAAATTGTACTAGGTAAGTATGGTCGGCCTTATAAGTGGCTGTACACTTCTTTGTCACTTTAACGACATGTTTGAACCAGGGACCCGTTTCACGAAGCTACAAGTTACAAATTACAAGTGGAAGTCTCTTTCTAACTTCTTTTGCTAGAAAGAGAGTTCCGCTTGAAATTTGTAACTTGTAGCTTCGTGAAACGGGCCACAGACCATCCATACCTGGTTGAAATTCGGCATCTGTATTTCTGAGTGCATGAGTAGTAGGGGAATAGGCATTTCTGGGTGAGCTTGCTTCATTATCGACAAAATCTTCGTCCTCCAAGGATAAAAGTTAGCCAAGAGGCCACTTATAAGGTCGAGTGTACTATCAGTCCAATGGAACCCTGACCCACCATAGAACGGTGTCACAGTGACATTATAAAACAATTTGTTTGACACTTCTTATGACTTGAATCATAACGTCTCTGTGACACAGTTCTATGGTGGGTCAAGGTTCCAATGGTCTGATAGTACATGTGCCTTTGTCAGGATTAACTTCTAATCTTGCTGTGAGTAAAGTAAGTTTCAGTTACCGAAAAAGGCCAGCAGCGCAGTCCGGTTGGCCACCGAGGGCAGGCCGTCCTGCCCGCGCATGAACAGCTTGGAGAGCGTGCGCGCGCCGGGCCGGTCTGCGCCCGCCATCATGTATACACCGTCCGCGTACGCCGCGGGCGTCTTGCGGATCAGCCGGCTGTCTGTGAAAGAGAGGAAATAGGATATTGTCAAACCAAGAATGATGTAGGGTATGGTAATGTTATGATGGGACGGGGTATGCTGTGCGCAAAAATCGCTTTTATTTTAGATCTTCATATATTTAATACCGCTTCTTTAAGGAGTCGTATTTGATCGGATATAGAGGTAGATGAAGCAGTGTGTAATAGTGCTTCGCTTTAAAATAAATAGTTGTGCTTGATTATTTATACTTAACTAATTTGGTGGAGTTTTTGAGGTTTTCATCAGACATTCCATTATAAAAGTGCAAATTATGAGAATCTGCACTATACTCATGATAAAATTTTAGTAAAGTATAATATCCTTTTAAAATAGGTACCAGGGTAATAACAATACGACATATAATCTCCGCGAAGATATACTATATTACCTAAAGAAAATATTTAATGTGTTTGATTTTACATTACTCATGAATACTATTTAACTTGGCATGAACATGTGGAGATACCAGGAGGATCCTGCGCTTCTGGTCGGAGTTAGGCTGGCTAGACTACTAGCTGGTACCCCCTACGCACAATGGCCCGACATACACGGGCTAAGTGCGGAAAAAGGAGTCCATCACCATAACCATACCATAACCATATTGGCATAAACATGACAACTGAAAGTCCAAATTGTAACAGCTATAGCCATATTTGAGCACGGCGAGATTTCTCCCATCTCTCGCAGCGCTGCTCCAGTTACAACGATGTGCGACATCTGGTTCTACCGCGTAAATTACTTGTTGCCCCTCATTATCGTTATTTTTATATGTAGGTACGTGGACTTGATTTACTCATTTTAGCTCGATTACATTTCATTTCACAGAGTTTTATGTCTTCATTGGGCAGTAGTTTTATGTGTGGTTGAAAATAATATGGTTATTTGTTTTTTATTTTAATGTTGTTAATTACTTTGTTTCTTAAAGTATTTAAATAATAACATGGTCTCATCACGGTGACTGACAATTTACGTAAACTATGTACCTAATTGATATCGTTATGCTAAGTATTATATATTATTTAACTATTTGTAAAATTGTTATTGCATAAAAATTCAAATTTGAGTACTAGACCTATTGGCAAATCACAAAATAGTTGTGTTTTATTATTAACTATACATAAACAAGTTCATTTATTTAACTTTTTCCAAAAGCAAACATTCTAAATCATACAAAAAATCTCAGTACAAAAAACTAGTCTAGTATGCATTATCAGTAGGCAAATAAGGTAGTATTTTAAACTTTAAAGAAATTTTATTATTTTAAGAATGTTAATATATTATATAGTTTCTGAACTTCGAATTTTGCTATGCTAACTTTTATCAAATAGATAAATAAATAAATAAATAAATAAATCCCTCTAGGCTCAACTGATTGCGAAGTAGGTACCTATATTCTAACCTAATTAAATAGGTAAATTCTAGTGAAATAAGCGCTATTTCAAATGCAATTCCAGTATAAAGACATAAAATACATGCCTTTAAAAACATACTGCAACTGCATCTTAATTATATTGCATGGTTACTCGTATGTACAAATCCATGCAATGCTAATAATTTACCAATGTTTGCTTTTACTACGATTTAGTGTGATCCTCTCATTGCCTCTGTCTGACTGACACATACCGCACGGTTATTTTGTAATATTTTTGAGTGACGGGTAATTTATAGGTGATTTACTACTTTCTTGCGCTATAAACCAGTGGCAGAATGCTGTATTACTGAGAGCAGAAGCTGTTTATTTATATTAATAATGCATACAAAACAAGGTGGTCGTTATAACTTATAGCGTGGAGTCCTACTTTTGGTTTTGGTAAAAAAACATGGTAAGGCTGTACCCACACTAGGAGCAAGCTGAGCGAGGGAATTTCGTTGTTGTTAGTTTTTTTTCATATTTATTTACATATCACATTGTTAAATCAGTTGCCATAAAAATACTCATGTTACAAGTATTTTTATTACCTAAAATTAATAACTACCCATAGCAAATTGTATTGTTTACTGTAGGTAGGGTACTCATAAGAATAATGATACCTACTGCATCGTCATTTGTATCTTACTTGACTGTAAAATTAGTAAAAATTAGATCATGTACGATAAAAAATAAAGGAAAAGGCACTGTCTTATGTATATACCTAATACGTCACTAACAAATATACTCTTTAAAATTAAATATTTACCGCCAATGACGAAATTGGTTTTGATAAATATACATGTTAATAGGTAACATCAATAACCGCCAGTGCTTGCAGCCTTAAGAATATTATTCTTGGACGCTGACGGTACTTTAATGTGTACATACGTGATTGGTAATGTAAATAAATAACTGACTGCATTTATAAGAGAAACTTTGAATCGTAACTTCATGTTTTATTGACGTGATTATTAAAAATACAACACATAAGTATACAACAGGTGATTTCTAATTAACTGTATAAAAAACAATAAAGGCGCTTGTTTGTAAAAGTTTGGATCAGTAACAGGGTGGTATAATTTATACTGCACACTTACGTAACAAGATTAATTTAATGTTAACTAAATAATTCCCTTTCACATTTTACTTATAATAAATCACTTCACTTACGAGTTTGTTCGTAATAAATTACGATGAATCGATCAGACTTGATACCTACTTACACGATCAATACTTTAAGTATATAGGTAGTTGTAGAGTTTTTACGAGTAATAGCAATAATCATTATTTTTATGTAGTATTTCGTGATGTAGGTACTTTCTTTCGAGCTGATATTTCAGGACAATTTAACCGGGCTTTCTTAGCGTAGCGATGTGCTGTGGCTCCTTTATGACACTATTTTTAATTTTAATAGGTAGTCGAGTTCATAAATATGTTTAAACTGCCATATATGAATCGTCACAACGATTAAAGTGACAAGGTACTAAAGTGTATCTATATTTATGAACTCGACTGTACATAATGAGGAAAGTAGAAATCTATGCTGACTGTGCCTATTTGGCTTATATGTGTCTATGGTTCTTTGATCCCTTGTAGATGATGAAAGCAGATTTGTCTTATCGTCCTAGGTACTAATTAGTACCTAAAATGAATCCCAAAAATACCAATTTATAAATAATAATGTGCATTCAAGTCACTCATCAAGCGCCATCTTGCGAGGTACCTACTAAAATAAGGGGCTTTAAATGACGATTGAAATTGCAATTATTTAATTAAAGAAAAAGTTTTAATTAGGTGTTAATTATTCCCATAAACCACTGTTTGAGAAGTGCACTGACAGTTCTCAGTTAAATGGTCTAATGGCTTTGGGCGCAGCGTACAAAACCACACAACTGATTATTTGTAGCCGTTAAGGCTCAGGGGTGTGATTCTCTCAAAAACGAGGTCGGAAGAGCGAACGAGTGAAGGTCGCAGCGGCGAGTTTAAGTAGTCTCATCAGAGGCAACAAAACACATTTTAGCGCGTGCATTTTCAATTTGGCAGCATGGCTTCTGTCGATGAGATCGAACGTATAAGGCTGCCTAATTGAGAATGCACGCGCTAAAATATTTGTTCGCTCTGACGGGACTATTTAAACTCGCCGCTGCGACATTCACTCGTTCGTTCGTCCGACCGCGTTTTTGAGAGAATCACACCCCAGTTTCATTGGCCGGTAGCCTGCATGCTTGTAGCAATCCATGGACGGGTTGTTCTAACATTTTTGAGCTGTGAGCTATTGCAGCGAAGTAATGTATCACGAAAAGCATGTGGGCTATACACAATGAAACTGAGCCTTAAAGCCAATAATCGCAGGCGCGTGACGCGGCGTTGTCGCAACCGCCAGGCGAAGCACCAGCATGAGCAATGAATTAGGAGCGAGGACCCTTCGCGCAGCTTCGACCGGGTCGCAGATAATGCTGCCGTGATACCATAGAAGGCAGCTAACTGC
Organism: Acleris cristana; assembly: GCA_948252455.1. Taxonomy (NCBI): domain Eukaryota; kingdom Metazoa; phylum Arthropoda; class Insecta; order Lepidoptera; family Tortricidae; genus Acleris; species Acleris cristana. The sequence goes on along the minus strand of OX411782.1, from coordinate 10,768,702 downwards.
AATGTACATAGTAGTCGAAGCATTCTATAATCTATTGGTAACCACATAAAATTTAAACTGCTTTGGTTTCTTTGGTATTACGGCAGAATGCTCTCTGCTTTATTGATTCTCAAGCTGTTGTCCACGATATGGCTCTATTAGCTAAATAAACGTACAACTAGGGGTTTTAGTCCTCTGGCTAGTAGGTAGAATTCAAAAAAACAATATCGTTATCATCTAAATTAAAGGATTTGATGTTTAATTTAAATAAAAGTTAAGAGTCAACATGACTCGCATAACAGACATTATCCATTCATCGCCAAGCAGAACTTGAGTGAAAGAAACGTAACTGTAACTAAGGATTTAAATCCTGAGGAGGCACCCAATAGCAAATGAAATAATAAAGATTTTAACGCACTTAGGAATCATCCATTTGATTATAATGATTATACACAACTTTCACCTTCGAAAGAATTTGCAAATTCATTACAACTGTCGACTTCAGAATTAGAGAAGCAAATAACAATGATAAATAATTCATTTACAAAAGAAGATACCTCAAGCCTGCTTTGTGACGAGTCTTTCCCGTCAGAACTTTGCATTAGTCCGATGAACTTAGAACAGTCAGTAGTTGATGGTGGTCCGTGCGAACAAAATATTATAACCATGATTGATAATACCGATTGCCAAAACGATGAAGAAAGGCAAAAATCCATTCCGGAAAGAGATGAGAATGTAACAGAAAACGTAGTCGATTCAGACGCACCTAAGGGTAGGACTAAAGAAGGAAATCCAAGAATTTGTAAAAGTCATCCGGAGTCTTTGGAAACAAGAAAAAATAAAAAAAACGAATTAAAATTAGAAAAATATTTGGCATTAAATCTGCGTGCACAGATCTCTGCAAGAAGAAGTGTAAGTCGTTTTTTAATGAATCGGACCGTTTACGTATTCATAAACATGTTTGGGAGCTTAATTATGAGAGCCAGGGTTATTAAATTCAGTCATTAGTTCACAAATTAAACGTTAATAGACGACTGACCAATAGTTCTTTATCACGAAACAACACATACAAATACTTCTTCAAGAACGACAGTCACAAAAATAAAGAAGTATGTAAAACTTTTTTTTTAACTACACTTGGATTTGACAAAAAAAATGATCGACGCGTGTTGGATACGTTAAAAAAGCCACAAAATGCACAAGCTGATCAACGGGGCAAAAGGGAGCATAAAGAAAAAGTAAATAGAGATTTGATACGAGATCACATTGAAAGCTTCAGACCGGCCATTGCTCATTACAGAAGACTTCATGCACCAAACCGGAGATACCTTCCCAGTGACTTAAACGCAACCTTTATGTATAACGATTTCAACCAAAAAAATCAGGACATAGTATTATCTTATGAATTGTATAGAACTTTTGAAAAAGGATATGAATATATCATTCACACAATTAGGTAATGAGGAGTGTGAACACTGCGAAAGTCACAAAATTCACCAGCCTGCATGTAACCAACCGGAGAGTTGTAATGTATGTACCTATCAGTTACAATCGACACCGAATGAAATACCAAGAGGCACGAACGTTGTATCAACAGGATGTCGAGTTAGCTAAAACTTAAGAAAATGATTGTAAAAAAGTATTTTATTCCGCTGATTTACAAAAAGTGATAATGTTACCTAGAATGGAAATGTTTAAAGCTTTAATATTTTGTCCTCGAATTATAGCATTTAATGAAAGTTTTGTGCCGCTAGGTCAAACTAAACAGAAATCTCAACCGTTTGCAGCTGTATGGCATGAAGCTATAGCCGGAAGAAAACAAGAAGAAATTATTAGTGCTTTTAAAGCATTTTTAATTAGTAAACGCGACTGCACCCACATAATTATTTGGGTGGACAACTGTTCAAGTCAAAACAAAAACTGGGCCTTCTTTACTTTTCTAATTCAAATTATAAACAGTTCTGAAATAGCTGCAGAGTCCATAACAATAAAATATTTCGAACCCGGCCATACTTTCATGTCCGCTGACAATTTCCACCATCAAGTGGAAAAATCAGTTACAAAAAGCAGGTAAAGTGTATGATTTTTCTGATTTCATAGATTGTGTGCAGTTGTCCAACTCAGGTAAAGTCACTGTTAAGGCGATGGAAGTTTCCGATTTCTACCAATTTCTAGATCATTCTTCTCAATATAAACTTAAAAAGTGCGTTAATAGAATATATTTGATGGACATTGTCATTATACAAGTACTCAGAAGTAAATACAATTTGTTTGCTAAAACCGAATATGATGGAGTTATTGCGAAATCGATTTCCTGAAAATAAAATACCTAAAGACGATGTCATTGCCCGATCCCATTCAAAACACAATTCCACGAGGCATAACCCGAGCAAGAAAAGATAATATATTAAAAACGCTTTCTAGCATAATGCCACATAACAGACTACCGTTCTGGCAAAATCTGACTACTAGTGATAATGCAACTGATCTCTGTAATACTTTGGACGTAGAAGACTGTGATGAATCTTAACCCATTATAGACTAGCGGTGCCGTTTTAGGATTAAGGTTACATAGTTTTTACTGTGTAGTATAATATATAAATAAAACTTTTAATTGAAACCCCTATGTAAAATGCTTAATATACAAACTTAAACTGCATTTTGGCTATTATTAATAAAACAAAAATATTACACGATCCTAACTTAAAATGCAGCTACCTATGCATGTATCCAAGATAGAAATGCAGTACTTGACACATTTACTGCATTCTTATTTTGTATTGTTGGGTAGCTATGCGAATATACAAAGAAAAAACGCAGTATTCGACTTTAAAATTAAATTTCATATCATAATTTAAGTATAAACTGAATAATACGATGAAACGTATTTATTCACACGATTATTATATAAAAATATATATTTCTTATATAATATGACGTAAAGATTAACAAAAAACATTTAGCCGCGTTTTTCTCGAAAGCACCTTTTTGCAAGTACTGCGTTTTTCATTACGAGGGCAGTGTAGATAACCAGTAAAGATTTTATCAGTACGAACAGCCAGCTGCTATTAACAGTTTCAGTGTATTTTTAGGGTTCCGTACCCGATGGTAGCCTAACAAGACCGTCATAATATGCCTACGCGCCCGTTCGTCCGTCCATCTTAACTTTAAAGAGCTGTATATTTTGAACCGTAATAGATTGCGAGTTGTTTTCTTTTCAGAATATATAACGGCGAAACAATAAACACAAGAAGAATTTTTATTCAGGGTCTTTTTATTTTTGTTGTATCGTAAAAATGGTAAAACATAGAAGCGTCAAATTTGGTATGATTATAGTACAAAAACCCTAAAAAAAGAAACAAATTATACTAAAAAATGGTCAAGTGTGAGTTGGGCTCGCGCTGATTCGATTCGAATAGAATTCAAATCGGAATATAATAATACCTACTGTGTGGTGGAACGGAACCCTCGGTGCGCGAGTATAACTCGCACTTGATCAGTTTTAAAAAAATGCTCAATTTTATCAGGTTCGCATCGCTTTGTGCCATAAACTTACTCGCCCGTACATACACACAAAGCATGTGCCTAAACGTAATGGTTTATCTCTTCATAATTATCAGTCAGTAACAAATCGCTCACGGCAACAGTAATCACACGGTCCGTCCACGTTTTGTACGCTAATTGAACGTGTAAAATTATTGATGTTTGTCTAACGACGAATTCAATTCGACTCGGTTGCATCAGAATGAAGCAATTTGTGCCCTTCTGCGTCATACGGAATGACATGGGCGAGCATGCGAGCAGCCTTCGCAGTGAGCTGATTAGGTTTAGTGCGCCACAAGGCCTACTTCGTTTTTAATTTATATAATTGTTACGAAATATTCATAGTGTAGGTAAATCCAGTTTGTTACGGTGTGACATTTTTTAAAGTTACCTAAGTACTCGTACTATGGTGCTGGGTAAACCGTTGTACGCAGGTGGTTATATAATCCCGAATTCCTAAATTCGAACATATACTTTTCTATAGCTTAATAACAACTGCATTGTCTATCTATATGTGAACCACACTCCTGTAGCCTTTGTGGTCAATACGTCAACTCACTGGGGCGGCATGGTCTCTTTTGCCACCTAAGTGCTCGCCGCATTTATAGACACAATTCCTTAAACGACATTGTCAAACGTTCCCTCGGCACAGCCAATATTCCGGCAACCCTGGAGCAGTCAGGTCTTTCTGCCTCGGATGGCAAAAGACCTGACGACTGCACTTTGGTGCCATGATGTTTGGGCCGCCCCTTGGCTTGGGACGTAACATGCGTGGACATGTTAGCTCCGTCTCACGTCGAGGGATCCGCTCGTCAGCCTGGGTCCGCTGCTGACCGTGCCCGAACCATCAAGTGCTGCAAATATGCTTTCCTATATGAAAATTACCTTTTTTGCAGCACTTGCAATGGAAACATTGGGTCTGTGGTCTTCCGACACCAAGAAGTTTGTAAAAGAGGGGTCGGAAAGACTTATTATGGCGGCGGGTAATCCCAGAGCGGGTTCGTTTTTTGCGCAGCCGCTCAGTCATGGCAGTGCAAAGTAGGAACGCGGCCAGCATTTTAGGGACCATGCCACAAGCGGGAGAATTGCAAGGGTTATTTTATATATAGTTAGTTTTTAAGCTGCTTTGTATTTTTTTATTTTCTTTTATTTAAATAAATAGATTTAAGTTAATATGCATTGTACCTAACTTATTTTTTTAGGTGTCGAGTTCTGTTAATATTATGTCACATGATTAACAACTGCGTTTAACATATTTTGTTCCGTGTACAGTAAGGGAAACTGAAAGACGAACCTTTTTATGTCTTTTTTACATTGTTACAAGAGCGAAAAAGGCACGTCTTTTGATTTCCTTGACTGTACATATACTTAGATCTAATTATGTGTGGTTTATTAAAAAACCGCTGTCGCCTTGTTTTACGTTTAAGTCATTTCATAGACCGTATCATTTGACTGAAAGTCACTTCATCAAAGGCTATTTGCTGCTGAAGCCTTGTTGCTTTTAAATTAATTTAAATATGAATTACGTAGGTTTGGTTGGGTTAGACTAGTGATGGGCGGCCTGTAAGTTTCAAAAGTGAAAATGTCACTTAAATTTCTGCAATATTCTGAAAGTTTTAAAAGCCAAACTTTCAGCTAAAATTTCATGCAATATTCTTAATGTTACCAAGGTTAAATCGTTTAATTTCTAAAAAGTACTATAATTTTGACATGTAGGTAACATAAGTAACGGAAACTTTTAATGAAATTTAAATGAAATTTACTTGTGTCAGAATCATTTCCATCTAATTATGTAACTTTCAGAAGCTGCAGTTTTCGCAGTTAAGAAAAGTTTTGCAATGTTTCAGAAATCGCCCATTACTAGGTTAGACTTTGTGACTGTCACTAAATCTAAACTTCAGCGCCTAGAAAAGCCTGATGATGAAATACAAATTCTGCGGAGTGATACGTTCTATGAAATTTGTGTCGACAAAGCAAAGATCAACCTAAAAATAATATAAAATATTTTAAAATAAAAAATGTATCAGTAAAGATAACTTTTAACTAGTTTTTTATTGATTTGTTAAGTAATGAGACTAATGAGTAATTAACAGAGCGATAAACAAGAACATAGTCTCGTTGTAATATTTTAAACACGAATTGGCCATAGCCGACAGCGATATTGATTTAAGCACATCGTGTGGGCGATCGCCGCGATAATTATCAAGATATTACTGATTACGTCACGCAGATTTTTGACAAATTAATAAAGCGTTTATCTCAGCGGGTTATCTGGTTGTTAGAACGTCACGACTGTGTCGAAACCGCGGCAGCCGTGTACATGGCCTAAGCCAATGGGCATATGTGCAAATTAATATCTGAAACATTTTCAACCTTCCGCAGGTATCGATAAAGCATCACATGCAATAGACATATAAAAGAGACGCGCTCTTTTGAGGGCGCACGGTTTCTTGTGCCCGATGCAACTGCGCTGACCAAATGTTATGAATCTCATTCGGATACCGCTCCGATGAGACCGCGCCGCGGTTCGTCGAAATGGCGGTTATTTCTGGTTTATAGAGGTCTTTAAATACACATTGACTTGAAAATATTGCCTTATACGCCGGTTTTGTTTTAAGTAAGCACTTACTTGTTTTTTGGTCACAATTCAGACATTACTATTTTCATAGTTAAGTATAGAAATTGATACGTACCTATGTATTTGTATATCACGCATTTTTTAAATATAGCTTTACCATATTTTTAAAATGATTAATTGTATGGTGTCTATTGTCATTTTCCGATTTTGTTTGGAATCACTTTTTTGATCGTCTGTCTGACCGTTTGATTGATTAATCGTTTTAAAAAGAATGTTCGATATATGAAAAGAAAAAAAAAAGAATTTTGATTTTAAATATTTTTTTAAAGAACCGTTCATGTTTTAAGTACAAAGCGCCTTGCCCGCCCGTTGAATTCTTTAATATCGGAGCTTTCAACGAGAGCAACATTGGCCGTCGGTAATAATAATTTGATAAAGTGTTACATAAATTTTCGAAACTACCACCCAGAATGTAGCTTACGCAATAATTAAGCAGGGTATCAGAAATAATGAAGTAATGATAATGGGCGGACGTGGAATTTTTAAGCTTACGAGCTTTTTATGGAAGATTTAACGAGCTACGCGTGCGGAAGAATTGCAAAAATGCGATTTTTAACTGAAGAAGATTATTTTTAAAACTTTTCTGGTAGTTATCACATCGCACGTGAATATAATAAAAATGCATACATTTACTTCCTTAAAAAATTCATTGTCAGTTTAATATAAGTAATAATAATAATAATAAAAAAATGAATACTCAAAATGAACTTGTGCACCTATTGTTCAAAAGAGGCAATATTTCACTCTTATCGACATACATACACCTACTGTTATTGTATTCGAGTGGCTGCCAATTGTTACAGTTTCGATTTACCAAGCCCCGCCGTGGGCGGACACACGCGCTTTGTCCGAGGGAACCTTTAATTATGCGCTGTCGACGATCAACAATATAAATAATGAATATAACCAAGTGTTGAACTGAACAATTTGAATACCTTGCGGAGAAGAGTGATTTGTTAAATACTTGTTACCTCTTATTTTCAGTAGAATAATTCTGCGAACTCATGATAAAGTCAAAAGTACAAAATAATATAAATAATAAAAAAAACATAAATTGTTCATCGTCCAGTCCCTTGTGTGGCGAAGCCCGGGCAAATAATGCTGTGAGTCATGAAACCACATTACCGATAGAGAGCTACGCTGGGTTTCCACAAGCTGGGTTTTTGTTAGACACAAATATTAAACTGCCCATGTGAGGTCTTAAGTAAGTATTTTAAAACCATTAACTTGCAAAGGACCAAAAGATCCTTAATGTAATATTTAAAAAACGTGAATTTGTTTTTTGTCACCCATTAGAATTAAACGCCTCAACTGATCGATATGAATTTTTGTATAGTTTGTAGTCCAGAGACAATAGCGTACTTGACTACTACTACGATGAAAATTCTCAAGGGTATAGCGATAAACAACTTATGCGAGGATGTAGTCGCAGAAAAAAGCTATATAATAGCTATAATAATAACACATCGGATCAGAAACATGATTATTTTATTTTCTTCCTTCAACAATGTTTTGTGAAAGTTAACTTGTAACTTGTAACAGTAGACTTAAAGCGAACACAAGATCCGAGACGTTGGGCTAAAGTGGAGCATAACATAACCATTTAACAGTCCGCTTACAGTGCGGTTTATTTGCAAGAAATAATCATGCGTTGAATATTAAAGGACTAAGGAAAAATATTGAGATAATACTTTGTAAATTATATTGAGTTGAGTAGGTATGAGACAAATTTTGAAAATTAATCTTGTTCAGTCACGACATTTAATTTGGGACCCACCTTAGGTCCAAAGTCAATCTGACATTCTACTACAATAAGGTTGAGTTTCCTAAAAGTTACCATTGATTTGACATCTCTAATGACATTGACGAGTTCAAGCATATTTTTCTTGAAATGGGTCCCAAATTAACGCTCGTGACCGTACCTACCTACTAAATATGTATCTACTTATGTTTATACTGTTGAATAAATTTTTTGGTCTGTTATAAAATACCTACCTACTTATTTTGTTGATATACCTAAGAATATCTTAAGCCATGTTAATATGGACATGAATAAAAAAAAAACAGAAATTAAATAAGTTACTTACTGCGAGACGTTATACCTATATAGCTTAGCTACCTTCTTCTTGTGCGTATTAATTGTCTTTTGGTGTTTTGTTACGAATAAAATATATTGTTTCTTTCTTTTCTTTCTTTTTTTATAGGTTTGCCTTTCTGATATTTATTAGATGTTCATATCCTTTTGGTTTTATAATATTGTATGTCTTAGGGCCTGTTTCACAACCGACAAGTTTTATCTGCCATTTAAAGTTACCTCTCTCCTTATCTATTTTCAAGTGTAAGAAAGAGAAAGGGCTAAATTTATACGTCAAATACGCTTTACTTGTCGATTGTGAAACAGGCGGTAAAACTTAGGTATATGTCTGTTCTATTTTAGTGTGTGGTTGTCATTATAAATTTTGTGAGTTTGAGTTTATGTTTCATTGATTTATGCTCAGGGTAGTGATTCTTTCAGAAGCAAAGGTGAGCGAACGCAGGAGTGATGTCTAAGCGGCGAGTTTAAGTAGTCCCGTCAAAGCGAACAAAATACATTTCAGCCCGTGTATTCAATTTGGCAGCATGGCTTCTCGAACGTATAAGGCTGCCTAATTGAGAATGCACGCGCTAATATGTGTTTTGCTCGCTCTGACGGGACTACTTAAACTCGCCGCTTGGACTTCACTCCTGCATTAGCTCACCTTTGCTTTTGAGAGAATCACTACCCAGCAATGTGGCTAATTGTAGGTTGAATCTGTATTAATGTATTTATGACATTTGCTTATGTAATAAACATTAAATTCCATGAAATAAAACGTCAGTGCAGGCGGCGAATGCCGCACTAATAAACGATAATAACAATATTTTAAGTAAACCGTTTAGTTACAATCCGGTGAAATTACTGCTCGTATTGCACGCGATCGCGAATGACTTCAGCTTGTTTATACTTATTTCGAACCCCCTTACTAATAAACGTTGAGTAACGGTGGTGTAGCTAATCCATGCTTTGTCCTTATCTGTCAAATTCAAATGTCACAATGACAGATAAGGACAAAGCATGGTTTAACTACACCACGGTTACTCAACGTTTATTAGTAAGGGGGGTACAGTTTTACTGTTGTGTAACTAGGTATTCATTGTACCTACTCGAATTTTTAAATATATATTTTTTTGAAAATATGTTTTGTAAAGGGCGTTGTTTGTTAAAATTAGTAGGTATAAGGAGTTCCTAGATTTTCCTAAACACAACAGCTAGCACTTAATATTAATATTAACACAATATATCTAATTACTGAACGCTAAGAGTCATTAGCGTAACAAGTTCCATTGAAGCATAATGTTTAAAACAGATTGTAGCAAGGTTAAGCCGATAAATCAAGCAGCAAGCCAATCGGACTTGATTAGTGCGGGTCAAACAATGACAGCTGACAGTGGAAACTTGACAGGCGCAGTTCTATGTCGAAACATGATCACGTAATGCCATGCGGTTTCCTGCATAGGCTGCGGTCGGACAGGAGCATAATGTTGCTAATTAATTGTAATATTTGTAATTAATCAGAGCGGGTCAACACGAAATAGTCATTAAACAGTTACTATACATGAGATTAGCCTACAAGTCAATTAAAGCTTTGGTAAATTAATAAACGGAGATAGCTAGTAAATTCTTACACATTGCCACTTGTTTAAATAAGTACGAGTATAAATACAAACACTTAATTACCTAAAATAAAATGAAATATGGGACACGAGAAAACGGTGAATAGTTTAATTAAATGTAGGATAAACGTACAATTTTATGCTAAGATATTATTAAAATCATGTTATGCTTAGTTTTCACTTATTTTTATAATTACTTTTACTTTTATAAAGTTCACTGGATATGTAACCGAACCCTTATAATACCGGCCTACGCATGTAGGTGAGTATTACATTTACATTGACAATAATGCTTTATGAATGGACCAGCGGGCGATAAACCGATTTGAATTTGAACAATACAATTATTTCATTACAATGCAAACATTGTCAATTAATACCTACTCTCTGTTGTCATGAGAATTAAACATGAATATAATTAGCGAGAAATCCCGCGAGTTCTTTTCCCTTTAGGTACTTGTATAAAGTTTAGGATTATAAAAAATTGATTGAAGAAAAATTGCACTCAGGATGGCTAAGTTAAATAAATCTAACTGGTGTGGTGAGTAACGAATTTTTTATAGTACATAAGTTACTTACAAATCAGTAATTTGTCAAGTATTGGTTTTACTTACGAGCACCGACATAAATACTTATTTAGCAAACATTATTGGTCTACTTAAACATTAGTCCTATTTCAGGCTGCAAAAAATCGAGGTGCTTGGTTTGTATTTTAGATACTGTGTATTTGCCATATTGAACGGGTAGTAGGTAGATTTTGTAAGTTCTGAGGTTTCTCATACTATTGGACTACGATAACGTGGATAACAAACACAGTTTAACAATATTGTTAAACTTTGAAATTAAATGAAAGTTCCCTTACCAACTGAGCCCCAGTCAGGGTACGCCCTGTTGTTGTACCAGCCATCGTAGCGCTGCTTCTCGAAGTAAACCTCTGAAAAAGAAAACACAAATTATACCACCATAATAAATTGTAGGTAGCGTTACAAAATAGTCTATGAATAAAGTTTCTCAGCCACCTGTGATGATGTTACACGAAATTGTGAACAAAAGAAAAACAAAATACGATCTTTGACAGCGGCCATTTTGCTTATTTAGGTATTCCTTTGAGGCCAGTATCAAAATTAGGTTACATGACAACTCCTTTGATGCATAATATTATTTTAATTCGATATTATTTAGGCTTATTATAATGTCAACATTTGTAATTATTGATACTGTTATTAGTTTGTGAAAATGGTGTTTTGTCAATTTTACGTCAATCCGATGTACCCGCTAATTCTGCAGCTAATTGGCAGCGCGGCGTGAATACAAGTCATGCATTCTGAGTTCGTGTTTTTGCGGATGGCTGTTCTAGATATGAGACCGATCCGATCGAGGCCTTGCACTGTCCGCTCTAGCCGAGATGCATCGGTAATAAGCTTCTTGATACGCGCCCAAGAACAGTAACTATGAATAACCCACGTTCAATGGACAAGACCCTCTGTACCTAACACGTAACCCAACAATAAAGATATAACACGTAATTTTTAACATCCCGCCAAAAAATATTTACATTTTGATTATAGTATTCATGTCTTTTAATTTGGTAGCTAGTCATTATTCGTAATCATACAAAGATTCTACTTAATATGATCGTCGTTTTCCGAAAAGATTGCACATAATTATAGCGCGGATGGGTTACATAGGTTCTGTAAGGTTATCTTCTTCATCAGGATATTGGAATTCGGACGGCAGCGGTATAGGTAGCAATTTGGTGAAATTTAATAAACATGGATCGTATTCAACGCCTAATAAGGAAATTTAAAGAGCGAAACGCTGTTTTGCTACATCAATAAAATGATTAGTTAATAAGAAGCCACGGTAGATAACATATTGTTAAAGATGAGATAGTTGTACCAGGATTTTAATAGCTACTTATCATAACATGTAGCGTTTAGTCATATTTTATATCAACGGACAACTACGCATAGCAGAAAATTAAATAAACAAATTAATGATAAAACATAAATATATTCAAATATTTTTATAACACGGTTTTTCTATTAGATGAAGCAGTAAAAACACGGTTCTTAGTTTTATTGATTAAGTATCGTGTCATTATCTATCAATCAATGCCAATTAACTACTTGACCTAAATATCTTACGAGGTAAAAAAAGGTATTTAAACCAATCCTTCTGTGCCTACTGTGTGTGTCACTGTTTATGTCCCAGTAAAAAATAAAGTATCTAATGCATTTGCAATTGTTTAGGACATTATACATTATTTATTACGTACTTATGTAATCAATAAATTAACTTGTAAAATAACGCCTGCACATTGAGAACGGACAAATCACATACAAGTTTAAGTATGTGAACCTGTACCAGTCACCGATTCAATAAATTGTGATCACGTAATAATTCCCTTCTAAAGGAGATTGTGGGTTGTGGGACAACTTGGCTTTACCTCTAATAATCTACCGTTATATTGGCTTTACCTGGCCGTTCAGTACTTAATTCAACCTAAGTTTAGCGAAATCTGGCCGGCAATTGTATACATGTTGCGTGTATATACTTATATACAAATAGATAACAACCACAACAGATGAAGTGTGGTCTTTACCAGTACACAAGAAGACCACATCCCTCAGTGAGTCTCATCACCAGGTAGGTGATTCTGCTGAATACTACTCGTATAGAATTTAACGGACCAATTTAGAAGTTTCCCGTCAGAGCAAACAAATAAAATTTAAGGGCGGGCATTCAGCATACTCGCTTTACCCGTTGAGTGAGTCCCATGTGACTTCGCTCACTCAATCGACAGTTCAACAGAGAGCCGTTTTTGATAGAATAACTCCTCAGATTATTTTGCTTATTTTAGATGGCTGGTCGCGCAGCCTACCTCCTTATTGGTAATAAATCTTCGTCAGTTTTTATCATTGGTTATCTATTGATTACTTATTGTAAATAAAACGAAGAGGAACTGTTAATTATTTCGTTTAAATATTTATTACTTATTATACTGCCTGACACCTGTGCATAATGACAATTACTTACTTGCATGTTAAGTAACATTATACAAGCAAGGTAATTAAATTGTTACGACGATAATTGTTACATCCGACTTGTCCAAGCTCCCATAAGGATGTGATGTGATATAGAGTCATAAAATGCCCTACTTTTCTTATTAATTGCAACCAGACAATGAGACTCATTATTTTCTTTGTTTGATTTAACAACTTGAAATGCGAATCTGAAATGAAAATTTATGAAGAGGATTGTAAAGCTGAAAATGTCCATGCCAAATGCGGTAACGTTTCTCTTCCGTTAAACCTAGTCCGATTTTTACGATTTTTGAATATGTTGTAGATATTATAAAAAACTAGGTCTGTACGTTTTCCTTCCTATGAAAATATTTCTTGGAAAGAAAAAAAACTAGAAACGTACGTACCAACCTAGTTTTGAACCATAACTACAACGTCAAAATCGTACTTTATTTAGTGGATGATAAATGTTATCGTCCGGGGCTAATTTTGTATGGAAAGTTTTGACAGCTACGCGATTAAGGCGTCGCTTCACATTCTCTTAAGGGCATCTTGTTTAAACTTACCCTTGCCCTATAGGCATCTTAAAGTCGTTTAAGAAACTGAATCAGTGCAACTAGTCATAATTGCGAATTGCCATACCGCATTTACTATGGCAATAAAACGGTGCACATATTGAGCATTTTTTGCACTGTTGGCATTGTGACACGAGCTCGGTGCAGCTGGGTGCAACATAATATCAACCAGCGACTGTGGGAAAATGTGAGCTAATAAATACAGCACTTTGTTGAAAATTACCACATTTGCTGTGCAAACAGCTTTGCTGCATTCAATAAAAACATAGATTAAAAACAAGGCAAAAGCTTTTCGGACCATAATCAGTGTAGGGCTCCGAATCTTTCAAACATAACAAAGAACAAACTATCTCTATTTAATGTAAAAAAGGAAGGAAAGGAACCAAATGTATCTCCAGAAATGATGGTAAGAGACCTGACGGAATGTCTTTGGTTCCGTGGAATATGGGGCGGGTGCTAGTGTGGGATGCAACTTGTGCAGACACGCTAGCCCCGTCACATCTCCCACGAACCTCGTGGGCAAGGGCTGGTGCAGCGGTCGAAGCGGTCGAAAACATTAAGATTGGCAAATATAGTGGTCTCGGCCCTGAATATCATTTTATTTCATTCGGTATCGAGACCCTTGGTCCGTGGGGTCCTAGCGCTCTAAGCCTTTTTAAAGATTTGTCAAAGAGACTCATTGACATCACTCGAGACCGAAGAGCTGGCAGTTTCCTCAATCAATGAATAAGTTTAGCCATTCAACGAGGAAATGCTGCCAGCGTCTTTGGTACAATACCGCAGGGGCCATTCTTAGATTTAATGTTTTAGTTTATTTTTATATCTTTAATATTAGATTTAGTCTTATTTAATATTAGTTTAAATTTTCAGGTATTATTTTATACTTAATGTAACTATATCTTTGTCTTCATTTCATAAATAAAACGTTACAATATAAAAAAATGTATAATTATGTCAAATTACAGCATTGTAGTACCAAGAGACTCTGAGTTAGAGCGCAGAAAGACAGACAGACAGACAGACGGGCAGACGGACATGGCGAAACTATAAGGGTTCCTTGAGAGATCAACAACTGCAATATTCAATATTATAGAAATTACTACCATAGGGTATTCCATCTTAGTGCTCAGGTTTGGCAACGCATTAGCAGTCTAAGGATTGCAGTCTTAAGATTGTAGTCATGAGAATGCAAACGTCTACGGGTCACAGATCCTACGTACCACCAGGTGGCCTGTATGCTCGTTTACATTCTATAGGTCATAATAAAAACTAAATATATTCATAACATTTAAATTATTTACATATGATGTGATTGATTGAAAAGATTAAACGGTTATTGGATAAAAAATGTCTGTTCTAACTGTAGCGCACTTACCTCCTCGATAATAAGCGATGCTCGCATATAAATCAGTTCTGTTACCGCGGTAAAGGTCAACTATTGGTCATCTATTGAAAGGTTAATCGGATGATAGATCGTGTCAAACTAGTGCATAATGCCGGCAACTAACGTAAGTTTGAAATTAATCGTTTTTTAATCCCAATTCTAATGTGAAACGCTTATTAAAAAAAGGATAAAATGCAGCGATTTTTTGAATGAAACATCGAATTGCCTATAATTTTTTTCGGTTATTTTTCCCTCAACTTTTCCGACATAGTTTGGATGTTTTCTTGAAATCACCCAAGTTCTTCTTTCCTCTATAGTACGTTTCTATGGAGACGAGAATATGCCAGTGATCCATAATTACGGAACAAATCTATCATAACATATATATAGATTTAGTCAAACAAGTATCGCTTAACTTGTATGTTACTAATAGCCTCAACCACTTTTTAAATGAAAAGTGGTAAGTGGATCAAGATCAGATAAGCTAGAGCTGTCAATCGCGGCTCGCCAGACGGCAGCGACATCGGCGACAGCTGTCGTATTCGAAATCCTGCGTGACATCGACGTCGACGAAAACATTTGTCCAGTCGAAGCAACTGTTTGCCAACGATCGTTTGAGTAACTAGTCCTAAATATGATGTTATATAATATAATTAAAATAATTTATACCCTTAATTTCAGGAAAAAAGTAGGTGTATGGACCATTAGGAGTTTTGTGTCTAAATATTATGCATTAGTTTGTTATAATTATAATCTTGACGCGTAAAAAACGGTTTTAATAAATATACCTAAAATTTATTACTTAGTGTGATGGCATATGGTAGGTTATTAGGGATTGTAAACACTATACATATAACAAGTTTACTTTATTCGTTATACTCGATTTAAGTTAAATGGGTGGTGAATTAGTGTCTTGCTGACGTTTGCCGCGGAGGTACTCATTCTACCTCTACTATACATGTACTGAGGTATCTTAGGTGCTGTGGGTTGATGAACGTAAAAATTTTTTTTAAACGGTGTCATTTGAAGAGCAACGGTTCTATCCAGCGAATAAAAACGAGATCCGGTATCCTCGGGACAATTATAATACAAATAGGTAAGTTTTTGCACTAATAAAACTTTTTGTAGCAAAATGAGATCATGCCTCACACATCACGATCTCGCTTCAATAACGAAATTGGATTGGAGGTAATTATTTTTGTTATTAAATATTTACCTACATCATCGTAGGGAGACGTTCAGTTCCGGATTTTAAATTACTTAAAGTTAGTTTACTTTTTGTATCAACGTCATACTTTGGTTATTATTCCACTGAGCTAAGCAACTTTATTATGAAAATGTTAGCTGTGGCATACGTTAATAATTGAGAGTATGTTCTCATATTTTAATGTGTGAAAAGCACTATGTTTACGTTATTACCTTACTTAGTTATGTAAACAAGCTATATAAATATATCAGAGGTCTTATCGGTTCAATTAGCCAGTCGGCTGATTTATAACTCCGGTGAGTGTTCGAACTTTAAAATAATTAACAATTTCAGTACCAAACTACCTAATTTCCATATAAATTGGACACAATATCGGGTTTTTGGTAGTGAATGTGGTATACGGTATCGACACGCCCCATTCAATTAACGTTCGATGAAAACGGATGAATTCAATTATGAGAGAGTTGAATTTCGAGATATATTTATGGCCAATGAGAAAGCTAATATGATATTATTTTTACTATATGTTTTTTGCAACATGAAACAAATTTAGTGAAATCGTATAACTGGGGTAAATTTAATGATTTGTTAACCAGAGAGTAGTAAATAATTTTCCGTCCCCAAATTGCCAATAACGCACTCAAAAAATGTGAACAACCAATTGTTTTAAAAGGACAAAAAAAACACTTTTATAAATATATTAATTATATTAACTAACGCTGCTGATAGTAACTAGTAACACAACAATAATGTTCTTTAGGGCTGATTTTTCAATCCCCAGATAAAACTATCCGTCAGTTAAATGTATTACTATCCTTTTCTGAAGTCATATGAAAGAAAAGGACAGAGCTAAAATTTACCTTCCGGATAGCTTTATCTGGGGATTGAAAAATCAGCCCTAAAGAACATTATTGTTGTGTTACTAGTTACTATCAGCAGCGTTAGTTAATATAATTAATATATTTATAAAAATGTTTTTTTTGTCCTTTTAAAACAATTGGTTGTTCACATTTTTTGAGTGCGTTATTGGCAATTTGGGGACGCAAAATTATTTACTACTCTCAGGTTAACAACTTAGTGATACTACTAACATCTTAGTTAATGTAACTAACGTGTTGTTAGGCACGTAGCGTATGGAATCAAGACGATAATGAACAACAATTACAATCTTCTAGAGACCAAGTTCCTTTCAGTGCGGTTAAATTAACGGCAAATGTTGACAGCTTACACCTTTACATTGTAAGATCCAGCAACATGATATGTTTAGGTTTGAGCCAACGATTTCAGAAAACCGAATACACTACATAATTCCGAAGAGTCATAATTCCGAATTTTCATAATTCCGGATGCAATGTTTTGATAGAAGGCTTTATTTTTTGGTATCGCTTATAAATCAAACTTAACTTAAGCAACGTAATTATAGCAATAAATTATGCGTTTAATCTAAAAAAGCCAGCATAACATAGCATTCGGGAAAATAAAAATTCGGAAAAAAAATCGGAATTTGAGGTGTTCCCCAGAACACCATTGATACATTTTTAAACAATTATTTCTTGTGAATTTACGTGACATAATAGTGTAACAATATTCCACGGTGTTCCACGTTGCATGTTAAGACTGTGATAATGATAATACTACAGCTTTGCATGTATAAGCCTTTGATGTAGCAAATAACAAAGATTCTTGACACTCGTCAAGCACTACTTAGATAAATACATAGTATCAGAAGATTTATTTAAATTGTAATAAGGAAGTGATGAATGGCTGTTAACAAGCCATAAACACGCGTGTCTACATATTGTATTACATCAATAGTTAACTGTATTAAACAAGCGTTATTCATGTTTTTCTAATTAAATATATTGATATTTTCTTTTAAGACGAGAAATTAGTCATACCGTAATTTGCTAGAACTTCTTCCTCTTAAAACTGAAGTAGCCTAAATGCTATTAGTTCTTCATAAAGAAGGTAATCAGGTACACGTAATACCGACATAATGAACTTTGCATAGGTGGATACGAGGAGTCGTGGGGTCCCCTTATGGAACCCCTAATCGTCATTTGTCCTAATGCATCGTTTGTCCGAATTTTCGTTTATCCTAAAGCCATTTCCGCTTAAATATTGAATTTTTTAGTGTTCTTATAATACAACCCTAACCTAACCGAACCGCAGATATAATTGGAAAAGTTTAAAAGTTGCCTGACTCATCTGAAAACCAGTTTAGGGCAAATGAAAACTCGGACAAACGATGACGAGGTTAGGACAAATGTTGTTAGGGATTCCGAGGGACACCCAACCACAAGAACTCCTCAACTCGTGGCTCGTGTGACCATCTTAATCCTGTAATTGATCTTTGAGTTGAGTCGGGAAATGGAATTATATTACAATAGTAAATATAAGTTTTATGGTCATGTATGTGATAAAAATCGAAGAGACATCAAAATGGTCTTTTGTTAAGATTTTAAACCTGCGAATAAGGGTACCATTTTCGGTTATTCATTTCTTGCAATAGTAAGTAAATGTACTTACTTATGATATCTATGATGGAGAGAACATAATATTGTACTAGACATAAAATAAATATGACGCTAGTTGGTGAAATGGTCACGGAAGTATATTGATAAACCCTTTGACACGATTATGGACAACAAGTGCCATTGAAAATATATGGAAATCTCGTTGAGCAGGAAGCACATTACAAGCGTTTGGTACAACACCAAGGACCGAGCCATCCTCGTGCTCGTACAGTCACCATTCAAATATTATCCAACGTCAAGCTTAAACATATCTGACACGTCTCTATTACTAAAGGCATAAGAGCGTGCCAGATATGTTTAAACCTAATGTTAGATAATATATTATTGTTGGTGACAGTACCAGCAACTTCCGTATGCCCGCCCACGCTCCACTCGGAACTCGAACGAAGGCAAAGCTTTGGCCTAATGGACTATGAACACATTTTTATGGGTATACAAACGATGCATTTATGTGTGTTTACATTTGACAAACTTGGAGCTACTCAAAACTTATTCCAATTACCTAGTATTGCTTCTACATTGAAACAATTGATTTCGCGTTCTAAATGCAAAGTTAAAGTCCAAAAAGTCAAAGTCAAAGTTCTTTATTCTTCAATTTAGGCATAATGTAATGCACCAAGAATGTCAAAAAAACATTACCACTGGTTCGAAAAATAAAACCTTAAACTTTAACCCAACGAGAAGAAACGGCGTAAAAAACTCGGCAAGGAACAATTTTTTCAAAAAAAGTTTATGTCATACATAACTACGAGTAAGTTTGCAAATAATCATTGTTGTCTTTTCAGCATTTAAATAAGCAGATTTGCCTTTGAATGGTTTTGGTTTAGGTGCGCTGTTTAAGTATAATATTTAGATCAGTGAAAGCCCTATCGAATATTTTGGGAGAAATGGTTTCTAAGTATGACGCGTCATTCCCATTGATAAAAATACAAGTGCAAAAAAGTTACTTATATCCTTACATATTTAATATTTATATTGAGATTCCTGTTAATACTTCCCTACAAAGAAAAATGATTTCACATAGCCTTATTTATCAAAACAAATTCTTAGTTAAATTCTAATCATGTGAAACGTAAATTTAACTGGATCGTTACTTTCAAGATGTCAAAAAACATCGATCCAATTGTAACATGTTTTAGAACTGCAAGTAGGTATACCAAAAAAGTAATGGAAGAAATTAATTCCAGACTCCGTATGATTTTACGTGTTATACTTACATGACGTAAATCTGACGTCACCTACACTAAAATCAGGAACCATCAATAGAATGAAAGAAATTCCAAGCCACAGGCTTTACTTATTCAAATGCGCGAGCGTCTCGACGCACCGCGCGGCCTTCAGCTTTCACTATCGCGATATGTGCGCCGGCGACGCGGTGATTAACGCGGGCGTGCGCGCGCGCAGGTACGACCGCATTACTTGTCACTGCTACCTTACCATCTCTGGAGTAGCTAAGAGTTTAAAATTTCGAGTGACTCATCGGTAGAAAAGTACCAAAGTACGTAAGTGGGCTAGCAAATGAGAAGTTAGTAGAATGCTGAAAGAGACTCCAACTACAATTTATAATAGGCTTTGGGGCCAATCGCCTAAAAAGATTGAAAACTGTGAACGTCACTCCATTTAAACGTATTTGAAACTAGCTATTGCCCGCGTAGAAGTGGTTTATCGCTACTCGCGATAAAAGTAAGTACCCGGCTATACCCTTTCTCGGGTTTGAAGCTATCTCCAATATCTCCATACCATTTCATCGAATTGGTTCAGCGGAAAACCCGTGCTAACGTGCGGGCTAAAGCCGTGAATGATTATAAACAGACAAAGTTGCTTTTACATTTATAATTTAATATTGTAATGTAAATTTTAATTTAAAAAAAATGTTAATTTTAAAGTGTTAAAAACGTTTTGGATTGGATTATTCTTTTTCTTGAAAAAAATATGATTTCTAAAATATGCGAAAACTAACTGTGGTTAATTACCATAAAAACATAATTCTTGTCTGGATCTTATAATAGGCAGGTAAATCATTAAAATTGCAGTCAAACATAAATAAAGGAGCGGTTAACAACAGATTCCAATTTGTATGTAAACATTGACCTAACTTCAAGTATAAAGTATTAAAACAACAATGTACTCAATTAGCGTAAGATAAGCTTAAAAAAACATAGTGGATATTCAGCTCATTGTGTATTTAAGTATGCCTAAGCCGAATTTCAATAGTTAACCGTGAACAGCTGCATTTATTTATTTACCTATTTATTTTTACCTGCAAAACGTTAGTGCAGGCGAGTGGCTTATCAGAAAGTCGTTGAGATACAAAGAGGAAGAAAAGAAAGGTCTTAGTAACCAAATATAATGACATAGTGGTCGAATAAGCCCGTGTTATTACACTGTCGAAGACTTCAATTTGTGACCCATCTTAAGCCCAAAGTCAATCTTGAGTTTCCTATAGTTATGTTACTAATGACTTGGCATCTCTAATGACATTGACGACGTCTAGCTATTTTTTTTAAATGATCCTAAATATACGTTCGTGACCATACTAGCTATTTTAAATTCATTTAGGAATTAGCACTAAATTCAAATGATAATTTATTTTAAAACTTCAAGAAACATAGGCTTGTGTTATTTGCGCGCGTGGAGGAATTCAGACATTTTGTACGTTCCTACGTACCAGTAATTAATGGTAATTACGAATATATACGACATTTATATCTACTTAACATATGTTTAATGGATTAAAAACCTGATTCCGCCGGACACGCGAAAAAAAGTTATGGGCAAACCGTTTTATGCTGAATTTGGATCAGAGTATTCTTAAATAACAATAACATATTATTTAAGAATTTTAAGGTTACTTTTAAGATATGTTTTAAGATATGATAGCTACAGACGCAAATAACACTAAAAATACTTAAGAGCTTTTTGAAGAAGAGTAACATACAGATAAGACCTTCGAATGCAATTATAGTAATTTGTAATGAACAATTCACGTGAGGAAAAAACCGTATTCAATGATACTTAAAATAAACAGAATCAATTTGCTATTGAATTTAGACATAAATACTTCCGTTAGTAAATTACGGGTCACTTATTAATAATACAAAGGGAGTAATAAATAATTGGCTTAATATGTATTTTTTATTGAAACCAACGACCGACATGCAAAATATGTAATGTTTTTCCTTTACTAAACTCCAATACAGAAGGATTTAACAATGTTTCGTAAGAAAGTAACCCATTACAAGCGATCTGAGGGTGACCTTGGCTCGGAAGCGGAAGTTCCGCCAAGGATACGGGGAAATGTTCATCGTGACGCTGACGCCGCGCACGCGCCGCAAATGTCAAGATCTTGAGCCAGTACTACGTTAACGAGATCTAGATTTTGACATTTGGTACCGGAAGTTATTAAGGTAAGGTGATGATTTTCGAGACATAAAAGTTTCGTTATAGTTACTTGTTTGATTACCGTTAAGTAGCTTAAAAAACCGGTCAAGTGCAAGTCGCACAGTACGTATTATTTTACTGCGATTTGAATTCGATTTCGAATGGCGAATCAGCGCGAGCCCAACTCACACTTGACAATTTTGTATTATATTTGGTGTTTATCTTCAGGGTTTGTAGTATTATCATACCTTGTACGCTTGTATTTTTTACCGTTTTTTATGATACAGAAAATGGCTCTTGTATCGACCCTATTTATTAATTCACTTTCTTATTTTTTTTATTTGTAGTAAATTCGCCGTAATAACACGGAATAAGGACGGACGAAAAGCGTAGGCATATAAATAGGGTCCCATTGAGCTCCGTTCGGGTAAGGAACCCTCAAAAGGCTGTAATTTTATAGAATGGTAGAGTATAATTTTTCCAAAATGAAGGGCCTTATAAGGGCCGCAATACGTGAACGCCGACTGCATGGAATGGTTTGGATCCCGTCACGTTGTAAATCAAGCCCCGCGTAGCAACTGCATACTAGCAACCGTCTTGATTGTGCTTCGTGACCGATCGACACGCGGCGTGCGACAATACACCAACAGCCACATCCTTGTAGCATATAACATGAACACATCCGCCTGTACTGTGCTGTGTTGATGTTGAGAAGATCCGGTCTGTGAGTGCCCACTCAGTTCTGGAGCGTTGAGTCGCTCGGTAATAGATGGTAGTAATAGGGCTGGGTATACCTTAACTTATCCGGTTTACCGATGCCTGCAAGCCTATACATATAGTTTTGGGTTTTGTGCGTCAGTTGTCATGTTACAAGACTGCTTTAAAACTTTACTACTAACTAGCTACTTTTGAATAATATATGTACCTAACTGCCGCACTCAAAGACGTCAATTTAATTGATTGCTTGTTTAAAGTTGCAGCTGTCACTTTCTTTGCTACAGCAATAGAATAAGGCAAAATGTCACTAAACAAGCATTAAATTTAATTGACGTCTCTGAGTGCGGCAGTAAGTCTCTTGAGATTGAAAATTTATTAAAAGCATACCCTGAAAATACATACCCAAGGCCGAACGTTGACATTACTTAAACATTGGCCAGCAAAAACTATTTGACAAAACCTGTTAATCATTTTGTATCCAATTAATTAACAAAAAAAGCTGCCATACCTTAATTAAGAGTACCTACAATGGCTACAAATCAGGAGTAGAAAAAGTATAATGGATGACATGGACTCGTAACGAACAAGCACCAGCTGTGTGATGGTGATGGATAATCCTTCCTTATAGTTAATAATTTGTAACAATGTAATAACTAAGAGGCGGTTAGACTAATTGGCACTGACCCTGCCGACAATGCTAGTGGTTTCAGAGGCTCTAGCCAAGATGCAAACGATACTATCGTTTTTCTTTTCTATCACTCAAAACGTATGGGACGACATTCTCGTACGTTGCGATAAACCACGTGGTCAACTGTCACCCCATGCATCTTGACTACGAGCACCAGGTTCGATCCTCGGTAAGGGAACCCGGCACCTGTCTGAGTTATGATCCTGTGTGTTTGTTTCTGAGTCCTGGGTGTTTCTATTTATATTATATGTTTTTATTATCCTATATCTAAGATTAACGTTATCTCGTAGGTAGGTGTCCATATTAATGATAAAATGGTCCCGGTGGAAAACCAGCGCTGGTTTGACAACCAGCGACATGTTGAGCTGGGACCATTTCACGTTATCTGCCATTAATCAGCCACGTGTTTTTCGTTACTTTTAGTAAATCAGTTTTTGTGTCCTTTTGTGAGATGTCTGAATATTTCTGTTTCTTTATTTTTTGTTCAGGATAAGGGTAATTTATGTGAGATGGTCGTCCTAATTGTGCAATTGTTGTTGTTGTAATTGTAGTAGTGTCATCTATGTCAGTTGCATACCTGGATCAGCCAAGCACGGCGCCAGCACTGCGAGCACCGCGGCCAGCGCGAGCGCAGCGCGGCGGCCCGCGGGGCTGTTGGCAGGCATCGCGCGAAATCACTAGCTGAAACAAACAAAGTGATAACTAAGAAAATCTTAATTCCTTTAAATTAAATATTGGGGATGTGAAAACAATGACGAGGGTTATAAAGTTTTTTATGTACCTATGAATAAAAAACCCGTGTGGTTGCCGGGTTAGAATAGTGCCACTCCATGTCTTCCCGTGGATGTCGTATGAGGCGACTAAGGGAATAAAGGCTCAGGTAAAGTATTTTTAGGCGATGGGCTTGCAACCTGTCACTAATACGCTGGTAATAGTAGTTTATGCAACTGATGCATAATGAGAGGCCTTAAAATACGAGTGTGGTTTTATGAAACGAGCGTCAGCGAGCCTAAGGCCTTTTAAGGCCTAATTATGTACAGTTGCATACGTACCTACACTAATTTATCTACACACATATCTTACTCTGGGTTGAGAAGTCGATGACTTGACGACAAAAATGGCGGCAAAACAAACTTGTGCTGTGTCAGTGTCACGAATATGAAGGGTTTTTTTTAAATCATAGACATACTTATGAAGTTCCTATTCTCATGTCACTCGAGATCAAATGTTATATTATATTACAGATTTTACCTACTACCACAGACAAGAAAGTTCTCATAGTAAAATTGGTTGTAATAATGCTGGTCACCTCCTACGGTTTCTGGACGCATTTTAGAACACTAATGATATGTGCGTAGATAAACATGAGATAAACATCTTAGCCTTACGCTATGCGCGCACGAGCAACTTTTGATGCCGCGACAGAAGCCCTTGCCAACCTAACTAGCGTTTCTTTTCGATTCGTTTTTAAACCAATCGCGTCACTAGTAGATCACGTGACTTTTCGTATCAGGTCATCTACCTTATCGCTTCCAAAATCGATACCTGTGACGCGATTGGTTTAAAAACGAAACGAATATAAACGCTTGTTAGTGTAATGTGCAAGGGCCTCAGTACATCTCTCTTTTTCTCTCTTCGAACGTGCAAAAGAGACAGATGTACTGTCGCTAGGCAACTAAGTTGTTCGTGCGCGCATAGCTTTATTGTGCAAAATATGGTTACAGAACTATCAACAAGTTTTTAGAATAGAAGGTAATTCTATAGCTCTGCCTACCCCACTCTGGGAACGAAGGAGTGAGTTTGTGTTTTAATAATGATAACGGTTAAATTAAAATTGGTTACAAGAAATACATTTTTCGTTGTACGAGTACCTAGTTACCTACGTTATACGTAGACTAATAGCCAAATCCTATATTCAAACCGCGGACAGATAGGCTTACTTCGGATTAAAATTTGACACATTTTGTATGGGCAAATGTCAAATTTTAACCCGAAGTAAGCCTTATCTATCCGCGGTTTGAATATAGGGTTCGGCCGTAAGTAGTATTCCCTTCTCGTCATCGTCTATCATCCATATTCACTCCATATTACCGACGTTTAAAAATTACCTCATGTGGCCAATTTACTAAAAAAATATATTGATGTTTTTGAATTTAGTATGTCCCTATTAAGCTTTCTTTTCGTGTATGAGCGATACCTACATATGTAAAACTATGTATAGTATATTTTAATATACTTCCTATCACATAGTTGTCACTTAGCTGCAGCCGAGTAAAGAATAAAACAGTTAAAGCAGATTGGCTCCAACAGGTAAAAGGGCAGAGCCATATTCCCGGGTACCCATTTATGTAGGACCTACATCGTAGGTGAACACGGTCACCTCACCGCCAAGTGCAAACTTAATATAGACCCGATCGTAGGCAGATAGCCATTCGCGGAATCCTCGAGCTTATTTAAAACGTTTAAATTCGTGACTCTGCTGAGATTTATTATTTATTTTGTTTTACTCTCGAAACCTGATATTTACCCAAATATTATTTCTCAGATAAACCGAATCAGAGCGATGAATAATTCATATCATTTTCGTCGATACTGATGAGAGGTTGTATTCATTTTAGGACATTAACATGTGGTGAGTTATAAAAAAGCGGCTAGTCAACCTCGTAACCAAAAGATGTACGGATAGTATAGTACTTATAGACTTAATATTTTACAGAATGCCCACCTGGCTACTAGTCAGACAGCTTAGCATGTAAATTTTTCGATATTGGAAAGAACTAGATAATATTTGCCTTATCGCCACATTTATCTAGTATATTTTAGTAAAAATGAGTGGCATTTTGTGTACAATAATGGAACAACAACATCAAATACGGCATAATAAAGTACGGTTGGCCTTATAAGTAAAGTCAAAAGCAATGAAAACGGGTCACTTTGTATTGAATTACCATAGGAAGTGACCTGTTTTCATTGCTCCTGAGTGTAGCTGCGCACTTTTAGTGCTTTCTCACTTTAACGTCATTATTTGAACTGCTGTACTAATCTGTCAAAATCGTTATTAAGCGACAAGGTACAAAAGTGTGCAACTTGTAAGGCCGACTGTACCTTTAATGCACTTTGTTCAAACGATTAAAATCGATAAGCTTGGCTAGAAAAAAGTCGCGCCCAGACTTTTGACTAATTTAAGGTCCCATTTGGAGGTAGTTTCTGTCATCAGGTACCAGCAATACCGACATGCAACATCTTTAATTATGGCCTTGACCAACGTATTATCTAACCTCCTAGGTTGCCCGTGCTTAGTCTAGCAGATTTTATCTGACTTATTGTATTATGATTGTATCATATTTATTTATTAATTTATTGGTGACTTACATTGAGTGTCACGCTCAAAGTAGACCCGTAACTTTTAAAATAGTATAATTGTATTTAATAGTGTTTGTTTAATAAAATCGTCAATATAAACAATAAATATGCCGTCGTATTGGGACTTCAAACCTAACTAACATAATGATGTTTACTTAGGGGTTTATCAAGTACCTAATCTAGTACCTATATATGTAGGTTTTTCGGAAACTAAAGCGTAGGACTTTAAAGTTTCGAAAGTAAGTGTCCTTATTATTAAATTATATTCGTATTGATTTTCGGAAAGTCAATAGTTTGATATGAATTCGCATGCCGATGCCGCGGAGATGCTCCGAGGCGCTTGGCCCACATAATCCTTGTTGTGCAACATACTCACTCTCGCGCCGCGCCGGCTCGCCTAATGCGAACTCAGATACTCTTTGCTTTTTGCAATCCTTAATTATCGAGACAAATAACTGCCGCACTCAGAGAAGTCAATTTAATTTAATGCTTGATTAAAGTTGTTGCTGTCTTTCTTCGCTACAGCAATAGAATAAGACAACACGTCACTAAACAAGCATTAAATTTACTTGACGTACCTACGTATATATATTTAATGTGCAAAAAGCCCTCGGCAACCTTACTACATTTTTTTCAATAATATATTAGGTTTATGAAACGTTATTGTGAACAAACAAAAGAGATAACAATTATAAAATAGACAACAATTTAACAGGGATGTACGTACAAAGGTGAACTTGACCCTTTAAGATCCCTCTTCCAGTTAACTTACAGTTACTTATGTTATGTCTCCTCTGTATATTGTAAATTCAAAGGGTTTGTACTACTTGCCGCATATACCTCAATCCTTACCTACATAATACCACCCTGGACCAAAGATAGATGACGCCGCATATGATCGACGCCGCGACGGCAGCCGACAGCAAGTGTATGAAACTACAGTCCACAGCCTGGGTTTTCAGTGCAGATAACAACGTAAAAACCTACTCATAAAATGTTAAGCCTACAAAAACAAAGCAACTAATTTGGTGCTAACCTCAAGAAACAAATGACTATCATTTATTTCTTTAAAATTATTAGACCGATCGTTTAAGGTATGAATGATTGGGCCGAAATAGCCCCATAACTACTTGCGCGGCTATTATTTCTCATGATGGGCCGATAAGCGTTTGAATTACTAAATAAAATAATGGGCGGTCATGTATAATTGCGCTTAGGCAAGCGGCGTGAATTTGACCCATAATTGTTTGCGGACAAGGCCGGTTACCAAATGCTTGTATTGTGCGCAGCAAGACGTATCTTCCATGGGTACGCGGCTCTAGCGCAGAAGCTGTCTAATCAATGTAACTTGTGGTATTTAATGTGCACAACAAAATGGTTACCTAGTATTCAACGTTGGTTTCCGGGGATTTAGTGAATATTATTGTTAGAAATTTAATAATTTTACCTTAAATAAGCTTTACATAAGATGTGTGTCCCTAAACGTCCTAGAGTGGCACGAAACGTTGTACACGAACACACAATTGTTTTCTGTACAAATATTCTAAAAAATGGTAGTCTGGCTACTTATTTATGCGTTTCATATTAATTTTACTAAAAAATACATGTTTATTTTGTCTTGGGTTTAAGTGACTTAAAACGTTGTCATTAAGCTGATTTAAATGCGGATGTTATGTTATAATGGATGATCGCCATATATTACTTATTAATACGTTTATTAAACCTTGTGTTTATTAAATCATACTTAACTGAAA
This sequence comes from Acleris cristana, assembly GCA_948252455.1. Classification (NCBI taxonomy): domain Eukaryota; kingdom Metazoa; phylum Arthropoda; class Insecta; order Lepidoptera; family Tortricidae; genus Acleris; species Acleris cristana. The sequence goes on along the minus strand of OX411782.1, from coordinate 10,740,217 downwards.
AGTAACAAATGAAAATAAAAACCAAAAATACTATAGAACTAAGCTAAAACAAAAACACTTATAAGTAGCGTTGAGCGAGGAAACTGCCAGCTCATCGGTCCCCCGTGACGTCACTGAGCCACTTCGACATTTCTTTGACGAGGGCCCCATGAACCAAGGCTGCAAGGGTCTCGGCGCCGAAAATAATAAAACGTAAATACTGGGTCGAGATCACCATATTTACATTCCTTGATGCTTTCAGCCACTTTAGCTGCCGCATAAACCCTATTGAAGGTTCGAGGGAGATGTACGAGGCTAGTGTGTCTACACAGGTATCGTTACACACGCTAATGTGACTCGATGGGATGTCATTGGTTCCAAAGACATTCCGTCGGGTCTCTTGCCATCATTTCTGTAAATGCCTGACGGCTCTAAAAGGACCGGCACGTTAATTGAGGCAGGAGACCGACGGATGATATCGTTTAGTGCGGCGCGTCTTGATGTTGAAATCATCATCAATATAAGGTCGATTAACATTGATCTAGTAAAGTCAATGTAAATCTGCTTATAATATAATAAACCTGGAAATGGCAGCGGCAATGTTCCAAAAGGCTTTTAAGGGAACCAAAGAAGGAAAGTTTCAAATAAGTGCTTGTAGGACTTGCAATACCTATCAACATTAAGAAAGTGGTATAGGTGCCTACATTATCTGAAGCCTAAAAAGTTTTTACCACTTTTGCATAATATACTATAAACTGGAAAAATCTATAGTCGGGCCATTTACAGCCTGATATAGCAGGTAAACGTCAGCTTGTTAAATAAATAAGAAAATTTAATTTACTAAACCGTACTGTTAACATTACTCGTGGAAATGAAAATAATAATGCAGCATCAGCAAATTTAATGTTACATGTAATTTGATTCTTACCTTCATATGAGGCTAGCGAATGCTTTGGAGTAAGGTTTCGAGTGACGACACATATAAGTTGGTGGACTCGGGGATAGTATGAATAGTGCATTAGTTATACATGCTTGTAGTATTTAAATAAATTAGAGTGCTTCTAAATGCCAGGCTTGAGAGCAGGTAATCGAGATGACTCAAATATTTAGCAAAAAATGTGTTCTAATGAATTCGATGAGTGGACCGTTTTTTGTATTACAACGAATTTTTTCGTTTATGCTCTTCGCCTGAACGTCACAGTAAATGTGAAGACATAGAGAACTGTAATATCTAACGCATCTTGAAACGGGCATCTTACATAGAATCAGTTTGTTATACGGTCCTAAGAAAACAAATTTAAATGTTTTTCTACATTATACCGAAATACTTTAGTTTGCGAGTGGCGCGGGATCTATTGTAACTAAGTCCCTATAGGTACTTAGGAAATGGAACCCAGAAGAGGACGTCTTTCTTATTAGTAAGATGTTGGTTGTGATGATGTTAATGTACATCGTATCAATCACCTACATAATTTAAGGTACCTATACTAAACGTAGGTACCTACTTCTATATTTATTTCAGGATCTATATCCGACAATACCTTTACGTTTAAGATACTATGGTTAATATTGAATTTGTAAATTATAAGTTCACTTCATTACTTCTAAAAAAACCTTCAAAAGTTTAGTCACTTATGTTTTAAGAGGAGGATATTATTCATGAACCGCGGGGTTCAATTTGTGCTTGATGACAATCATGTTCTAAGAACCAAGTCGTATTGTCTCGGCAGCGGTATTTCCTATCATGTACTCGTAAGTACACGATGCGGTGTTTGCCCCCGCGTGCATAATATCAACGTAGCTTTACGATTGTAATAGGTCATTGGCAGGAACTCGAGATCCTGAGTGAATCATTCGGATTTCCATCGACTGTATCTCTATGCGAATTGAAACAGTAAATGTACCTAATTAATTGATTGGATTATGAATTGTAATACGGAATAAAAGAGTCTCATAATTATTTGTATTATTGGTTTTAACAAAACTTGGCTGTGGCATGTTGGCTCGGATTTCAAGAAGATCCACGTAATTTCGGCGTATCATAGTCATGCGGAAATTACGCTCTTCGTTAAGTGCTATTCAATGGTCTCACGTAGCCACGAACAATCAAATAAAGCTTAGATTACATTCATTACAAGTGCTTGGTTGGTTATTGATTAAGAGGGTAAGTATGTGCCAAATACACAGAGCAATGATTAAGAGATACAGTGTACGTAAACGTGACCCATTTTTACTGATTCTGAATGTATACCTACTTAAAGCAAGTTATGGTTACTGTTAATATATACTCGAAAGTATTTAGGTATTTACCTATAATTAGTACTATTATCGTAAACGTGGATGTGACGGCGAGTTGTTAAGCACTTTTTATATAAGTCCCTAAATTAACGATTAATAATTTCAATACATAGGCAGTACAAGTGATTGATTAAACAAATGCGAATATAACTTTTCTGTTAAGTACAAGAATATAGCGTTTAAAATGTTAAGTTGACGATTTTGATTCGCGGGCAGATGCACAATTAATGCATTGGTCAGTGAATCCCGCTAACGATCGCGTCCTTGCATTCACCACGAGCCTGCGCCTTATCATTGAATGTCATCGTCTAACTCCGACTGGACTACGGCTAGTAGAAAGGCAATCCGACTGAACTCACCTTTAATTATGATTAGGCATCATGCCGCCGCGTTTTGCAAACTCTTCTTCTTTATCTGGGACACGAGAAGAGAGCACTGATCGGGATCGGTTCGAGAACAATGGGAGATACTCTTTGAGACACTAAATTTTCGCACGAGAACTGTTTACTGAGCGAAAGCTCGCGGAAATGTGGTTGTGACTGCGCCGGTGGCTGTGTAGGCGATCGGCTCGCGCGCGGCTGCGTGTGCGACTCGCGGCGACGACCGTTTCCCCGTTCGAGGTGTCGCGAGGAGAAAGTCTCGGCCATGGTGCGCCCGCGCGGGTTGGCCGCGCGCTGTGGAGGGGACGTGACGTCTGCGCCGACAGACACCTGATGACCCGACCCCATCGATCGAGCACCGTGCGCCGTGGTGACCCAGCCGGCGACGAAGACATCACAATTCACAAAAATTATGACTTCAATAGATATTGAAACTTCATGTCTGCACCACACTTTAAGAGATCGTTAATTTGTATAACAACCGTTATTCTCCTTTCATTTATTAAGTGACAAAATCATCCCACTCTGTCTCGTCGGCCGGCGTGTTTTATTGTAAATGGTAAAGCTCGTTAATGTTACAAATGAATACGAACGAGTTCGCCGTGGTCGTCAACGAGTCGTATATTTCAACCAATTAGCGACGTTCCCACGGAACTCCGCATCCCTAGAGGGAGAGTGTTTTTTAGAGAAAACTTAATCAAATAAGTAATGCAGGCCAGTAGGTGATTTATAATTTACTAATATGGTAAATTAACTAAGTATGTGCCATAATTGTTGTTAAATTGATTTAAGTAGGTGCCAGTAGATTTTTTTGTGAAGTATATGTGTGTAACTATGTATAAACTTTTGTTTTTAGTCATAAATTTATAACAAATGCATTCTAGTAATGGGCTTGACATATTATTATACCTAGATAAAATAATACCCCCCATTTCTGGACGTATTAGTCAATCGTGATTGTCCAGGGCGGGAAGCGTTTGGTTATGGATGAACTCATGGTGATAAGAGTTCATCCATAACCAAACGTTCGAGTACTTAACCAACACAGAGTGTTTTCTAATAATCTGCTTATGAGAATCAGAAATGATGTATAGTAGACGCAGCTGTTTTTTCGATCACTGGGGTGAGTCAGAGGCTAGTTGACAAATCGCATGGGCCGTCGTCGCGGGCATTAAACACATTTATTGCGGTAGTTTGCTTAAACTAACAGAGGGCACGGGGCGACGCTTTACACTCTCGATGACAAGCAAGCCAGGGTTGAACTGCGACGAGAGAAATGTGTTGACTTTACTTTCATGGAGCTTCTTTAGGGTTCTGCATAAAAATAATGAATGGAACTATTATGGTCTTCGGTAGTGGTCATCTGTAGTATGTCACACTTGTTTTTCTCAGACACCCGCATGCGATGTGATATGAAATTTGAAACAAATATGTGGCGTTATCTATGAAAAGGGACCTTATCGTCGACGGCGCTTACGCTGCATTGCGTCACGCGACGTTGTATTTATATCGGAGCATCGTTAATAATGGCGGAAGCGCCATCGACAATAAGGTTCCTTTCATAGATAACGCCACATATAGAAAATGCTTAGTAAAAAATTCTGGATGAAAAAATAGTTAAAATGTAAGAATAATGCGACCTACTTTAGCTTTCTTAATGTTTACGGCGTAAACTAATGTAAAATTTATTATATATTTATTTAATATACAGGAATATTTATTTTTAATATGATACTTTTTATCCCGCTGTTCTCCGATTTTTTTATGAAATACTTTACTTATAACTATGTCACACTCAAACTAAGCCATAGACTTGGACCATGGGTACTTAACAACGATAATCATAATTATTTACTTCTATCGAGAAATTTTGTATACCTACATGGAAAACATCCAAGACTTACGCACAAATACTCGTGCTCACCACACAAAATATTTGCCCATACCGGGAATCGAACAAGTGACCGCAAGCTTCGTAGGCAGGAACGAATTTGGTATGTATGTTTGACTTTGAAATTCAACTGTTTTTAAACATTAATTACGTCCTTTTTAACTGTGTCTTGTGTTGTAAACATCTGAATGCAGCCCTGTGAGCTAAGAAGCCATCTGTTTATACAATTATCGGTTAAGAGCCGCGCCAGAGCCGCGCTGTTCTTCCTAAATGACTCCTTCATAACCGACAGCCATCCAGATACTTATTAGGGGCCCGCCAAGCACCCGGATTAGTACGCTCCCCGCATCCGACCAGCTCGCACTAACTAGCTTTAATTAATTTAAATTAACAAACACGTCGTTTGCAAATGGAGAGTTTTCTCGGCTACCAGTGTTTGAGTGAGGATTGGGAGAAACACGTGTACTCAGTGAACCCGTACCAGAAGAGTGGAGAGGTGCCGGTGGTCAAGCAAAGGTGCCAAGCCAACGCACGGGAAAGGGACAGGACACAAAAGTTAGTACTGATATCATTGCTATGCGGAATTACATGAGGACCTGCCTTTGGTATTGTCTAAGCGATAATGAAAAGTGAATAGAAGATGCCCGCGAATTCGTCTGCGTAGAATTCCTTTTCCATTTTCGTAAAATCCACTTCGAATGGTAGGTATTAGGTATGTCCTCTACATTTCAGCCCTCTAGGTAGTGCGGTTTAATGGAATGATGGTGAATTAGTAGATAGTCCGTCTCTTATGTTTTGTCTTGTGTTGCCAATAAACAAAGAGATGAAAGCGACTAAATACGGTACCTAATCTAGAAAGTGTGTCTGACTGTTTACAGTATCACAGTAACGAATAGTCCAAATATTACAATTTAAGGAGTATTCTAATAATTACCGTTAAGCCTGGAGTTCAATACAATCATCCTAATTAAATAGAAACATAATACAAACCAGGTCACGGAGGGAAAGTTAAATTCTTATGTAGACCGAATCATAACTAAGCCAGAGATACAGCGTACCATCAGATAACGGGCTATGCTACGGAATTATTCCAGTCCGTAATATATTTACAAATATGGCACAGTTGCTTAATAAGTGTAAGCACTCAGAAATTGCTCCGTTCGTAGCGAATGTTTTTACTGAATTTAGATTAAGCCTGAGCAACTGTGGTTGAGCCTAAGCCCTAAGCTACTTAACGAAAACATGCATTGAAATGTAGTTGAGTTGAGATATTATCACTTGGCATTACACGCTTTGAGGTTTAGGTGTAAAAAGGCTTTCATTAAAGTTATTTTAATTCTTTTAAGTGATGAAGCCTGAAAAGCAGTGAAAAGTAAAAAAGTCAACTTAAGAATTCCGGAAACTTTTTAGAGCCTAATCCTATATCTTTTATTTTGATATTATTGTCAAAATTAACAACTTCTTACTGAAAGTAAGCTATTCAAAAGTAAGAGTAATCCGTTGAATTAATAGGGGAAATGTATAACTATCTTTCATTATAATATAACCTTATTTATGTAATTAAATTTTATTTCACGATAGACAAAGTAAGGACAAACAGCGGACCTACAGCCTTAAATAATTTTCTACCAGTTAACTATAAAACCCTGATAGATTAAGTAACCAGTTAAGGATACCATAATTCTATGAGAAATGTTGACATCTTAAACTCAATTAACCGCATTACCTAAACGTACTACTGCTATGTTAGGAGGACTAAATCAATAAACTGAAAGGTTGAAGAAGACTTTTTTTTACAAAAATGGGGTAACTAAGGGTTTAACTTAACCTCAGAGCCACGGAGATAAAAAAGTATAATATAACCAGAAAAATCACATTCATACGTATAAAAAAATGCCAACCGATTTAACTATAAGTAGGCTTCAATGGCGACGTCAGGAAGATATTTTCTTTACGATTGCTTATATCCCATATTTCTTTATCGACTTGAAATGTAACTGTTATCAAAAAGCTGTTTATGTTTGAAAGCAGCGTGAACATGGCGTTCAACACGCTGCGGCTGCTGATCCCCACCGAGCCGCCCGACCGGAAACTGAGCAAGATCGAGATTCTGCGCCTCGCCGGCAGCTACATCGCGCACCTCGACAACCAGCTGTACACAGGTCAGATATAAACAACGCACCGTCTGCTACAACAAGGTTGATAACAGGAAACTGAGCGAGATCGAGATTCTGCGCCTCACCGGCAGCTACATCGCGCACCTTGACAGCCAGCTGTACATAGGTCAGATATACACAACGCACCATCTGCTACAACAAGGTTGATAACAGGAAACTGAGCGAGATCGAGATCCTGCGCCTCACCGGCAGCTACATCGCGCACCTCGACAATCGCGAACCTGGATAACTAGACACCCACTAGACTGTGTCGGTACACAGGTCAGGTATAGGTCTACATACATGCACAACCTGCTATCTGCTACTGCAGAGTTGCTGACAGGAAACCGAAGGAGGAGACTGAGTTCCTGTGCCTGGCCGGCGGCACCTGTACATATACTCTACCCATCTACAAATCGACAAACCGTTAAAACTATTTATGTTTTGATTTTAAGATATAAGTAAACCGTATTTTTGCAGGGATTTTATTTAAAACTAGAGGACGCCCACGACTTTGTACGCGTAGAATTCATTTCCCGCTACTCCCCCCTGTTTCACCCCCTTAGTGGTTGGAAAATCCTTTCTTAGTGCTCACTTACATCATGAAAGGAACCCCTGTACCAAATATCAATTTTCTAGGTACAGTAGTTTCGGCTGTGCGTTGATACATCAGTCAGTCAGTTTAGCCTTATATATATATATATATATATATATATATATAGATTAAATGTCTGATTGAGTTAGTTACGCGATTACTGATTAATTATTTCTCAAAACAGTCCTTTTGTCATATTATATTTAAACAAACTTTTATTATCTGGTTTCTAGTAAGTACAGTCAACCAATTTGATTCCTAGGCCACTATGGACTTTGTCATCGTGACGTTGTAAACCAAATCATACGCAGTCTCTTACGTTTTGGTTGTCAACGTCACTTTGACATAGTCCATAGTGGCCTAGAAATCAAATTGGTTGACTGTACCTTAACATGAGACTAGAAAACAAATTAAATTATAACAATAGCACTATAGGTACTTCATAGTGACGTGATTACAACTGATAAATTATAACTTTATTATTGACAGGTGACGTAGATCAACCATGTTTGCAGAAAAACGACGAGGACAATAAGAATAGGTCTTTGTGTACCTTTTGCTGGACAACTGTTAAGAAAGATGTAAGTGTAACATAGATTAAATACAAACAATGTAGTATTACGACTACCTATTGGCATATTACTTGCTATTAAATAATTAAAATGTATGTGCCATAATGTGACAACGGTAAACAAATGAATATGAATATGAAAGATATTCCATTTTCTACTTTCAGAAACGCTCTGCAGCAATGGGGAGCTTTTACAAAACACCATTTTGACTGAAGAATACAGAGCCCTGGTCGTGTTATCCGTTTAAAAGCTTTTGGATAATTATTTTCACCACCTGTATATATTAGTATTAGTACTTACATCTATCAAATTTTACAATAACTATCAAACTGTTAATCTGCATTAAGTGGTTAGGCTCGTTTATACCAAAACCTTGGTACTTAAGAGCTTTTAAGGTTTGACAATTATCTCTTGCCTACTTATTTAAGGAACTTCACGCACTTTAGTGGTTGGGCCACCATAGAACCTTGTCACTATGACAGCATCAAGAATTAAAAATGAAATTAATGTCGCATGTAGTCATTTACTTTCTGCGACGAGGATGCTACTGTAGTGGCTCAATATTAAATAACGTATACACTGTAAAGTGCTAGCGATTCGCCTGGCGTATTCAAATTGTATACAACTGCTAGTTAGTGGCAGTGAATATGTTAAACCTTTAACAGGCTGGTCGCTGTTGGATTCTAATTAATTCCAATTCTCCGTCTTCAGTTGTAGCGCCTAGTTTTTTTCAAATTGTTCATAAATAAACATTGCTATTGTAACGAGTAGGCGCACAACAGAATGTTTTTGTATTGTGAATTGTGATTATATACTTGTCGTAGCATAGCTACCTTCGGTTCATTGCTTATGTGAATCGCTATGATAGTAAAATGGGATAATCCCATCTGTGACACACTTTAGCTGCAGTGTGACTGATGAATCCAGTGCAAAGTCGCAACAAAAGTATGTGATGTGGTACATACACACATACATGCATACATACACTCACGCCTTCATTCCCAGAGCGGGATAGGCAGAGCCACAGAATTACCCACAAGTTTAAAAACTTTAAAATCGGGCTAAGATGTTTACCAGTGTAAGTATAGTGTGTGTGTTTAGTTTGATTTGGTGTAGATGGGAATACCTCAAAAATAGCATACGAGTCGACAAGTCATACCCTTTTTACCACTGTTGTCAAAATTTAAAACCTTTTAAGATCCAGGCTCCAGGGTTATATTTGAGACAAATCTTTCTTAATTACGCCCCTTGCAAGATTTATCTTTTCCAAATTTCCAATCTATTATCACACTTTTATTGCCGCGACTTCATTTATGAGTAATAAGACAGCAAAATTCCAAGTGAAGTGGTAACAGAGGGGAATAATAACCCTTTACAAATAAGGATATATCTGTAAAAGGTTTGTCACAGACAGTCACAGTGAATATATCACTATTCTATGATGGGTCAGAGTTCTATTTTGCCGATCGTATATACATAAACTTGTGTAATCTAAATATATAAAACAGTACCGAGACGGCGTGACTGACTGATGGACAAGGCGCACAGCGTAAACCAATGGACCTAGGGACATGAAATTCTGGAGGAAATATCCCAAGACATTGCCTCCAGAATTGGGTACCTATTCTAGGATTTTCGGAAAACTGATCCTCAACGGGAAGAATTAGGGAAAGTGGGGAGATACTAATTGTTAAAAATCATAACTAATGGTTAAATCTCAAGGAAATGGGTCAAATTTTCGATTCTTTTTTCAAAATTTAATAATTAGTTGAGTTAACTGCTGATCAAACAACAGAACCTTAGGGCCTGTTGTTTGATCAGTAGTTAACTCAACTAATTGTTACAATTCGAAAAAAGAATCAAAAATTTGACACATTTCCTTGAGATTTAACCATTAGTTATGATTTTTAACAATTAGTTAAGTAGTTTTACTACTGATCAAACAACAGAGCCTTAGTGAGTGCACCTGCACTGTGGTTAGGGTCTTTACTAGCTCTAGACATATTTCCGGAACCTTCTTCCCTCACATTAGGATCGTTAGGTTTGAAACGAAGCCCTTTTTTAACAAATTAAAACACAATATAAGAAAATGGCACTGTTTATTGAAAATTGCAACTGTATCTGTTTCTAACAGCAGAACGAAAATAATCACAACCAGATTTGTAAAACCTGTCGGTGGTGACATATTTATTCATGACATAGTAAAATGACAAATCAAGATTTTTGGGTTCACACAATCAGTCATAAATAAAATAAATGACAATTATGGTAAAAAAATAACATAAGAAATGCGGCCTCAGATGTAAACAATTGGTTAATATTTTAGTATTTATTGCTAACAATAAAAAAACTACCTTTATAACCTACTAATTTAGACTAAGAATTGTAGGTACGAGTACATAGTCCTGCCTAGTATTTTGTAAAAGTACCCTCTCGCTATGACTGTGGCCGTATTGTAAGTTGTTAAAATCCGGCAGTGAAAGGGACAGAAGTATATCAATCATATACCTGTCTCGTTCTCTGTCTGGGACTTAGCAGGGTTTGACAGTTTATAGCGTGACCTTTCACTGACAAATGTATTGGTGTGATAACAAAACTTATTAATTGGTCGGTTGGCTGTTTTAGTTTCTTCTTAGATCTTACACTGCAAAACGTTATTGTGAACCGATTTTGTTTGTGTTGGTTGTTATTTTTTATGCCATAGCTGGTTCATAATGATTGATGATTATTTCCCTGTATTTATGGCGAAGAGAAGACATTATAAACTTAGACCGTCTGTCTGTTTCAGGAATAATGTGGGATACCCACATACAATAGAAACGAAAATTGTAAAGTTTACTAGACAAGTACTAAAATATATTAAGTACATAATTTCCACATCCCTACTTATAGCAAAAGACCACCTACATTATGTACATTTATCTCATAAGATCAAACTGTCGGCCGTGACAAACATAATTTAAGTAGATTGTTATATAAGTGACCAGTTTCACTTTATATTTAATGAACACTTATCGTTACTTATTTTATTATTTTGTGACTAGTAAAAATCTAGTCATAGAAATTAAGCAAAGGCCTTAATTACCTACTCTTCATAAATATTATCTAAAGGGCAAGTACATATTTACAGAAAAATCATAGTATCCGTTCATATAATTAATAAACAAGTATTTAACAATACAATTTATTTTCTCACCACTACTGCTCCTTATAGAAATGCAATTGTTCCTTTACAGAAAACAACGAATTATTTCGAAACAATAAAATTTCTCACATCGAGGTTTCGTACAAAACATTAACAAAATAAAAAAACATGTTTCTCTTCAAAACATCACATTCACGCATTTTTCCTCTATGAAGACATCACAGTCAAAACATAAATTATTACCTATAACTCACTAGACCGCGCAGCGCTCTGTGCGCACCAAACTCGATTCTTAAGCATACCTTTATGTACAAAAATTTGTAATAACTCAGTTCCACTTTTAAAATGTATTGTTCTTGGCCGTTGAAACAAAAACATGGGCTATCGCTTATTGTTCCTCTCCCGGCCGATGAAGGGGCTGGACTCGTGGTTGTTCTTCTCCAGGTTGCCCGACAGCGTCGGGTCGGGCCGGCTCCTCTTGAAGAAGCCGAGCTTCCACAACGCAATTATTAGCAGAATTAACACTATTAGTCCTACAATCACTGAAACTATTATGACCCACAAAGGCACTTCTGTTGGTTCACTGATCTTTAAGTCTGGATACGCGACCGTCTCCACCTGCAACGGAAATATAGGTAAGTACCGTAGTTGAAAATCATTACCACTCTAAATGTCAAATGGACCTTTCCTCTCATAAGGTAAAAGATCACATTCATGGGATTTCGTTGATGTAAATAAGTCCTAGCCTACCTACCTGTCATAATATTTGAAGGCGAGAATTTTCGACCCTCACGAATATAACCATCTTTTAAACATCCTAATCAAAATTCCTTCAGGTAACGCAAATTGGTTCAAGAAGCAGGTGAAGTTAATTATAATAGGTATGAAAGAAATGCTTGTCATCATAATCGAAGTCAAGTACGGTCATTTCAACGGAAAGTAGACTGTGTCACAAGTCAAAATGTAGCTAAGTTGATAAATATATTTTATTGACAAAGGATTTAAGTGACATAAACCAACAGTACGCCCAGATTCTTAAAAAGCGTTTAGCTGGCTATCGCTATCACACTTGCACTTGCAACTGACAGTGTATTTGTTACAGATATGATACGCGTTAAATACAAAAACGAAGATTGCCGATTGCTATTAAGAAACTAGTAGTACGTTACTGTACTGCTTTATAACTTTAATTTATAGGTTTGAGTAAGTAAATATGTCAAAACTAGCCTGCTATAAAGAAAAACCGCATATGAATCTCATTTGATTTTTACAAATTGCAATTATACTTAGGATTAAGATAGAAACGAGAAAAATAAAAATGCGCGTCTACACCATCACGCTAGTCTAGCAAAAAACATAATTCAACTTGTCAAACAAAAATTTACTTAAGTGGTAACAAGTAGTAGTGCAAGTTATAGTAGACAAAATAAATGTATGCTCAAGCAAAGATGAATTTATATGGCATATATTTACCGTAGCCTTATCATCATGGTGCTTGTTCTGGTGGATGTTGTTTGCGTTCTGCATGTAGATGTAAGCGGACGAGGCGATGTTGACGTGACTGACGCGAGGATAGTCTTCCACCAATGTCGAGTTCCACAGTCGCGCCTTGATGGTGATTGTGGTCGCCTGCATGCGCTTTAACCTCAGGATAAAGCATGTGAACTGGATGCACTTTGCTGTTTTATTGTGGCAGTTCTGTAAAATGTAAAACCACATTACCTACTAGTCTTGTTACTCCTAAAACTGTTGTATAAGTTCGATTGACTTGCGGGGTTAGTATTATAAATTTTTAAATGTTAAGCTAAAAATGTGCCAATGTTTCTGGATATGAATTACTTGTAAAGAGACCATTTACCATATTGACAACATTTTTGCGATGTCCATCTTTATCCGTATACGCTTCTGCTGTTATGACATCGTTTTCTCTTTTCCGTCTTACTTTATTCTCTGAACCACTTGAATACTGGATAACATTTTTGTAGCTTGTTTCATTAAGCTTTTCACTCGAGCTAACGCTAAGTTTGCCAGTCGTTCGGAATGGATCCATTTCTAAATTCTGCAGAATTGGTTCTGTTGTGCCAGGTCTCTTTGATAACTTCAAGGGATTGATTTCTGTCTCGTTTGCTCGTGTCCCAGAAATATAACAATTGCCGTTGCTTTGATCTGTAAAAGGATTACATACTTTATGATCCATTTTTTGATTACAAAATAATAACTTAATAAGTTTTAATATTATAATTAGAAATGTACTTAAGGAATTTCTTTTTAGGTAAATCAACCCGTAATGGAAAACGAGTGTACCTACATACCTATACCGTAATTTCTACACGGAATAAATGCTTATAATATATAAATAAAAACAATTGAGATACCTTCTCCGTCAACTGTAGGTATATCTTCTGGGTATAACAGCCATTTGCCTTGCTCATTGTCTGAAGCAACTTGGTGTGGCCAGGAAATCACTACTTGGATGGATGAAACACGCCAAGGACCTTCGTTGTAAATCTATAAATAGAGAAATATAAGAATAGGACGCGTTTCCCAAGTTTGTCTAACATACACGGGAGCCGAGGTTTTTTATTAGTTTTAAGGGTCCCAAAATGACTTTTTGTGTCTTTCCGTCTGCATGTCATGTCTGTCTTTTAAGATTATTTTTACTCGTTTACATTGGTTTATTAATTATTATATTTAAGTATTATAAATGCATACCTGATACGTGTGCACCACTCTAGTACCGATATCATCAAAGTATTTCATTGCTGATTCTCCTTTCACTTCTCCTCCGTAGAACACTTGCTCTGGTGTTGCAGCTCTTTAAAACATAAAGAATTTTAGTAAGCGTCAGGACCCCTGGACCAATGGAGATATTTGATGTTTAGAAAATACCAAAATTCAGTACCTTTTTGGTACTATTTGATACCTAACTTCAAATAATTAGTACCTCGATTGACAGCGAAAAAACGAGGAAAGAAAGTGGCCAGACATTCTGACGTCAGGTTGTCTGGACCATTTTTTTTTACATAGTTTGAGACAGCAAAACTTATTTATCTCTTTATACATATTTAGTACCTTTTTAGTACCCTAATATATAATATTTTCAATTTTTTTTGGCGTACCAGAAAAATGTTACGCATGAAAAAATTATTTTGATGTTTAGGTAATACCAAAATGCACTACCGTTTTGGTACTATTTGATACCTAACTTCAAATAATTGTACCTCGATTGACAGCGAAAAAACGAGTAAAGAAAGTGGCCAGACATTCTGACGTCAGGATGTCTGGACCATTATTTTAGGGTTCCGTAGTCAAACTAGGAACCCTTATAGTTTCGCCATGTCCGTCCGTCCGTCCGTCCGTCTGTCCGCAGTCTAGCTCCGAGACTCTTAGTACTAGAAAGCTGTAATTTGACAAGAATATACATAATAATCACAAAGTGGTAAAATAAAATATTGAAAAAAAATTTTTTTTGTGTACCTCCCCTACACGTAACGTGGGGATGTTTTTTTTTCTCGTCTACCCCATTGTGCGGGGTATCGTTGGATAGGTCTTTCAAAAATATTGCGGGTTTGTGACAACAATTTTTCGATTAAGGGATCCGTTTATGAAATATTAAGCTTTAAAGCGCAAGCTTTTCTGTGTAGTGCTGTTAGGCGATGGGTTTGCAACCTGTCACTAATACACTGGATAACATCTTAGCCTGGTTGTGCAAACTGTGGTCACAGAATTATCAACAACTTTTTGGAGTTGTTGGTGAGTCTGTGGCTCTACCTACCCCACTCTGGGAATGAAGGCGTGAGTTTATGATGATGATTTGTAGTTTTGACTGTAGGGGGAGGGGGGGACACTTGACTCTAACCAAAATTTGCGCTTTAAAGCTTCATCATCATCATAAACTCACGCCTTCATTCCCAGAGTTACGAGTAGGGGAGGTACACAATTTTTTTTTTTCTAGATTTTATTTTACCACTTTGTTGGCGTGATTATTATGTATATTCTTGCCAAATTACAGCTTTCTAGTACTAAGAGTCTCGGTGCTAGACTGCGGGCAGACGGACGGACGGACGGACGGACATGGCGAAACTATAAGGGTTCCTAGTTTGACTACGGAACCCTAAAATAATGGTCCAGACATCCTGACGTCAGAATGTCTGGCCACTTTCTTTACTCGTTTTTTCGCTGTCAATCGAGGTACAATTATCTGAAGTTAGGTATCAAATAGTACCAAAACGGTAGTGCAATTTGGTATTATCTAAACATCAAAATAAATTTTTCATGCGTAACATTTATCTGGTACGCCAAAAAAATTTGAAAATATTATATATTAGGGTACTAAAAAGGTACTAAATATGTATAAAGAGATAAATAAGTTTTGCTGTCTCAAACTATGTAAAAAAAAAATGGTCCAGACAACCTGACGTCAGAATGTCTGGCCACTTTCTTTCCTCGTTTTTTCGCTGTCAATCGAGGTACTAATTATTTGAAGTTAGGTATCAAATAGTACCAAAAAGGTACTGAATTTTGGTATTTTCTAAACATCAAATATCTCCATTGGTCCAGGGGTCCTGACGCTTACGAATTTTAGTCGAAATATACTCATTTACAGTTTATAATAGGTTCAAGTTAAACCTTTCTCTTGCTTCACTTACCCTTTAATCATCATTTCAGCGTTTTTAACGACTAAAGCTTCAACTAAAACTGGGGTTTTGTCAGGATCCTGTTCTCGCGAAGTTGAATTAGCCCAGACAGCGAACACTACGGTCGGTTCACTGTCCTCCAGAGCTCTGGCATCGAACCTCATAACAATCGGTGTGGTATTGTTCTGTTTCTTGAATGGATTTTCCAACATGCAGGACACTACCGTTTTATTTACGCTTGTACAAATCACGTGTTTATCCTGAAATTAAAATGTAAATATTGAAAAACGAAGTACAGCTTTACTTTTTAAATTGGATATCTCATGTATTAGTAATTTAAGTACTCACGCTAGTATTAGCAGCGATGTAATGCAAACTTTCGTTATGTTGCACAAACAGCTGAGTTTCATACGCCGATTCGCCATCATTATCGACTGTAATAGACAACTTAACCTCATCTTCTCTTCCTAATGTTAATGTGTATGATGTTCCGTCTTCAGCTGCAAATAGCAATATGATTAGCAATATCTCGCATGAATGGTATTCAAACAAAAAAAAGTAAGATAGTGGTACCACTACCTATAATTAATTAATGAGGCCTATGGCTTACCCAATGGAAGTATCAACGTAGGCTTGACGACAAGATCGCTGGTACAAACACCATCTGACCCGCAGTCGTTCAAGAAGTTAGCCGTGAAGGTTGACGTCGCCGTCGCATTCAGCACCGGGTAGTCGTCAATGTTAGGAATAGCATTCGTTGTCGAATACCTCAGTTCTTCGTGCACAATTTTATATGTTACTTGAAACTGAAAATATAATACTTAGTTAGTTGCAATAATGGTAACGATTATTTATGCTGATAATATTTGATGTCGGTATAGATTTAAGTACTTACTTTAATAGGTGTTTGAATATCTCTGGTATTATTCTTGAGATAAACCATGTGCTCTCTGCAGTCTTCAGAATTCTTACTTAGCTGTATAGTCTTATTAATTACATTGATCTTCTCAGAATCAAAGAAAACTCTCGAAAATTTTCTTCCACCTGGGAAGGTTTCAGCCTCTATGACATAATTAATATTGTGTACTAAATTCTGGGGAGAATTGACTAGAGATTTGATAATGCAACATGCTTCGATGTGGAAGCATGTGTAGTTCGAGGTGGGGTCTTTTACACATCCTTGTATTGTAGGGTCTAAATTAATAATTGTATTCGAAGGTCGTATTGAAGTTTTTATATCGATGATCGGCCTTGTCCGAAGAAGTGCTACGCTGCTCTGTAAAAATAATAAACACCACCAATTAGTATGGAGCACAATGTGACTTGTTTAATTAGTAAGTTTGTACAAAACTTACATTTTCATAAGCTCCAACAAGTAAGTCTGGATATCCATTTGCGTCTAAATCTACACCGCCGGAGAGGGAGTAACCGAACGTTTTCAAAACATTTGGTAAGGACTCTGCTGTAATCACTTGATCTGGCTTCGAAGGTAAGCCTTTCTTCCTATTTCCCATGTAAATATATACAACGCCATTGCCTTCATACGGACTGCCTATAGCGACATCTTCGCAGCCATCTTTATTCAAGTCACCAGCATTGGCTATAGAAATCCCAAACTGCGATTCTGGTTTCCCAGTAAGTCTTATGTTGTATGTTTGGGAAAAATGCCGATTATCGTTAAGATACAAATAAACGGCACCACCTGTTTCTCTTGAAAAGTAGAACGGAGCACCTACTAACAAGTCTGGTAACCTGCAAACATAATAGTACATTGTTGCAGAGGATAGAAAGTACGCGATTTTTGGACGAGTCATATAGAGGGCCGAAACGTAGTTGAGGCCCTCTAGTGTACGAGTCCATAAATCGCACTTTCTACTGAAGCAAACATAGTGCTTTTCACAACTACTGAGAGGAAATAAAATAAAAATTCATATTCAAAACTCAAATTTTAATTCAAGCAGGTAATATAGAAGCTGTATCACCGCCAATTTTACCATAGATAACTTTTTTTTAATCTGGACCCCTATTCTCGTGGCACTCGAGATTAATAAACTAACATTCGAGATGAAGTCAACTCCATTGTATTTGTTTCGACATATCTCCCATGTCATTTCATCTCTATTGGTTCGAGATTAGAGGCCAAGTTTGAATTACATTTAAAAAAAAAGCAGTGACATAGTTTTTAGTCTGTGTATCTTTTAGCAAAAATACACCTAATATTTTACGACACAAAATGGTGTGTTCTGATTGGTCGATTTCAATTTTTCATTTTAAGGAGCTATGACACAAAAATTGATTGATTGATTTTGATTGGTTCTTAAGGTTGGACAACAATGTTGTCGACCAATCTGCAAACACGCCGAGAAAAACTTTCTTGGTCTGTCCTTATAAGTGACGTTTTGTGACCCCAAACAAGACCATCTATGGCCATATTTCCGAGCAGTGTTGTGAAAAGTTGGTTTTTGAGTTCAGTTCAAAAAATTAGCTTAGTGGAAAACCATACTAAAGCGGAAAGCCACATTATAATCCATAAATGTTATCAATTTAAACCTTTTGTTTTCACACATGGTTTTTTCAGTTGGATCTATTTATTTAAAACTTTCAGTCTTTCAGTAGTGTGCGAAACTGTACTCACCCGTCCCCATTCACATCAACCGTCGCCACCTCATAGCCAAAGCTAGATCCGAATTGCTCTCCCCTGAGTATAAGAGTAAAGTTCAAGATGTAGAAGTCAGCCGAGCCCCAGTCCGGGTCCACGCGCTTGCTGAAGATCACAACTTCGCCAGTCCCGCGGGAGCGGGGAGCGCCGGCAGCGTAGGATGGTGTGTCGCCGAAGAAGTTGGCACCCGTTACTGACATGCCTGGAAAAATATATTACACTAATAAAATAAGGATCTGTAGGATATTCCCCAAGTTCCCAACCGAATGTTCGCTCTCCAGATTGCTCATGCTAGGATGACAAAGTACATGTTCGATGTTGGAATTTTAATTTATAAACTTTAGTTTTAACCGAAAAATATTAGATAATATCTTATCCAACAAAACATGCGCGCCAAAATATCTGAAACATCTTTATTACTAAATGCGTTAAGCGTGTGTCATGCTGTGATTGGATAAGATGTTATTGCTAATGACTGTATGGGAAAAATGCATGTTACTTCGGAACGCAAAGCAAAAACTTACCTAAATAGCTGTATTTTTCAACGGGGCTCACGCCATCGACCACGGGGGCCATGTATACGATGCTGTCCCGGTCTAGCAGGCTGTCCTGCACGTCGTGCGTGAATATGGTTCCCCTCCACGCGTAGGGCCCGGGGCTACCCAGAAGCAAGGTGTCGTCCTTGAGGAGGGAGCTGCTTATTCCCACTTGGCAAAAGCCGTATTCTTCGTGTTCCCTGAAAATTTAAACGTAGGTGCGTTTTAAAGTTATAAATAGGTACAAACCTTTCATCACGCAAGGTAAACTTCAATTGATGCTTTAAGCTGTTACCTACGTTGCAGAATAATATTATTTAATATTTATGTAATTTATGTAGGTACTGGACGGAATTCATCTTCATTTTATTTTCCAAGAGTTTAAAGAACGTCTTATTTTATAAATATTATAAAGAGGCAAAGTTTGTGACGTTGTAGGGGGTAATCTATACTAATATTACAAAGAGGTAAAGTTTGTGACGTTGTTGCAGAGGGGAATCTCTGGATCTACAGAACGGATTTTGAAAATTCTTTTACCAATAGAAAGCCACGTTATTTGTGAGTGTCATAGGCTATATATTAACCCAAAAATGTTTATTACCCAACAAAGTGAGCACGGGAACAGCTAGTCCTTAATAAGGAGGAGGACGTATTAAAGGATTTGAATTGAAATAATGCTAAGATTACCTCCCCGTTGGCTTTCCGCGACAAGGTTCCCAGACGTCGGCAAGCTGCAGGTCATTGCTGAGTGTATAACAGAGACCTTGGCCGAAATGCAACTCCCCTGATTTACGAATGTATCTGAAATGTAAAACCATTGTTTTCAGTTTTTTTGGAATTTGGAAAGTATCTGGCTTGTTTTTGCTTGGTATTGCAACCGGCTCACTGTACCTGCTAAGTGTTGTATAAGAAGTTGCAAATATGTTGGTAGCAGAGCAGGATAGATTTTAGAAATAATAAAATCAATCTCAAGCATTTCCATGATTTTTATGAATCTATTCATATATTATAAGGATTGGTATCTAGTCGTCTAGTACCCGTTACTCACGAAATCCTTGTTTGGGTTAGATACATCTCTCGTCTGTGGGCGGTCATTTAAGCGCTTATTGCATATAATTATGTATTTAGTGAGGACGTAATATTATGTTGTAAGTACAGTTTTTGTGTCAATCACCTGTGCGCGCAGACCACGGCCTTCTCCCCGGGCCCCTGGCTCCGCACGGAGACGCCCAGCCACTGCCCGTTCTTGATCTCGTCGGACAGCGGCGGCGACAGGTGCGAGGAGTCCACGGCTAAACATTTACAACCATGTTAAACTCTCGCATTAACTCACAACTAAAACATCAGCAAAGCAACCAATTATAAACACGTTTAGAATCGTTTTAGCAGCAACTCAAATAAATGGAAATCGAAATGTTAATTTTATCGTGCCTTGGATAATTTGCCAAGACTTAAAAATTTTTTTCACAAGCATGTTATTTTATCACCCAAAAATATTATTCACAAAATGACAAAACGTGATTAACTTTCAATTTTTATCAAGCTGGACGATATTCTCCTCGGTTAATTTGGTGAAAATAAAAGATCGAATTATGCCAATTGCAAACTGATTCGGTATATATGCAAATGCAAAGCATTGCAACCAGGCGTGTATGATGCAATATACAGATTTATAAGGGGGCAGCAAAGTAATAAGGATTGTTGCAAATGAACCAGAAAAAAACATACTCCAAGTGTGCGCAGCACGCAGTAAAGTACAAATTGCAATAATGAATTCATAAATTAAACATGCGTAAACTCAAAATCTAAGAGGCCTAATGTACGAGTAAGTTGCAAAACGGTGACGGGTGTAGGCTGTTCGGCGGTGAAGATAGACTCCTGCAAACCTGCAACCAACTAACTTGACGACACGGCTTAAACTTGTGGTCTCGGGTTAATGGACTTTATCGAAACTACTAGTTATGTTAATGTCGAGCTGATACTGATATCATTAATCGATGGCCGATACGTTAATACACCAGAAGGACACCAATTAGGTTTAATTCAAAAATGAGAACTAACTGTTAATCTAAAATTATGTTATTCGGCCCAGCATTAGGTAAGTGCTACTGAGTTTTATTCCTCATGTTAGACGCTAGTGCTGTGTAAAATACCAGATATAGAGTGGCGTTGGCTATAATCGCTCAAATTTTATAATTTGTGTGCTTGTTGTTAAACTTGTAATTTTTTTGTTATTTGTATGAGTTGGTTAAAATATCGGTGAGTAATTATATTTCCGTCACTTACCAGTCACCTATAACAATTTTCTTGTATCATTTTTGGTGTCGTGTTTACGACTTTAACGAAAAAACTTTATTAAACTTTTTTCACTAAGTAAGTAACAATAAAATAAAACTACGAGTAATCAATAACCTGTAGGTATTTACATAGATTTCACATGTCTACTCACACAAAGTAACTTCAAAAAAATGTTTTCGTTAAAAGCAAAGAAATAGATGTATGATGATATTGATGATATATTTACATCGAGTGCTTTTGCTGAAGCAAGTGGGTGTAATTGCAAGCAGATCAGTGCAAAATTATTCTAATAACAATCCGTACTTGGGACTAGCGGTTTAACTAACTCAAAACGACGTTGTTCCCAAATGCAGAGCTGTAAATAATAATGATTGTAATGTAATGGTTATATATATGCAAAATAAGTACAGGCAACCAATAAACATCGAGTAATATAAGGATGCACATGCGTTGCAAGTTATTATGATGAATTGCTATAATCTGGAATTTAATAGCAGACAAAATTAGTAGAATCAAAAGAAGTTAGTTGATTAGTTCAAGAACGATTAATAAAGGATGTTGAGACCACAGCTCACTTACTCTTGTCTATGTTGCCGTACTTCGCTGTTTGGGGCACCACCGACAACAGACAACATTGGATTAGCAAAAATGATTTACTACTTTAGTCAATGTGAATCAGTGTCACTTGTACGCAAGTTAAGACGAAGCGTACATGCTTCAGTCTTTCTTCTCGTTCTTCCTTAGGGAACCTTGACAGGATCGTTGCGGTTGACTCAGTTGCGACACTTGCGACATTGTTTTGTACTAGGTGCTATTTTCTATTACTACAACAAACGGTGGTTCTTTCTTCTAATTTGGTGAAGGGTCTTCTCTAGATTTCGAGAAGAGAGGATAGAACTACTTCTATTCTAACTGTGATCTTACATGTGACGCAGTGATGAACTCTCTAAGTATTTAAATAATTGACACACGTGATATAGATGTACGAGGACACCTTTTCTTAACAGTTAGGAGTGAGTAATTAATAGTGAGTGAGGTATATCTAAAATCAAATTATTGTCAAGGTATATGTATTGTCTCAAATTATATAAATGGGGGGTTTAGAAGGAAATATTTAAGTCACTTGTGAATGACTAGCTAAAATAGAAAGAAAAGAAAAACCCCTACTTAATAAATATAGTAGATAATAAAGGTAAAAAAGTAATAGGTTCGTATTTAGAAAAGAAGTAAAGGTAAAAATCCTGTTCATAGTAAAGTCGATCGTGAATTTTGGAAATATATGATAAGTGCAGTATGGAATCTAATGGGTTCCTGTTATTTTATCGAAACACCTTTCAACGAACATATCATTACGCAAAATAAACATTTTCATTTCATCGAAAGGCATTTTTTGCCGCATGAGTTAATTTTTTTGCTACTCACAAGTCTAACCTAACCTACGTAATTCAGTTTAAGATCCTGAAAACACCATGATTCCAGCAGAGAACAGCGTTCGATGAAATAAAATTCGATGAAATGATACAAACGATGTAGTGAAATTCGATAAAATGATGAGTTACCAGAAACTAATATATTTGCTGAAGTAGGACGAGGTCCTCGAAGAGTACTCACTTCGTTTGCCGTCGGTGGGGATTTGCTCGCAGTCGTCGACGGCCGGCCTGAGGGGGCACTTCCACAGGGCCCCTGACCGCGACGTGTTGGGCTGCAGATTCTGACCCAGGGGAGCGCCTACCAGCATCCTGGAATTTAGAAAAAAAATAAAGTCAATAGGTGCAAAGAAGAAATACAGCAAATGAGTGGAAGGAGTGGTGACTTGGCCTAAAATAGACTAGCTTAGAAACCTGTGTTTTGGTTCCTAGATTCATGCACGCATGAGGAGATTGGGAATAGAGAGGGAGAAAGAGCTACAGATATAAATCAATTAAAATTATTTATTGCTTTCACATCGTGGCACATACATTTCAGAGAGTTGTTATCTTAACTTAGTTTGCTCCACATAGACACCATGCGAAAGCATTACAATATTTACTTAAGTAATGAAGCCAGCAGGCCTTAATGTTGGACAGATCACACGGACCGTAATGATATTATTCAAACTATGAATTTCAAACGTCAGAAGAATTAATTAAACACCGATGAAAAGGGCTTCGTAACTTTAAGAAAAAGTATTTCAAACGGCTCTATCATGAAGTAAAATAATGATATCAAATGATCATAATAATACAGATAATAGTATTTTATTACCCTGAATGATTATGACAGGATGAAAGTAACAAAACTAAAATGATAGAGGGTCCATCCACAATGTGCGCTAACGAGTAGGACATGATTGCGGTGCACCGGGGCTCATTACGTCATTATGATGGTAATGACGGCAGCGTGGTCACCAACTGCATGAATGTTTACTTTTTCATTCGAAAAGATGACTGATAACAGCGTAACGGACCATAAACTATCAAACCACTAAGCCCCGTTACATATTAAAAATACGTTGTTAATATGGATAATGAATACTGCTTTTTACTTTTTAGTGTGTTAGACCGTTAGACCAAACCCTCTTCAAAGCAATTCTCGCAATACCAGTTGAACAATTTGTTTATTGTCTAGACGTCTAACCAATCACTTTAAAATTTCATTCAATAAGCGGTCTCAAATGTATTTCATTCGATGTAGGTACTACAATCGTGTCTAGTCACGTTTCAGAACCTTCCGTTGTGTAAGTAATCAAACTGTTAGATCCCGGTAGTTCCTGCCAGTAAAATTAGCTTAAATGATTGTAGGTCCGCGTCCCCCTGGACTCATATCTTAATTAGTCCCGGAACATTTGCATCGGTAGAACGCCCATTGTTTTCCCGATACGGCTCGTCAACATGCCCTCGCGCCCTTGTAGGGTTTGTAATTAGAATACGTATATCAATTTGAAGGTCGAGCTGATTAGCATTTCTGTTATGAAATGTTATTATGTCATCACTTAATAACATTAGAATTAGGGACGTTTTCTTTTCCTCGTTTTGCCGTAGGTACTTTGTTCAACCATGATATGCGCATATCTACAAAGTAAAGTTTAACAAAAATATGGACCACATTATGGTCGATGATATTTTGCACTGTAATAGGTGGGTGAATGATACAAAATAAAAAAGAGCCTCGAGTTTTTGATCTCATCCAGGGATGAAAAACATTCGTTACAGATTCCTAAATAAGAGAACATTAGGGGGGTGTTATTTTTACATTGGTGTCTGATTATTACCAAACTTAGTTTTCTTATATTTTAAAATGTTTAGTTTTAATTTTTAATTGTACATAATTGTATTACTTATACTTCAACTTTTAATATTTCAACTTTCCATTTTCGGAAATGAATACATAGACTAATTACCATTGTAATAAAATCACTTATAAAGTCTAAGCAAAGCTTAGTACTGCCAGACATAAAAAAAATTTTTTTTTAGAAAAATCACATTTAATTATTTGATAGAGTAATTTAACGTTTTTAATGACTGAGGCATCGATCATCTCGCGACGAATCGATTACAGGGCGCATGCAGCGTTCAATCACTCGATGGCAAATAGCCGATTCCGTTCGTATTCAATTTAACATTGGTCACGGCTGCGGCCCTACGCCTGTGTTCATGTCTTGCCCTTATGTGTTTAAATTAACATAAATCACTGACACGGCTTTCTGACAGTTAACTTCGTGCGGACTCTCGTGCATCGATATAAAAAATACGTTTTACGTTAAGTAAAAACACTCTTTATATGTTTTTTTGAGCGATTAATGTCGTGATATTCGTGATGATATTCCCATTGTTCATTATCTCTTCATGGGGTAACGCGTATTTGTACCGGGCTCCACGCTAATAAACACCTACACACTTCAAAGGTCAACGGACTCAACAATAACTATAAAGAAAGTAACAAAACACAATTAAGGCTTCATTGTTTTGCCGGGTGTTGCGACATTTCCTTATCTAAACATTTTGTTAGCCGCGGGGCGCGCCGCGTCCCGAGAAAGCCGCGCGCCCTAAATTCGAGTTAAACAAACACGCCGACGCAAGTCGCTGCACTGAAAGCTTAAATAGTTCCCTTTCTTCCGCGTACACTGCAAAAAGACGTTTAAACTTTGTAGCTGCAAATGGCGTTTGTTAAAGCCCTCATAACCAATTTACAGCACAAAAGGCTCATTTATGGTGCAACGGTGCGCCCACATAGCGGCGATCGATCGGACCCTCATTGGGGTTACCGGCGCCTACGCTCAAGTATTGTATCGAATACAAAAGTCACTAGAAAAATATTACGAACGTTATCGACACGGTCAACATAGACGGAATGCGATCCTTCCATTAACCGGTAAAAAGCAAACATCATCCATCGTCTATAAAGACCGCTCCTAGCCCGAGTCTCGTATATCGTATCCTTGGGCGCACCCAGGCCCGCAAAGGGCGATAAATTCCCATCAAAACACTATCTATCCTTGACATCAACCGATAGCGCTGCCATATTGCACTACCATTTAGATACCCGTTACAGTAAAAATGCATTTTGTGGGTGGTCATCCGTCTTGCATTAAGCGCTGCGCTCTTCTGCCCACTTTTTGTCTATTTAACAGCGATATCTAAAACAAACAAATTGTTATTTGCTGTGCGTGTCTAACCATGACTAATGTTATCTATGCAAGAGTAAAAATATATATCTTTAAACCAATTTTTTTATTCAAAGCCTGATAAAATTAGCTTGTAAGTCTTATAAATGCATCGTTTAAGTCTGAGCATTGCGTTATCAACGTAACATTCTACAACAAGTACGTTATTGTCTATCCATTCACAAACTCTACTGAGGTCAGTATCGATGTACGTAAATGGTAATAAATATAATAGTGGTGTTCTTAAAGGTCCATTCGATGAAGTCAACAGTAGGTAAAGATCAAAGAGCACCGGTCGGCCGCTGGGCACGCGGAGATAGTAGACTGAATGGAATACTTCCACGCACACTACGTGCGTGCATTCAAGAGTGACGCTCAACAATATTGATGACACATACGTATGCAAACCAAAAAAATATAATCCATGCATTATAGATAAAGTATCATAAAATATTGTATTTGCTATACCATATCACTATATTGTCTGCTATCAGCATAAACTACGTATGAATTTTAGGCATATTGTATGTTAAATATGTTATATTTTATAGTCTTCATCAGCAGAAAATCTTGCGTAGTGTTATCATGAATAGTTTCATGCTGTGAACTCTAACTTGACTGTCGTTTTAGTTTAACAGCCCGTTGTTAATTAGGTGTTGAAAGAATCTTAACAAGTGCCGCATGCGGTTATGCGGTAAAATGTAACCAGATACAAATATGGATAATTCATGAGCAAGCCGGATTATAACAAGAGATCCTATAACAGGATAATAAATGCATTTTTCTTTTTCATACCCACAATTTGTTGTTGAAAAAAGGCAATTTACACTGACTACTAATAAACTGATGTCGAGTAAAGTAGCTAGCTCATAAGGACACACAACTGTGGTTCACTTATCCCCGATGTCTGGTAGTTTTTCGAGCGGTGACCGAAGCGCCGCCGGTGGTCCGCGGCTTTGCAAACACCGCCATTGTCCGACCGAACTTTATTGTCAAGTGCCGCAGCACACTGGACGATTACTAGCTGAGTTACAGCCACCAAAAAGACTCGCAGCTACCGGAGAAAGCAATCTTCAGAAAGTAAACGCAACAAAAATTGTAAAAATTGTAAACAGTTAGCTCTATCAAGTCCTAGAGCTCAAAATAGATCTCGCCATTTTGATAGAGCGTACTTACTAAATACAAAAACGAACCAAAAATATTGCAGTCAACATGTTTGTCTGTCTGCGTGCCTTTCAACCCTTTAAGGAATCTCATTAAAAGTTACGTCCTTTTTTATGCATACGTATATAAAACTAAGGAATGCCTTCTCATAAAACATTGAACGTTAATAAGAAGACGTCTAACTGAAAGCGCAATTTCATACGAGAGATTCGCAGAACCGAGGCACGCGCCCCGCCGTGTGTGGCGCAAATTGTATGGAAATAAGTCGGACAAGTGCATACAAATTTGTCGTCTGCACGACAAAATCTCTTTTGTGAAGCAATTTTATAATACACTCTAAAGAAAGAAGAAAAGATGTTTAAGCCCGAGTTCGTTCTAGATTATTTTTCTGCTATGAAATAATGAACGAATGAGAGAAAAATAAAAGATTCAGAAGGACAATTTAACGCATCCAAAAAAAAATTGAATGATTTTTAATTTAGAAACAACAGATATTCAGTAAGTAGATATGTATGAAATTTCAATCTCACACAACCCTCTCTTGTCATCCTACCTCAACTAGACTGCAATATAACTCTTTATTAGCGATATTGGCCTTACCCAGTAAATAAAATAACATATTTTTTTATTAATAAGTACCTACCTGTACCTACAAATATCGACCGCAGTGAATATTCTGGTCTTGTATATTGAAAACCCCCGCCTTAACGGCTAGAGTTTCAATTGTAAACTCATATACATATTATGTCTGTTATAGCTTACTGACCAATCCCCGCAGTAATGTTTTATTATTATTTACTACATGACACTGTAAATTACGGAATAACTTGATATGTTAAGATATATTGATAAAGATACAGTAAATAATTCGTAACAGAGACTTCTTGTTAACTAACCGATTTGAAAGTCTCTTTCTAACCATTAAACATCACTTTCCACTTTTACCTCTCACAACCCTGCAAGCACCAACCGTGGAACCTCTCAATTAACTCTGGCCATAATTACTCCTCATACACGGGACGAGCCCAGTCGTGACCGGATCGAATACTCCTGTCACCGGAGGTTTTGTTCCCGGAGATAATCACAATAGGTCATAAAAAGTAAACCAAGCCAGAATATGTTGAATTTTATCAAAGTTCTATAGAGTATGTTATCCCTTGACGCGGGCTGAGATGACACCTCGCGGCAATGAATCCATTATGCATCATCTTCTGTGACATTTAGAATTTATTACCGGTGTCTGAGTGATGAAGTAGACGTGGCTATGTGAGCCGAGGTCTATGATGAAATGAATAAGAAAGTACGAAAGCTCTCGCTTTGTACGATAACAGTCACGTCACAAAGTATCAAAACGTGTTGACGATTATTGTTTAGAAATTACAAGTAAGTATTAACAATTACAAGATAGTAAATTCTTTCCAAGTTTTGAGTACATATACATCTTGCAGTTTTATAATTTTACAAAGACATCGATAACTTATATCGATTAGTGAATTTAGAGATCTTTTTAGCTTCACGACCGACTTATAAACTCTATCAGTAGAGTAAGTTCTTTTAGCTGGGTGGACAAAACGGACGCTTTAAAAACAAGCTGATTGCATCAACCACAATGCCAACAATGTAGCCAATTTGCAATAATAAGTAAACCAGACAACAGTTTTATAAAATGTTAAAATAAGAGCTTGGTTTGTAGCGGGCGAGTCGAGTCGCGTGCTATCGGGTCGCGCGATCTCTCATTAGCGGCGGTCCGC
The DNA here is from genome assembly GCA_948252455.1 of Acleris cristana. NCBI lineage: Eukaryota > Metazoa > Arthropoda > Insecta > Lepidoptera > Tortricidae > Acleris > Acleris cristana. The sequence continues at coordinate 10,711,514 of OX411782.1, read as the reverse complement.
GATATTGTCACCGCTCGTGACTCCACCGTGTCCCAGCATACATCCAACATGCACGATCGGATCACGTTAAAGGCGCCGGCTATATATTGGTTCACGATTAGTAAAAGTGTAAGGACGGAAGAACTATTCATCATTATAATAAAAATAAACTCTTATAACGGCATTTTCTCTAAATTATTAGAGTGCAGTACCTGCCACATTTGTGATTGATACTACTCAATATTTCACTTCAAGGCAATCGTTCAGTAGGGGATGTCACTAAAGTGAAACATAAACACTACTTAAAAAATTACCTTCCCCGAGCCAATAAAATGGCAATGCAACGTCCATATCAGGCTATCTCGGAGCGTCCGATGTAGCAACATATTGGACGGCGGTCACCGACGAGCCGATTTATCTCTACCACGTGTCCACAATCACCGTCTTGTAATTCAACGACTACTCTGTCTCCATTAAGTACTTTCTGTATGTGTTCGCCTTCATCTTAACGGTTCCTTACATTAATAATGCTAACGTCTCTATCATCTCCCGGTCGACACTAATCTCATCTCATCGCGTAGCATTAAACACCACAAATCAACTGGCCCACCGTCATTCTGCCCAATTGAGACCTGTCAGTCGTATCATTATTAGCCTAATGACCTAAATAATTCTTAGGTTGAGCCGTACGAGGTAAGAGCAATTGGTTACATTATTGCAAGAAAATGTTATTCTTTTTACTATCATAATCATGACCGTGTTCAGTCGTTAAGTGATAGTTGTAAGGAAAAAACGATTATGCTTTAAATATTACACTATTTTCACCGGTAGGTCTGAAACACTAATTGGTATTTTCTTTTTATAAAACATTGTAAACGATAACATTCTGATTCATTTCTATCCAGCTTTATTCCTTAATAGTTAGTCTTATTTCCGCAGGTCATCCCTACTATTTATTCCTTCCTTCCTTTTCTCATGAAATGTTAGGTATATCTTAAACATTTCCCTTTTAGCACTTTCTATCTGAGTAAACTAGGTAATGAAATGTCTGTAGTCCATCCGAGGTGCAAAACAAAGAAAACAAACAGCGTTACGGCGATGGCCAGTGGCTTTCACACGCAACCGTTTGCTAACTTGTCTTCTGTTTGATGTTTTTATTTTGTACTCGTCGACTTCACAAGTCTAAAAGCGTCTACGATGTCTGAGTATTCGTGCATAAACACTGCATATTTAGGAGCACATTTTACTGCAGCACGTCGTTTACTTTGGATACATCTCATCTACCAATGTTTGTTCGTCTGCGCCTGCCCGGTGTCTTTTAAATAATTTAGTTGAAATAAAATGGGTAATTTTCTATTTACAACGTATCTTACGATGAAATAAATAATTTTTGCAACGGCACTACGGTTTTCTTTGTCATAATATTAACTATTAAGAGGTATATAAATGCCACTCCTTCGTAAAGCTCTAGTTGGTCTGTTTAAACCACTGGTTAACTGCTTTAAAAATGATTAAAAAATCGTTTTTAGACCATCGTCCACAGACTGCTAGGCTTCTGATAGGTTTCGTTCTATGTAAATCTGTTTTGAAACATCGTACGAAATGTACTTATTTGGATATTTCATGTAGAGGTAAATAACAGGCAAATTATTCAGGCAAATTTAATTATTAATTAGTAACCACAAAACATTAGTAAACATTAAACGGAGCTCGTCGCATATTAATAAACCTTTTGCAATTACAAATTAATTATTAGTGAATATTGACTTCAAGTGCCTACAACAATTTCTGTATGTTTCTTTTGTTTCCTAGCAGCAGTAGAATATCGTGTCTAGCTTTAGAAGGTAATAATATACTGGACACTCGAGCTTACAAAACTAATCGGTAACTTAAGCTAAGTTTATAAATCAAAACTAGGTGCTACAAAGCAGCGCACGCAAGCAGAAAAGCATCGTGCAGATTATCGCAAACCTGTTCTGTCGACTGCAAGTAAATAATAGCTGGTGGTGTGCATTAGTCAGATATCGACCCTGCGTGGGCGGCGCCGGCACAGCTCCGGGCTACCTCGGTAATGGAACCGGATTACAGCTCCGAGGAGCAGATTATGGGGACTCTTCATATCATAAGACCTAACTGCAACGTCTCCTCATAATCAGCAGTCTGTTAGATAATTTAAGAATAAATGATTTTTGAGACAAGTTTTTGTTGCCAACTGTACTTTTTTTTTGCAAAGTCATTATCTGCTTATCAAGAACTAACTTATGTGTCCCAACACGGTGGGTTTACGTTAAGTATAGCGCTAATCTTATGTCGTATCCTACCGTCTCCATCATTAGATCAGCTCTTTGACACCATAATATTGGTTTACAGAAGTGGTCCAAATTTCAGCCCATTCCATTAAGGGAAACTGGTTCATAATTGACTTGCAAATTTTGACGGATAACATACAAACATACATACGAACAGTGCAAGTTAAATAAAAGCTTGCAAAAATAGGAGGTAATCGAATACTCATAGAAAGTTATTTCCGCGACTCATGAACAGATGAACAATAACGGAATAGCGAATTTATTGGCGACCTCTAAAGTAAATATGTCGGCTTAATATTGTGGCACATTATTTCGCTTCAGTTTATTTGTTATCTAGCCAACTGTCCATCACGACCTATGGCTCTATTAGTTCGGCCCTGACCTCATCTGGTCATGTATCCTGTCCGCCTCCGCGTTGACTCTAGCGTTTCCTAATACCGTTATATTATTATAAAATATAGATATTATTTAAATGTTCTGCAGATTCAACTGAGCCCTGATCTAAATCAGTTTACCGAATGGTCTCAGTTTGTAAGTGATTGGTTAAGACTTTGTGCGTGCCCTTTTGTAGATAGGGATCATTACATTTAGTTTCAGCAAAAAGCGGAAATAAACACTGTAGTACCAACATATAGCATTAAACGTCCATCTTGTAAGTGCTTTTAACTTAATATTAAAGCGGATTAATATGCAATAAATAACATTAAGATATGGAATAGGCGGAGCAGCGGCCCACGTGCCTCGACATTGTGTGGGATATCTTCCCAACCTCGCGGAGGCGCAGGACCACAGGAAATGTAGCTGCAACCATAAAATCGGCTCTTGAGATCTAACTAAGATCAGATAATTTGCTGCTATCTGGTTATATCAGTTCGCGGTTCAAATACAATGTAAGGGCAGCATCGCTGGCGTATGATAAGTTAACCTTTTTGTTAGACAATGAATAATATATAAGCAGTATAAGCACTAACAATATTCTCAGTATTGAGGCAGACATAATTGCAGCATCAAAATCCAAAGTGTACTTCCAAGAAACATGGTGCCAAGAAGCCACAGGAAACAGTATCTGTCATAACGATATTTACTGGTGGGCATAAGCCGGCTGGGAGCCGCGGTATGCGGCGACTAATATTCCATATTTACGCAGGGCGAGCCTTTCTCACGCGCCACTCACACCGGCGATCATGCGAGTCAATACCGCGCGTGTTTATTGTAGCAGTTCCACTAGTACCTAAGTATGTGATGATGACCGAACTGGGAACGTTAAGTTTGGGAATTAACTTAGTTTAAGAGTGTTAAACGATTCCCCGGCCGCTGGCAGAAATATGTACTCGGCTAAGTCTGTAGCGTCATCCCAGCGTCACGTTTAAATTTAGATTTAGAACAGTCTTGGGAGTGAACTCGCGATTCGGGTCAGCGAGTGAGTTGCGTACGACACGATATTTATTTACGTTCGATGCAATCGGAGTTATTTATGCGGAAGAGGGCAAAGCCCTTTTTATTGCGGTTTTTGCAACGAAGTTGATGTTGCTGATTTATATTTAAATTTATGAAAAGATCACTTCAACACTCTTATCTAATGGCTTCCTATGTTTAGTAACTATGCTCTCCTAATCTGTTTGTAACATTTGATAGTCTATACACTAGTCTGCAATAGGATATTAAACCTGAAATCGCCGCTGTTGTGATCCCCTAAAGCATATTGCACAAATAAAACTTATTTGATCAACCTACTAAAACCGTTGGCGCACTAATCCGGTCCGGTAGTTTACCAAGTGTAGTCAGGTTCCTTAAATAACGCGTCATAAAAATAGTTCGTCCTTGAGCTAGCAACACTGTGACAAGCAGGAAGGAGCAATTGAGTGAATGAGTCCGCGAGCGCGGATCTAAATCGCTCAATGGACGAGTGATCATGTGAACTGGGTCACGTCACTATGCCAGTCAACGACCTGTCTGTCGGTTGACATTAAGTATAACTAGCTTAGAGATTACTACGATAAATTAGCTCTTTGTCATATTAGCAATTTCGATACGTAACTGCTAGATTCATTAAGTACTTCCTAAATATTGGTCTTATTTTCATCACATCCAAAATTCAATCCCTCATAAATGACAAACAGTAGAAACAAAGACAATAGATTTAATCACAGACGTATAAATCAATAGTTTTAATACAACACTACCTAGCGATTAAAGGCAATTTTTATGAATGTTAGCAGGGCAGGGATCCCTTATTCGCTTCGAAGGATGAATAAAACTGTCGCCTTTGTTATCTGAGCAGCTTGTCCGCCGCAAATAAGGAATCCTCCGCTTAACATGCAAATGCAGTCGCAGTGAAATGGTCTCTTATCAATCATTTGCATTACATGACGTTCCTGTCAATTAGTGCCGGCATTACGCGCCGAGTCGTGCTTAATAATAATATAACGGACCATAATAAGAGGCTTCCATATCGGGCGGAATTTAAACTGATTGGCTACAAACGTGACTGAACAATACAGACGCGGAAGTGGCGTGAATTCGCCAACGTTTTTCTCCCTCTAATTGGTACCTAACTTGGAAATGCGCTATCGGCGTTATTAGAGGCCGCACTCATTAATGAGGCCATATTCAGATGCAGATGCGGTTTCGGACCAGGGAGGAAATTCCTTAACTACTCAAATCTATATAACAAATTGCCTATCCACAGAACTACCTTGAATTTAAAATCGATGATTTACACTGACGATTATTATTTAGAAGCCATAAGATACCTTTTCACATAGCTGACTATCCCTTTTAGTATGAACCAAGCTATTCAATAATCCCGCGGGAACTCGGTGCACCAAAACCCATTCCAGTGAGGTGGCCGAATCTCCCGCGAGGCGTGTTCGTCACGTCCTGCTTACCATAACAATGGCAGGTACATACAACCCGAACATCGCCGGTGCCATCCTCTATAATTTATGGAAATGACCGCGAACAAAAACACACGACAAAGGTGTCTACTCAAAATTAAGTAGATGGGTCGAATATCGTGTCCCCTATTGTCTAACCATTGTTCGCTTCAGTTCGTAATCGTAAATATCACCCCCAGACCCTGGGCCAACTTGTGTAGCCATATAATTTTATGAGTATCAAAGGTTTAACGGTCGAAACTGGGATACATTCTCAAGTGTACGAAGACATGAAATACTTTGGATAAGAACTTGAAATTAATTTTCCAGTTACTTAAAACAATCTTTATGCATAAGGCATTATTTGTAAGGTTTTAAACTTATTTTTTACCCAGTAATGACCATTTGTAAGCAGATTAACGCGTTGATGAAGGTTAATTGGCCGTTAATAGGGAAATTAAGAAGCTATCGTGAATGGCACTACCCGGGTGTTTAACGACCTTTTGATTTTCCGAGAAGACATGATAAATTAAGCTATCTTTTTATCTTGACCAAGATTTCCATAATAGAGGTTTGGTGTCCCCGGGAGCGCCTGCGCCGCTTCGTCGCCGATAACGCGTCGCGGTCCGCTAATTGGACACAATTTATTGCGCATACCCATACCTATCAGGCGACAGATTCTCCGTATCCGGTGTTTTGCTTGAGATCCGTAAAAACAACTATTATCGACAGCTATTTCCTCAGTCAAAGTTAAATTTATAATCATACTATAGGTTACGTAAACAGCAATTTTCTTCGATCGTAAACTGGTATAGTTTTCATTTTGTAATAAATAGATTTGACCCTCTATTATTTACCAACGCCGACCCACACAGAAATGGCGCGAGGACAGCAATATCGTGTCGCATGTCCAAATAGTAAACAAATATGCATCATTCGAGATCAAAGATATCGAGAGCCGTTTTGTTTTGTTTACCTTTGTCCCCGGAGATCAACGAAATTAACATAGTTATGGTCTATGTTATGAAACAAATAGTTTATGAATTAATGACCGATGAATATTCATTTTTACGTTATTATTGAGGTGGTATTTGTTGGAAATAATGATTAAGAAACAAAATTATATTAGGTTTCTAAAGCTACGTAGGCCAAAAATATGCAAATCAATTCCAGTGTAAGATTTCAATAAAAAAATGAAAGAAATTTCCCGGGTTACGACCTAGATAAGGGCGGGAAAGCGGCCCTTCTATAATCGATGACTTTCTATTTTTCTACGGCGCATTCAATTCGAAATCCGGACGTGGGCGGACGCGTTTCGTTAGTTTCGTAACTTACGATTATCCCTGGCAATGATATCCATTAGTTCGCTAATGGGTACTCATGCTAGTGATATGGGAGAAAGATCAAAGAAGACAAAATTCAAACACACCAGATATTGGCAAAATGGCAAATAGGCGTAATGTATCTCATTAATAAATATATAGATGACACAGTGCCAAACGGCCCTAAAGTTGCAACTGCAACCTTACCTTCACTAAAAAGTTACTGTTACCCATATAATAAGAAAGAAGTAAATAGAATTACTTATAAACAAATTGGGCATTAGATAATACTTTAGCATTTTAGCTTGTACATTTTTGCTGGCTTCTCGACTGCTACTTCCACCACACAGTAGGTAAGTATGTTCGCATGCACTCACGATATAACGCGTGATAATCGTCTACTATCTATATTGTGTCATAGGAGTAACTCATTATTGTGAAAACGGCTAGGGTTATATAAGCTATTGGCATTAATACAATACTTGTAGGTATGTACAATAACTATCAGTACGTAGCTGTCCACATCTCAAACAGCATTGCTACTGCTTTATGAGATGTATAATAAATGTCAACAGCTTCAAATAGATTCTTGTGTAAAAAAAAACTAAGAGTATTTAAACTTATTAATTCACAACAGAATGCCAGTTTAGTGGATGTTTATATTTCGTTTAAATTCATACAAATAAATCTCCGTTCGGACTTCTGTCTAGAGCCAAAAAATATCCTTATCAATATTATAAACGCGAAAGTTTGTATGTATGGATGTATGGATGTTTGTTACTCTTTTACGCTGTAACAGCTGCACGGAATTGTATTCCCTCGGGAACTTTTAAATTTTCCGGGATGAAAAGTAGTCAATGTGTTAATCCAGGGTATTTAAGCTATCTCCATTCCAAATTTCATCCAATTCCGTCGAGCCGTTGCAGCGTGGAAGAGTTACAAACATCCATACATCCATACATACAAACTTTCGCGTTTATAATATTAGTAACGATGTAATATGTGTACACGCCATTTCTCCGAATGCCGAATGGTAGAACAAAATGGAATCATCATTTTCATAGCCTATTGAAACGCTCGCAAAATTACAGTCATGCAGCCCCTACATAGCATTACATTTACATACAATCCTTTCCTTATGGGGGTGAAATTTGGAACAAAATTATACAGTCGGAGGCCAATTGTTGCTACAAATTTGAGCTTCGTTGGTGACTAAGAGTGACGTAATTTTCTTAGTATGTATATCACATTCGTAATAGGTACTTCGTTCATGGTAATACGAAGTTAAATGCGGGTTATCAACAAGGGTGCCCCGGGTGGCTAGGTAGGTATGTATGTTAGTTTAATTTTTCGGATAACCTTTACAGCTAAATGTCGAGCTGCTATTACAAAACACAATAGCTTTGCTAATGTCGCTTTATGAACAAAGAAAAATCCATTTATTTGGATACTCGTTGAATGAAATTTTAGTAAATACACAATAATTACGTCATAAAAACATACTATAGATAATTAAAAGACAATTTTTATCTAGCTGCTGCTTACGATTTCAGATGCGAATTTTCCTGTTTATGTATTTTTGCTAGGTCTGCTAGCTGCATAGTAATTCTGATAAAACATAGCGGATGCCTTATTTATGAGTCAGTTTAATAGGTAAAACCGTTACTAATAAAATTCTTTAAGTACGTACTACGCGTTACGAGCAATATTTATATGTGTAATTCAGTTTCAGTTTAATTTTAATCCGAACGACGCTTGGTCTCCCAGATACTGATTTCTTAAATGAGCAAAAAATTTCATGTATGACTCGCAGAAACCGAAATTAAGTAAGTTTTCTATTCTGTGAACTATAAACAGTAACTGGATCTCCGACATGGTTTCCAGATGCAATTTAAATTACACACGCTTTAATGTTAATAGACGGAGGTTTAATACTGTGTTAATTTAAAATCCAATTTGTTGTAACGTGTCAAGGCTCTAATTTGACCACATTCATGGTTCGAGATATAACATAAGCTTCGAAAAGTTTTATTAGATGAACGAAAGTAATAATCACGTCAACACCTCCGCTCATCGGCCGTTTGGGATCGATTCGGTTGCGTTTGAATTGTTAAATTAGTCGAATACTCGCATGCGTGCCCCAGCAGTGAAATCAACAAAGTAAGAGATCTACAGTAGGTAAACGCGTTTTTTAGTGATACCGAATAATAAAACTATTGCGGGAAAATATTGTTCAAAAACTTAAACAACAGTCGTTTGGTGTCAAGGTTGTTCCTATGGCACTAAAGTCAAGTGATTGTTTTTGTATATAATTTTGCACGCACAATATTCCGTTGAAATATGAGAGGAATATATACATACTCGTATTTTCTCAACTACTTATACACATGCTATAGGAACCGCCTTGACACCCAACTACCCCTTTGCAAAAAAGCACCCTAGAGATTACCTCTAATTCTGGAACTCCACAACTCACAATAAAAAGGATATAGGAACTTGGAGCTAAGAGCTGTCGAGTGCAGCCGCGACCTTCGACCCGCGCGCGCGTCAGCCCGGCCGCGGCAGATTACGATGTACGTGCGTTTGCGCATCTGCCCTACAGATGTTAATCGCGGCTCTCTCTGAACGCCGGTGCTAATACTGCCGAGCCTTGTCTTTATACCGTATAAACACATAACGACAGCCATTACCCGTCTTCAGACAGACTGCCGAAAAATTGTGTCAGTTCCGCGTTTATGACGTTCAAAATTATTTTACTCGTTCGTATGCTCATCCGTTCTAGTTTCCTGTATAAATTATGCAACAGTTTCTGGCATCAGCTTTGTAACTTGTATTAAAAGAAGCCGTGTACTGCCAGACATGCTTTTGAATCTTATGATTATGCTTATAATCCTGAAACAGTAAACATAATAAATCATTCGCGCGCAACCCTTTACAAAGAACAGTTCCGTTGACTCACGATTCAATTAAAGTGATCATAACAAATAAAGTTAAGTGCCGCGTTGCATCTCGTTTCGTTAGAGAATGAATCACGATGTGAGAAAAGAGGCAATTACTCTCATTATTGCCGTATATGAGTCACGGAGAGGAAGCGATGTTTCATGTGGGGTGATCGAGAACATTCATGAAAACTTGATCACTCCTAAATTTTCAAATTTAGAAGTCCTATTGTTGTTTGTTGAGGTTAATGCCCATCATAGAAACGGTAGTATAGCAAAATATAAGGCGATCAATAGTTGCAGCGGCGTACGAATGGGGACAACCGCCACTTTGGCGTCGGTGTGTCTCAGTGTGCGGCGTCTCCAGGCGCTATATTCTACTCGGTAAAAACATATTGCTTCTGACATGTTATCGTATTATTTCTAACTTGGTCACCATTACTGTCAAGTAAACAAGAGCTATCATAATGTTGACAATACGATAGCATATGGTTTTGCCGAGTAGAATAAAGCCCCTGATTGTAATTGTAAATACATATCTAAGTAACTATGGTACTGGTAAACTAGTAGGGGGCTCAATTCTTACTGGTAATTTAATGCTTTTGACACATTGTTATCATATTTACAACGTTATGATAACTCTTTATTTTTGACATAAATGGCCAATTCGGTACAGTAATGGCAAATAACCGAGCAGAATAGATCCCCAATAAATTAAAGTTATTATAACAATAGAAATTAAAATACCGATTAAGTTAAATGAGGGAGTGTTATAGTTATAGGTATGTATAATTTTGTACACACAAAATATGAAATAAATTTAGTTTGAAATAAGCAGTTGCTTTATCTTCATTTATTTAAGGAAAACCGCAAATAGCTAGTTAATTTATAATTAAAGTTAAAAAGTTACTATATGAAACTCAAAAATTTATGTTATATTTCAGCAGTTTAAATAAAACCGTACATTTTGAATTACTAACAGTTGCTTACAACTTAGGATTAATTAAAAACGCCGGACGGCGACGTTCGGAACATTTGGACCGGATATGAATAGCGTCCGACGGACAAACAGACTGCACTAATCACAACAACACACAATGCTATTGTTTATTTCATTACACGAACACGGAAACTGTACCGCGGTGCCCAAAGTGGGTGGTCGACACTCCATCGGAGAACATCTCAGAGGTGATAATCCGCTACGGACTTCACAACTTTCAACAGATTCTATATACCTTATTCAGACACGCATCTACACTTATTATTAATCTTATTTGAGTGCGTTTCATAAACGCTGGCAATCCGTCGGATGAGAGATCGATATTGTGTAGGTGTGTACAAAACAAATAGCACATTGTCGAGTAGATCGAAATTTTAAACATAGTGACAAAAATACTGGCCTGGACTTGGCATAAAGATTAAGCATTGCCATTCAACGTGGCAATGCTGCCAGAATTTTGGGAACAATGCCCACTGGTAGCGGTTTGTTAGATTTGTGTAGTTTTAAGTAAGTTTGTAAGTTCGTTCATTTATAGGTATGTGATATTCCTTTTTACTGATTAAAGCTTTCATCGTTTAAAAAGTTTGTCATAATTATAAAATAAATACTAAGTCGTAGCTGTACATAGTTAACTACGCAAAAGATTCGAACCGTGCGTGTGCGTACGAACAAAACTAGAGCTCACAAAAATAGGTGACATACCTACCTTATTGTTCGTTCAATTCGTGCAAGCTTCCTTGCCATTACGTATTCTTTTGAATTAATTTATTTGACAGTTCGATTACTATTTTCGGTAATCATGTTCAACACCGGCTCGTAAGTTTAAAAGTATGCACTTGACCGGAAGCTCTTGAACTCTGGTAGCCACACTTTAGCCACTCGAGATTGCTGTAACACCTTAAATAGATTTAATCTCCTCTAGTTATTTGATCTAACCACTTGAAAGTTACAATAAAGCTTTGAACTTGAACTATGTAGCGTTAATGTATATTGTTAATGTTGAGGTACCACAGAGATGCTGTTATGTTGGTTCTTGGATAAAACGGATGTAAAAGTTAGCTCTATATTCTTGATTTAGAGTATAACCTCAAAGCATAATCTATTACCTAGTGGAGCATGGCAAAAGTAACTCATTTTGTACATGTAATAATTTATATACGTACTTAATTTAAATGAGACAGTTAATAGAGTTCCTGGAAGGTAATTCGTTACAGTTCCGTAATTGTACCGCGAAATTGGACTAGCATCTTGAAGCGGCTGCAGGCAAATGTTCAGCGGCGCGCGCGTATAACAAGAAGTCATAAAACACATACCGCGACATTTATGGGTTTGTTCCCACAGCGATCCAGTGTCTGGCTAATTCTGCACAGGGCTGTAACCAGACCCAGTGCGCTGGGCACTCGCGGTACATACCTCCTGGCAGCCAGTTATTTAGGCATGTTCTACGTCCTTTTTTAAAGAAAAAATCAGCGATAGAGATCTTGAAACTAAGACCTTAAAACACGTGGGAGACGGCGGTATTCACTTTCGTTTTTTTATTTACTTCGTTTTTACAAAGATTAAGAACTCGATTCGTGTAAGCGGAAGTTTACGCACCAATAAATATTATTTACCTTTTGTGGTCTCCATTCGATAAGGAATCTAATGGTAGTAAATATTTTATAGTTTGATTTGTTGCTACACTGACAATCAATACCACTCACATATCTGACTATTCGGCAGATGCGTCGGATAGCGCAGTAATACGACATTGTTCGCAGCAGGAACTCATCTACATGGGGATCTCATTACTCTCGGCTCTCATATCAACCGACTTGAATGGTGGCGCCATGAAAGTAATGATAGAGCACCATTATATGATCTAGGTCGCGTTATGGCTGATATAATGTTAATTTCGTATCTTCAAGTTCTATATCGGTCGAGAATGTACTCGCGGTTCCTAAAAAGTAAGTGGGCTACTGTTTGCGGGTTTTATATTTGCTTTTTTTCAATTGCTTAAATAAACCTACTCCCTAGTCAATCTAATCATGGTTGATTTCGTTTAGCCTGAGCTTTCACCAGTTTAAGTCTATGATTTCTACTCCTACGCACATTTGATGCAATGATTGGTAGTTCCTATTAATCTTTAAAACGCTTAAGGACTCAAGAGGGTCCATATATTCATATTATGCATAATTAAATTAAAAGAGACGCGCAGATTAATCTCTATATCAATTGTGTTGCCTTTAATATCTAGTGTACTTGTCAAAGAGGATAAACTAATTATGGATCTCCACGTTATTTACCTACTTGTTACATTATTATTGACGTTACCTTTACGATAAGATGTGTGCGACTTGCTGAATGTCTTGGACTTGGACTTACCTGAAAAATAAAAAATAAATGATAAATACATTTCAAAAAACTAAATTTGCTTTAGATTGATCTCAAACCAGTCAAGACTACATATAAGTAAATATAGGGCGCTAATTATGTCTTGTAACTATCATGTAACCAAACAAGCATCGGTTGTTTCGGGGAAACAATAGCAAGCGGAATAGTATCGAGTATTATCTAAACTGATTGACCTCGCGTTGTAAATAGGGCACCTAATTAATTACTAGTTCACACAAATTCTGGTCGATTAGTAACCTCGTTTCATAGAGAGTATGATTTCATCACAAACTACCGAAGTCGAGTTTTTAGCGATGAGGCTTTCTAAAGGTTACACTGGGTTAAACTTGGGAGTTTAAACTTTCTTTTTACAGCCAGGTTTGCCTAACGGAGATATATTTCCTTATTCTGAAAAATAACGCTTTCTTTCCGTATGAAACTTTTGTCGTTAAGACTCTTTTAACGATACGAGTCGTATCGAAATAAGTTATATGCGGCGTCGAAACTTAATTGATTATCATACAATTGGAGGTTTTTGTATTTCGCTTCTTGTCATGATTTTATTTTTATTGCATCAGATTATTTTAATTAGGTATAGTATACCATGAAGGTAATCTAAAACAGGCGATAGCCAGCGTGGGTGAAATAACAGTTTCTTTTCATGCCGCGGCTGGCAGCTGATTGACTAACGCTTGTAAGGAAGACTAATGTCTGTTGATATAATAAGCCCTTCTACTTTAATCTAAAGTGTTTTACCGCTTATCATAGGCCCATTAATTATAGTTGTTTTGGATGAACGCCTCCATGTAAGTGTACTTTTGATCGTTCCACAAACATAATTATTGTAATTGAATTAAATTTAATAATAGTAGGGTAGAGATTGTATCGCGGAACTCGTCGTGTGTAAACATTACAAATTGTATGTTAACCTCTGCGGCGATGTTGATCTGATAGGACGGAGATTGGGCGGCTCGCTTTGTCTCGATGTTTATCTAGCAGTTTAGAACGTTGTTATTCTTGTATTGTTCCGATGCACCAAGATTTCCCCTCACAAAGGCGACTTAGTTCAAATATGATATTATACAGCTTGATAAAATTAATACAGTACGTCTACGTTAGGATGTGTTTCAGATTAGAACAGGAGAATGCCTTCTGTTTAAGCTCGCTTCTTTTGTAACAACCATTTAAATTGAATCAAAGTGTAGTATCATATTACGGTAGCTTATTAAATGGGTGTCCCACAGACCGAATCCCATCCACACATCCGCTGGGATTACGCTCTTTTTAGTTATTTTTTCATGGCTACACCCATGGCATTATGGTAGCCGTAATAAGCCTGGCGGGATGAAAGACGCCTTTACGGCCGCCCCGGTGTAGAGTTACAAACGGCTACCAAACATATTAAGGGAAACAGCTGGTGCTTACACGGACATTTGTTTATAGTAAACGCATTTAAATATTTGCCTGCAGCGATTTACTGTCTATCAATTAATAGTGCCGTCTGGGGCCCGTTTCTCAAAGCGTATTAGTCTAATAATATTAGTGTTTTGTCTCGTAAATAAAACTAAAAAATGAGACAAAACACTAATATTATCAGACTAATACTTTACGAGAAACGGGCCCCTGGCGTGAGAGTGAGAAATGTCACGTACTCGTATAGGAAGCGAAAAATGTTGTAATTAATCAAGTTACCTATTAGCACAGCGAGTAAAAAGTCATAAGAAAACTTTTAAAACCACCTATCATCAGATAACCCGCATGTTCCTTAATATGAAAATTCCTTATTTTTTTAGCCAGACCGTAAAAAACACGCAGAACGTATTCACCTTCAGTTCGATATTTCGAGAGCCTCCGATCTATTTGAGACGTCATAAGGACAACGACCCCTCTCGTAAAACTAGCGATTCGCAGTCAAAACAAACTAGATACCTACAAAGCTGTGCCAATAAGACCTTTACTACTCTGACTTAGAACTGCTTTTATGACGCGAACAACTATCAGTTTCAGAAATCTTCCGAAATATTAACTTTCCTCTTCTGACTGTGCAGTTTTGATGTTGTTTATGAATCATACCGTTGTTCAAGTCTTTCATAGTTCACAGTACCGTTTGACTTAAAGGGTGTATTTTAAACAGCTATTCTTCTTTAACAGGCGACATGTTTCTTTCAATAAATACAAGGTGATTGGTTTTTTGTTCATTTTAGGGTAATAGTAGAGCTCATTTGCACTTCTTATTAAAACATTAAAGCTAAAAGAAAAAAAATTTACTTAGCACAAATTTAATTCTCCTTCTTCATGGCAATATCACTATTTTTTACCATATCTATCATCTAAAAGTAAATGTCTTATATATATGTTACCTACACTACCTTATTTTACAAGCTGTAAAATATGGTCCAAAAAAATGGTAAAAGTTAAGGCTGTTGCAAATGATGACGTAAGAAAAGAAAAAAATCCTACTAACTTTGGTATAAAATCTTAATTTTCCTATAAACGCTTAGAAAGATTTTTTTAGAAAGTGGCTTTTTCCATTAAAGTACCTACTTCGGAGCCTACTGTTTGGCAAAAATTTGTTTGCCAAGTGTAACGTACCCCAACTTTTTCATTTGCCAACACATTTTTTTTTCTGCATCTGTAAGTATTTCAGGATTTATTTCAGTACCATCGCGTAGAACCCTATAGGTTAGTTTTTATAAAATCCTGAAATATTTACGGTTACAAAAAACAAAGCGGGTTAGCAAATGAAACGGTTGGGAAACGATACATTTGGCATTTGGTAACCCAAAGTACTTAAATGTACTATAATGCTGCAATGCCCCCCAAAAAAAATTGGTTCGAATAAACAATCATCCTGTATAATGTTATTGTTCTTTGATAAATACGTAATCAATGTAATCATCGTATTAGAAAGTAGACAAGGTATGTATACCGTAATGTTTGTAACCATCCGTCTCAGAAATTAAACTGCCCACGCATAATATGAGCTGTCGGGTAGTACTACCGCCCAGTCTCTGAGATATATTGCTGCACCGGGCCACAGCACAGTCTTATGTTTAGTTCAAATGTTTTTGACGCGTCAATTCTGCATTAAGAAGATTGTCAAGCTAAACATTTCCATACAAAATGCGATAACTTTCCTTAAACTTAGTCCGATTTTTACGATTTTGGAATATGTTGTAGACATATTATAAAAAACTAGGTCTTTCGCTTTACATTTTCCTTTCAAAGATAGTATTTCTTGCAATAAGGGCTGATTTTTCAATCCCCAGATAAAGCTATTCGCTTTTTTCATATGACTTCAGATAAGGATAGTAATACTTATACATTTAAATGACGGATGGTTTTACCTGGAGATTAAAAAATCAGCCCTAAAACAAATACAAAAATAAAAACGGATACGAACAAACCTAGTTAACTACAACATAAACAAAAATCGTGGAAATCGAACGTTAGAAACGTTAACAACCGGAGCTAAACTTGTATAAAAAAAAAACCGCTACGCGATTTAAGCGTCGGTCGCTTCACAATCCTCTAAGATCGTTCTCGTATTTTTGTCTCATGTATTTCTGTACTGTCAAAAATAAGATTATTAATCTTGGTCCTCTTAGGCTGATATTTATTGTAGGTGCTCGTTTTCCTCATAAGATTAAGTTATCAGTTTATAATAAAAGATACATATTTTTTAACGGCACATAACTAAGTATATGCAACTTCCAGTTAATCTGTCTGAATCAGAGAGCTCACCAAAGGAATACTAAAAGCGCTATTGTCATTCAAATGATATATCATCAAACGTGAGATCAATATGTTATTTTATAGCCTCTATATTGTGACATTTAACTTTTATCGTGTTCCAAACATTGAATACATAATAGTTCTTACAGAGACTTGCAATTCCAAACGATAACTGTTCTTTTTCAGTTTGTATTCTGAAATCATAAGAGTACCTACGCAGAACAGTTTAGGCGCTCTTAAAGGGAGCAGTAGGAGCATGTTTCACTTTATAGAGAAAGGTATGCAAATTTGCAATGCTGATTTGCCTATTTACTAGTGTAACAGATTTCTACTTTATATAATTTAAATATTTACACACATCTATGAGTATACTTTCGTTGAAATAGTAGCGTCATAAAATTAAAGCACGCCTTAAACTTTTGAGTAGCTATTTCCGATAGCTTTTGCGTGAGTCACTGAGGATGTTACTTTTTATGATACTGCAAAGCCTCAAACGTAATATCTATGCAGCACACGACTTACATTAGGAAAGTAATAAAACATAATATCGCTACAGCTACCGGGTTCTTTCAGATGAACAATTGTAAAATACCTAAATACTGGGGGTACTGGGCACTAAATACTATAAACCTCTTAAAGGTAGATGATGGGGATATTTTTAACTCCCTTAAGGCCCATCGAAAGCTCTTATGGTGGCAGATCTTACAAGCAGAAAGGGTGCAGGGCAGTGATACATTGTAAGTGATTATACCTACATATTAAAATATACATACTATATCGTACCTACTTTATGTAAAGAACAGTATTACACATTTTTATGCTTTTCAATAAAGATTATAAGCCTGTATTAAATATGTTAATTGTACAGCTTACGCTTGTAATTATGCATCAGCGAGTAGTTAGGTAATGGCGGGTGACCACACAGGTTGATAATGGCGCACAGACGTCTTTGGGCGTGCGCACTCCGCCCCGAGGGCCGCGGCCATAAACGCGCCCATCCAACCTATTTTATTAATAAAACACGATTGCTGTATTAAGTTGAAAGTTTTGAAGAACGCACTTAGTATTTTAAGTTTTAGATTATTACTAAGTAAGTACGTATATCGCGTTAGTTAATTGAGAAAGTTCAAAAAGCTCCCGCGCAGAAATCGAAACGTTTTGAGTTCGAGGGCCGCACGAAACCTTTCGTAAATTAAGGAGTACCTAAGTGCGGCCCAGATCGAACTGCATCGAAGTCTGTCCAGATGGGCGGGCAACCGTTCAGCGTATTTCGCGGATGGCTGGCTCCCATAATTGCTGCCGGCCTTTTGGGCCCAGCAATTTCGTACACCTCTATTGTCGTCAATTGTGGATCCATTAAATTTGATAACCTGTTGATTCGAAGCTTCAACAATGCATGCGTGTAACGGACAATGATTTATAATCGAATTGCTGTACATTTAGGAAATACCAATTATACCAAGCTGTCAAGGGTCATTGATAACGTCAACATTTACGCGTTGTAGAATTATTGCGTGGTAAATTGTTAAACGAATATTTTAAAATGACAACATTACTCGTAAACTATTATAATGTTAATAAATCATTTTGCAGTGTGAGAAACTGTACTTAGTTATCTATTTGTTACGACCTAATTTAATTACAAACTGGCTAACTATTGTTCTCGCGGAGACAATGATGAAATGGCTCGCTACTATAGGGATATCTCGGTGCACCTGCAACCATTTGTGGATAGTCAAAAGACGAGAATGTCGGTACAGTCACGGAGTTTACTTGATGAGCCTGTCGTCGTTGTAATTTGCTCATAGTGAGTCGATGCTGTAATTATGATTAAATTTTTTATTTCTCAAATATTATCGGTCCTGATGGTATCCATAAGATAGGAATGAAAGATCCATCGCATTGGCTTAATCACTAATTCGCCACGGAGAAGCCGTGAAGTTAAACAAATGTACAGTTACAGCGATGAAATGCTAATATTCCCGAGGTAGGAGCTTGTTTGCGGAGCGTCATAGCCGCGGGTATCTGCTCGGTAATTATTGAGAAGGTTCATTGTACTCGATCTAATCCACAACACATGTTCATTCACGTTAATCTAGCTGTTACAGCTATGTTTCATTTGCAGGAAATGTCGAGATATACCAACACATGAAAGTTAATAAATCTCTTGGTTAAGTATTTTTTAACATCTCTAAGATTCATTTCAAAAAGATTCATGCTATTCAATTAATTTTGCTTTTCATCAATATTTTTAACTATGCCATTAAGTCTCTACTAGGTATTTATTTTATTTCTGTCGTATTAAGTATTTTTGATATCTTCTCTGAAATCCATTCTGCACTCGCAGCCATTCATAAAGTCTGCGAATCGTTCATAACTGAGAGCACCGGGGATTTCTTCGTAAGACAAGCGCAATTTAAAAGTTTAATTTGTTGCAATGAAGCCGCAATGTATTAAAATGTTTATTTATTGCAGTCCTCTTGGGCCGGTGACAGCTGTATCCTGTTCGGGGACTTTATTGAATTTGTAACGTACTGTTTCATGGTCAAGGGTGGGTTCCAAGAAACTGCCTCCTACTGAGTGTTTTTCATAAATAATTTATATACGACCAGAATATCACGATGGTGAAAATATTTCTAGATAACCAATGAGATCAACCTGTATGCAAATAATACTCTAAGCGCCTGTTTCACAAACGACCAGTAAATTCATCTGCCATATAAAGTTGGCTGTCTCCTTGTCTATTTTCAAGTGTCAGAAAGAGAAAGGGCTAAATTTATCTGTCAAATATGCTTTACTTGTATTTTTAGTTTTACTATCATTATTATTTCGTGTTATTTTGCCTAATGCGTATTCTCATTCTATTTTTATTTATACGACCTACACGGCTCAGGTTCTTAAATCGCGTATTCATTTCTTATCTTATCTTAGCGGAAGAAAAAGCAGTTATTTAAACAGTAAACCTTATTTATTAATGCGTGCCGGATGTCACAAATGAGTGCCAAACAATCCGAATAGTGCCTTATCAGAACTAAAACGTACCAAAAGGTACTTTAAAAAGTTCTATTACTTCATGACTTTCAGAGTTTAGTTCCACTACAGTATCTCGCACCACTGTTGCAATATACAAAATGAAAATATCCGATTGATGTTATTTCAATCCCCGATGCAAGCTGAACCCAATCCTCGTTTGTTTTCAAATCGCTTCAGTCCGCTTAGGCTCAAGTCCTCGGAGGAATGAGAGGCCAATTCCTCCGAAGCACGTCATACGTCGAGTTTGAAACCTGTGCTATAAATCAGCTCCATTACCGCGAGTCCTTGGGCAGGTCGCGTGCAGGACAAGCCAAGCCTTCCCGACCCACCCACTCAGAGCACTTCGGATAACCGGGGTGCGAACATGCGAAATTGTTTTCCACTTGCATACAGCACTGAATCACGCTACTAAATCGGTAAGCCTCGTATTTAGAACGCACTCTGTCGTCATTAATTCGTCGAAATGGTAATATCTGATTCGAGTATGTTTCGGGGGTGCGGTGAGGTGATTCACAGTGTATGTTTTTCATACTATTCATCTTAGGTGAGTAGGTACCATATATATATCACTTCTGTTTTCAATTCACGAAAACTCGCCCCGCCATTCAAATCGACTTAGCACGGTTGCATCAATGTCAAACGTAAAATTAAGTAGTAGGGTAAGCGTACCAGTGAATGAACCCTTAAGAAGATTTTCGTCTTTAAATATATTTTTTTATAAAATTAAAGCAGTTACTGACAAATATTATTGTCCTTATCAATCAAGAAAGTGTTCTAGTTTGCTTATATAACGTTTGTTTTATAATGATATTGCCAAATTTCAAGTTATAGCTATTTTAGCCGAAAACGACCCAAAACACCAGTGAATGAACATGAACACACCAGTAAATGAACAAATGAAACCAGTGAATGAACTATGTCTAATTGTTTACTATGTTTTTTCCTTTTTTTAATTTATTTAAAAAAATGATATTTTACTACTTAATATTCATTGACGTGCCACTTTCCCGCCTGAAAACGCTATAGGTATAATAGTTTCTTGTAAAATAACGATCGTTCATTAACTGGCTCTTAAATGTTATGCGAAACCAATGAATGAACAAGTCGTATTGATGGTAGTTCATTTACTGGACATTATAAACTAGTGAATGAACGAACATTTTTAGCATTTATGAGTTTGTTCGAATACTGGCCATATGACGGACAATCAATTAACAGCTATGTTTCTGAAAAATAAACATTAATACAACAACGAAAACGCACAATATTGTAAAATAAGTAATTCACACGGTTCTAGTGAATAAACACCGCGGTTCATTCACTGGTTTTAGCGGTTACTGTGATCCAGTTATAAAACACTTGCTTAAAATGGCAATTTGAAAGAAAAACACATGTTATGGTCCGTAAATAGAAAAAACATATCCTTAAGACTTGAAATAAACACATACTACGGGTCGTTGTTGTTTGGAATAAGTACAGTATCACATCAAACACAAGGTCCTCTTACCGTCCGCTAACTACTGCCCCATACAACGAAAACACGTCTGCGAAACGTCCACTTTGAGTATCTGTTATTTTGCAACTAATGAACCTGAGTTGAATTCAATGTTACCATGATGTTACTAGTAATGTTGCTCATCTAAAAAAAAATACTTTGTTGTGTAGAAATTTACAGAATTCTTATTTTGCGAAAATATGCTCACTTTGTTCATTCACTAGCACTGTTCATTCACTGGTACGTTTACCCTAGGGCAGGTCTTCGTATCGCATCGCATGTGTTAATATAATTAATAATAATAATTAGTAATTATTTTAGAAGATTTGTGTTCGTCGACCCGAAATAAAAACGGCTTAGCTACTCAGCAATCTGTCAGTACGTGATGTTCACCTACGCAAGCAGTAGGTGCATGCTACCATGCTACCTGCTGATTAGTCGTGTAAATTAGCCAAACGTTACCGTGTAAAATTAGTGCAGCTCATAATTACCTCGTGACCCAGATACTAAGCTAGCTAAACGAATAACTCGACCTATTGCAACACGACAACCCGTCAATGCCCTTACATGGCCAGATACAGATTTAAGAAAGTAGGTATCTGATAAAATGTTGTCGTATGGGCACACCTTAACGTATGGACATTTTTACCTATGTTTTTAAATAAAAACGGCATCCAAACAAAGACCTCCCTTAACTACAATTAAAAATACAAGTAGAAGTGTGTTGACTTTAAAAATTATTAATTGGATTAAGTGCTTTCTCTGTGTCTAGACACGCATTATAATTCCGACTGGCCTATTAACCCACCCACATAATTCGCACATGTATAGGAAGAGTGCTAATTTGTTGACACAGTTGGTACCGCCGAAGAAGGCGACTAGTTGTACGAAGATAGAATGGTTCGTGTCGTCCGGTCACGTCGCTTGAAATATTAGGAAGGATTATCGCGAATATCAATCAGTGACCGTCGCATCGGCGCCGGTCAATCTGTCACCACCAAAATCCTGAGCCGTGACATGCATACGGTTCCATATACTTTGTCTTTCGAAAAACGATGCCTCTATCGAAATACATAGACGTTTGTGGAAGTAAACTAATTAAATTTCTATAATTAGTTGTAAACGCATTTCAATCGGGTTAAAAGCTTTTCAGAACTTGGTATTTTCAAGTGTATTTGCCGCGGGTGGAGCTCAAAGTCAATAATGTAGCAACGGTATTGTAATTGGGAACAACCGCCCATTTAGCTATATGTTAAAACTATTGAACTAAAAATAATTGCATAATTCTATTATTCGCTCACTGGTGGGTACGCTACAGTTAACTACTTGCCCAAATAAGAAATAGGAAGAGGTGATTTTATGAGCCGTCGGTCGTTAAATTGCGTCAAACTTATTTCCGCTGCTGCGCTTGATGATAAAGGTGCACTAACGCGAACGAAGCGATTGCAATGCTCCGTTCAATCACCACTACATTCAGATTGCATCAAGCAAAACAATCGCATTTATTGCAATTTGATTAAAATGGTTAAAAGGATCACATCATCAGCTCGCGTGCAAGAAAGTCCTTCATCATGCCTAGAGCGCCGACATAGATATTTTTCTATTACGTTTTTACTCGTAGCATCACAATGGAACAACCATCACAGAACTAACCGAGAATAGTTTTCGGTGACGGAAATGTCGAGTCAGGCCGGGAATTACAGCGTAGGGCCACAACAAAAGCGTGTAAAACAATAAAGGGACATGCAATCAAAATTGTAAATTGACGCGCGCACAATTAGAGCGCATTCACGCCCCAGCGCTTGTATTCAAATTTCGAGCACGTCCAGACACTAGTCGTTTTTTCCAATCTCAGGCTTTGTTTTCTGTGACTCCATTTGTTGACGCCAGCACGCCAGGGGAATGAATAGGGGCATTTACAACCACTTAAACGTGAACGGGAGTGAACTCTCCATACAATACGCTGTTTAGTGTACTCTCGAAGCAAACCCGGCCTTGAAGACTAAATGCCAGTTTATGGGGATCATAAAATTTGAATAGCAACTAATTGCTTTAGGCTCTAGCAGGAATGACTCTTATACGTCAATGCAGTTATCTCTAACTGTACCGAAAAAAAGATTAAGTACCTTAGGTACTAAAAGAAAAAGGTAAAGATAAGTCAAGTAGGTATTATTTAACATCTATAGCACCTGTCAAAAACTTGTTAACACAAAACGCCGTAAATTCAAAAGACTTTGAAGAGTTTATTTTCTATATAACCAGCAAAATTCATTGAAACGTCAGTTTTGCGGTGTACGTCAATCACTGCGCAAACGCAGTTGCAAAAGGGACACGGGGCATAAGCACGTCGGAGATAGCCTAGTAGGGGCGGATACATCTGCTCACTGACTCAGGGCTTGTCTAACAACGGATGGCTCAGTCATACTGTGAGCCACCTGCACTTCATTTTGTATTTTGAGATATAAATCATCTTCAAGTACTTAGAAGAAGAATATCTTTGAAAACAGGATGTCGTTTATCGATCGAGACATGCAGTACGAGAGACCTTACAACTATTTTTAATGTACACTATGTTCAAATACAGATTATAATGCAGGAATTATGCGAGTAAACACATTGTAATTGAAAGAAAAATTGCTCAGCGTGCCTTGCATTTTGCATCCTCCACACTAATTGCGCAGCTATACTTATATGTAGAACCGCGACAATGTATGAGATGCGCTGAGCCTGTCGCGAAACGCATTAACGTATGCAAAGAGGGGAATGAATGACCTGAGTTCGAGGAAGTTGACTCACTACAATTATGATAATAACTGCAGAAAAGCCACAGGAATACATACCTACTCTTTATTAAATGCGTTTCCTCAATAATTGTAAGTTGAAGGTTTGCTCATTCACAAGGATTATCACAATCAGTCAAACGTTATTTTGTTTTTTTTCTTACCTGGGGGTCTACCTAGATAAGATGTACTTACTTATATATAACGTTTTTAACAATTATCTAAAACTGTAAAAAATATAATTATGGTATTGACTTACCTCCTGTTCGCGGCTCACGTTTCCCTAATCCTAATAGTTAGTACATTTTCTTTAATTTCGAAATTCGTTTACGTATAGGTATGTTTCCATTTATATATGCATTTTTTCTAGGCCTCGGATTCTTTATATCAAACATCGGAAGGAAAACATGTCATCGCGTTAAAACCTCCACAAGTTTCGGAGTGGATCGAAGAAAACAGTCGCGGCGGCGGAGACGCGTAGATAATGGGCAGGGCCGCTTTCCTTCGTATCTAGGCCGCAATAACAAGAGGCGATCGCTCAGTGGAATTAAACACGGCCCGGTGACGCCGCGGAAATGCAAGTTGATTTTGCTGACCAGATTTCTAGTTACCTAGAATGTTTTCAAATAGCTATACTGATAATCCCAGTTATTTGTTAGTTTTTGGTTTATATTCGTCCCACTTCTCCTTGATCTGAATGCTCGTACCTATTTTCAATTTCGAAATTGCAGATAAATAAGAAAAAAATTACATGCTCACGGTTTAATAGGGATAATGAAGACCATAAAATATTAATTTACTCGGAAATCCCATGAAACCAGCCCCGCCACATTAATCTGATTAATATACACGGCACAATTCATTATTTTAATCACACTTGGGAAACCCAGCAGCCATCAATTTACGCTCTTTGCAATAAACGTAAACACGTTGAATGAGCCAAGAAAAACGTTACACAGCGCCCAAAATTCTTTCATGATCATGTTCCGAGATCTATCGCAGATTTTGATTATACGTTCTTATACATAAAGTTGAAAATGAATTTGTTACATCTTTACAACATACGATAGGTAGTATGTATGCTAAGCGTGATGACCAGGTCACGGAGATATTTACTACGCGCCCACTAGATATAGGTACTGACGTAGGTAAGTATCTACTTGTATCAGATCTCACCATGTAATTTCAACATGACTTGTGCATACGTAGGTAGGTACATACATACAAGATCCGATTAGCATCATTCCTTGAATTAAACGCCAACACATTCATTAAACTGTGCGTTTGTTTTAGGAATTAATACCTTACGAAGTTGATTACAAAAACAACACCTTTTATTTTAATAACGTATGTATATGTACGTACTCTTTATTGTTTGGGTCATCATTCATTATACTCTTATGGACCTAAGCGATACAAAATTAGTAAGAGATTACTGCGGGATTGCTAGCTGTATTAGGTAAGTATTACAATTATTTTATCTATCCCCTGTTACTTACGTACACAGTTGCCCAGAATTCCCAACATTTCCTCCTTGAACAGCATCGACTCAAAAACGTAACTTGTATATAATCTGTGCTATTGTGTGCATCTAGAATTGATTCCGGCACGCGCCCAAATAAAAGTAGCACGTGGTCGGAGATGCGCGATGTAGCGGAAAGTGGGGCAGAGAGACACTCGCGCGCGCCTGGCGAATTGACAGGGACTAGTCAAGCGTGGGGGCGTAAATCTTGCGTATTGATATAAATTAGAACAAACTACTAGATACACTAAAATATCTGCCCAAACTTAACTGAATGATGTTCCGAGTCCGTATTCTACCCAAACCCTTGTTACCGTGATCACGAGACTGAATGAGATGAATTTCAAATAATAATATCCTTTTAATACTAAACTTGACAAACAATTGTGTATATCTAGGCTACTTTAGGACAATTCGTAAAAAGGTAAACACGAAGTAAAATAAACAAAAATAACAAACACGTCCTTATCTAACAAACAGTAAATCTAAATCTTAAAGAAGGTTCATTTCAAATGTTCCGCTATTTAACTTGATTAATAAGATAATAATAAAATAATAATAATATAATAAGATAAGATATGCGTAACTATTATATAAAAAAATCACATGACATCAAAGTTTTTAATGCAAACTGACTAATTCAAAAACATTTGAGACAATCGCGGATGGCTGCAATAGAGCTTGTTTGATAACATTTGTGTCGTTAAACTATGCTGTGATGCATTTATACCGTAGCTAAAAATATCGCACTTAAAATCCAGGTTGCCTCAAAATAGTTGGATTCGGTGGTCACTGGCATTGGACCTTCTCCCACATGCAAAGTTGCAATATTTCGTTGAGAATCAATTAGAAATGCGCGAGCGAATTTATTACTATTTGTGTATTTTTTGTTTGAAATGAATGCATTCAATTGAATTTAAAATCATCGCCTTTTCACGACCCAATGGGGTACAATACGTGGCCGTAACTCAAAATACGCAGAACAAATGGTTATTCAAGTACCGTTTTGTAAAAACACCTTTTTCACTGTCGTATTTATGCGAACATTCTTCGAATCCTATTCATAAAATTTCATATACGACAGCATGAAATCGGAGAAAGATTTTATTTTAAAATAAATAAAATTTCCAACATATATCTTAACCAGAAAAATCGTTTATGTTCACATTGCACACTGCCTACAAGTACGGTAAATTGTATTGTGTAAATAAACTCTTATCGATATCATATCTTTAGGTATTCATGAAGAGGAAAAAAACAAAGTGAAATGTCGAGATATCTTATATTTTTTGATTTTCCTGTAATTATTAGGCACAATGTGGTTACTGAATTATCAACAAATTTTTAAGAGTTGTTAGTAATTCTGTAGCTCTGCCTACCCCACTCTAAGAATGAAAGCGTGAGTTTAAGCGAAGGCTACACCTACAATAAATATTGTTATCCATCTATATTTATCTCATATTGTGATATATATTGTTCGTCTAGTCTGCTATATTGATGGATGCTATATTGAATCCATGAACAGATTGTGATCCGTCAGCATTTGCCAATTGACGGATAACAATAATTATTTATTGTACGTCTAGCCTTCGCGTTAGTATTAGGCATATATGATGTAAATAAATTTGGTTTAAGAGTAAGTATAGCATTTACAGCACTACTAGTTTACTTGCAGAGGCTTATTAGCATTATTCGAGTATTAGCTTTATGCTCTGTACTTTACCAATTTTACCATGCTCACATGTAAAACGACTGTACCCAGCGGGATATGTGTAGCTCGATGGGCTATAACGAGCTGTTATATGTATATGCAAGCATGCTAGCAATGTGTGGTTCAAAGACTAATTGAATTTACGAACTTGAACACCGTTTATGTAGTCGTAAAAGTGTTGTGATTTAAGTGCGATAGGTGGTTTATGAGAACCAGGTGGCGCATGGCGGCGCGATCCTTACAAATCTGAACAAAGCTCTTTCTGTTTTGCAAACCCGCCATAGCTCAACAAAGCCCATCTGTACTTACACACCGAAACCTACGCCTTAAGGCTGATAAAGGAACAACGTAATAATGATAATTAATTCAAATAAATCGTGCACGGCAAATTTAATAACAGTAAAAATATAATGACAATTAAGTTATTTAATATCGCTTGATCCTTTATTTGTAATGGATAGTGAAAACAATTGAATTGAAGATGTAAGTATATCAATTTCAAAAAGTTTTGTAAAAAAACTTATACAATAAATAGAAGATCAAAAACAAGCCATTGTTGAAAAGTTCACTTACCGTATAAACGTGACCGGTATCCCAAATTAAAATGGTACTAATAGGTAGGTACTATGTATATTGAAACAAACAACCAGGTTCCTTGCGCTTTGGCTGCACTTACCTAAAACAAAGGAAGCAACGTTATAATTAACCTTCGAACCAAAATATTGAATCTAATACATAAACATTTTCAAATATTTGTTGTGGCTCTATAGGTTTGTATAAAAGAGGGTGATTTAAAAGCAATCACAAGGTATTTGTTTGCTGATTGCTATTCTTGTTACTATTTTGTTTGGAAGTCACCCTCAAATGCTACATTGTATTACGCTCTGTGCCAATCACTTGGATGGACACTGGGGACTATTGAGTGCATTTGATGTTCAGGGTGCTTTGTTCTCCACTTTGACAGCTAAGCCCCATCGGACCGCGGTAATATTAATTGTTTTGGCCAGTAACCGAATCCATCCATCCCACAACAGCCTGCACTTGACCATTAGTTTAAATTAGTTCTAAATTTAAACACCGTTAAATAAATCATGTTATCTAAATTAATGCACATAAAGCGCTACCAACCGATAGCTTTTAAATTGCTTTATTAAACCTCTGAACTAATTAAAGATCTTTAAGCGCCACGTAGTGCTGTTCGGAGATTGTTCGGTAAACCAGAAATAGTCCGGTCCTCGGCCGTATCCCTCGTAAATTAAAGGAAGCATTCCGTGGCCATGCGCCGAACAAAGAAATCATGCTCCACACGGACCACGACAGCAGAAATAACGCACACAGACCGACAAATAAAACAACACGTTACTTACACGGGACTGTTCTGAACGACTCCGTGAAAAGGGTTACTTAAAATTGGTTGGTTAAGTACTTAGAAGTTCTTTATGTACCATAATTTAAATTTTCTAATTTGAACACGTTCCGTCGATTAATCCTGCGCAGAGTCATGCCAAGTGCCCACACTGGGTATCATAAACTATTGGCTAATAAAGAGTAACGGCCGTGTGGCGACAACAAAAGATTAATGAAACGCAAAACTAGCTTTATCAAAATACAGACGACGTCATAAAATCAGCAGTAAAATTCTAATGAATTGCACTTAGGATAGAATTACGACATCGACTGTAATCTGCAGCTAAAATAACGAAGATATAATAAAACTGCCTACACGCGCCGTGTTCGCATTTGCAATAAAAATATACCTACTCATTCCATCAAAATTTTATGTCCAACGTCGATTGTAGTCGATTGATTAAACTGTTGTACTAAATGATTATTGTCACATTCATATTCCTACGAAACTCAATACAATGACGGTTTATCTAAATTAATCTCACGCAAGCAGGTTACTTGATATCTCCGATCATGAAATTATTGGAGTGCAGTGGGGGATCCGTCATCAAAGTCATCATCAATGAAGGAGTCACTCGGAGTGCGAGCAACAACCTCAGCCGAGGCTCGAATAAGATTTATTCTTCTGTCATTACAACAGAATTTATGAAGCCACATGCTGATTTCTTGGAAGACTCGGAGATGGCACAATAAAAAATGTGTTCATATGATACGACGCTCTTAATCTTTATGACTTCGCAAAGTTCAATCTTCCAACGAGGTCAAATTAAACTTAATGGGGTGATAAGAACGCGGGTTCTTTTTTTACTTTTCAATTCGCCTTTACTTAACTTAATTAAATTAATGTGTGTTTATTTTTAACTCCATGTTAAACCAGTATCACGTTTCGTAGAGTGCAATGTTAAACCAGAAAAACAACGTTAAAAACTTTAACTTGTTGTTTTATCTCCCACAAACGACAAGACCGAGAGATCGAGGTTTGTTTTATAGTGACGGTTTCGTTAAGCTTTAACATACCTTATAATGTGTAATGTTACTGTTTTATCTTGGAATTATGTGCTCAATCAATCATTAAATGTTCGATATTTGGTTCAGATTTAAATTTTTGGTAAAGCAGACTTTTGTTGCATAATTTACATTTATTTGGGGGTGTAACTTGGATAAAATGTGTGATTTTGGTCGCGGTTGTACTTTGACAACGGAATATACCTAACGGTCAATGTGTCAGAATAGAGACGGGGGAGATTGAAGAGAAATTTGGGGTAAATCCTCCTCGAATTACATGCCCCTGCCTAGTGAGATTGTGGTCCATCCCACATAATATTATTTTGCAGCATCAGCAAGCCATGGCCCACAAACAGGCGGTGATCATGAGTATTTTTTAAGGAAGGAAGTGATCGGATCACACATACTCGTAGACCAAAACCATTTAAATAAACGAACTGCCTATTACTTAGGTTCTACCGGACTTTACAAGTGAAAGTGAGGAAACAGGGAATGGAGAGTTAAACTATGGGTGGAAAAGGTTTCAACCAATATTAGGATTACACCTACATCCTTTTGCTGATATGAAGATAGGTATGTATGTAACCACTTTATTGTACTAAAATAATTACATTACACAAATAAATAGGATAGGTAGGGACGACAGGTACATACAGTCGAGTTCATAAATATGTATAAATTTTATTACCTTGTCATTTTAATCACTGTGATAATGCATATATGGCAGTTAAAACATGACATTAAATAGACAAGGTACTAAACTGAACACATATTTATGAACTCGACTGTACCTACATGTAGGTAGGTTACGTACGAAATAACATCACGTATACATCTTCACACGTTTCAATAATAAATCGCTGTCTTAAGCTTATTACAGATGGCAATTTTGTATGCAGCGCCATATAAAGGCATGATTAATTATTCGATATTGCACCGTCCGCGCTTCTTCGACAATCGATTGCTGCTACCTGTGAGTGTGCACTGTGCCTTAAAGGGGCGTCGTAATGGCCGTCGGAATGGAATGCTGTTACTTTTTGTCACGAGTGTACACATCAATCATAATTAATGGTTAAAGTTAATATGAGCCTATGCTACATAACGTAGTTGTACACCTTTTTTAAAACGCCTGCAGTGAGTAAGTAGGGCTAGTTTAGCATAGTTTTAACTGTTTCTTTTGTTGGACCGTTTACTTTTGTCAGTCAAATTTGGCAAAGGCATTTTAGTAACAATGCATACGGTGACGTGCCTTTACGTACACACCGTAATGTGATGATTTAAATTTATTATATTAAGTGAAGACGTAGTATGATATTATGTACCTAGTTAGTCTTTTTACCCGTGAGTCGCTCTTGCTGATAATGATTGCAGCGGCGGCTCTCGCTTCCCTCAATCACTTAAGCTCTGATATGGTCGATTTATGACACGTAATTATGGAGTAGCTTCATCATGCTGTGATGTGGGCAGAAATAATATCTACATATTTAACTGGCAAGCGATCAGGTTCTCGCATACATTCACTTTCGAGGCTCAAATAAGGTTCCGGATCAATCAAATTTTAAATGCGATTGTGTTTTTTTTTACGACCATTGCACCAGTAAATAACATACTGGTAGCCAATCACTGCTGCCCATGAACACCAGAGGAATTACAGATGCGGTGTGCAGAGTAGAAAGGTATTAATATAAAGAGGGATTGTCCAGCAGTCTTACCGAGCTAACGAAACCTAAAAGTGGTTCGCACTTTACGCTGATTTTTTTCAAGAATTATAATCATGTAATAAACTGTTCTATTCTAACTCTACACAAAGTTCAAAGCTGTTAGTACCTTTTTCTAGATTATTAGGGCGGCGAGACGAGTTATTTTCTCAGTTGCATCTCGTCTTGGCAGCAGCAGCCAATGCTCGCCCTGCGCGGAATTTGCGTGGGAGACTCGAGTCTTGATTGTGAACTTGCTTTTTTGTTCTTCGTGCTTTTGCATTTAAATAGAGGCTTGAGGTGCCAGTACATGGAGCTGTTAGTTAATTAATAGGTATACAAGCCCTAAGTTTGTTTCACTCAAATTGATCAAATTATTAAAAGGATAGTCATTATTTCGAAAATAATCTGTTTCACAAGTCACATCCTAGCACACTGCTGTTGAAGCCCCGTATCGAGCCCAAACCGCAGCGTCATCAAAACTGATGAGTAGTAGGTACAATATCATCATCAACAGACTGTAGGAAGCTTACCCGTGTTTCGTAATATTTCCATTAAATGGAAGACAGTTCTTACGGCTATAGTTAGAATAGATCCAAGTAAAATAAGTATTTTAGGCATTGTCTGACCAAAGCTATAAACTATTTTCAACACTTATAGCCGTAAAAACTGTTTGTATAACATTACTTACGTTGACTTTTATTCATAAGTAAAGGTGACTCTCCTTTGCAGAACAAGCAGAACAGTCCATACATTAAATTTCCAAGTTTTACTCAGGGGAAGTGCTGTCGTGAGCTTGGTATTTAAATGAAGCCAGCGCCAGCTTGACGTGCAACTTAATTGAAATGTATTATGCGAAAATACATTTATGTGCATAAATAAAACGTCAACGGAGTCAACGCCCCGCCGGCCGAATCGCAATCGCGAGATTAGGGCGTACATCCGAGCACGATATCTTAATGGGATCGGATGCCAGTGATGTTTAAACGCAGAGTATCCTAAATGTGTGTCTAATTTTGCATCCGCTATAATACGCTAAGTAATCCGCCAGATACAAGTTAAGTATAGTTATCCACGTCAGTGCGAAGAAGTTAACATTGTGCCGCAAAACTTCAAAGGTCTGTCAAAAAAAAGTAGTTTGTTGTGAATACTCCTCAGTGAGGAGTTTTAAAAGGCAAAGTAATATCACAGCCTAAATGAATTTAGATTCCATTAGACTGTGGAAAAGTTAATTAAACCTTGAATAAATGAATTACTATTAATGGTAACTCACAAAACTTTAATTAGCATTATTAGCTGGAGCATGGTTAACACAAAAATAAAGGTTATTAAGAACTTAGTCATCGGTTTAGTGGATTAAAGTGTTATTTGTGAGCTCATCTCTATCTTCAGCTGTGACTTCAGTTGAAGAACTTTTAGATGGAATTTCCTGTTTCCTTTGTTTGTCTTAGCTGTATTCTGAGAAATCAAAAATATATGTTACGCACAGAAATCAATAATGAGTCAGAAAATTTACTCAACTCTAAAATTAATTAATTACAAAGTAACAACATTTCATGATTCAAGTTCATACATAGTTTAATTAATTTCCCTAGTATTTGACCAATAAGAGGAATATGACGACTGAAATAATATAACAAAAAGGAAGAAGCCGTAAATGTACGGTGCCTATGGCCGACGCGTTATCTCGTGTAAACTTAAACTTTGTCTTCGCACAAAGTGATAACGCGAGGAAGGTCACAATTTACAGCATGATTAGTTTGTAGGAAACAACCTTCAGTCTCCAGACAAAGAAAACCGAGTCGAAACTTCCACAAACATCAAAATTTTAATGAACTCTATGTATTTCTCCTATATGTAGAAATCTACTGAAATTAAAAACTGCTCTAAAGTTTTTGCCAAAGGCAAATAATTGCACTCCTAAATGGAAAGGTAGAAAGTCGGTCTAAATTGTCACATGCAATAACAATAATTTAGATAAACACAATAAAATATAGTCTTTAAGTGATTGTATTTATGTGTAAATCGTTTAATTTTCAATGCAAGTGGATCACAAAAACATTATACAATACTTGAGACTTACTTAATTTATCAATAGATAAAAATCCACAACCCTTAAAAACGTTAAACACTCTGGTATATTGTGTGATGGGGTTTTTTGTAATTTAATTATGTAGATAAGACTCGTCTAATGATATCATCACTGTAATTAAATCACGCAACGTACTTCATCACTTATAACTTAATAGGTATCTTCTTTCTGCACGACATGACTTTGAACACTATTATCCGTAACTTAGTGTTGAAAACAACATTCGGTATAGGGCGTGCGTAACCAAAAAGTTAGTGTTTAGGGAGTTTCCAAAAGACAAATCGTAGATAGAACATCAAACTATTTAACCAAAACTGTCGTTTTATGTAAACAGGCTCTTGTGTAAGAAGTTATCAATTATCTGTCTCTCTCTAATTTTTAATTATATGTTTGACAAGGTTTCCATGTTAGTTAAAAGCTATGATATTTTGAATTAGGTACTGCATTATTATAATAACGTTTAGGAAGATAAGATCGCCAAGTTTTATCAAAATCTATGCGATTCGCACCTTCGAAACTTCTAGAAACACAGTTACTACATAAGTTTCAAAGTAACTTGCTCATAAAGTGTAATCATTCAATTTTATGAAGTAATTGGTTTTATTTATATGTGATGACCGATTTGATGATGCATTTAACATCTGAACATTACGCGTGTAAGACCCTACATATAATGCAGTGAGGGCGACGGGTACTTGACGCTGTACCCTTGAAGTCACTGATGATTTATTTTTTACGAGACTATTTCGACCTCGATTATCGGAGGTTGTTGTCATCGGTCACGGCTCGTATTTTTTTTTAATATTTATTCTTTATTATTATTAAACGTCATAAGCGCAGAGGTGTGATTCTATTAGAAACCGCTCGACCTCGTTTTCGATTGGGGGATCAAGCAAGCGAGCTCATAAGAGCGTACCTGATTGAGAATGCACTCCCTAAAATGTTGTTGTAGGCTCTGACGGGACAATTTAAACTTGCTGGTTAATAATTCCTCCATCGAGTTGAAAATCAAGTTGATTAGGAGAATAACCTACGTGCAAATGATACCAAGCGCGTTGACTAGGTATTGCTCGGCGTACAGTTATACCGGCGCGACATCTCTATTCCGTCTCATGCGATCAATTATAGGCGAGTGCTCCCGATAGCGGCGGAAAAACTCACAACCATTAGAAGCACAGTTACGTAAAACGCACTCCAGTACAAACGTGGTAAAAAGTAGAGAACTGGTCAGTTCTGCGCAGAGACGAATAACGGGCCCGCGCAGTCAATGGATTTGAAAAACTGGTCGAGTCTCTTAGTCCGCGTTTAATGGACGGCGACATTGATTATAAGGCATTTAGCTGCGATGCAGGCGAATTGGTATTTTGATGATATGAAATTCGCCACGTAGCTGTACAAAGTACAAAAAAATAAATGCTTTCGCCAACTTTTCTTTCGGATTTCATAAATTCGTGCCCGTAACTCCGTTTAAGAAGAATTCGTTTATTGCGGTTATTTCGTAGAGCTCCGGTCTCGTAAGTGAAGTAGAAGCACGTTAATTCTTTGATGCAGCAACTCTATTTTTTAAAGAAAAAGTTTAAACAAAAACACTAACTAACAAATCGAAGAGCTTAAACAGGAAAATATTTAGATATACATAATAAACAGCGTATTGGGCAATATTTTTATCATAGAAATAAACCCTGATATCTACTCGTATTTAATAGACACTTCGTTCACCAAGAAATGCCAAGAAAATGGTCTTTCAAAGTATTTAACGTTTAGTTACGAACGTTACGGTTACTAGTTTCATAGTGTTTATCTTTAAATAAACATCAGCCGTAGATAGAACGACTTCTTATTTATTGATTGCTCTGATCAGTTAACAGTAGTTAGTTAGTAGCTTTTCCAGTTCCCGGCGACCGTTAGCGCCACTGTACAGGCTGCGCCGGAGTGCATGAGTTAGAATACCTCGCAGCTGCCGACGCTAGCCCACTCGGTGTAGGATGCTGTCAATTCGCCTTACAGTTTCAACTGGTGCATAATAATGTGCTCTGGTTTAAACAGGACAGCTTTTTGTTCGTTTATTGCGTTGGAACCGTACACCCTGTTTGGGCAAATTGTGAAAGTGTATAAATATCGTTTACGGTGTTTTGGGAAGCGATTTCATTTATTTTATGTCTTTAAACCAATCGTTTTCGGCAAGTGAGATGTTGGATATGCTTATCGTAACTTAATGCAGAATGATAGCAGCTACGCGCGTAGAGACATGAAGATGGTGACAATCATGCATCATAATGATCACGTATTAAGTCATCTATACAATATATGAAAAAAGAAACTGATTAACTGGATGATCGATCAACGCTGTCGAAACCGCTGGACCTAGGGACTTGATATTTGCAGGGAAAATTTCTTGGATGACTTAGAAGGGAGTTTTGTTAATTCATTCCCTAAGGGGTTAAAATAGGGGGAGTAGCGGGAAGCTACTTCTAAGCGGCCTTAAGTATAAGCTTAAACCGTAATAAATAATGTCTATGTCATTTTCTACTAACTAAACTCATCAAGTATTTCAAGTACCTTAAACGTAAACGTAACTTAATACGAGAACTCAAACGTTATCGTTCAAGCATAATGAAGTTATCTTTAAAGAGCTTTCGCATTGTGTTAAGAAAATGCTCAGCAAATAGCCACCAAGAGGCTTAGACCGACTAGTAATTCATAAAGTAGCGGCTCCGAACACACAACCAGTTTCGCAGCTACTCAAGTGCTATTTACTTGGTACACCCAGTATTTTAATGTGGATAGACAGCACAAGAGTCTGGGGCGGACGCGTCGCCGCGACTACACGCGCTTACGTGCCCCGTGGAAAATTGGGCTCATTTATGTGCGAGTCCAGGCTTCGTTGTGAGCATAATTAAAAGCTTTGCGTCAAAAATATACATTAGTTACAGGCTGTAGTTTCACAGTAATTAGGATAAGGTGACACTGCGGTTCCGGCACACATCGGAAAATAAAGTAAGGGCCACGCAGTCATTGACGTATTTGCTGCTACTTAGATGTATTAAGCTTAGGCGTTTTGGCCTAAGTGATTCCCGGGCTTGCGGAGCAAGAAAGGCACGTCCTTAGATCTAAATATATCCAAATAGGGATCATATATAGTTTAGTACTTACATCATATTTGAAAATGTTTGGTCGCTCAAAATCGTAACGGAAAAAATATTTTTGTTTTTAATGTTCTGGAACCAAAAGATATCAACGGGCACAACGTTTCTTATACTTTAATGCGAAGAAAATATAAATATTGCAATGCAAAATGGAAGTCAAGTGGTTTCTTAAAATTGTATATTCATAGTATTCAATTGAAATTGAGTTTTTTTTTTCTAGGGTAAACTAAAAAACTTTAAAACGAATCAACCTTGACATATTCATGTACAATTATAAACTCGTATAACTGTACCTACTATATTTGGACGACCGGACCACTAAATAAAGTATTTCTAACTAAGAACAGTAATAACCTAATAACTCATAGTCTAATAAGTCTTCAATTTTGTATGACTTCATTTCATTTTATTACAATCAAAAATAATAATACATTGTGCAGGACCAAGCCCCTATCATGACGGTTTCCAAACCGAATATAAGATAAGCGCTGCACTGCAGTATTTGATTCTAGTGTTTGTTCAGATGCAACACGTCGCCTGTGAGCGTTGCACTTTTACGGCTGTTCTCAGTATTCAATATTTCTATTGTTAGTCAACTCTAAACCTCACTTAAGATATAATAATCTATCAACCTATCTTTGACTTTGTCCTGTCAATAAACTGTAAGGATATAGTGACTATATCTGCGTCGGGGCCTCTATTCCACATTGTATTAGCTCAGTTTGCTTCGTTATCGTGATCATTAAATTGTTGACGTTGTTAGCTTTATTTCACTTGACAGTAAAAGTACAGCGTCATCAGTATAATTACGATTTCGTAAATGTCTGGACTATGTAGACTTTAAGCAGGGTTTAAAGGTTGAATATTCAAAAGGACGACTTGAGTAGCTAATAGTATAATTTAGTATATCTGTTTTTTTTTACCAACTTTCCCGAATTTTCCGAAAGACAACCACTACTGGACATAGGTCTTTCCAAGGATCTCAACTATTTACTATCCTATTTTCATGTATGATGAGCATAATGTAACGGCAAGCAGATTTCCAACAGTAACTGAACATAGACAAGTCGTTATAGGTAATTGGACGCGAACTGCTCATCTGTTGCTCGATTGAGTGACCTTTTAAGGCTCGGCCATATCGCAATCGAGCTCCGAGCGAGTCAGCTGTCAAACGATCCTATTGACCTTCTCTACATCACGTCGCTTTGAAGGGCTGGGTTACGAAGGCCCTTATTATTAAATTGCATGACCTGCTCTTAAGTGGGGGTCATGATATACCCACAAAATATTGATGGTTGTACCCTGAACGTCTTTAGACGGTCCCTGACGGTTAACGACCTCCATTTGAAGTAGCGTACACGTTTTAATAAATATATATTTTTAACTTTAAAAATGTACAACAAAACTTGATACAAAGCTCCGTCAAACTGCGGAACATTTTGCTGGCAGAAAAAGAATATGCCCTCAACCTTAAAATTATACAGCGGGTACTTAAATTAAAGAAACTCGTCTGTAAACCACGAAGTCTTCGCAGTCTGACAAAAACCATTTTAAGGGGGCTCCCATACAACAAACGTGATTTTTTACGGACAATGCGCGAGTCCGACTCGCACTTGGCAGGTTTTTTTTTAATTGTCTTGTTTTTGTTTAGATCTGAGTTTTAACGAACTACAATGGAAAAATCTGGTTTCTTTTTAGGGATTGATAGAACAAGGTTGATCATAAGATTAAGAAACGCTATTTCTAGCGCAGACAAAACCCTTCGTAGCCCGACTGTATCGTTAAAGGAAGCTTGTGAAAAAATCTTAGGGCCTGTTTCACAATCGTCAAGTAAAACATATCTAACACATAAATTTAGCCCTTTCCTTTTCTTACACTTGAACATAGACAAGGAGAGAGTTAATTTTAACTGGCACATAAATTTATTTGTCCATTGTGAAACAGGCCCTTACAATAACGTAGCGCGCCCGTAAGTGCAGGATCACCTCGTGAAGGGTTTACCTGCCCATTGTGTCCAGCGCGCCTGGCAGACGCATTGTAATGGTTTCTGAGAAGTCACGTTCTAACCTCAATTCATTTTAATCTGTACAAAATTAGAATACTCCGTCCGTATCGGTAGCCGGTACAAACAATTTGGTAGGTAACAAACGGCTTTCAATTTAACCGTACGTGCTATTTTATGCTACAGTACTACTAGTAAGTTATCTCTTAGTTTCTGTTTCTCTAATCACTAATAATACCCCCTTACGGTGAATACTCATGATCACGATCGCACATGTGATAGGATTACTCACTGAAGAAGAATGAAAAACGACTTAATAAATAATATAATGTGAAATCCAAGAGTAAATTATTAATAGCTACAAAGCTTGGGATCATTCGCATGTGTTTGTTATCTGTTGTCTCACAACTACTTACAATACAGCTCAGTACTACCATTAATTGTGACGATGACGACGTCGTAAATTCCTTCGCATATATGTATTGTGCCCACTCGCGTTAGTGCAGTTTTAATAATAATGGTAAAGCTCGAATTCAAGGCCTTCAAACCAGCAACATTTAATAATATCCCAATAACACTAACAAGCAGTCCATAGTGGTTTGCGATTGAACATATGAGAGGCGATCCTTAACCCGAGGGCAGGTATTTACCATAACAAGGGGAACAATGGCCGGCCATTGGAGGAAGCGGGCCTAACTAGGTGTAAAACGAGCTGGTTCGAGCTCCGGCCCTTTGTAGTTTGTGAACTAGAAATCTTCTTAAGGGATTATCTTGCAAATGCCCTTTGAACGCTATCTGTTGTGATAGTGTTAAAACAATGTTTTGTAAATAATGTATTGCTTTTAAACATTTGCATTCGCCGTGTATGTTCCTGTTATGTTCACTGTGTAGCGATTTGTTTGTCGACAATAGTGTTTTTATTTACCTAATAACGTTTTATTTTCTCCTACATTGGGACGATAAAAAAATAGTTTAGAAAAGGATGCTGAATACTTATAGAGGAAACAAGCCAAAATTTACTAATGTTGTAGCTCACATGCAAGAGCAAAACGACTTCTTATTTAAGTTTTCGATGTATCGATATACGTAAGTATAGGTACTTATGCGCTTTAGCGAAAGTGGTCAGTGTTGGACAGAAGTCCAATGCCATACCGGGCAGGCCGCGCAGACGTCCAATTAGAGGGAATGTGCGCCCCTCGGGAATCCGCCATTCTTCACAGGGAGTTACAATTTATTCTTCACCGACGCTCACTTTACTGCCACTCCGAACCACAACTCTAACATGCAATTGCAGGCATATTACGCGCCGCACTTAACCATAATTTACTGATTTCATGATACCACTTACGACCGAGAACATTGGAGAAATCTTTCCGTGTACATTCGCATTTAACTCGAAACTTGTAAAAGGCCCATCATCAGATATCGTTTTTTAATTTAACCGAATATTCAAGATTAAACGAGAGGACGCCGGTTTGAAATCCGCCTGTAGACACGGCTCTCCTTAAAAGGCGGCTCGTCGACAATGGCCTGGGAACTCAGCTCATTTGAGGAGAAAATATCATCTCGGACTGAGGCGGGCTCGGACTGACTGCTAAATCGGTTTTTAAATGCAACTTTGTAGTGTATGTAGACGACGTGTCGTGACAAAGCCTGGAGTTGTTGCTGTTTAATTGCACGCAACACTTAAGAGTTTGATTTCTTTCGATTACAACTAGTAGCGGATACTTTAAAATATTAACTTAAAATATTAATTAACAACGAAACTGCATCATTTAGTTGATCTTAATTGACATCACATCAGACATTAATAAGTTCGCCTTTGTAATTGTTTTCTTGTTATATTGACTGTTTTGTATTTCTTTCATATTCTTGTATAAAGAGTATACATACATACATACATACATTTATTACATGTATTTCCTTAACTGCAATATATAATGAACAAAAATGGTAAATCTTTTTTATTTTTATTATTTTTATTACATATTATAAAACAAAGTCGCTTTCCGTGTGCGTCGGTCTGTCTGTCTGTATCCGCTAACTCCACCTAAACCACCCAATGGATTTTGATGCGGTTTTCACCATCAGTTAGATAATTTCTCAAGGAAGGTTTATATATATAAAAAAACTGATTTACGTTCAGTGTTATAAAAAGTCACATAAATCGAAGCAAAGCGAGGTCGAGACGATTATTATTGATTAATAAAGCATGAAGTCATTATTCAAGTAAAGGATATTTACTTCCAAATCGGAACTAAAAAATAGCTCTTATTATTATTCAGTGGTTTCATGACCGAAACCAAATTGCTCACGGTCAAAGGGGCCACGATTCTATTCCAAGGCTAGAATCCAAAGATTGTTTGCTCGTTGGATTGGAAGATTACAAAATTGCTGGTCTAACTTTATTATTATTCCATCATGCTTTCACTGAAAGTGTTTGTGCTTGCGTCACAAGTTAATATGTGCGTCACCTTGAGCTGCGAGCAAACAGGGGCTCGCAGCGTGGCGGGGTGATATCACCAGGATTATCATTATCACTCGTATTTAACATGATAACAGCTTAACATCAGATAGGAGTTAAATCTGGCGCCGGGTTTAGATGTATAAACTTAACCCCAGACCCATTGCAGGTATTAAATATGTTAATATTTGAATTTAAATCATTCGAATCTAATGCTTTCCTTGGGCCCCTTTTGCTTACTTGCGTCCCCAGTTATTACTTATTCAACTCACCAGTCTTTAATCGAGACCTCAAACAGCTATTACGGCTTACAAAAACGTAATCATTAAAGCCTCTCGGTATGCCTTTTTTCCTGCAGGCTCGACAAAAAGATCCTCGGGCGGGATTTCGAGAGGAGAACAAACCGCGGTGAGCCGGTGACCTTGCACGCGCTAACGAAGGCTGCACTCCGTACAAGGATGGCCGCGATAAAAAGAACTAAACCCGACCGCGTAAAGACCTGCCACAAAAAATAAAATAATAAAACACGACCGATACTCGGAACGCGAGTGCGACGGACGAAACGAAGCGGATATTGCTGGTTTAAAGGAATATTCTTAAAGGAATCTTACGTTTTGCGCTTGGCCCTTAGCGCTTAATCTAAATATTAAGTAGGTATAATCAAAGAAAAAGTGT
This sequence comes from Acleris cristana, assembly GCA_948252455.1. NCBI lineage: Eukaryota > Metazoa > Arthropoda > Insecta > Lepidoptera > Tortricidae > Acleris > Acleris cristana. The sequence goes on along the minus strand of OX411782.1, from coordinate 10,669,952 downwards.
TTATTTTTAGTGTAATTTTATATATCCAAAATGTTTCAAAAAGTTATAAAGGCCGTAAGTATGATGGTATCTAGATTATTTTACTAATATCATTGCCAGACCCCGCTATCATTGACGTACGTCGCATGTTGGGAGAGATTTGCTCAACATATTGAGCGGTAATCAATACAGGCCTATAGATAGTGAACGACACGACTATTCGAGCGTGCATGGAACAGATGTGGTGCGAAGTAGGTTATGGTGATAACGTATCGGGCGTAACGAACAAATCGCGCAAACTGACGATTCTCGATCCAATCTTGCTGTGATTTCTTGCTGTTTTATCGACAAAATGCTTGCAGTAAGTTGCAATAAAAGCAAACGTTTGATGAGGTTCTGCTTCGCCAATTTAGTTGTACAAAAAGCTATTTCTTTTCGTATGAATCACAGCTCAGGTTTGTTGCACGGATTGTCGCAATTCTTTAACTTCTGGATTTATGTTTGACATTGTCTAAACGATATATTCATCGGAATATATCATGTTTTAAATTCTCAAAGACACGCTCCACCACTGCGTTCTTGTACCTACGTAAATTTTCAGAATTAAAGGCATGAAACAGCTAATTATAGCTACAGCATAATAAATAATCTCGAATATCCTGCCTGAATTTCAATATCTACCTTCCTTAGAATAAACATATCCACAGATGTACAATATCCTACAAAATGCAATGAGTGTAAGTATCTAAAATCATGAAACAATTTATGTAGGCATAAAAGCTTAACGATAATCATCATAAAATATTAGTAGCCGAGTACTTAGCTGCACTAACGCAATAAATTGTCTTGCAATTCTAAGTGAGGTAACTCTGATTATTGCTACACTGTGCTTCTATTTGCGGTTAATTTGAATAAATGGCCAGAACTGAGTTACTGGCTGATATCTCATTGTACAGAGCGGAGATTGAAGACTAGGCTGGTTGAATAGCATCAAGCCAGCACACCTAACAATGGTCAGTTCATACTGGTTGAATTATATTTTCGCGTGGTGCTTAGCTTTTTTCAAAAACGTCAACAAACTTTTTACATTGGTATGTATCGACTCTGTTTTAACTAAAAATATATAAGTAAATCTCTCATACTCTAAGAATAGTCCAAACGTTACTGTTGGTGGACTCGTCCAGAGGTGAAAAGAAGTGAATTGTGGTTAATGTCACCACAATTAAAAATAACTTGCTGTTTTCTATGTGGTCTGTGTGCGCTTGGAGCGTGCGCCTACGCCGCAGCTCCGGCTGTAGGCGGTGGCCGTGCCTTCACTTAGAACTACTTGTTCTTGAACCATTCGGATTTCATTCGTCATTATGGGTAGGTAGGTCCACCGCATATTACCTATCACAGATTTTTTAACTAAATGATATAGTTTTAAGTTTGTGTTTGATGTTTATTCAAGTAAATAAATAATATAGGTGCAAAAGATAATTAACATTTCGAAAGATATGTTTTTTTTTTGTGTGTTTCCTATTGTACAATAGCAATAATATATTATTCAACATTAAACTCAAAAATATCTGAAACGTTTCTATTAATTTACTAAAAATTTAGATATTTTTAAGCGCAATTTAATATTATAAATATTATAATATACGCCAATTTACGTCAATAATAGTCATAATAAGTACAATACAATATTAAATATATAGTCAATTATATATACGTCAAATTTTATATACCTATACGTCAACAGTCGATTTTCGAAAATCGCTAATTTATTGACTATACCAAGTTTTAAGATATCAAAATTCAATTTTTAAGAATTAAACTGTTTATAAAACTTGCTTTTTACATTTGAAATTATGCGGCTGTTCTAACGAATAACTCATATACAATAAGAGAGAAACTTCTACATTACAATATACATATTATACAAATATCCATAAGGTCTATCTATATTACTATACTTGTTTTTAAACAATAACTTATCTGTCGGCTTAACTGCGTAAGATTTATAAATATCGGCAATAAATAAACACGTTATCTCCGGAGCTACCGAGATGTTCAGTAATTGGAACAGTTTCACATGTCAGGGAGAAATACGGGAGCTATTATGGAGGCGTCAGCCTGTGATTACTTCGACGACACCATACACAAACATTATCTTTTTACATCAATGCACTAATAAATCAACAACTTTGAGCGTTTTATGGTTAACATTTATCAAAGTTTCAAGGAGCTTTTTATGGGATTATTTAGGTTTATGGACAAATTAAGTAAACCACTTCAAAATGGTAAGGCTATCTATCAAAATGCATAAAAACCAATTTCTTTAATGTTCGTTTTCACCCAACAGAACCCACATCAAAATGTATAAAAACTAACTTTTTTAATGATCGTTTGCACCCAACTGAACCCGTATTAGTTTATATTGAATACTTAGGCGGTAAAACTATAAATTGTTGTCCCTTTTCTATTAGAGACATCCATTTGAAGCTAGACACGAGAGTGTACGTGAGCACCCCGCGGAGCATGACGTGTGAACATTTTAATTGGGAAGAATCGCTCATGGGGGACAACCCCACTTAACCAGAAATAGGATTATTGAAACTAACCGCGGTTTGTGAAACCACCTTCACAAATACGTTGGAATTTGGACACTTACCAGCCAAAAATAAGTGACATAAATGACACATTATTGAACGGGTATTTTTACGATCCAGCGCATCATAAAATACGTTTACGTGGTATTTCTAAATAAAAGTTACTGTATAACTACGTCAACATAGTACTCGTATTGTTATTGAACTGAGTATAAGCACGCAAACAACGAGATACTTGTAGTTACAAAATCGTGTCATACTGTGAGAAATGTCTTTATTTGTGGATAAAACTCGTAACTTTGGGTCGCACCCACGTGTTTCACGGACTATATTTGTCTATTTTAGTAGAGGTTCACGACATGGTTACGAAAGTAAGTAACCTTGATAGTCTGTCGATTTTTAAGGAGTCAGAATAAGATTTATTTTAAAGCACTTCAACGTTCAGTCATGCATCGTAAAATGAATTTTCAGGTAAAAAAAGTTTTTTTTTCAGGTAACAGGAACAAAACTTTTGCAAATTACAAAAGTTTGAAATTTGATTTTAGATGAGAATGCAATAATAGTAGGTATATAACGAATCTATTTAAATTGAATCAAGGGCAGCGAAAAGGCTAGGGCATCATACCTATAGTAGATAGAAGACCAAGAGTCATTAAATGGTTGACATTCAAAAAAAAATGATTTATTTCAGACCGGGTATGATCCATAGAATGTTAGTACAATGAAGCTTTAAACTATGATAGTAACACACGTCAAAAGTAGAAAGAAATGAAAATGAAAATGAAATTTACATTGCTTATCATCAGTTTCTCAATACTGCAACTATTATTAAATACCCAATAGGTACCTACGCTTTGTTTACCTCATTCCAATACATTAAGCAGTTTATTGTTAAGCTATCTCATTGTTATTCACAAAGGACTTCGGCAGCAACACGAAGTTTACGCAGCTAAGTAAAATTACACCAAGAAGGTACCTAGAGTAGGTACAAATAATGATGAGATAGCAACCGGGACAACTATAGAACGAGTGTCAAATTACACGACTTTCGTATCGCTACCGGTAACTGACATATTTATACCGAGTTGAAATGCTAGCGACACGCCTGGCGTGCTAAAATAACATACAATTCCTGGTTAGTGGCAGTGAACGTTTCATACAGGTATCGTATTCGGTATTTGCATAGCGTACCCTATTGAAATAATGTTTACTCTCTATGCTCTGAGGTTAAAGGGATATGATAGAAAGATAGCGAGGTGATATCAGAACAATTCCGCCAATTAGGACAAGACAAATTTTAATGTAGGTATATTTATTTATTTACGCTTTTATAATAAAAAAAAGGCTTTAATATGTAGGTTGGAATCGTTTTATTAATTTTCAAGAATTCTGTCCTGTAGATCACAACTTAAATACTTATTAAACTTTTATGTAATTTGTATGGTAATCATTTTTTAGGTTTGTAATTATTAACATGAATTGAGGGGACATTAAGGACGTCTGCGATCGTGCTAATTTTTTTGGAAGGTATCCAACGATGAAGTCCAATGTTTCATGAATCATCTCGGGGTTTTCCTGCAATAAATTTACAGCATCTAAGATGAAATAGTGACTCACGGGTGGGGTTGGAAAGACTATCGTTTATCAAGTTCTCTGAATTTGTTGAGGAAGTTTTCAATCCTTCTGAAAATGTTACTTTGTAAAAATCGACACATATACAACATGTCGTTGCCGCCGCTATTTAAAATGATTAATTGATTTAATGCGTTACAATACAATAATAAATAGTAAGTAATAATATTTTGCGAAAATTATTAGTACCTATTAAAAAACATCATCGGCAACTAGGTATCTATAAGTACTTCATCATTCTAAAATTCAACAGAAACGTATTTTATCCATATTTAAATATGTTATAGAAACATTACCTAGGCATGTAACGCTATCAGCAGGATTATTTATTAATTAATTATTTGATTTAGAATGAAACAATAAACAGCTCTTGCTAAAATATTCGCACCCATCTCAACTATTCTCTGTTTGGTCTAGTGGTTCACTGGTACAGAATGCCTTGCGGCATTAAGTCTGCGATTTGTAATTACTTTTTTGTACTGTACCATAAAGTTTAAATAAATAAATAAAATAAATGCGCTTCCAACCCCGGATAATATTGGACATGAGAATCAAGTCCTGTTTACGTTCAGTTCCAGGAAAAATAAAAAAAAACAAGATATCAACTGCGTTTAGTAATAGTTACCTAGGTAACTTCCGTAACGTAACAAATATCAGATAAGCCTACATAGCTACGATAGCTTAAGTATAGCTACGTAACCCACAGACGTGCAAGCCGGACAAAACTAGCGGGTCTGAATTACATCGATGCCTTCAGATACCGGTACTGTCATTGCGGATACAAGGGTTATTATGTGGTTGGTTGGAAATGAGGATTGCCAAGCTGGCGCTTTGCTCCTGCGAGTAGGTCACAGCCCGCAGCCCCGCGCCAGCTCTGGATGACCCGGCTTTGAACCACCACACGAAAGTAATCCCAAGGTAAGCTATCGAATAAAAAGGAGACCCTGCGACAGAAGATTTTCTTATAGTTTTTTAATAAAAGTCACGAAAAGGGGTTTAAGAAAGGACATAGAGATAGAAAAAAAATCAACCAATCAATTAAAATTTACGTTGTCGATTCCATACTGTGTGTAGATTGTACAAATTGCTTGTTAGCGAACCTGCCGCATGAAGGCAAGCGACTCAATAATTATTAAGGCACCAGTGCTGACTGAAGCTGATAAAGAATGTTTTAATTACTTTATATTTTTTATTGACACCTTTTAACGCGGCGTCGGGCTTAAGTCGGACAGGTAAAAACGACAAACTTGACGTCCCGAAATGTGGGTTCTTTTTTTATTTGTCGGACCGGATTGGACATTTCACGCAAGTGAGCTCCTTTCTCTTAATACCAATGCATCAATTCTAACAAAGTATTTATAATTCATGAAGAATTCGGTGAAATTTAATGTAACGCAAGCGTTATTGTATTATCGCTATTTATCAAGAATAGCGATAACAGCGTCTCTGATAACTCCGATATCACAATTACACACCATTCCTATTATAAACTTGGTAACCTTTTAGTTGTTAGATCAACAGACCGATAGAGAACACATGGAACAGCGACCTTCACACATGACATCATAGCAAGTCACCGCAGTAGGATTGGCTACAATAACACTTAACTACAACTTACCAGCTCGTGCTCCTGCCGTCTTCGATGGTGACATGCTCCGCGACCGAAAATCCAAAGTACGAGCCATGCTCTCCAAACTTTATCACAGGAATCCTCGGCTCCAGGTTAAAACTGGTGGCACTATACAAAATGCACAAAAATACAACACTCTCGCACTTAATTATGTAAGCCATTGTAAACACAGTTCGTTGATTCGTCGTGATAAATCTCACTTATTCACCGTCTCGAAGTTTTAAATTCGCGCATTGCGATTTTCGTATTTAGTTTGTGTTCCGCGGTCGACGTGGGGACCCCCAACTCGGTTGCCGTTCGCCGGCCGAGTATTCCCGCTCTTACTACACCGCTAGTCTCTAGCCTCTCGGCTCCACGCAGTCAAACTACACAACAAACTTATTTTACACGCGGCTAGCCGCCTTCAACCAAAGGCAACTGAACTCATAAAATTTACGGCGTAAAGAACTGCCATCTAGCGGAAGAGCTTTCCTGTTGCACTGTGCTGCCATCTATAGTTTGGGCTCATATTCTGGTCCTTCGAACCGCAACATCAATTCTGTAGGTATCAGTAGTATGTCACTATAGAACTTAGTTCCACGTTGGCCCGTGCGATGGCCTTATCGAATGAAAATAAATAAACTGAAGGTTGCACGCCTAGAGTTCCATGGCATCAAGCCATAAATATATATAATATACTTACTTAATAAAATTTATAACTCATTTATTCAGTAAAATAGTAATAAAATAACAATAAACTCCTAACTTAAGACTAGCTTACTTAATTACTTATTTCTAATTACTATTGCGAAAGTATAAGGTCTGCCTGGTACCTTTTCACGACTAAACCGCTGAACCAATTTTAATGAAGTTTTGTAAGGTATCATACAGACGAACATTGGCTATCTACTTCTTATACGCGAAACATGCATTTTTCCTGAGGAAATCGCGATAAACGAATTCCACGCAGAAGAAGATCGCGGGCAAAAGCTAGTTTTCTAATTTAAAAAACTGTCCAGGTAGTTGCTCGAAAATTACTAAAACCTGAATATTATTATGTGCGTGCACCTTTCAAATACCTACCTATTTTTCTTGAGGTGCTTACTTGCTTATTTTATCCTTGTTATTATCACAATGCCACAGAATTTACACATTCAGCGCCACCAACTATCCATTGCTGGCAAGTAATACCAGGCGCTCAGGGGCTGTATTCTAAGTAACGTATACGATAACATGTCAATACAGACTGGGCCAAGTAAGAGTACATACCCATAACCGTGCCCATAAGTAAATAGGTTGTTTCGCAAGAGCTGCGATAAATGAATCGACCAAACTAATGTCACCTATGATTGTGTAGGTAGATACCGTCGGGTCCCTTGAAACGTAGTTCGAATTTCAAACCAAAAATGTGTGTTTATTTTATACCCTCATTTGATCTAAAATCAAATGCTATAATTTTATAATCTCTCCTTTTATTTTCCGTAAATATCACATGATCTAAAATCAGAATCAGAAGAAATATACTTAACGTTATATTTGAGTAAACATAATAATCTCGAATCTTATTATTTTTGTAAAACTCACGTATAGGTAGTCAAAATATAATATTACAAATAGAGAGGTAGGTTTAGGTTAGGTTAGTTTAACAACAGGGCCGAAGATCAAGACATGCTACACCGTATATTAAAAAAAACATCTTCCTAACAATAAAATACAAAAATATTAAAACACCGTATATTAATAAAAAGTAATTGCTAACAATAAAATACATAATTGTTAAAACTTAATTAAGTCTAAGTAGGGCCTAATTAAAGTAATTTGGCATAGTACCGTTTGGTAACCAAAGTTTCGTAAGCACCTGCAAAACTAAATAATTCTGTAGGTGGTTACGAAACTTTGGCTAGAAAACGGTTCTAAACCCAAGTTTTGAATTCGGAAACCGTCAGAAATTAAAAAAGTCCGGATTTTACTTTTGATTTACTGATTATCCTCTGATTCACTTGACATTGGCGAAATCACTACGAAACCGCCATAAATAAAAAATAAGAAGCAAGGTTTCATAATATTAAAGAAAGTGAAATTTACCTATATTCAATGATTTTATAGATTGAGATTTTCACACTATACCTAGTCTTGCTTGACCTTAGATCTTGAATGATTATAGCATGTGATTTTAGATTATATGAAATTAAATGTACTTACAGTCGACTACATAAAAGTGTATCCACTTTTGAACCTTATTACAATGCGATTAGGTGAAAAACTGGATACATATCTTTGTAGTACACTGTATAATGTAAGTTTAGGGCAAATGATTTTGCGCCAAACAATATAGATAGACCCATTGTACACACATCACACAAGTACAGACGCAGTGTACATAATCATATGACATCGTATTTTGACGGGTAAGTTTGTTTTCGTTTTGCATTCTCAAACAGCTTATCGATGGGTTCTAAAACTGGCTGAGAAGGCAACCTAAATATGAACTTTTCCGACCGTTAACGTTGTCGTATGTTAACTCACTGTACTACATGTGTACAAGCTGTGTCGTATGTTTAAAGTTTTTTATATCTGATAGCTATTGAATGAGGGTTATCCTTTATTACTTGTAATGGTGTTTGGATATCATTAAGAAATGGTGCCGTTTGTCCTATGGCCTGTTTGTTAATCCTATATTAACAAATAGTTAGGAAATATTTTAATGCATTTCTGATCAGTACTCAATGTAACTAATAGCTTTTAGTGATTCCAAACTACGGCGGCTCGCACCGCAACTGGAATCGTCAACACAACTAAACTCCTTTACCACTTTTGTTTGTAGGGAATTAAGGTCCAGACGTGGTAAAAAAATATATTTTTATACTATGCACAAAATTAAAAAGTAAGCCGGGACTTCGTCAATTTAGCAAGTTGTCAATCATTAAACAAAAAAAATTAAAACAATAAGTGTTTATTCATAAACATCTAGATCATGATCTAGATATTGATCGACATTTCTGAAGCACATTAAGACTACGCCGAGCGTACGCGCCGGATGTACAGTGGCGCCCTCATCACTATTATTGTGTTTTCTAATAAAATAAAGTATTTTCTTGAAATCGGTCGGTGCATTTTTGTACTACAAATGAAAACACAACTTATAGGACATGTCACATAGTTTAATAACAATTGACCTTTGAGTTATCAACTTAACGGAAAAAAGTGGCCACCTTTTCCCGTTAAGCTGACTACTCATAGGGTAATTGTTATCAAAGTTTGTTACGTATCCCATAAATTGTGTTTTTACTTGCGCTACAAAAAAGCATCGTCCGATTGCAAGGAAATTCTTTAGTTAATTAGAAAACACAATAATAGTGATGAGGGCGCCACTGGACGGTCGACGTTTGCTCGGCGCAGTCTTAAGCTTGACTTCGTATTTTCTTCTGAATATTTAACAACCAACATCTACTTAAAAATTGCGACTTAGTTCAGCGTTAACTGCCTTCTTGATGTGAATTATTATTTTAAGCTTTATTTACTAGGTAGGTACCCACACAAGCAGATTCTCAAGACCGGTACTTCAAGGATCCATTAAAATAGCCATATTATGACAATTTATTAATTTATTGATAAAATAAAGAAACACATAATTCGAAATGATACCAGTAATTTTTTTAATCATTATTATTCTGAAATTGAGTAATTTAAATAGGAATAACAATTTTGAAATATTACACTTTTAATACCATGTCATGTCATATCAATTTACATGAAAAATTTGGTTCTCGTACAATGAAATTAATGGAATTACTAGTCTTTTTGATACTCTCTCTCCGACATACTTCAGTAATACGAAACAACCACTAATATCAATTAAAACGAAAAATACTGTTCATAAACATAAAATTAATAAACAAAATTTAATAAAAGGAAAAATACAATATCAACTGCAGATCTACATCAAAAACTACTAGAACTAAAAAGTTGTAAGTTTTTGAAACGAAAACTATTTAGCATAAATTTAGACGTTTAGAAACAGCTTGAAATTCGGATTTTAACTTGCCTGCGGCCTTGCCGCTACGTTCGGGTCTCTCGGTGATACCTTTATTACATGATCTTGCCATCCATTCCGGTGTTGGTGTCTATTGTGTCGTCCTAATCGCATAAGTTTCGGCGTACACAATCATCAATTACCGTTTAAGCTTGTTGCGTAGATCACAACCGAACTACAATCATTAAAGATTTGAGGACCATACACGGTCTTCGGCTGCATAATCGTGACCAAATCGGTGGACATTTGACGGAGCCTCGGTTCGCGCCAGGTGGGTTTTTTGGTATTACAATATTTTACTTTGATAACATCACAAATATTGCAACACCATTCGAGCCGCTTGAGTTGTTTAGGGCATGGGATGGAAGGTGAGCTCGGTCTGAGAGTGCGCGAACAGCAGGTTGAGCTGCGAGTCCAGCCCCACGTTGTCTAGCTTGACCAGGCGTGCCACCGCCTGTCCCGGCTCCTTGCGCACCAGCGCCACCCCCGACACCTTCATCAGATGAACCTCGGAGTCCACGGAGCCTCCGCCAGTCGTGGCCAACTTCACGTGGCACGTGACGTCCACATGGATATACTTCTCGACCGCTTTACCGCGTTTTCCCGGGATATCGACATACTCGGTCTTCTCTTCGACTTGGGGCAAGTCAGCGCGGAACACGCTCGCCTCGCCTAGTAGACCCTATAAAAACAAAAAGTTAAATAAATACTAGCGCCGCGGCACGAGATCTGGCAAACCTTTCAAGGTCAAATTTAGCATTGGCAGCTTTCCAAAGTTATATTTAATTAGAACTTGTCCTTCTGCCAAAATTGCAAACTTCTGAACTTTACCTTATGTTTTATTCATAATCTTGTAAACAAATGGACAACTGTGCGCATGGCGGACCAGCGCGTCATTATGGCTTCCTGCCAGGACTTACGCCCATTTGTTATTTTTAGTGACGTTAAGTAATACTTTAGCTATTCCACTTACCCCATTTCCGGAAATAGTGAATTTCATGTCGGGATGGACTGCACGCGGTTCCATGCCAATGCCCTCTGGGTGAGAGTCAGACCAGAAATAGTTTTCTGGGTCGTTCAGTGTGTCTGGTTTAAATGTAATGCGCTTTCCATAGCCCATGCCGACAGACTGCAAGAGCAGGCTTCGACCATCGAAGAGGCGGCGGCGACAGCCCGCGGGGCGCACGCGGTAGTGGAAGCCGGGTACGATGCGGGGGTCCACGTATGTTCCGATGACAGGCAATTCGAACTTCTCAAGTCCAACGACGCAGTACTGACACGGAATGTCATTGATATCACCACCGTTGACGGTGATCCTCCTTGAAGACGATTCGATGCCAGATTTAAGTTCGTAGCCCTTTCTAAGCTGCTTGATTCCAATTGCGACGTTCACCACTCTGGTGACTACTGCGTTTCCTCGACCTTTTTTTAGAATAGCTACTCCGGTAACCGGCACCAATTTAGTAGCTCCGTCATTTTCATACCACTCTACTTTACAAAGAGTATTGATCTTCACTTTCTTCTCAATCGACCCGTCTTGGAAAATTTGTTGGTCTACTTCCATTTGGTTTTTCTGTAAGAATGACAAAACAAAATTTTTAGTTAGGATACCATATAATTTACATGATAACGGTACAGTGACTAAATTATTATTGTAAAATGAAGCCTACCTGCTGCTGAACAACTTCTAAAATGCCCTGAGGCTCATGATTAGCGTCATATACAGTGAATTTATCCCCAATAGAAACGGCTTCGATCTCGAACAAGAATCCCTCCGGTCTGGAGTCGGTCCAGAAGTAGTTCTCATTGTTATTGAGGGTGGATCCATAGGGCTCAAATGTGATGCGGCGCGCAAACCCGCGGCCGATCGACTGCAGCGTCAGGGCTTTACCACCGAACAAATACTTCGGCTTCACAGACATAGGAGGCGCATCTAAAGCCTGAAAATTTAAAATATGATGAAAAATCTGCTCAGCAAGATTAACTTACAATATCCTTAATATTTAAATTGACAAATAAATATCTTTTTGAATTTAACAACTTTTTAAATGCTACATTACAATATATCTGCCATATCATAAACTTTAAAAACTTTGGGAACCTTTGTGATAAGACATGATTACTTTTTCAAATAGCCTTAAATTAACCAGTGATGAACCGAAACGATGATACCCATGAGAGGTTAGAACAAGCATTTTTGAATTTGTGAAACCCTTGTAATCGTAAAGGTATTCCGCAGCGACCAGGAGAGCCGCTAAGATGAAAAAATAATCATATCAATTTCACAGTTTAACTTTTTATATGGAACATTGATATGATTAACATGGCAAATTGCCCTTATGAATGATACTTATGGTTTACCTATTGCAGATACAACATGCTGTCGGCCAGTATGTCATTTTCGACCTGTCGGGTCTCTGCAGGGTTTCTTGAAGAGGTTTGGTTCAGAACGCCGCTCTGGGCGAAGGTCTGAAAAACTGGACGATCCACATACCATCGCCTACAACGGCAAGTGCACACAACCAGTGGCGACAGGGCGCGTAAGTAAGCAGTGTTGGTCGTTGGTGACATTTTCATTCTGCAAATTTCAGCAACGGACACCGCTACTCACTGAACTACCCCACACAACCCTACTCGAACCCAAACCGAATGTATCTGAACTGCTGAAATCGGATTGGAATTGAATTTAGATCTCCGCTTTAAATTTAATTTGACTTCTTGACCACAAATACAGTAAAATCTAAACATCAGCAACATCTTTGAACATTCTTACGTAAGGTTGCCATTAAGTACATTATTTATTTTATAATTCTCATTAGGTAATTATAAATAATCTACTCGTACATGAGTTGAGAGTTGAACAAACTAATTAAGTACAATGATCATTCTAAATTTCAATTAGATAGTGTTTACACCCATACCGACAAAATAACTAGCAGTTTACTGTAGTAGTCTTATCTGATTCTTAATATTTTGTTTCTACGGTATTATTAAATCAATATGACATGACAACCTTACTAACAATCAAAGAAATATAGAAATAAGATCGGGTGTAGTTAAATATAATGAAATAAATTATACAAACATTCTGTCTTCTTTAGACCTTAATATATTTTTGTAAAGCTGTTTGTGCGACCACCAGAGTGTTTGCTTAATTTATGAACATTTTGGATAGGCACGAAGACACACTCACCATCCTCTTGTTTCTGAAAAGGATTATCCTTTCGAAAATGTTCCATAAATAACTAAAACCCGATCCAAGACAATATCTCTCAGAAATGCACGAGTATCTCAAGATGTAAAACATTATTTTAAAATAAGCACAACATTATGTTCAAAGATAGTTGCGATTAGAAAAATCCAAACTCAATTCATGGGTAGGTACTTTTCATATTTTTCAATTTTGTAGGCTATTGGGATTGTCCTCAAAATAAACCATGTTTTTAATTTAAAAGATATGGGCAATTAAATGTAACAGTGGCAAGAAACATTAAAATTTAATGTCTTATTTAATTTACGAAGACTTGACAAAACCAGAATATTGATTGTATGAGTACATTTTTTTTACTCAAATCGTTAAGAATTCATCTATTGAAAGCATTTAACTATCTTTTAAACACGTCTTAAAAAAACAATCCCAATATAAATCCGATAGCAGTTCAGGTAAGAAATTTTGCCCCAGGGCTAATATGGATCTTCGAAGTTTTTCTATTTACGACGTCGAGAAGCTTGACATTGATGACAAAAGCCAAACGTGTGATATTACAGTTAAGATCCTTGGATGGTCAAGCAACATTCAACAACTGAACGTTTGAGGAATAGCGGTCGGGTCGTTTTGTTTCAAGATAAGTACTAATTAAGGATACTGAGGATTGCAAAGTATCCGATATCATAAACGTCAACGACCAACGATTGCTCAAAGTTCTGCGATGTGGCATGAAAAGTGTGATTGAGGTTAAGATTAAATTACTCGTCTCACCTGCATCGGTCTAACTTTGTATCGGAAGCCAGTCCTGACACGGGGGTCGATGTACACCCCGATGACCGGCAACTGGTGCGGCGCCGGCGGTGGCACGCGGTACACGGCCGGCACATCCCCGAGGGTGCTGGCATCCAATAACACTTCCGTCGGATAACTCTCAGACCATATACCCTTTTGAAAGCCCTCAACGTGTTCCTAAAAAAACGAATAATCCTCATAAACTTTAATCCACAACTTCACAAACTAGGTTAAAACAATATGTTACCAATTCGTTATTCGAGGGTTGCGTGGTCAAACCCAATAAGTTGATATAAATTGTTGTGTCAAAAAGAACATTATTGAATACATCTAGACAGTTGAAGTTTGAAGTAACAATTATTTCGATTTATCGGGTTTGACCACGCAACCCTCGTATTCATAAATTATGCTATCTGAATCGGACTCTTCCACACGTATCTTCGCTTCTATCATGGCAATCGAGGTTTTATTTGTTTTGGTTTAATGACCAGACCGATGGCCGGTACGGAGAAGAATAAGGAAGCTGGGCTACCTAGTTGGCAAATGGTGCAGATCATCACGCTGTCAATGTGGGTGCCAAAAAATGGAATTGCATCACTAAAAGTTATTACGCTTTAAGTCGGCGATTATATTAACAAAATTAGGGCTGATTTTTCAATCCCCAGATAAAACTATCCGTCAGTTAAATGTATTACTATCCTTTTCTGAAGTCATATGAAAGAAAAGGACAGAGCTAAAATTTACCTTCCGGATAGCTTTATCTGGGGATTGAAAAATCAGCCCTTAATGTACTATTATTCAAGGTTATTTCAATAAGCTATTCCATTTATCTGTCGAAACAATTGAATAACAATAGGCAAATTGTAATAGAGATTCTGCGCCATTAAGCAATTGAGACTGATTGGTTTGTTGTGTACATGAAATGAGTGCAAAGTCCGCCCGTGCACGTCCATCGAGAGTTATTTATACAGTTTCAGCTATTTCCGACGCGATGCAGTCACCGTTTTACAGATTCCGATCTGCTTACACGTCTTTACTTGCGGAAACCGAATAACGACCGGCGACCCAACCTTCAACGAAGGTTATCATCCCGGAAATATTTCGCCGGTATATAATTAATAAAATAAAGAACCACCTACCTACTAATAAGAAACTCTTGATATTAAATGGTCGACCTTAGCTCTCTCGGGTGAATGAACAAGAAATCAATCAAGTAGCACGATTGCTCGATTGATGCGAAGCCCTATATCCTACGGTTGGTTTCATGAATCATGTCAGTAATGCTGTTTGGTATCGTTTCTATAAAGTACACCTAAACAGTGGGCTGTGACGTGTTTGATAACAACTTGATTGCCGACGAGTGGAGGTGTGACAATAATCTCACATTGATTGTTAAATACCGACTGACGAGTGTGATAACTCTGCTGACATAACAGCACCAACCAAATATAGGCTTTAAAAAATCCATTATTGTCAGTAGGTACCTATGAATAAACAAATGGAATGCAAAGATAACCGTACGAAAGTTTAATCGTTTTAATATAAAATACTTACCGGTATTTCCAATTCAGGGAAAGCCTCCTCTCCATCACTCTCATAGTCACTTGGCACTGGTATAATAGTTTTTGAGGTGCCCTCGGGCTCCTGTTAAGAGAATAACACCAATTCAATTATCTTGGAAAACTGATAATAGCAAAATAAGGTCAACACAATTAGCGAGGAGTAAACACAATTAAGTAAGGAGCCCTCGATGTTGGCAAAAACAAGTTGCTTATGTTTTCCGAGGGTCGCAGAAAGATATATATTAGTTATATATTATATTGCAATGGTTATAATATAATCACGGCGAAAAATGGGCATCAAGCATATTTAAACGACATCTTTTTCTCGTCAACGTATTTATGAATGCAATAAGACCTTTTTTTATTAATTAAGGCTTTTAAAATGCTGTTTCGCTTAAACACACGAAATTGGCACGTCAGCCAGAAGTAACCTTAAAAGGTTATCGAACCCAACGGTTTTTGCAGTCTCTAATAGGTATAGTTATAAAATAGTCAAACAGGCGCCTAGGCGCCAACAATCATAGTACCGAATCAGTCATCAGTGTCATCACCTGCGACCTTTGTACTACTTTTATCGATGCAAGTAAGTAATGACAAAACGACTAGCTATGATTTCATATACATAATATGTAATATACGTACAGAATTTTTTGAGAAAATATTCTCATTAGTCAGTGTGTTATTTTCTAGCTACATATTAGCACTTACATACTTAATAGGTTTATGAAGAACTCAAACAAAAAACAATATTCAAAGCTTCGTCGGGTCGAATCAAGAGTATACCAACCTGAGCAGAAGGCAAAGTCTCGGCAAGGGCTGGCTCAGCATCGAGAAGCGTAGAGGTGCCGGCAAGACGAGCTCTGGTCAGGTTCCAGAGACGCTGGAGGGCCAAAGGCGCCTCCTCCACTTGAAGATCCATAGCTGGGCTGGCAAGCATCTTAATGGTTTCCGATTAAATCTGTGGAACAAGAAATATCTTAAAGACTTGTTCTTATCAACCGACGTTGATAAGAACATTACTCAAGCTATATCTTTTAAGCTAAGCTTTTAAGTAATGTATATTTGGAGAAAAGGTACGATACGAATAGCTATAAAAAGACATTGTGTTAACAAATAACTTATAAAAAGTAGGTAAGTATTTTTTAATTGCTCTTATTTCGATGGCCGATATTGACATTTCAAAAGAAACATCGAAATGTGCCGATTTTAAATCCATACTAATATTATAAATGTGAAAGTGTGTCTGTCTGTCTGTCTGTCTGTCTGTCTGTACTAATATTATAAATGTGAAAGTGTGTCTGTCTGTCTGTTACCTCTTCACGCTTAAACCGCTGAACCGATTTAGATTAAATTTGGTATGGGGATAGCTTGAGTCCCGGGGAAGGATATAGGCTACTTTTTATCCCGGAAAATTAGACAGATCCCGAGGGATTCGCGATAAACGACTTCTACGCGGACGGCGTCGCGGGCAAAAGCTAGTAATTAAATAAATCTGTCCCTACTTATTTTACCGAAACAATGTAAAACGCTTAGGTACGCAAGTGTCTCGCTGCACAAACCTTAGGACAAACAGAACTAATGACGTAGAAATTATTTGCACAGATGTATTGTATTTAAAAGACAATTTCATTTAATTCAATTCATTATTTGCCACAATCTTACGCATTGACTGGGTTGCACAGACGTTACGTTCAATTGACTTTTATGGGAAAATTCCTAAAGCATTTATTAGCACTTTAGCTAAACGACTCAGACTCGTGTAGTTTCCTTTATCATATGTGGTAGCATGGAAATAAAAGTGAGACATTTACCACTTATTATCGTTAATTAGAACTATTTATAACTATTGGTTGCATACGTCGCTACAACCATTCGTCATCTATTTGTGGCAGCCCTTAGTTTCATGGATCACTCGCTACTAAGACCCGACGCGCGGCGCATCCAGAACTTTCTAGAAGCTTTGGGTAGTTAACTGAGTATGGGACCTTTTGAGCACACAAATATAACTATTTGTTTATTTAAAAGCGATACAATCATGTATTTGTATACTTTTTGCGTTAGCAAGTATTGCTATTCAACTAATTTTTAAAATCATTATCATTAGGTACACATTTTCATTTCACCAAAAACAGTAGGTACTCCTTTTAAGTAGCTACGTAATATAAATTATCAAATAGCAAGTAGCTGCAGCAGTGAAATTAAATTTCAAATAATGAAGTTGTTGTAACTTTAAAAAGAAAAATACTTGCTAAAGTCCGCCAGATAAGAAACTAAGAGTTGTTAACACAGTCGTTACTGAGTTAAATTCTATTTCAAACGTTTATTAAAACATTGGGAATACTTAAGCTGGAACCTTGACCTGAACTAGGTTTTTGGGTCGTAACATAAAATAATATTCCTACCAACATTCACATTTTGAATTAACCTGCAGTTGTATTTTGTTACGTTCGTCTCACGGTCAGGTAAACGTGAAAAAATAAAAAGGGGAGGTCAACTACCTGCTTTGACAAAAAAGGTATGGCTTTAGCAGGAAAAAACTGAATGTGATGGGATCCTGTTGCATTGTTTGTAATGTAAACTGGCACAAAATGGTAAGTTGCGGGGCATATTATTGCCCGTCGATAAGGAAAAATAAACGGGCAATGGACATGACTTATTTATTATTTTGAGTTGTATGGTCGACTTCAGAATTAGGTACCTAGTTTATGCAAACGCAATGATAATTATAAATAGTAGGTATTATCACAGATTACTGTATTATGGTAAATTTTATCCTTTACTAGTTAAATAGTTGACAGAAGCGGGTCGTTAATTTACATACGTAGTCATGGTAACATTAACTTTCTATTCTAATGAATAGCGGGGCAGTGAAAATGAAAACTGATAGATGAGGTTTGTGCAAGCTAACACGGACGGCCAAGCGGCAAAGAGAGAAAGCGGTGCCGTGCACCGTCCAGTCAGCCATTTGCTGCGCCCGCACTTAACTTACCACTTAACTCTGTACTGTACGTTATTCAATCCTTATTGCTTATAAATAAATACCAAATTTTATAAAATATACTCATTTTTAGTCACAGACTATACCAAATGTCTGAGCTATTAGGTACGTTCATGCCTTACTTAAACTTACCTCAATAAAAATAGAAATTCTTAGAGATATAATTATAGACTGGACAGCGGCAGGGATCTCTGCAATCCACAGATCTGCAATTAAAATTTCACGATTTGCAGCGAACGTTGCACACGGCTCGGGGACAAGCAGAGCGGTTTCCACAGCGAACGCGACTGACGGTTAGTGAAAACGTCGGCGGTTAATATAAACTCGATTTAGATAAGACGGCGATCCCCGGATGATTCGCTGACTCTTTCTTACCCGTGGCCTGGATAGTACGCGAGCGAGACGGGGATAAGGGCACGCACCGACCGCGTGCTCCGCCAGACAGTAACCCACACAGCGAGGAGTATTACGCATGCGCCGGAGCTATCGAACACGTCGAGGCCGACGTCACAACTTGGCCCCCTTTCCGAGCAAAGTTCAGGCAAGGATGCGCCCTCGATGCGGGGAAGTTTGGAGAAACTTTGTCACGTGGACTTTGGGATAGTTGCACAACTTGCTAGTAACCAAAACTAACCCAGTTAGGTTTTTGTATCCAGATCGTAAAATTTGCCTTTACGAGGAAACATTATTATGTATCATACATACATATAACAATCACTAGTCAAAAACACTATCCTCCTTCTTCAGCAGTCGTCGGATAAATCGATATTTGATTAATACCTTCGTCATGTTTTCTTACTTTAACGTAGTGATTAAACTGGTAGACAAATTTAAAACATAAGAATTAAAGCGATAAGGTTCTAAATAGATAGCTAAGTATTTATAATGCTTAAGTAACAAGAAACCGTTTGTTTCTAAACTTGTAGTTTACATGATTATAAATAGAATAGCAAATGTACGATAACAACAGTGGAAAGTTCGTCCATAACACGTGTACATTATTTAATATGGTTATTGATTTTGAAAACGTGTTGTGAAATCACCGTAAAAGAGTTACTTACAAACGAAGAGCGTTACATTTTTAATGTAAATGTATCGTGTATTGATTTTTCCAAGGCTCAAGTCTATTTTAAGAACACTGCAGTGCACGAATAATCACTAATAAGTACCTATACAGTATCCAGTAGGTATACAGTTTTCGTAATCTCGAAATGGCTTGTCCAGACCGGAAGCAATACCAGATACATCACTAGGATATTTAAAATAGGCATGAAGTTTTTTACAGTTGAAGAATTGCTGTAACTTTTAGAGTTTTGGTCTTTTGTCAGTGCTGTCATCTCCTGTTTTAATAATAATAGCGAGACTCCAAATACTTAGCTGACATCACAATTATTATTTTATTATTTATTCATACCGAAACCTTTTAATAATAATAAATAATAATAAATTTGTTTATAAAAGCCAAAAATCCCATACAATATTACAATATTTAAATAATTAAATTAAAATAAATTAAAAAAAAACTTTAAAGTTTTTCATAGTTGAAGAATTGCTCTAACTTTTAGAGTTTTGGTTTTGTCGGTACTGTCATCTCCTGTTTCAATATAATAGCGAGACTCCAAATACTTAGCTGACATCACAATTACTTTTTCATTATTTATTCATACCGAAGCCTTATATAAAGATGTACATTATACAGTCGTGCTTCATCACTCGTTTCTACTGTTAAAGGCATTAGAGCTGGGTATTGATTCTCTCAAAAGCAAAGGTTAGCGAATGCAGGATTGAAGTCCAAGCGGCGAGTTTAAGTAGTCCCGTCAGAGCGAGCAAAACACATATTAGCGCGTGCATTCTCAATTAGGCAGCCTTATACGTTCGAGAAACCATGCTGCCAAATTGAATACACGCGCTGAAATGTGTTTTGTTCGTTTTGACGGGACTACTTAAACTCGCCGCTTGGACATCACTCCTGCGTTCTCTCACCTTTACTTTTGAAAGAATCACTACCCAGCGTAAGTATCCAAATATTTTTGACATCCTTATCCGTCTGGGCTTCTATGCCCGAATATATTTAATAGCCGAATATGATGTATTCTATACTACCAAGGGCATTGCTAAATTAGTTTACGTTATTAGATTAGTTTCTGTTTACCCTTCTCGCTGCGACGTAAGACGTAAGTATAATGTTATGTTGAAATGACGGCGTCTATTATCATTACCCTCCCTACATAAAACATACCTATAATTAGATTGCAACTCATTAATTAAATTTATGCTACATAAGTTATTAGACTCGGATATTAATAGATACGCTTCATTATAATGATTATAATGATTTAATGTTGTATGTAGGTATAGCATAAATGTTGCTAGTGTTGCTGTTGTGGCTATCCTCTTGTGGTCTGTAGCGATAATATTGACAATTTAATGCTCGCATCCGTCAGTTTGTTACTTAATCGATTTACAAACTTCGGTGACAGGCTATGTTGTACTAAGGCCCGCTTGCACGTAAACGTTAACCCTAGGTTAGCAGGTTAGTTCGTTAAAATTGACAGTTCTCATATGAATCTGACATTCGCTAATAACTTGAGGGGCTATTGTCTAACGGTGGGTTTAGACCAAACGAGCGAATGCTCTAGAACATGTACCTATTGTCTTTATTTTTACAAAGAAAACGTAACAATAATGCCATAGAATTCTTGTTCGTTCGCTTGGTCTAAACCTACCGTAACGGACTCGCAATTGCAATTGTTTTCATTTTGAAAATCGAAGGCCTGTCTGCATACAAAATGAAAACAATTGTTCCACTTTGAAGCCGATTGCGATTGCGAGTGCGTTAGACAGTAGACCCTCTGAGGTTTACCTAGGGTTAAATTTACGTGCAAGCGGGCCTAAAGGGGTTAATGCCAGCATAATAAGGATAGACCACACCTTTGCAATGAAACATTATTAAAAACTAGGATTTGCCGCGACTTTTTCCTCGCGGATTTAGGACTTAAACGCTTCTCACATTCTCCGTCCTGCAATTCGTTCTCCGTCCGTGAGTCACATTAAATTTTTCATTTGTCAGATAGGTAAATATCGAATTTTACCCGACTACCCAAAAAGGAGGCTAATGATTTTCGGGTGTAGGTAAGTAGGTACATATGTAGCCACGTTTCTTTGTGACCTTACAGGCTAAACTCCTTGACGGACTAAGTGCGGGGTATCGTCAGATTAATGTTTACTCAATTAGTGTCATAGGCTATATTAGTAGGACTAAGGTAAGGTCCTACTGCTGCAGGAGTAGTCGCCGCAGTCTGGTTTTCAAAAGCATGATTTTTGTTAGACTTGTTAAACAAAATAAATCAACGGTTCTGAAGTTTGTGAAGTACCTATTTAAGTACTAAGTAGGTAAAAGTCTACTAAATTTAATGTCATCTTTACACAGCCATATAGGAATTGTCATAGCAATTAAAGTGACAAGGTACTTAAGTGTACACATCGCACTGCTAGATCAAAACAGCAGTAACTCAAAATATACCTGTATTTTAAAATCAACTTTAATACAACTTCTATGAACTTTAAAGAAAACTAGCAAGGATTTTCAGTTGATACTGTTTTGATCTAGCAGTGCGACATATTTATGAATTCAACTGTACGTAGGTACCTATCATCTGATCCCGGATAATGCCGTTGAGAATATCAGTATCATTGTTGTTTTAGGATTTAAGCGAACTTTTATGCTCCATTTTCAAAGAATAAGATTACGCGTTGTCTAATGGTGAGATAACATTATCATTACTCATGCTATTCCGTGTCTGGGGCTATAACGATAAGGCACCAGGTAGTCTTAGTCTATAGACATCTAAGGCTTAAAGATACGCTTATCTTTCAAAACAAATAATTACTTAGTAAACCAATTATCAGTAGTGTTGCACGTGCTAAAATATGCATTTAACTCCCGTGTACTTATCCATATCTTTGGCTGCTGTACTTAAATGAAAATTGGCATAGAATTATCCGGTTAGCAACGTTAGCATGAACACCAATCGAATTAACAGGTTCCCTGTCCTGTTAATCACATATGATTCATGCATGAACGCAACTTTGTTCCTGGTCTGACACGTTCATGAATCAAATGTGATTAGATTTGATATAACTTAACATAGGTACAGGACGAAGAACGGTGTAAATTCACTGTTGTATAAGGAACGTGTTAAACACCTAACAGCTTGACCTTGTGATAATACATATCAGAGAACAGAAACGATCAGAGTCCCTACTTTGAGAATCGAAGTTCGAGGTTACGTTAGCTCCATCCCTTTCTCTAGATTTAGTCTCGAATGACGAGTGAAAGGGGTGGAGCGTGGAGCTAACGTAACTTCGAACTTCGATTATCAAAGTAGGGCTTCAAGGCGTTTTCGACTTATCTTGTAGGCAAGTATAAAAAATCGACTCCCTATCTATGACCTATTTTCTTTATCCATATTAGTCGTACAACAAGCAGGTAGGTACTTAGCCAGTAATAAATACATTATATAGATACGGTTCCACAAAACCATCCGCTGATTACGATATTAATATTTTGAGGACTGGTCATGATGCAAACAAAGAGGCGTTCTCTCGTTACTGATGGATGCGATTGTAAGATTCAAACAGTTTCATACCGACACCCACACCATTCTCGGAAGCCGATGTTTTATAAACACCTCTTCAATTTCACGAAAATGATACTGACAAGAGACAGCGATAGCAGACACCTAGCTCGAGCTTCTAAAACATAAACGTAAGCAGAGGTTATGTTGGTATAATGAACGTAGATCATAAAGCAAACAGACAGCGAGAGATTTTAAGCGTTTGAGATATAAGATAGAAAGAAAGAAAAACGTTTATTAAGTGCAAGACAAAAAAACTTATTATAATATACTTAAAGATAACATCAACAAAAAGAACATGCAAGCACTTAAAAGGCGACCAGCTCAGCAAGATGCTGCGACTTAGTAGTCACAGCGCTAATTTTCAACTGGACCAATGAGTTTACTCAGACAGCAGTCCCGTGTCTAACATACATTTATATAATATAACATTCGAAGACGTGACGTGACGTGACGTGTACAGTTAAACGCGATATGGAAATATAAACAAAAAGCAAGGCAGACGGTGACAGTAACAAAAATTATATGTAGCAGAGCAGGTTTTAGTACAGAGCAGGGGGTGCCACCGCCAAACTGAAGCGAAAAGATATGCTTTTTTATATTTCCCCTAAACTATGAACTGATTTATATGGTGCAAGAGGAGAAGATAGTAGTCTGGTAAATGTGATTAAATAATAAAAGAAGAAAATGCAGGGAAGTCTAGTTAAATATACCAAACACGAGAATCGGAAGAGAAAATAATCTATTTCTTTGGAAAACCTAAAAGAACGCACAGTCAACCAATTTGAATCATAGACCACTGTAGAACTATGTTAAAGTGACGTACCATACTTAAAAATAGACACAATTAGATTAGGACATTTAGAACCTATGGTCATCTCCGACCAAAAAATTGATCAAAATTAACCATTGGTTATGAATGATTATTAACTAAACATGACTTAGGTAACTATGGATCAAAAACACATCCTAAATTAAGAAATTGATTAAGTAAATTAATTTATGATGTACGTTGATGATATTACTACTTACAACATGAATCTTTCTTAGTAAATAATGCTTTAGGTTAAGGTGACAGAGTTCAAATTAAATTAACTATGAAATTGTTTTTTAAATAATGAAAATCTCGGAAATTATGCGTTATTGGACTACATGTATAACATGTAGTCCAATAACGTCCACATTAAATACTCAAAATAGGCTTTAGAATCGATGGTTAAAATATTTCGGGTTATTAACACCCACGGTGTATAGATTTTCAGTTAAAATATGATATTGGTATGACTACGCCTATATTCAAGGCGACACCTGAAGGTTTTGAGCGATAAATTCCGAAATCGTACTCACACTACTGATCGAACAAGTTCACGCGTATGTCGCGTGTAATTATTTGAGTTTAACAGGATGAAATCAAAAAGAAACCATCCTAATTGCATCGGCATGATTCACAATTTTTCACAACTAGCGCAAACGGAATATTTCGAACCGTGACTTTCGTATTAAATTATCAATTATTGTCACGTTGAAAACTCATGCAAGATTCTTTGAATTTAAAGCGACTCACAAATATCATGTTTGTTTAAATAATTTACTTCCGACGAGGTGCCCTTGGACTAGGGCACAATAAAACAAACAACGGTTACATTTGTTAATCCAGTTAAAACCAGTTTAAAGGGTCATGTGTTAGCGTAGATCAGTTAACTTTAACGCGAGTCTATTCGGGTAGGTTACTTACCAAGTAATTACTGAATTCAGATTCGACGTATCTTAGTATAATTAAACTGACCTAAGTTTAGGTTAATTGTATTTTCTGTACACATCTTAGTTTATCTAACCATATTTACATAAAGGCACGTGTGTTAGCATGCTCGGCTACGCTGGCTTCATAATCCATAATTCTACTGGTCTTAGTCACGTGTTACACTTAACAACGTCTAATTTGTCTCATTTACTAAGGTTGTTATATTGTATTCAGTTCGTTATTTAGAAATTTCCATCATGGTTGCCAACGCAAAATAGATCTAGTACCTGTGACACAAGGTTGACATTTGCTCTAGTTTTGAGCTGTCATGGGCGTATGGGTGACGTCTTTTGTATATGACAAAGCGTTGAAAAGGTAAGATGAACTTCGGGATCTCGAGGGGCAGGAGTTACATTCTAACCACCTCGGTAAATACCTACTCGAAAGTCCAGGCCTACTGGAGCTCTGTGACGAAACGTAATAGAGTTTAATTCTGATATTTGAAAACTCATAGGTCCAGTACCCAGTCGGGTACCTCGTTAGTAGGTAAATCCAAAGCCTTCTTGTACGTAATACAGCTTAGTATTTTCTGTGATGATAAATATTATTTATAGATGGATGTTTATTATAGTAGCTCATTAAAAGCGGAGCGTATTACGCACATATTTTTTTGATAACCCGAACTTAAATTTTCCGTTGACCCGCGGGCGCCAATCATTTGGCTCCTGCTCATGGTAACCACCGATTCAAGTAAGTATAGATATCTCCAGACTTACGTTTTTCTACGTGTTTGTAAACATGTACAGAACGTTAATTTGTGACCCATTTCAAATAAATATGCTTGAAGTCGTCAATGTCATCAGCAGACATTGGAATCCAGGGGCATCCGTCACCTTCTAACACGTAAGAACGAGAGTGACGGATGCTTTATCCACATTTGACACGCGATATAGACGCAGCCATACTAGGCCCGCACGGGGTAAAATTTTATGACAGGAAAGGAGTTCCTATATATATCGACAAACTCAATTATCGATGCTTTTTCATATATAGTGATCGGCCCCAGCATTGTGTTTATTTTTTTCTAAGTATTGTTCTGAGGACGAGCATGAAGTTCACACATCATATTTTAAACGATCGCTAGGAGCTAGTGTGTAACATTGCACTATGAAATAGTTAATTTTAACTCTTTATCAAACCTCTTTAGAGAATTAGATGGAGATAGCCTACGTACTTAGGCACTCTCTATGAAACAATACTTGTCAATACGTGTCATTTTTAAAGACTTGCTTTTAAGTATTTTATATTTAAGAGTGAAAAGAAATGGTAAAGAAAGTACCGACTAAATAGTTTCCGTTTTTAGTGTCTGTCAGTTGTTTTGTTTTACGACTACACACTTACACAGACCTCATCTCATCGCTCAAGCGGTTAGCCTATACTTACAACGATTGTGATTGTGATATAGGTAGTAATACTAAACGCCTTCAGTCCTTTCTTGGTACAGGATGGTACTTTCTTGGTGCTGATTCGCTGCGTGATTTTACACAAACCGAAAATAGTATCACGCAACGTCGTCGATAAAATCGATTGACGTCAAACAAGATGGGCCAGACTATTTCTCCTCGCTAATGTGTCGAAAAATAACGGTAGTAGTACCATTTTTTTAAAGGTATTTTTTACAAGCTTTTACTTAACTTGCAATGTATGCATGTATGTATGTATGTAAGGGTCAAATCTTGCAAGTTGAATTTGACCCACTTCCTGTTAAGGCTGAAATTTGGACCACGCATATAAACCCGATGACCAGAGCTCGGAATAGGTAGTGCCTATTTACCTAAACTTTGCGGGAGGACGTAAAGAGTGGTTTAAACCACCAAAAATCATTATTTCTTATTATTGAATGCGGGATTGACTGTATTACTCTAAAGACTTAATACATTTCACTTTACTTATAAATCTTGCTATATTGCATATTTTTTATTTATTTATCTTGAAATAACAATCAGTCATAGGCTCATAGCTCAAATTGAATCAAAGGGTGCCTGAAATTTGATCTTTTTTATAGAGCCCCTGTAGGTGTGCTTGATTGGTACTTTTGCCCCTAAAGGAAGGTAGATAAGATTCATCCTAAATTGAAATTACTACAGCAGGACAAGGTCCGTCCGGATCGCTATCACCATCTTATCCTTTAACGTACCGGCAAGCAGCAGTGTTCACATTGTTGTGTTCCGGCGTGGGGGATGAGATAACCGGTAAAATAATACCGAGCATAGAGGAAATCCATCTTAGTCGTCAAGATTGGCAACGCATTTGCGATCTCAGGATTGCAGTCTTTAGATTGTAGTCTTGAGAATGCAAATGTCTATGGGTGATAGAACCCACTTCCCATCTGTTGGCCAGTGTAATCGTTTGCCTTCTCCATACCATAAAACATACAAACATACCTGTCAAAATCATAACCCTTCTTTTTGCTGCGCCGTAGTCAGGTAAAAAAAGGCCTTAACCTACACTAACGGCATCCGCGTTCGTATAAAACCTTGATATTGAATGGGGCAGTAACAAGATTATATGATAGGTAATTATGAAATCGAATTGGTTGACAATTCGTACCTACCACTACTGTGACCAAAAGCACAAAGAATAGGTGTCCTACATTGTCTGCGGACAACACATAGTAACAAGATTGTGCACAATCGTCTGAATATTTGTTGTGAAAACACGGTTTCAACTGATATA
Organism: Acleris cristana; assembly: GCA_948252455.1. Classification (NCBI taxonomy): domain Eukaryota; kingdom Metazoa; phylum Arthropoda; class Insecta; order Lepidoptera; family Tortricidae; genus Acleris; species Acleris cristana. The sequence goes on along the minus strand of OX411782.1, from coordinate 10,642,431 downwards.
GTCCGTCTAATTTGGTAAATTTCCTGAAGATCACGATTGTTTTGAATGATGGAAGTAAATCTGTACAATATTTACGTTAAGTAGAACTAAATGAACCAAAACAACGATTGTATTTAAAACCCTCCCGGAACTTGCTCTTCTTAGATGTTATGCCTTTCTTTACAGCATACATCCGTCTTATAGATTGACCCCTTTATCTCTATAAACTGCCGTGCGTCAATGCCTCTGCGCACAATTAGTCGGGTGTAACTGGAGCTTATCACGGTGACATTCGCACCTTCTGACAAGTGATAAATTGATAATTTAGCACTTCATAAACACTATCCGGATCAAACCGGATTGCCGATAACACGCGGTTCTAAATGTCAACCGTGTTGACGCTAATTTGATCTCACTGTATAGCGAAAATACCTCTTATCAAATTTGTTGCGCACGAATTCGGGTGTCTGCGGTGTGGTTTGTGTGCAAAAGTGATACTATTTTATTTTATATAAGATAAAAAACGTTTAATTCATACTAAGGTAAACAATATAGGTACAAATAATATAAATCTCACTCTACATATTGTTATACTTACACGTTAATATATTTAAATAGCTTTATGTGCTGAACTACCAATGATTAAAGCATAAACTTGTCATTTTTCCAAGCATTGACTGAGATTTCCTTCTCGAATGATTTATAACAATTATGAGTTACGAATAATAATTATTTATAACAGTTATAGCGAATAAGTCTGATTAATTTTAAACGTTTTAAGGGCCGTGTTCACCAACAATTAAACGGACGGTTAGCGGTTTGACGGTTGTCAAATATATTGACTAACAGCTGATTAAGACCTAACCGTCTGTTAAATTGGTTGGTGAACTCGGCACTAAAAGTAACAATGTTTAAAATAAGTCTCGACTGTAGAGTATATAATACTTACAAAAACTCAACAACGGTCAGTTATGGTTAATTAATTGTATAAATAAACACATACACCAATATATTTGATACTATGATCAATTAATTACAGCGTAAAGCATCTCATTCAGGTAAATAATATCCAGAATTAACTATCAACATTAAATACAAATAAATGCAAACTTGGCGATTATCTTTCAAAAGAACACGCTATCTAGATAAAACCACGAACGAGGTACTTCATAGCCGAACCTATACTCTACGTTTCTTAATCTCTCTGATTCACACCGCCATCTTCACATACCCCAAATAAAAATATCCTGTAGCATAGTCAATGCCTGGGCCTGTGTATCGCTAGCAGCAGTCAAATCGACTGTCACATACTTGGCAGCCTCCAGTATCCTGAGGCAAGATGTATTCTCTGGTGGCAGCTTGTGGCATAGTTGAGTTAGGAGGGCCTTGGCGCAGTCGTGGTGGAAAACTAGAGGGTCCAAGATATCAGCAAGGTCGGACTGCTTCAGCATGCAACACAAGTGAGCGAGAGTCACGCTGAGCTGCAAACAAATATATATTTTTGCTTAATATTTTATATAGGAAGCTCTTTATATTGTCCTTGTCATCCTAATGCACTTTCTTTCCTGAAGAGGTTTTAGATAAGTCAGTTTTTTTATCCGCGATTAGGTTAGGGTTGCTTAATAAAAACACTAAAAGTTTAAAGGACAAAAGTTTAAAGGTTAAGCCGAAATTGGGAATTGGAAATTCTTAAACTTCGGGCCTTATGGACATGTAAATATTATAAAAATAAAAGTAGTTAAGTACTAAACACTGCACAAAATTTTCTAAGTAGTAAAGATTTTCCTGTGTCACCTAAACTAGGCTACGCGTGTCTCGTAGAATGGCACTGTACTCGTACATAGTCACATGAAATGTTTATCCGACGTCAAAGAATTTCACATTATTATTTTACATGTATATAATTTATATTATTATCATTTAGAGACTTAATTTATTAATTTAGGTACGACAAGGAAGGAAGGAAGGAATGTATGAAATGTGGAAGAGGATGTGTGTGAGTGTGTGTCATGTTGTCAATAAACATTTTATTAAACGCATTGCTTTAGTTATTATGGTATCCCTGAACTGTCAAGTGGCTAAGATAAACAATACCAAATGTATGATTCATTATGAAGATTAGTAAATTACCTTTTTAATTATTATAAAATATAAATATGCTCCATATGAAGATACATACGGAATTATATTGACAACCTTGTGTCGCTTCACTTATCAGTTCAGGCAATATTTATGAAGAAATATATCGAGATTACTTTTATCTAAAGCCCAACTGTCAGATTTCTTCACAGTCGTTACGATACTATCACGACAGTGCACGAACACGAGACGAGACTGTATATTAACTGGGTTGTAAGAACACGTAATAAATAACGTTATCTGACACTTGATTACGATTATTTAGATAATATTTGCTTATTATTAAGAATCAGGGAAATATGATAATGGTTAAATTAAAAAATATATTTTAATGGCAAATTATAGCATGGGTGAAAAACAGATTAAGGTGTCTTTCTATTTAAAAAAAATAGGACATCTTCTAAACAACACATTATGATCTCCCTTTCGCCTTCGTACACTAATGATTTTAGCTACTAGTGTGGTCGGAAGTACCTATGTAAGTAAGGTTAGGAGGGGAGGTCTGGATACCTTACCTGTTCAATAAGATTATCTTTATGCTTGTACTCCGAGAAGTCATCGACGTTGGCGGCATTTTCTACAGCGGCCATTATGCCTCGCCACACGAGCGGATAATGGTCACCATACTGCGTTCTGGACAAAGGGGCCCTCAAGGCTACTGCCGCGTTGATCCGCACTTTGAGATTCTTGCATTCTTGAGTCAGAGTACATAGGTTTGGGAAGACTTGGTTCTGGAACCAAATAAACACTTATTTTCGTCATGTTCACTGTTGTTGCCGCTTAAAATCTTCATTTAGGTACAGTTATTCAAAGTCTATTTGGGTTTTGGGTCCACGGGCGTTTCAACCGTCGTCAGTACCATAGTCATAAATATTGAAATAATGACCTACACTAAGCAGCAGACTTTCATACTAAGATGTACTGTAACCGTATTTCTTGTCACAGTTGATCCAATTTTAACCATATTATGGCAGATTTTTTATATATACTAATACTAGGGACTGACAGCGGTTGAAACGCACGTGGAATCACCCATTTAGAGTGTCTAACACGGCTTAGTAGTGTAAAAGCGCCAGATCACGTAAACATTTTACGTATGAAGATATTTCTGAAGTACCTATCTACCTACATTTATAACGCCCTTATAACGTAGCGACTGATTATAATAGCGGAACGTACGTAGTAATTAAACAGTACCCCACAATAACCCACTGACATAATGACATTTTAATTGTGTTATGCACGTTGTCATTATCAAGAATAATAAAACTGTTATTGTTCACAAGTGCGTTTTGGAAGATGAATGTTTGTTACGCTTCATGTCATGAAATTTCTTACATTTTTTTAGCCTATTAATAAAATATGGTAGCCCGCCCCTGCTCTTAGGATTTTTTTTCCCGTCGTTCGGATTCCCTTAAGCACTTGGCATTTTTACGCGAAACAAAAAAACGTAATAACTTACTACTTCTGTATAAAGACTTTACCCAATGATCTTTACGACAGTCCGTTTTGTGTTACTCACGCATCGTTTTCCCGCGACCTTCAACAGATCGTCGGTTTACCTTGTCGGCAACACCGTAAACCATATCATGAATATACCTACATATAACTTAAAACGATCCAGCAGAAATGTTTTTCTAAACCAGTAATTATTGAAGAGGGACCGATTATGGCGTATTTTTAAACACTATTATTGATTGCAGGTTACAGGCGGTATTTTTCCTGTCGGCTCATATTTACCAACTGAACCTCTAGTGTATTTTTACATACGCAAAAACGTCTCGATCGCGTTTGTATTTCTCGTATAAATAACATGGTCATTTACGCGTTCGAGACGGTGTGCCGCGTGAACAGCAACTTACACTCGAGGCACTGATGTAAAAGTCCATTGGGAGGTGAAGTGAAATAATTATAATACAATTACTATTATTTTACAATTCTCACCTGCCAGCCACTGAAACAGGCAAACAGGTTTGCGTTCTTCATAGCATTACCCATCGCGTAACAAGCGTTCCACCGGACCTTCATGTTGGTTACTTTGCAAGCACAATCCAGGAGCTTCCCTATGGCTGCTTCACATAAGGTCTTTATTTGGGGATTCCGCTGCAGAAGGTCCTGGTTAATCAGACGTAGTATGTTGCCTAGACCGCGCATTGCACTCATTTTGACCTAAAAATATCAAGAAATAAATACTTGTGACTTTCCCTAGTTTTTTTGGCCTGTTGGGGGACTTGTTTTTTTGTTGTGTGTTTGTTTGTTGTTTGTTTCGTTTTGTAGTTCAGTTCGTTTATCTGATAGATAGCCAGTCTCCTAACATATACTCGTATCTGGCCCAGAGAAACAGTTTCGTACACACACTCAAAATCATAAATAAAAAAGTCGGACAAGTGCGAGTGTGACGCGCACACGTAGGGTTCCGAACCAAAATAATGTTCTTGCATGAGGACCCCTTTAACTTATTTTACTTCTTTTCATTATTTGTTGTTAAAGCGGCTATAGTAATACATACTCTGTGAAAATTCCAAGTGTCCTGCTGATACGGTTCATGACACATGACACAGACAGACAGACCGACTGCGGAGGCTTAGTAACAGGGTCTTGGTGGCACCCGTTGGGTACGAAACCCTAAAAAGCAGGTCATCAACCAGCAGCAGAGTATTCTCAAGTACAATTTATTTGGGATTCACAATACTTATGGGTGGATCAACTTTTTGATGTTGTTATTCTGTCCCGTAAGCCAGGAGACAACAGTGAAAAAGTGTCTTAGAAAGAATGTTTTAATATATACCTACTACAAGCACACTCAGGAGAAAAGCCATAAAGGAATGGGTTTATAATTGCCAATAAAACTGATTTTTAGTGGACTTATATCCTTAGAACTCATAGTTTTAAAGAGTGACCCAGGAGACTTCACCATGGCAACAGCAACAAGTTGATTGACTCTTTTACAATGTACATTGGTCATTTAAAACCTATTTCGAGAAGCTCAAACAGGTCAATCAAAACTTTTTTTATATACGATTTTTCTTCAAGATTAGTACTTATTTTTTTCTTTAATTTCTATTTTATGTTTTATGGAGCTTTTTTAAATATATACTCATTCCGCTGCTGACTATACGCATCGTTCGGCGATAATGTGAGTACCAAGTATTAGCAGCACGTGTCGCCGAGTAGTAGGTACTCGTGTATAAATAAATAGGGTATCGATCTTAAAGGTCAAATTAATTACTTTCATGAAGTGTCAAAACAATAGCTTGTGTGGATATTTATATAAAGTACCAACTTACATAATTATGTATAACATAACAAGTGTAGGTATTCGACATAATACATACTTAATAATCTACCTTAACGTAGTATAAATAGTAAAGTAGTTCGTCTCCAGCCGTTTTGGAGTTTCTGCTACCTATTGCCGCTCGGGCGCTAGGGTTGCGTCGATGCGCGTCGCTCAATCCTTTATACGCACGCAACCAAACCAGGTGACAGCGCGGCCCGACTAAACCGGCTTGGTGCGTCTTGTGCTTTTGGTGGCTTGCAGCGCGTACGGTCGAGGCACGCTTACATGCAAGTCACGCGATATACCTTTGTTTGAATATGAACTATTTATACTGTGACAATAAAAATCTTAACGAACACAAAAGTTTAGTTCTGTCTTTATATCTTCGTTGAGAAGGGGGTGGTGGGAGATTAATGGTCAGTATAAAATCTGTCTGTATTACTGTCCGGTACCCTATTACTTAAGGGCTGTGTGTGGACCTCATGACAAATGGGTTACATTTATGTCCGTTACGAGTTTGTATATGCTGGTAGCACGTGTGCGGACGCGGGGCTAAACCGATTAATCTATACTATAACCAACCTTATCGTTATCGCCGGCGCACTGTATGCTGACCTCTAGTAATCGCAGCAACAGTCTATCGTCGATGTCGTCGATGTCGGGTTCATCCCTGTAGTCAGCAAAAACCTTCACAATTAATGAATAATCACGAAATCATCAGCCTATCGAGCTTCTGTACCAGTCAAACACAAATGGGCCGAAATTTTATTTTGCTGGACAAAATTATTCGGTATAGTCTTTGTGTATTACGTTACTATTGTGGTGGCGGAGATTTATGTTCATAAAAAAATCATTAATGTTCATGGCAACATTTTTCCCCTCCCTCTCTTTTTCTCCCAGCAATTGTTGTTGTATATCGTGTCGGCAATAAATAATTCAAAAACTATAAATATTTATTTGATTTTGTGCAAAAATATGTATCGAAAGAATCCTCTCATAAATATGTTACGAAATTCTTATTACATTGGAATAAGGTGCATTGAGACATTTTTTTGAGATCTTGCGTACTCCCATATTTGAACACTTGACTGTACCTAAAAAAAGTCTCTTATTTCATCATTGATCTTAGTGCGCGCTATAAATATCCATATGTGTACAAAACTTCAGTTTTGTAACTTTGATAGTTTCTGAGATAAAGTGAGTGTGACATACAGACAGACACACAGACAGACAGACATACGGACATGGCGAAACTATAAAGGTTCCTAGTTTAACTTGGAAACCCTAAAAAGAGTCTGCTAGGTTAAGAATTTACTCAATCGGAATTCTTACACATTTAATACGAGCGCGTCGCTCAGGTTTCCTAGGGCCCAGGCGGCCTTTGTCCGCACTACCAGAGAAGGCTCGGCCAGTGCCCGCAAAATGTTTTCACCGCAATCGCTCACAAAGCCTATATCCTGCAAACAAAACAAAATGTCATTATCAGGGTACGACCTCTAAATTTTTGAACTCATCGTTACAAAGTTACATGCAAAATCAATCAATTACATAGGTTTCTTTAAAGTAGTGACATTATGTCTAATTATATTTAGGAATGTTCTACTAGTCAGTGAATTCATTGACGATCCTAAACCAAACTAAACTAGACTCAATTGACCCGTCACAATCAGTTGGAAAAATAAATCGTTCGTTCTTCTTATAATTTCGCCGCAACTCAACCAAATTCGTAGGAACGTTACGTCGTAGTTGATCCTATTGGCACAAGAATCGAGAGACAGGTTAAATAGATCAATCAAATTTTACTCTAGAAGCGTCATGAGCATAGACTTAGTAAACAAATTAATAAAGACCTTTATTCAATACTCGTTGAGCTAATAGTGTTGAGGTTGAATAGTTCTGTTGACTTACTTCCCTCAGCGTCCGGAACATGACGGTCATGGCGAGCGCGCGCACCGCCGCCGCGCGCACCGCCGGCTCCTCGTCGCTGCACGAACCCACCAGTAACGTGCAGCACAGCACTTGAATATGCCTCTGGAAAATTGTCCTTGTCTATATACCGATCCATTGACACCCTTAGGTAGTATTTCGAAGTAAAAGAATTTCTAATTCGAGTGTCCGTGCACTTTGCAAGCTGCTCCGTCAAATAAATAGGTTAAAGTCTAACAAAAAGCAAACTGTAAAAAACACAACTGCTTTTTGGATAATGTCGTCAATGTAATGTTAGTTAACATGTGATTAAGTTTTATTTACAAGAGCGCATATGAATATATCCACATATAATCCACATGTCGGTACATATGAACATTCTGTAAAATAGGTGGATGAGGTGTGATTTTCACGCTGCTAAGGTTCATAGTTTTTATTAGTTTTTGTGGATATATTCATATGCTCTGTAAATAAAACTTCGCAACTTGAAATAGGTACGAAAGTACCTATTTCTGAAGTGATGTTTTATGCGTTCTACAATAGGATTTACTCACAATCGACTTCTAATGAGATTAGGAACAGAAGTGGGAAAGGAATTCTACGCGTACAAAGTCGCGGCCCTTGTAGTTACATACCGGTAGTTCCTTGAAAGACCTCTCGCCAATATTCGCGATGCAATCGCACACCACCGCCTTGCATTGCGGGTTGTCGTGACATTGCAGCACGGTCGACAGCGGCGTCAGCAGCTTCTGCCACATCTCGACGCATTGGTTTAGGGGTGGCGACTCGTTTGTTTGCTCTGAAATTCGAAATAAAAATAAATTAGTATATGTATTCTTAATAAATGAAAATTATGTCTTTGTCATGGCATTTACATGTATTACAAATAAATTATCTCTTGTCTCTCTTATCTTATACTCCATCTGTTTACTGCAACTACCTGCTTAACTAAATGTAAACAAACCAAAACGTGGCTCTGTTAAACAGTTAATCAAAACAATTTAGTCGAGCTTTGACTTATCAGTGTCAAGGGTGGTTACTATGAAATACAAAATTCGAAATTTCGGATTCACCGTCCCTTTCACCACTCGTCATTCGAGACTTAATTGGCAGAAGATATATTATAGGGATGGAGATAAAGTGACTTCGAACTTCAAATAAGGGCCCCTGCTTCTATTGGCTAACTAACGAATTACATCACGTGCCATATTTAGTGCCAGTGCCAAATCAAATGGAGTATTACTGAATTTAAAATGGGGCACTAATCTACTCGGTAAAACCTAATTGCTGTTGTTGAAAAGAAAGTTTAGACGTAGAAAAGACCATGTGGCGTTTAGGCTCTGTAGCCGTTAGTAGAAATTTGTTTACTTCTTTTCTCAGTAAATAATGAAGAAAACAATATGGCTTTGAGACCAACCTTTGTAAGTATGATTTATTTTAAAGACGCCTTTTAAAAAGTTCCTGTTGTTAATTTCTTAGTTTATGATTCACCTAGTTTTTGCAGAGCATCGCCTATAATGCTTATAGTTTTAGCCGCCAGCAGCGTGACATCCTGGTGCTCGTGTTGCAGCATCTCGCAAAGAACCTCTGCCAAGAACGAAAGGTGCCACTGGAGCAACTCTGGCAGGTGATGGAAGGCTATAGCTGATAGTACTTGAAGAGATTCCAATATCACCGGAATTGCTGAAGCTTTGCACTTCTGAAAATTTCAAATTAATTGTATGTATTATTATTATGAGCAATAAGTTCGTTCCATTCAAAAGAAATTAAAAAACTAGAACCAGTTACTTACAGCAACTTGTTCGTCTTTATAAGACCAGCCCATGTTTTTAAAGCATATATCTAAAATCCAACTCTTAAAGTAATGAGAATCATTGTTTTTTTCTTCACACTTCTGTTTAGTGACAGTAAACATTTCGTCATCTGAATAACCCTCCTCGAAGTCATCACATTCCTCACTATTCGGTTCATTTTTTTCATTCTCATGTTTGTTAAGTTTTGCAGGAACTGTGTCCTTTTCAATAGATCTTAATATTTCATCAATTTTAGGATCAATTGATAATACACAGCCCATTGCAATAAGTGCTCCAACTTGTAAAGTCACATCTAAAACACATAATGTAAGCAATTACATGATTTGCAACCCCAGTAAAATAAATATCTAAAAATGTTTAATGCTTGCCTTTATGCACTAAGAACTTCCTTGACGATCTTACAAGCTCGCTTATAAGACCTTTATTCAATTTAAAATAAGGCGTTGCTTGCACAAGCGCCGCGCAGCACTTGAGGGCGACAAGTATCACTGCAGGGCTTCGTTCACTGTCCAATATACCAGTAAGGACTTTGTGCATGCACAGGACAATATAACCCAGAGATACGGAAAACGGTATGAATGAGGCATTGTCTTTTTTACTGTAACAAAAACGTGGTTATTGTAAATGTAATTGCTATTTCTACTTGTAAGTTCCCAGATAACTAGCATACTAACCTAATTTCAGCCTGTGACAGGTACATCCTAGATCCAGAGAGTAGTGCTAGGACGACACTCAAAACACTTGCCCGGTTATTGGATGTTGGGTCAGTAACAGCGCAGTAGGCTAGAGTCTTCTTTGCCGACTCTGTTGCAAGCCAGTGATCCGTCTCAGGTGCATCGGGCAAAAGTGCCCACCAGTACCCAAACATGACTCTCTGTTCTGTCACCTAAAAAAACAGACATTTGGTCATATAATACATACAGTGTAATACAGCTCTTAAAAAAGATGTTGTGTTTGTACCTTTCTCTCATATTCGCTTATGCGAACCTACGTTTTTTTAGACCTCATGTACAAGCGAAAAAAAAATAACGGGATTCTTTCGTTCGTCAAAAGCGGGACATAGTAAATAAACATATAGGTAATCAGAAGTTTTTTAATATATATACCTTTTTATTTGAGTTTTAAATTACAAATAAAAAAAAAAAAGTGAACTTTACCGTTTGACTTTCGTGTGCTTGTGTTATATATCTATAATTTTACCGATCAGCGTAAAAAAGAGTGCCTAACAATACTCTAGTGACACTATTAATATCTGTGATAAATTCACCTACCCACAAAATTATGGAATCAACTTTCTACCCTCCATAACTTTCTATCCAATAGTGTTGCCAGTAGAATAAAAATAAATACCCCAAATATTAGTCAGGGTAAATAGCAATGAGTTCAACAACATCAAAACATCCTTCTCAAGCTGAAAAACCAGCAAACAAAATACTTACTCAGCAAATCTTCCATCCATCCTTGTTTAACAGAACGAGATCCCAATCTTTATGTAATCTTGAGGAGCAAGCACAATCTCAAAAAAACCCAGATGATACTGATGCAGATGACTTCACATTAGTAAGAAAAAGACTACGCGAAAGCCCAGGAAAGAATGTGGCTCAAAAACAACAGAAATTAAACACCTACTGGCTCGGCCAAGCTGTACCAATCTCCAACAGATTTTCTGAACTTGATGATGTGCCCCAAGAAGATAGTATGGCCGTAGAAAAACCTGCTAAGTCGCCACCTATTTATGTGGATAAAGTTTGTAACATCCAACCACTACTAAAAATGTTGGATGAAGTTGCAGAAGGAAATTACACTGTCAAAGTCTTACGGGAGGAACAAGTCAGAATACAACCCAATACTTCAGAACTATACACAAAGATAGTTAAAAGTCTCCAAGAGAGAGAAACTGAGTTCTATACTTACAAGTCAAAACAGGAAAGGTCCTTTAGAGTTGTGATCAAAAACCTCCACCCGTCATCCGACTTAGGCGAAATCAAAACCGAATTAGAAGGGCATGGCCACAAAGTGACTAATATCTGGAATGTTAAACAAAGGTCTACCAAAAAACCCCTGGCGATATTCTTCGTAGAAATAGAACCAAATAGTAATAATAAACTTATATACGATATCAAGGCCCTGTTACACTGTAAAATTACAATCGAACCGCCAAGACCCAAAAAAGAAATACCACAGTGCAGCAACTGCCAACAATACGGACACACGAAAAAATTTTGCTTCAGAAAGCCAAAATGTATTAAATGCGCTGGAGACCACGCATCAGCCGACTGTGCACGCAAAGAGAGGTCAGACTCCGTCAAATGCATCCTCTGTGATGGAAACCACCCAGCAAATTACAAAGGGTGCTCTGTGTACAAAGAGCTTCAAAAAATCAAGTACCCTACTCAGCCAACAACTAAGGTAAGCAACAACAACCATGTAGAAGGCCCTCAACTTAAGCCTCACTCCAACTACCAAGCAGGCAGGTCAAACCCAGACTCAAATAATGCAATAGGCAATAGTAATAAAATGTCATACAAACAGGCGTTACTATCTGAGCATCCAACGACCGCCCCACCTTCTGCATTAGGCAACCAAAATGCAGATAATGATAATTTACCGACAAATTATAGTGACATGAAAGAAATGATGAATGCCATGAGACAACTGATGCAGCAAATGAGTGCAATGACAAACCTCCTTATGGAACTCATGACCAAAATGACAAATTCGATTTACTTAAAATAGCCCTTTGGAATGCCAATGGGCTCTCACAACATGTTCTCGAAGTAAAGTCTTTCGTAGAATTAAATAAAATAGATATCCTACTGGTCTCTGAGACGCATTTCACTGTAAGGAATTATTTCAAATTACCCAATTTCTCGTTTTATCACACAATGCATCCCGACGGAACTGCTCATGGAGGATCTGCAATACTTATCCGCACCAATATCAGACATCACGAAGCTGAATCCTACAGAACTCCGGAAATACAAGCCACAAGTTTAGTTATAGAAGATCGTCGGGGCCAACTGAAGATAACCGCTTTATACTCACCGCCTAAACATGCAATGAAGAAAGAAGATTACATACGCTTCTTCGAAACACAGGGCCCGAGATTCATAGCAGGCGGAGACTACAACTCCAAGAACACCAGTTGGGGCTCGCGGTTGACAACTCCGAAAGGTAGGCAATTGCAAGCAGCTCTCAGAGATCTACATCTAAATGCTGTGTCCAGCGGTGAACCTACTTATTGGCCTACAGATCCTAGGAAAATCCCAGACTTAGTAGATTTCTGCATTGTTAAAGGAATCCCAGTGAACAATATTACCTGTTCTTCCTCTCAAGATTTATCATCTGACCATAGTGTTGTACTAGTAGAAGTTCGACATAAATTCATACCAGTAAAACCACCAGCCACGCTTCACAATCACAAAACAAACTGGAACCTGTTCCGCTTGCTCGTGGATTCCTCCTTGGAAACTAAACTCCCCCTTAAATCCGAAGACGAGATTATGTTTGCGGTAGAACATTTCAATAAATGCGTCCAAAATGCTGCCTGGGAAAGCACACCGGCTATTGAAAAAAGAGACACACTGGTCTACTCATTACCTGTGAGGGAATTACTGGCCGAGAAACGAAGAGCCCGTAAACAGTGGCAAACCAGTAGATACCCCGAAGACAAAAGAAGATTCAATAACTTAGCAGCAAAGCTAAAACAAAGATTACAATGTGAAAGAAATGAAAACTTCCAATATTATTTAAAAAAATTAGGTGCTACATCAGCTAGCGACTACTCCTTGTGGAAAGCTACAAAAAAACTTAAAAGACCGATACCCTCTAAAGCACCAATTCGCAATAAGAATGGTACCTGGGCTATTAATGACAAGGAAAAAGGCGTGGCCTTTGCTTCCCATTTAGACGAAGTCTTTGTACCTAATGCATCTGTATCAAATAGTGAAGAAATCTTAAATCGTCTCATGGAACCCAACCAAATGAATTTACCGATCGAAAAGTTCACCAAAAACGAAGTCTCAATAGCCATAAAAAAGCTAAAACAAAAGAAAGCACCAGGATACGACTTGATTACGGCCAAAATTTTACAGGAACTACCTGATATAGCAATCACTTTTCTAACGCAACTATTCAACTGCATTCATGTGAGAGGTATCTTCCCACAACAATGGAAAGTGGCGCAAATAATAATGATACTTAAGCCTGGAAAACCACCTGAGGAAGTATCGTCGTATCGACCGATTAGCCTTCTACCAATCACATCCAAAGTTATGGAAAGCCTTTTTCTAAAACGTCTACATTCTGTACTCGCCAAAACTCAAATTATACCAGATCACCAATTCGGGTTCAGAGAAAAACACGGCACCATAGAACAGGTCCACCGACTTGTAGAGCAAATACACAAGACCTTTGAAAAGAAAGAATACTGCTGCGCCGTCTTTCTTGATATATCACAGGCATTCGACAGAGTTTGGCACGAAGGCTTATTGTATAAAGTAAAAACACAGCTTCCCTCAGATTACTACATCTTTCTTAAATCCTACCTTGCGGATAGACATTTCTTTGTAAAACAAGGAGAAGAAGTTTCCTCCCTGCATAAAATACATGCTGGAGTGCCCCAGGGCAGTGTTCTCGGCCCTATCCTGTACTTATTATTTACCGCTGACTTACCTCTTTCCGAAGGGGCCATAATCGGCACTTTCGCAGATGATACGGCAGCTTTAGCAACCCATGAAAATCCAACGCAAGCAAGCACCATTCTTCAAGAGTGTTTAGATAATATAACAAATTGGCTGAAAACCTGGCGTATAAAAGCAAATGAGACCAAGTCAGTGCAGGTAACCTTTACCACTAGACGTGCCACCTGTCCTCCAGTAACACTCAATGGAGCACAAATTCCTCAAGCAAATGATGCCAAATATCTTGGATTGTACCTGGATCGTCGCTTAGTGTGGAAAAAACACATTTTCACGAAACGAAAAGCTCTAGGCATGCAACTTAGAAAAATGTACTGGCTCTTCGAGAGAAAGTCCCAGCTGTCTTTGGAAAACAAAATGCTCTTGTACAAATCGATCCTTAAACCTATATGGACGTATGGTGTTCAGTTATGGGGAACAGCATCAACTTCAAATATAGAGATACTACAAAGATTCCAGTCAAAGATTCTCCGAATGATAACTAACGCTCCTTGGTTTGTTACAAATAAACAGTTACACCATGACCTAAAAATCAGAACAGTTATAGAAGAGATAAGTCACACAATGAAATCCTACAAGAGAAGAATATACAATCACCCAAACATACTTGCAATGCAGTTGATGCAAAGTAATTCGAAATTCTCAAGATTGAAAAGAAAAGCTCCCTTAGATCTATAACAGACAACAACCTATAGGGCACACGTCATTGGACTGTTACCCTTCAAGTCAATGTGCACCTTCATGACCATTTGCTGAATGTCTCTAAGACAGTATTGCAAAAGAACATACAAAAAAAAAAAAAAAAAAAAAAAATATAGGTAATCAGAAGTTTTTTAATATATATACCTTTTTATTTGAGTTTTAAATTACGTTTACGTGACAATAGATAGCAAAAATAGCCCTAGAAAATGTATTTAAAAAAAAATATGATGCTTTTAATCAGATTTACCCTATCGCTAGGAAGTTGAGTCATCGTCGTCTTATGAATAAAAAAAATCGCATGCACGGTCTAGTGATCCTCGAAAAGCGGGACTGAGCCTGTCCCGCGCCGGACTATTAATTTTGATTTAAATATCGGGACGTCTCGCCAAAATCAGGACGTCTGGCAATGCTGTCTTGCACTGTCTTTAAAATAAAACTAAAATATGTGACTACTATGTCTAATACGGACTATCCCTTATAAATTTTTGTATAACTCACCTTTATTAATACAAGTAGAAGATTGGCTGCACTTTGTCTAACTCTAGATTTCAAAGTAAATAATTTAGCTTCTCGAGTGCTCTCAGCATCAGAAGCATCAGAGTCACTCGTGAGGACCCAGCTATTTTTGGCTTTTTGAGGTTCCAGGTAATTCTGACTGGCTGGTTGGTAAGTTAAATTATTATCAAAGTTTTCCACCTCCTTCATTAAACTTTTGTCAGACACAGGAATTCCTTTCTTCAGGGTTTCAATTGCATTATTTCTTTGCTTTCTTAGTTTTTGTTTCTAAAACAAATAATAGAATAAATAGTGTCACTTCATCGCACATATAAGGATTTTAATAAGACTTGTTAAAGAAAACGTACCTTGCCACCTTTTGGATTTCTAGTTGTTATAATATTGGGTGATGCTGCAATAGTCTGTTGTGCCGGCATTAATTTTTCAGGTCTTGCTCCCTGGACCACCAGTCCATATACCAGGAAAAAGCGAGAAATCCCCATAAGTTCAGGCAGAGGAACACTAACACTATGGTCATTAAAATGAATTTGTGACAAGACTCTTAATGCTGTTATAACAATCTAAAAAACATTTGATAATAATATATTAAATAATTAAAAAAAAACATTAAACAATTAAAATTATTCATGTCACTTACTTTACAATACTGATATTCATCCTGTGCTTTAATAGTAATTTTCAGTAAAAAATTAACAATCAATCTTGAAACTTGTTCCTTTGTCTCAGGGGTTAAGTTTGTTTGATCAGTTCTGCTATCTTCTGCAACAGCTGTGACTGAACACATGCATTTTAAAGCATTGAGGCTCAAGTGCAGCTGATCTTGTGTTGTTGCAAGGTTACATTTATTTGTATCAAGAAAACTATTTAAAACACCTTGACAGCCAATCAATTCTTCTGCAAACTAAATTACATTGATTGAACACAATTGAAGAATAAACATAAAAAATACATACATATGTCAAGTTTAAAGTAGTACCCCTTGGCTATATAACAAATTGTGCTGATGGAGCATTTGTATACAACTTTGCAAAAAAGAGTTTGGAGTAAATAAGGGCATAGTTCAGTGTATCAAAAACCAATTGACCCAATTACTTGTAGTTGTTGTAGCTGCCACTTTAAAAAATATATACTTTCATCTCAAACTATTTTAAACATTTTACTGCACAAGTGGTTTTCATAGCTTTTGGAGGTAATAATTCTTAATTAAGTATTCATTTTATCATACCTTTTGCCCCACTAGAGGGCTATTCTGTAGAATGCACTGCATACTATGAATGATATCTGGAATTATCATATCAGAGCACATTTTTAAGCACTGAATATGCCATAACATTACTTTTTGTAAATAATCAGAATCAAATTGTAAGTTTTGTTTTGTCAAGACACTGTGTATTAAATGTGATGTTTTTGCAGCAAGGACCTCGTCCGTAGGTTTAACATTTAAGCATAGTGCAGTTACTAAAGTTGCAGCATCCTAAAATGATAATTAAAAAAATGAGATGCTAAATAAGAGCCGCGTTTTAGAATTGTAGTACTTATGTGCTACTGACTTACTTGTTTTCTTACAAATAACTCTGACTTAAACGGCTTTGCATTGAGCTCATCTATGTGATGATTAACCTTCTCTCGATCGTATGCTTTTACATAAAGAAGATTACAGAGTTCACCAGTAATAACCGAAAAGTTACGATGTAAATTTGTGCCCATTTTGAAATCCAGTAAAACCAATGGGACACGTTAAAAATTTAACATAACACTTAAGCAATAATCTTTATAGTCTTACGAACTATATAAGAATGTATTTTATTAATTTTCGAGCTATAAAAGTTGTAAATAATTAATCTAATAACAGATTTTTGGCAACTTTTGATTGACTTCATTGACTTGACGTAAAACGTAGTGATTAAATACTGTTGTCACTGACACACGTGACAGTGACAGTGGGCCTACTTTCAAAATCGAAATTCGAAGTAACGTTAGCTCCGTTTCTGTCACTAATCATTCGAGACTAAATCATGAGAAAGGGATGGAGCTAACGTAACTATTTTTTATTCAAAAGACACAAACAATAAACAGAAAAATAATAAAACATACCTAACTAAAACTAAATACTAAAATAAATTAACTTATTCTAAATAACTATAATATGTACAAATGTCCCCTAGGCCACTGCCACTGGGAATGGTGCCCATTATGCTGGCTGCATTTCCTCGTTGGATAGCTATTGCTAGCCGTTGGCCGAGGAAAGAGCCAGCCCTATGGTCACCTGAGGCACGTAACTTCGAACTTTAATTTTTAAAGTAGGGCCTCAGAGGCTCTACTTTGAAATCCGTAATTCGAACTTCATCTATTGCTATCCCTTTTGCTCTCGACTCGTCACTAATTCGCAAGAAAGTGATGGGGCGAGCAATAGACGAAGTTCGAATTACGGATTTCAAAGTAGAGCCTCAGACCCTGGGACCCAATTCTCGTGACTTCGAGATGATTTTTCATGCGAGATATGTCGAAAAAATGTATGCAGTTGACAGTTGATCTCGCATGAAAAATCATCTCGAAGACACGAGAATTGGGTCCCTGGGGCTCTACTTTGAAATCCGTAATTCGAACTTCGGATCGCCCTGTCACTTTCTTGCGAATTAGTGACGCGTCGAGAGTAAAAGGGATAGCAATAGACGAAGTTCTAATTAGAAGTCGCCGTTTCGTTTTCTTTAAGTTTTCTTCGTGATTCTACAAGCGTTGGTCATCGATTTTTTAACGGCGCGTTAATAACGCGTTGAATATTTTTATGGATTCAAAATCTTGGATGGTAATTGACAGTAATCATAGTTACCAATCTGCTTCTATAAGTATTCTATACAAATGAAAAGAGTATTAAAATATATACTTACCTCACTATGTATGAGATTTTCCCTTAGCATTATTTATTTTATTTATCATACACCACAGACCATTAACACCATTTTGATTAAACCTTTGTTGCATTGCTGTTGAGTGTTGTTGTGTCTTTGTGCTTCGCGTTGCGCAGGTTAGGTACGCTAGCTAAATCTAAAAAATGACAATGCCAAAATAAAAATCTAAACAATGTCAAAGCCAAAATATTTTTTGTAGTTTCATAAATTGTTCGACTGAGCAATTTTTATGAGAATAATATTGAATTTTTAGAAGAATGTCTACATTATTTAACTCAAAACGGCGGCTAAAGGAAAAGGAAACTACACTTCATCCTTGGCAAGGCACTATAAAGGATGAATTTTCGAACAAAATGAAGGCTGCCCATAACTCTATAAACAATCCTGATTACCCTGTGAAGAAAGAAAAGCCAACCTGCGACTCAGCCTGCCCCAAAAATCTTACGAAATTTACGATTATTGGCAATAGAGTCACTAAGGATTTTATTTTCTGCGTTAAATTGGTCACACGATTGTATTCGTATAGGAAGAAACAATTTCAAGAACCTATTATACGAGGTAATGTGCGTAGTGTTTTTTTTTCCGGAATTGATGCTTGATCTCTATTTTAATAAATCCATACTAATATTATAACGGCTTCGCCCTGCAGTGGGACATTTATTTATACAGAGTATACAAATAAAAGTAAAAGTAACTTTGTATGTTTGTGACGCTTTCGATGAAATTTGGTATACTCATACTCATACGCACACTCATATTCATACTCATATTCATTTATTTATGATATTATAAAATAGGTAGGTATTACATGTCAAAATAATAACAAAACTTTGGATAGTAGGTACCTACTTTAGATAATAGTAAAAATAAGTAAAAATATTTCCTTAGTTTATTACAGAATGCTGCATTGCTTTCTAAGTTTTTAATGTGTGAAGGTAGCCTGTTGTAGACGTTCGGTCCTAAAATGTGCATAGTTTTGGTCGACTTGGTCAGGGTTCACTAATGTTTCACCGAAATACGTTTGACCGAATGCGTCGTTTGGCAACTGCTTCATTTCCCAACCCGCTTATATTTCTGTACCGGTAAATATTTCAGAATTTTTATAAAAACTAACCTAACCTAACCTATAGGGTCTACACAATGGTACAAAAGAAATATTTGTAGTTACAGAAATATAAGCGGTTTGGGAAATGAAACAGTTGCCAAACGACTCATTCGGTCAAACGTATTTCGGTCAAATGAACGGACCCCCTTGGTCAGTCTTACGGTTAGTAAGCGATTAGTGGATCCTAGTCGCGTGCGGGTTAGTTTTCTAGGTAGTAGGAAAACTATCTATTTTACACCTAATTCAGCTACATTGTACACGTAGGTACTGAGAGGGTAGTGTTACGATGCTTTGAGGCCTAAAGAGTTCTCGTGCAGGGGTACTAGAGGCGGAAGAGATGATGCGAACGGCGCGCTTTTGTAGGACATACACACGTCGCCACTCCGCATTATTCAATGTACTCTATGCACTCCGCTGCAGTGGCCCACAACTCGAGTCCGTAGCTCATCACAGAGTGAAACAACGAGGAGTAGGTAGCCGTTCTCGTGTTTTGCGCTTAGCAACACATTTAGCGATTCATTTTTAATATATACTTAGATGAAGTCGGGAGGTGGAAATACAGAATCCCGATTTAGGGTAATTAACGTAGACGACGACGTAACGTTTGGAGTGATTGGACAAAAAAAAGTACCCACAGACTGAAAAAAAAACTCTATTGTATCATCAACTCGGATGCTCGGACGTAAATAGTAAAAGCCCCAAAAGCAAAGTGATTATCAATAGAATTATTGCACGTTTTATTTTTCAGGTGTCACGAGCGTAGAGTGGCCCTTAGTATGGAACGATTTAAAGCTACAATACGGCGGATTGGCGTATTGTTTGACATCTCCAGTGGCGGTTTTGGTCGATGGTAAAATGCTCGGTGGAATAAACGAACTTAAAGAGTTACTTGACCCGAAATACTATTACTGCTTCGATTTTAATTATTATAAGGAAAGTGTCAAACAATTCGCTAAGTATGTCAAAGGCTTTTGTGTAAGTTCCACCTTTTCGTTTGTTGCTATACTAAGTACTTAAAGTTCTTCGAATAATTTGCAATACTATGATTAAAAGTAGGTATTATTTGATTTCATCTTGAGTTGTATTATTACAGAGGCCCACAGTGTACATGCACATAGCAATAAATAATAAACACATCGGATCCTTCATATTTATGGTAAGAATGACTGTGGGCGGCCACATACATACGGAATTGCGTTTCGGAATTACGAATCGAAATTACGAACAGAAAAAGCAGCTAGGTAAGTAATCCAAATCTATGACCCTACCACACACGTCCGTTCGAATTCCGTATGTATGTGGCCGCAACTAGCTGCCTTCGGAATTCCGAATCGAAATTCCGTTTCGGAATTCCGTAACGGAATTCCTTATGTATGTGGCCGCCCTGAATGACGCTCTACATTCCTTATCCTAGGGGCCTTGACAAGACGCATGTATAACGCTTATTATTGCGATTATCCACCACCCTGAGGCCCGTTTTAAATCAAATCAAATCATTTATTTGCTTCCATGTTACATAAAAGGTACTTATTACTAAGATACACTCGTAAGACATGAACCCTGGTAGGGTATAGCAAAAGGTTACATAATACTTATTACATTTGTTTATAGAAGTATTCACTTGTTACAACCTTATAACATTCAAGAAAATAGAAGAAATAAGAAAAAAACAGTTATAGACTATAAAATACAAAACTGCCTTAAGCTAATAACAAAATTTAGAGTACATGTTAAAAATATAAGAATAATTAGAATTATGATATTAATAAGGAAATAGGTAATTAATTTGTTATGCTACCTACAATTTTTTAAAATTAAATTAAAATTAGTGAGATCGTTAAATTTGATCTTGCATAAACTCTGCTATTGAGTAGTAGCATTTTTTCGCAAGAGTGTTTTTTAGTTTTTTAATAAATCCACGTTTACGAAGCTACAAGTTACAAATTACAAGCGGAAGTCTCTATCTAACTCCTTTTGCTAGAAAGAGAGTTCCGCTTGTAATTTGTAACTTGTAGCTTCCTGAAACGGGCCACTGGTAGATTTTTTACGCGCTCGTTTTTTACGCTTTGATCCAGCTGCGTAAACAAAATCATTTTCATTTTCAATTTCCACACACCATATTTAATTTATAATGAAACTATAGTTGTAGCCACTGTAGTGTAGTAGCCTATAACCATCGCACAATAAAGAGGAATCGTTAGACATGACACCTCATTTGTCAAAATAAGTTAATTATGAACGACTTCAAAAGAGGAGGAGGCTTTATGTCTATGTAGTGTAGGTGTTTTTATATCTAACTAGAGGACGCCCGCGACTTCGTACGCGTAGAATTAGTTTCCCGCTACTCCCCCCATTTCTTCCCGTTGGGGGTCGATTTTCGGAAAATCCTTTCTTAGTGCTCACTTACATCATGAAAGGAATCCCTGTACCAAATTTCAAGTTTCTAGGTACAGTAGTTTCGGCTGTGCGTTGATACATCAGTCAGTCAGTTTAGCCTTTTATATATATAGATTTCGCTGATATCGTTAATTATTTTTTTGTTTCGAGATGGTCCAATTGTCACCGAATCGGTATCTGATGTGGGGATTCGTGAGGAATTCAGGGAACTCCTCAAATATCATAGGCATAAATATAGCGATTTTAGTATTTTCAGTAACAAGTCCAGTATTTTGCAATCAGAAAGTTTCATTTGGTGAAGTGGAACTGAAGATGAAGAGCACAGATAGCCAACAGAACTCGTCAATGGTACCTACCTATTTCACGGGTGGCGATAAGATACCTCGATTAAGATAGTTGAGCGACTATGCCGAAGGAAATTTATTTTTTTTAAATATATTATGATAATGACTTTCCCGTAGCGTTACTTACGGCGACCTAGAATGTCCTATAAGTACCTATAGTTTCTTATTAATTGAGAAGTGTGACTAAAATAAAATGAAATAAATGTTGTAAAAACCAAAAACCCCTTCGCATTTTTTGCGTTTTTGAAGGTGGTTTATTTTGTTTTGGTCTTGGTGCACATCTCTACGTCCTACCCTACACATTTTGTAGGTTTTTGAAAATCGCTAACATTAGGGTTATGTATGTATATTGTCTAGGGCCCTTGTGGTGGTATAACATCCCTTTTTCGCCCTAGGGCGAACAAACAAAACCGATTTTTTTACTTGACCCCTGTGCGTGTGCTGAGATTGTATCGTGGTACAGTCTACAACTAATTTAGAGATTGAACCACTTATGTGCCACTTTGGGTATACTTATATATTAAATAATACCTCGCTCGCCCCGCTCTTCTCGTACTTATTCCTCAACTCCTCTACCAAAATGTTCATTTTATTTGCTAACACAGTGATGTGTATTCAATGGGTACCTATTATTTTATCGAAACACCTTTCAACGAACGTATCGTTACGCAGAATTTTCATTTCATCGAAAGGCATTTCTCGCCGCATGAGTTTTTTGGTAGTCACAAGTCTAACCTAACCTAACCCACGTAATTAATGTTTAATATATTATTATCCTGAAAACATTACACATAAACGTTTCAGCAGAAAAAAGCGTTCGATCAAATAATACAATCGATGAAGCGAAATTCGATAAAATGATGGGTTACTATTCAATATTATTCTTACAGTTATACTCTGATATAGTACCGTTTACCTGTGAGAATTTCATCCGCTTATGCAAAGAAAAGAAAGGCGGTTACGGCGGGACGCCTATACACCGCATAGTGAAGGACGGCTGGATTCAGTGCGGAGGATTCGGCCTGAAGGACACGAAGTTTTACTGCGAGAATTTTATAGTACCGCCGGACAGGCGCGGCGTGCTCTGTATGGCTAATGCCGGAAGGTTCATATCTTTTATTTGCATTAACCCAGCAGCTTGCTTCGATATCGTTATCATATTGTTGATGTCGACAACTCTTATTCGCCTGACAGTAAGAGCTGTCATAACATCAACATAGTGATGAAGATATCGCGAGGCAAGATGGGCTAAACCGAAGAAAGCAGAATGAAATCGTAAAAAAAAAAAACTATGTTGGTATGTATAATCCGCCAGCTCGGAGGAAATAGCCCGGAATAGATCAAAGTTTTCAATTTGAATAAAAACTGCATTAAAGTGCTTATCTGTTCGGGGCCTAGTTGATAACAAACGTAATAAAACCTCCCTCTAAATCAGGACCCCTAGGAAATCAAGCACAAATCCAAAGACCCTAAATAAAAAAAAAACAGCAATACATTCCAGACCATTTTATTTGAGGACTTATAACAGTTATAACAAATACAAAAAAAATACGTTAATGTGAAGGTTGATGCCGCTTCTTCGCAACTAAGTTGGCGATATTTGGGTTGATGCTACTACTAAGTGGCAATCTCAAATCGGATTCCACTTGTAATCTGTTTCTGTATTTGTTTTTAATACGAGTATATACAAGAGAGGAGAATGCCTTTTCACAGAGGTAAGTATGTGGTTTGGTCTTGGACCTGGAGTACGTGCCGTGCCTAGTAAGCGTAACGACTACGAGATTTTAGTGGCATTTATTTATTATTGTTAAATGGTCCATAGGTGAGACTTCGGCGGACCCCCGTCCATATACGCTGGGACCCCCAGGGGCCGCGGACCACAGGTTAAGACACACTGCTCTAAATAAATCATCACTTTATGTCTGTCTGTATGTTACAGTTTTTTTCTCAGAAATTATAAAAGTCACAAAGCATATATAAACATTTTAACTATCGCTTCAAAGCATAGGTATTCTATATTGAAGGAAGAATTTCACGTTAGTAGATAATGTTTCAGACATGTTGACTGTTCGACGCAGTTCTTCGTGTTGCTGCAGCCCTCTCCGTGGATGGAGCATAAATACGTAGCGTTTGGTCAGCTCATAGATGGAGAATCCACTTTGAAGGAAATCGAAAGCGTCGAAACTTGGTACGAATCGCCGACATCCGAAATCATAATTGAGCAAACTGGCATCTTGAACATCGACTGTCATGATATTATGATAAACAAAGGAGCCAAGGAATACATACAAGGACATATTGACGACTTGATCGTTATTCAAATGTTATTTTTTGAGGTATTTTCTTTGATTACTTTTAACATTCAGGAGAGATTTGCTTTGTGTTCTTGTGAGTTTTGTGATTTATCTAACGCAAAAAGACAAGTTTGTTGAAAACTGACCTTAACAGTCCTACTTGACCCTCGGACGTAAAGGTGCTTTTCCACTGGCGAGGCGAGGCGAGACGCGGCGGCGCGAGAATTTAAATTTGCGTTAAAAAACCGAAGATGCGCAGAGGAAATTTAAATTCTCGTCTCATCTCGGCTCGCCTGTCCTCGCCGTACTGGTAAAAGAACGGTTACGTTTCTCACCTTAACGCTCTGTCTTTCTCAGTGGCGAAAAACGAATGCCTCTACCTGTCTCATTATTATAATTGCCACAATCATTAAAATGTATGTTGTTTTAGGAACTCATGGACAAAGTATTCTTAGAAATAGAATTACGAAGGATTGCTCGTGATACAGTACAAGAAGTAGTCGGCGAAGGGGAAGAGAAGGTCGGGGAGGAATCTGAGGCCAACGAGACGGACGACGACAAGCAACCTGCAGCAAATCTTCATGCCACTGAAAGGTATTAAAATAAATCCTTAAGTGCATATATGGGAAAATGCGATTTTATGTTTAATTAGCTTCTGCCCGCGACTTCGTCCGCGTAGATTTCGACTATCGTTATTCACTCGGGATCTTTTAATTTTTTCGGGATAAAAGTAACAAATTGGTTTTTTTATTACTTATATATAAAATTATAAAAGGTATATATATACCCTGAATTAAAACATAGGCTACTTTTATCCCAGCTTAAGCTAACTCCATTCTAAATTTCATCCAATTCCGTCAAACCGTTGCAGCGTGAAGGAGTAACAAACGAACACACATTACACACACACAAACACACACACGCACACACGCACGCACGCACGAAAGCACGAACGCACGCACGCACGCATATAGTATAGTAGGATTTTAGTCTCTAAAACATGTCGGTTTTTATTTCCAGGTTTATGCGTAAAGGTGGCAAAAAGGACAACGTAGAGAATGATGGGTCGACTAGCCCAAATCAAACAGCCAGAAATAAGACTGATGTGAACAACGACTTTGACGTAGACGAGTACCAGCCCGAGGAGTACTCGTACCAGCAGGCCTCCGCCCCGCCAAGCGCGGTCTTATATCCCGAGCAGCCCTACTACATACCACTTACCGATGTCCCATATCCTGGTGAAGTTGATTCTGATTACGACTTGAAAAAGTAAGTTCGTCTTCATCTTGGATACGTGTCTAAAGTTGGATTTACAAAGAGATGTTGCTAAGGAGTAGATAAACAAAAGTTTCACCGTATTAAATTATAAAACCCTGTCCCATAAAGACATAAGATTCAAAATGTTATTTAACAATAATTTTCAAAGTCTTATAACGTAGTCGTAAAACGTCCAATTGTGCTTCAGATATCGCGTTGTAGGAAACTTTCTGAACTCCTGATTGAATTGTTCGTAGATTCCTTAAGGGCGATTACTGTCTCGAAAGTGACTTAGAAGTAACAGAGAAACCAGACGCCCCGAGTGCGTTTGCACATAAATTGATAATTTGCCCGTCCGAAATCTTTTGCTCGTCACTGGTAGAATCCCCTGCACTATCAGGTAAATTAATTTAAGTATGCTCTATTTTTATATAAATAATACTCGTAAAGTTATACACTAGAAATACTCATACAAAAAGTTTGATGTGGACACAACATATTAATCCAGTTAATACAAACAATGTATCGGGCCGGTTTTATAACAATCAGCTTGTTTATTTTCGTATCTTTTTGGCGTGAATTTGGTCTACCCGTCATAATTTGCGTTGATTTTTGCTAGTTTCGGAGATTTTAATCATTTTAATCTGATTTTTTTAAATTTTCCCTCATGTCCATGTCACGAAAAATCATTAATGTCATGTTTTATTTCGTAAGTTTTTCAGTGATATCTTACATAATTAGAATCATTACGAATCAGCGAAGTTTTTAAACCCATTTGCCTGTTTTTTTTAGTTTTTTTTTAAGTAGTCACATAAAGTTTGTTTATCCATTTTTATTTATTTATTTACTAGAGCCCGCGACTTCGTACGCGTAGAATTAGTTTCCCGCTACTATTTTTTCCCGTTGGGGGTCGATTTTCGGAAAATCCTTTCTTACGTACATAATGAAAGGAACCCCTGTACCAAATTTCAAGTTTCTAGTTAGGTGCAGTAGTTTCGTCTGTGCGTTGATACATCAGTCAGTCAGTTTAGCCTTTTATATATATAGATTGATTAAGACAAAAGAAATACATAATAGGTACAATGCCCATCTAAGCAAAACCTTAAAGAGGTTTGTGTGCCGATGGGGAGTTCTTAACTATTGATCTAGTTTATAAATAATTAAAAAGTAAGTATTCTGAGTACGTAGACATACAACGTAATTTACAGAATATAAGATAAATTTTTACATGTAAAAAAGTGCCTTTTCAACATTTTTCTTATTTTACAACCTTTCACATATATGTTTTGTACATGTTCCGGTAATTTGTTTATTATTTTTGGCAGTAAGTAGGAGTGTTTTCGAGCACCATATATGTTATTATATTTAGGTAAACAAAATTGGCGTTGGGATGTTAACTTTTTTAATCTATACATCTTTTCTTAACTTTTCAATTAAGACAGCTAGTTTCATCTTTTTTTATACAGGAAGTAGATTAACTGTATTTAAATAGTTGTGAATAGTCGGTTACATAAAGCTTTTTAATATTATTAGTATTAATTAGGTACAATAATTTTTAATATTCTAATTTGTAGGCTGTATATTTTTTCCATATAGGTATTAAAGGTTCTACCATATGTACCCAGGGCGTAGCCGATCACAGAGTCAGCGAGGGCTGAGTATAGCAGACGTGGGGTTCCGTACAGTCGAAGAAATTGATTCCTAGACCACTTTGGACTTTGTCAAAGTGACACTGTAAATAAAATCGTAAGAAGTCTCTTACGTTTTGATTGATTACGTCACTTTGACATAGTCCAAAGTGGTCTAGGAATCAATTTCCCTGACTGTACGGTACTTTATGCTTTAGAATTGATAATCTACTCAAGATAGCTCTCAGCTTGTCGCACACGTAGTTAACATGAGGTCCCCAGTTGAGCCTGTGATCTATTATAGGTCCAAGGTTGTACATGATGTGTTCCTTTAACACTTCTATTTTTTCACAGTTACACGTAACGGTGCTGTGCTGGTGTAGGCAATTGTGTTGGTGGGCAACTACAGAAACTTCGTGTGCTATTTTATTATGAGCTGAACGAACACGCATTATTTTTGTTTTTTGCGCGTTAATAACAAGCCCGACATCATGCGCCCATTTACAGATAGTGTCAAAGTTCGTTTGCATTACGCTCTCGGCCTTAACTATTATCTCGATCGGCTGTGATAATACTGATAATGCATGTGTCGTCCGCGAACTGGTAGACAGAGCCCTCGGTTATAATGTTACACATTTCATTAACATATAGCAAGTATTCGGTTGGGCCAATTATAGATCCCTGTGCCGTTCCTTTATCCGTTTTTACAGCATCACTGTATGTGTTATTCACCTTAACTCGAGTAGGTATAATATGTCTGTTGGTGTGATAGTTTTTTAACAACTCAACTAGGGGGCCCCTGTATGCCGCTCTGCTCTAGTTTGCTGAATAGAGTTTCGTATTTTAGCTTATCGATCGAATGCTTTACTGAAATCAATGAAAACAACGAGCACATGCCTTGATGTGCTCGTTGATTTCATTGCTGAATTCACAAAGTAGCTGCAAGGTACTCCGGTTTTTTTGAAAACCGAATTGTTTAGTGTTCATTATTTTATGTCGAGTCAAGAATTTACCAATTTCACTACCGAAGTATCTCTCCGCAACCTTGTCAATACACGATAGTATAGTAATTGGTCTGTAGTTGTTATAATCTGTGTAGGTCCCTTGTAGATAGGTCGTATTATTCCAATTTTAAGTTCGTCGGAATACACAGATGCAGCAATGCAGGAATTAATTAAATGTGTAAGCACTGTTGTCATTTTTGAACAGTTATTTTTTATGTCTATGGCACGGATTTTATCATATCCCGGACTTTTCTCGCAACTCGCAGGCTCGTCCGTTACACTACAATACTCGGCCCGCAATTGCATACTTCCCTGCCTAGGCAATAATGTACTAATAATGTTTCCAATCCACTAAGTCCCGCCCCACTACTTAATTTACCGTAAATTAACGCTACTGAATTCAACGTACATTGACGCATACTGAGCAACGTCAATTTAAGTTCCAGGGCGGGCTTTCGTGGATTGAAAACACTATATTAACATAGCACCATGTTTCTAGATGTGTCGTCAATGGACTCTGAGGAAGAGCGTGAACTTAACACATACGTAAAGTTTGTATATTTTCAATTTTATTTCCGCTTACAGGCGTCGAGCCTAACCACCAGGGGCGCGTGTTATAAAGCTACAAGTAACAATTTTACAGGTCTAAACTAACAACACTGCTCAAATGATCAAGTCGAGGTTGTGTCAAATGGAAACTTGTAACCTGTAAATTGTAACGTGTAGCTTTATAAAACGGGCCCCAGTTATACTCATACTTACACCATCAATAGTGTCAAGTTATACATATTTCTGTAAGGCGCCTTTAATTTTTCCACAGATTAAATGTCGACCGTGTGAGTTTTGCTGGACACGTACTGCGGAGCATAGTGAGACGATCGGGCAAGAGCGCTATGGGCTATCAACCGTTTGTACTTTACAGAATTTATTCTAAGTATTTTACTTACCTAGCATAAAGTAAGAAGGCGGACAAGTTAAGGGAGTACGTGAAAGGAGAATGCACATTTTTCATAGAAAAGTACCCCAGCCCAGCAGCAGCAGCAAATGGAACTGTTCTATCTGTCTTGAACATTTCATATGTATTAAAAATAAATATACATCACGTCCCCAATCACAGTCAAACAAAGGGAAAAAATGGCGGAATCTTAAAATGGAATACTAATAACAAAATTTTATATTGAATCCGTTTATTCTATAAAAACATTATTATTTCTAAGTCCATTTTACGCTGTCTAAGAAAGCAGCAAGATGTTCAAGTTCGTTGTGACGGGCCCAACCAAGATAATAATAAAATAGTGGTACCTAATATGGGCGCAAGTTCCTAGTGTCCGACCCGTGATTCCCGTGAATATAAGATCCGAGCATTATAGGCAGCCGACCGCATGCAACAGACGGCATCAGCAGAGGCCCTACTTTGAAAATCGAAGTTCAAAGTTACGTCCGCTCCATCCCTGTCACTCCTCATTCGAGACTAGGTCGAGAGATGGGATGGAGCTAACGTAACTTCGAACTTCCATTTTCAAAGTATGGCCGCAGGCGTCGGACGTCAGCGTGACTACTTTGGTCGGGCGTCTTTATCGAAGGTGTTTTTTTTCTGTTTTTTTTTAACATTTAATGTTTATGTTAAATCATGCAAATTTAACATAAGTAACTCGTTCACTTCTCCCCTAGCAGTTAAAAAAACAGTTTTAGAGAAGTTTCGGCCAGATATGGCTTAGCAGAATTATTTATTCTTATAGACGCTGTTATTTCAAAACGTGATTTTCGTCAAGATGAAAAGGTACCTACCTATCCAGTGGCCATCTTTGGCACCGTTTGTCAAATACTTCCGGCCATTTCAGAACTGATAGACTCTCTACGATTAAAGGGCTAAATGATTCCACGTGTGTCGTACTGATTATATCACATAACCTTGAAATTTGACCATAAGTGAAGCATTTTCTCAAACTTCCGGCCAATTTTACGGTGAACTTATCCCTTTAAGGGATCTCTTCTAACTAACCTTTGTTAGTCAGTGGCTCATAAGCGGAAATTGCTGCTACGTGGATAGTCGCCGCGCCGCTACGTAGATAGAGGCCGCTACGCGAAAAATGGACAACGTTGCGCGGATAGTCTCTACGACCGCTTAGAGCGATGACACACGAGCGTCGCGACGTCGCAACGCTGTGATTTCAACATAGAGTGCCGCATTGTGTTTCAACGCATCGTGTGGCATGTCGTTCTTATTTATATGTAGAACAACGCAGCGCCGACGACGCCAGACGCCACGCACCGGCATCGCTCATAGCTGTGTTTTTCTCCAATTCTTCGCTCATTTCAACCGGCATCCATAACTTGACCCACGCGATGGTAAACAATATGCAGCACTGATGGGTCAAGTTAGGCTCTCCGGTGAGTTCCCGACGAAGTATTATTGAAGAGAAATTATTTGGCACCCAGGAGAGATATTGTTTGAACACAACCCCAAGTCTTTCGCTTTCGAAGTTCTTTAGTTCTTTACCCACCTGCTATATGTATAATTATGTTCAATCGACAATCCTAATGGCGGGCAGCACTTTTTAGTAGCAGTCAATTTGCGAAAAACATTACCCTTCCTCTTCGACAGTCGGGTAAATGCGAACGCTCAAGAGCAAATGAAAATAAATAATGAATAGTTAATTTTGAGTTAGGGGTGGTTGTGAGTGTTGTGACATTATTTTGCGTGCGATTTATTTTTTACCACTTTCGTAAAGTATAGAGCGCGCCGCTCTATTTTCAAAAATTAACCAGCTGCGCTTGTCTCGTACGTGTCTCTCGTGTTGGACATTCCTTTTGAATAAAAGAGATGCAATAAAAATCTTGAAAAAATAACAGCCGAGCGCAGTCCCACTTCCCGTAATTTTTTTAGTTATTTAGTGTACCTACTAGTACCTACCTATCTACAAACCTAGAGCAGTAATATTTTATTTCCATTTTTTTATTTTTTTCAAGGGCCCTGTTGACTGACGAAGAAGTTCGAAGGTTCAGGTAAGTTATTTTTTCATGGGGCTTCGCATTGACACAATTTGATCGGGACTGGTTTACTTGGGATCGCTCTCTGATTAGTCGACGGCGGAAGAGGAACTTAGATGTTGCCCTCTTGGGAATTGTTTAAAAGAGGCGTACCTACTCGTAAATGTCTCTGTCATATTACGATTACCGTCCGATAGTCGGACAAACTCGAACGAAACGAATAAATAAAACATTGATGATTTGTCTACACGACCCAAGATGATGTGATGAGCAACTCTAGGTCAAATTATAGCTCGTGTAAACCCAAACAACTAGTAGTACGTTGGTTTGGTACAGTTTAGCGATGCCTACCTACTTACTTAGTGAAAATAAAATATATTTTTTTACGTCACCAGAATAGCCTCATCGGATTACAGACACCGTGAAAGCATATACAAGTAAGTTAAGTATATAAAAAAATTATGTTTTTTGTTTTAAAGCACCTACCGGCAGGCCGAAACAAAAAATCATTTTGTTTATTTTATTTATTTTTTCAAGGAAAGTGTCTATTTCTGTACCAATAGAAGAGTTCAAACCAGTGCATAAAGAGATAAAGCGGAGGCAGACGGGTTTTGTCCACCCCGCCGACTTGGAAAAGATTCACGTTTTCCAAAAATCATGTACGATGGACGAAGATACAATGTCGCAAAGGTTTGTTCTATATTGAGCTGTCTGTGGCGTAAGCCCTTGAGCCGTACTGGGGACCCAGCAGCCACTTGTTTAGTCCAATTGGGCTTCTTTGTTTAGGTACTTAATACTTACAAAAAAAATCTTATATTTTTTACCAGTCTATTTTACTCCTATGCGAAAAAGATGCCTAATTTAATCTTTTATATTTCGTTACTTGTGAGTTGACGTTACCTCACTATGATAGGGTTATACTCGTATAAGCCGTAATTTCATACTTACCATATTATGGTATCTATACTATTAATGTAAGTTGTTTTAGTTCTTACTGCCGCATTCAGAGACGGCAATTTAGTTTAATGCTTGATTAAAGTTGCTGCTGTCAATTTCTTTGCTACAGCAATAGAATAAGACAACACGTCACTAAACTTACATTAAATTTTATTGACGTCTCTGAGTGCGGCAGTGAGTGTTAGTTCCTAAAAGACTGCAGTATTATTGCTGGCGCGTGCCTGTTATTGGCCCATAAACTTTAAACTGTACCCTTTCTATATTTATGAACCTACCTCAATTTGTAATATTTACGTGCTGTTGGCATGTCAAATAAATAAATAAATATCATATCCTCGTGAGGGCCACCATACGACAAACGGGGAGTTTTGTGGGAGGGAATTTGAATCTACCAGCAAGTAAATAAAGTTCAATATCCTTTGATATAAAATCCAATTTTCAATTTTGAACCAATTAAAATGAACTTTGTTCTCATTAAAATGTAGTTAAAACTAAATTTACTTGATTATGTATCTCCTACAGCAGACCGGAGGGCTTATTGTCTAACGCACTCGCAATCGCAACCGGCTTCAAAATGGAGCAATTGTTTTCATTTTGTATGCAGACAAGCCTTCGATTTTCAAAATGAAAGCGATCGTGATTGCGTTAGACAATAAGCCCTCGGGTCTCACGAGGATATGCCACAAAAGAGACACAGATAAGTACTTTTACATTATAGAAATGCTCAACTATATAGGGGTAACACAAATTGTTCTGTATTTCAGCCGTAGGGCGTTTTCCAAAAAAAGCGCACGTAGTTAAGGACGTTCATTAACAAACGGTAACTTTTTCCATTACGTCACGATAATTAGTTAAATATTTATGTACTGCCCTCATACGCCAGTAGGCCGTATCTCATATTCAATAACCGAAGCAGTTGCAATCCTCACTCGTTAGTAAAATGGTTGTATTTGCTACAGGAGCTTTGTCTGAGATGGCACTATTTTTTTAATGAGAAACATAGTTAATTATTGTGACGGAATGGAAAAGTTACCGTTTGTTAATTGAAGTCCTTAACTACGTGCGCTTTTTTTGTAAAACGCCCCGTAGACTACACACCGGCGAGACACCCCGAGAAAGACCGAAAGCGAGTGCGTAAATGGCGCGCTGTCTTAAAAACGTCTCGCCAAGTGTTTTGTCGAGACGGTATTACGATAATTAGATAGGTACGAACAAAATAGATAGGTACAGAAGTCAAAGTGCGCTCAAGCAACGCACACATAGACACTGCTCACGGACACGATATCTTGGACCGGTTGGGACCAGGGTAGTGATTCTTTCAAAAGCAAAGGCGAGCGAACGCAGGAGTGATGTGCAAGCGGCGAGTTTAAGTAGTCCCGTCAAAGCGAACAAAACACATTTTAGCGCGTGTATTCAATTTGGCAGCAGGCTTCACGAACGTATAAGGTTGCCTAATTGAGAATACACGCGCTAATATGTGTTTTGCTCGCTCTGACAGGACTACTTAAACTCGCCGCTTGGACTTCACTCCTGCATTCGCTCACCTTTGCTTATGAGAGAATCAATACCCAGTGCGAGCGCGAATGCCATCCGTCTAAAACGGATAGGGCAATAGAAATTGTGTAACTAGGGTAATCCGTTTAGAAGTTATTAGGGATTTTCTATACTCTAATTTGTAATAAAATAACAATGACATTAAAATAAAAATATTACTTATCATTAATTTATATTTACATTCTTCCCGTTTAATTCTCAACGATAAATCAAACAACTAGATACCTACGAGTGCCACTACCACGATAGTTTTTTGTGCATAAGCCATGTGCCATAGTTGACAACCATAGAGCGACCGCCGAGCGTAGGTATGAAAAGTGAAGTACATACATGTGATTGACTTCTGTACCATCTATTTTGTGGTATTACAATTTGTCTTTATTGTTCTATAGGAGGGTCCGGCTGGACGACAAAGCTATCGTCTCTCCGCGCAAGATCACGCGGCGGCAGACTGCGTATTCGGAGTTCGGGTTAGCTGGCGAGAAGGCCCCCCCCCTCACAGCTTCTGACTTGCAATTAAAACGCCAGTCGGTCCTGACGCGCTTGTTAGACGACACGCAACAAAATATTGACGAAGACACCATTCCTACTTTAAAAGATTTCAGGTAAGTTAAGTGAATGACTAGGCACACAGACATTAAGTTTCGTTCCACACTAGGCGCATCCCTTATTATAGGCAACCAGTGTTTTCTAATAAACTACAGTGTTGTCATAAATAGAAGGATGGTTTTTTGTTGTAGTTAGATATGAATAGGTACACAATTTATAAGGTACAGCCTTGGCCAAAGGTGTTGAGCACCCCAAGTTTTCCATTGTAACTTGTAAAGTATTATTTTTCAATTAAAAAAATACACAAAGACTTAAAATATAAAAAAAGTGTTTGAACATGTGCAAATCATTAGTAGATATCCTTTCGAAGTAGCTATTTGCGTGTGAAAATTTAATTACTTACCTACCATTTACCATCGTTTCACTAACGAGCATTTTGCTTTCAAAACCGGACAAAAGTAAAAAAATCCAAATGTAGCTAATGACACCAAGACCATAGTTATTTTGTACCTAAGTTAACGTACTGTCCGGGAAAGGGTTTGAAGTAGACCCTTTCCGCACCCCTCCGCTGCACAGGTAGTCGGAATCTAGACATCGTTCAGAACGCACGCCTACATTCTCGATACGCTCTATTTCTAGTTAACATTTAGTTACGAGTTATATGTTTTTTTGGAGTTAAAGTGACAAGTTTGAGTAATGGATAATTTGGAACAAGGTATGTACTTAATTTAAAAACCAAAACATTAAGACTTTGTTAAAAAAAATATAGCATTTAGGCCCATCATCTAAAGAAGGGTAAAAAATTGGTTTTTCCTTGTTTTTCTTTGACAAAAAAGGTGTTTATGTTATAGTGTCGAGGAAGATCGAGTACTTTTTTTTTATATATAGTATTCTATAGGATATTACCCTGCTATAACAGTAAAAACACTTTCCACATCTTTCCACGACTTTGAATTAAAGGACTTTAAAGTGCATAGGTATTTTTCAATTTTGTAAACAATTTTCATTTTGTCGCAGGTTTGACGTCTAAAAAGGAAACCCAGCAAAAGCCAGCCGTTTTTAAAAGAACCAATAGACCTTTTCAAGCCCGAACCAAATAACGACGATTCATTAATGGATGAAGAAGAATAAATATATTTTTTTTCAAATATGTACTTATTTTTACTAAAATATACTTTTAATAAGCTTTTCCATGTATTTTCATTTATTTCCAATTTGAAAATTACTCAAAATATTTTTGTCCGATTTTGAAAGCAAAATGCTCGTTAGTGCGTTTGGTGAATCTGGTACCTACTAAATAATATTTCACAAATAGACCCGAATCGTTTTTTAATCGAAAAATTGTGTTCACAAACCTGAAATACTTATATTTGAAACACCTATCCAACGTTACCCCACACGATGGGGTAGACGAGAAAAAAAACATCCCCACGTTACGTGTAGGTTTTTCGAGATTTTATTTCACCACTTTGTCGGTGTGACTTATATGTATACTCATGCCAAATAACAGCTCTCTATAACTAAGAGTCTCTGAGCTAAGCTGCGGAGGGATCTACGGACGGACGGACGGACACGGCGAAACTAAAGGGTTCCTAGTTTGACTACGGAACCCTAAAAAGTTGCCACCTTTTTCCGTTAAGTTGACTATACACGAAGGTTATTAAATTTTGTCATAAGTATATGATATACATTCATTTACTTGTTCAACAAGAAAACATCCTTCGATTTCAAGCCAATACTTTGTTTAATTAGAAAACATTATTATAGTTACATGACAAAATATTGTAATATTTATATATATTTGTGCAATAAAGAGTTTACATACATACATTACATAGGTACCTACATACTCGTAATATTGTAACGAGGGCGCCACTGGACGCTCGGTGCAGTTTTAAACAAATATTATACTACCTACATACTGGTATGTACATTGCAGATCAGCCGTATCCACATGCTTGGTGTTAGCCGCTAACACTGCAGGACGCAACTATATGTTAGAGTGAACACGATGTATTTCCATCTCACTCCAGCGTATGATTGCGTCCTGCAGTGTTTGTGGCAAACACCAAGCATGTGGAGCCAGCATAACTTGTGCATCTGCAGGGACCCAATTCTCGTGACTTCGAGATCGGATCGAATTCGAGATATCTCGAAAAAAAATGGCGAATCTCGATTAAAAGTCATTTTTGGTATTCTCGTCATCTCACTATAGAGATATGTCTACTCTCAGCGCTCGACATGCAACGTGTGGTCCTTAGTAGTCGAGACGTGGTTCACGTGGTCGAGACTGTATTTCATGTGTTAAGTCACTGTTGTATTGGTGGTCTTCCCTGTCTAGATAGTTGGAAACATTTTTCAGATTAAGAAAGAGGTTTAATGAAGAAATGACCCACGAATTTATGGCGGATTTCTCCATAAATTTAGTGGATTTAGAGGCGGAATTGGCGGAAAGGGTGCCGCGGCGCCGTGTACTATGGCGAGAAGACGCTTTCGAATTAAGCAATAACGCTTTCGTCAAAAACTTTCGGTTAACGAAGGATTTGACTTCAGTATTAATTACGGAGTTGGAGCCAGTGTTACGCCCTGTTACAACTTATGATATTAAAACCAAAGTAAGTACCTTCTTGCACAACACACGAAATAATCATTTACTCTGCAATGCTAAAGATTTACTAAGATATTAAAAGATTTTTAGTTTTAATTTTAATGTGTTTTATAGGTATTATGTGCATTGCACTTCCTCGGGCATGGGTCATATCAAACACCTGCCTCTGCGCAGGGGAAGGATAGCTCCTTTTCTTTTTGATTAACTCGGATAACTCCATTTCAATATTCATAAAACTTTGGATAGTTTGATTACACCGAACTCGCGAGTCTCACGAAGTCGTATTGTAGGTAGGTACTACGAAAATTTTGCGTTTCGCTTCATGTACTTGTTATTGAACGAAGTGTCAAAAATAATTAAAATGAACAAAAGAGGACTTTGTGTAAATTAGACTTTATTGAAGTTTATTAATAAGGTACTTTATGTAGATGCCAATCTTTTAAATATATTTCAAACTACCGTGTGTCGTTTATCGATTATAACTAACACACAATCGAGATAACAAAACGCAACATTCCATAGACAACTTATTATCCTACGACATTAATATCAATCATCTCTATTGGCAGCGAGAATACGATTTTTCTGTGGTAGTCGACATTTTCGTGACATTTACAATAGAGATGTACAATACGAGATCATCTCGAAATAGACCTTATCTCGAAGGAAGTGAGAATTGGGTCCCAGCTCCGGGCACGTTTCTCGAAACTCACTAGACTAATAATATTCCATAATAATATCCGTTCTGCATGAATTTCAATAATAGACTTTGGTGAGATTCGAGAAACGGCCGGCCAGAGAGCTGCGCGGGCAATTTTTGCTGTAGGTAAACGTGCGCCCACGATTAACGCAACAATTTTGTTGTGCGAGTATTCCTTTTTTTGCCACCAATCCTATGCAGAAATTTAGAGTACTAGCGTCTTTAAACGATCTAATTATAGGCCTTCTTCCTTCGGGATGGTGAAAGAGAACCTGTACCTGACGCGCTCTAGCAACATTGTGCATAGCGACGACAAGCTCGACCACTACCGCCGCGGCTACAACGACGATTCCTACATGGAGGAACTTAACTTGCCGAAGGCCGAAGGAAAAATATCATTAGACCTTCTTAGGCCGGTGGAGAAAGATTATATGCAAGACAACTCCATTAGAAGCATCGAATACACTAGAATAAGACCCTCCGTTACCGTGGCTGAATATCAGTTGAAAAATAAAAATTTTTTAGAGCAGATAGCTGAGCAAAGTGAGTGACGAACCTAGGTTAGGCTGTTTTTGTTTTATTTAAATTACTTACTTCTTTGTGTATTTTGTGTTTTTGTTTTTTTTTATGCCTTTTTTACTCATGGGGGAAAGGTGACGTTGGGTTTACATACAACATTATGATCATTGTTTAAATGTTACCTATTAAAGGTATACCTACTTATCATATTCGCGCTAAACAAAAAATATTATTTATGGTGTACGTGTGTAGGTACGTCCTGAATAAAAACAATTGAATTGTGGCGCGGGAAACTACGATAGGTACCTGCTTTTTGAGTAGGTTAACGATTTAAACATTGATCTCATTCCTACGGAACCCTAACGTTGACGATTCCCTAATTCGTTTACCTTACTGCAGGTCATAAAGGGCTGAGACTTCCTGGCGATACCCCTCTTTTTTCTTCCTCAGATGACGTAGAATATACTAACTAACATCTTTTTATGGTACGAGCTGGCCAGAAGTTTCATTTCCAAGTTGGTTAAAAGTAGGTAATATTTTAGCATTATTTTATTATATTTTATTTTCTTTAGCTTTATGAGACATTTGTAATTTCTACTTTTGCTTTTGGAATAAATTGTAGTATATATTTGTTATATTTTCGCACTACTACGACTTTTATTACCGAAGGATCAAAGTAGGCAAATGGGTATTTTGAGATTTTGGGGTGTATAGGTACAGTCACCAGCAATAATATATTATCCAACATTGAGCGCAAAAATATCTGACACGACTTTATTACTAGAGGTATAAGAGCGTGTCAGATATTTTTGCGCCCAATGTACTTAGTATTATATATTATTGCTGGTGACTGTACAGCTGCGTTTGTCCATATTGTATATTCCTATACTGCGTCTATATCGCTTGTCAAATGTGGATAAAGCATCAAAATCAAATCAAATCGTTATTTATTAAAACAGGTTTTATTACATGAAATATCTGTCAGACTCCAAACTAGGCTGGGCCTGTATCTTGGACGTCTGTAAGTGCGATCTACAAACTGAGTTACATTAATAAAATAAGTTCTCGAAAGTGCTAAGTTAAATAAGTTATGTAATTTATTTATGAACAGTTATGTAATTTATTTATGATTACTTAGATACCTATATTTGTAACCTTATTCGATCATTTTTGGGTCATTTGTGAGAGGAAACTGCAATTTTTGCATGGATGCAGTCGTGGGAAGGACTGCAGGGGCACGTTTTATAAAGCTACAAGTTACAATTTTACAGGTCTAAACTGGCAACACTGCTCAAATGGCCGGTCGTCATTGGTCGACCTTGTGTCAATTGGAAACTTGTAACCTGTAAATTGTAATTTGTAGCTTTATAAAACAGGCCCCAGAGAGTTAATAAGTAGGCATAGGAACGATAGACTTACCGCCTGTTTCACAATGAGTGTTTATCATAGTTTCGACGACGTACTCTCGGAATATCATGCTATCGAATGTTAGTTGGCTCGACTGTTACTGGATCGAATATTAGCTGGGTCGAAAAGCGTAGAAACAATAAATCGTCAAATCGAAATTGAGATTTCGATTGTCATCCCATAGAAGATCTCAGACACTAATGTTAATTGGCTCGACTGTAACTGGATCGAATATCCGCTGGGTACCTACGAAAAGAGTAGAAACGATAAATCGTCAAATCGAAATTGAGGTTTAATAACCAAAACCATATACCTAATTCTAGATTACGTTTTGTCGATTGTACATACCTACCTAAGTATTTCAGACACAAGTATTTCGATCCAGCGAATATTCATTACAATAACAGTCGAGCTAATGAATTTTCGATACACCACTGATCGAAACTATAGTATTCTAGATTACGTTTTGTCGATTGTACATGTTTCGGCCACAAGTATTTCGATCTAGCAAATATTCATAATCGACAAGGAAAGCATATTTTGACAGATAAATTTAGCCCTTTCTCTTTCTTACACTTGTAAATAGACAAGGAGAGAGCCAACTTTAAATGGCAGATAAATTTACTCGTCGATTTTGAAACAGGCCCTTAGTCATTCTATCTAAGTAGTAAATATGGAAGTAGTCGTTTTATGGCCGAACTCTATATTCAAACCGCGGATAGATAGGCTTACTTCGGATTAAAATTTGACACATTTTGTATGGGCAAGTGTCAAATTTTAACCCGAAGTAAGCCTTATCTATCCGCGGATTGAATATAGGGTTTGGCCGTTAGGAAATGGCCCTTCTGGGAAGTGGTCAATCTGAGAACCGGTCTTTATAGGAATGGTCATTATTGGACGTGGTCTTCTAGACATTATCATTTTGGGAAGAGGTCATTCATTACGTGGCGAAACCGTTATAATAAAGTTTTAGATTTGGGGGACCATTTATGAAACACTAGCTTTTGCCCGCGGCTTCGCTCGCGTCTGAGTCGGGGTAATTTTAAATTAAAAAAAGTGGGACGTTCCCTGCACAAAACAATGAGTACAATTCAAGATCCAGCTGAATTTTAAAGATATTCATATCCAGACGTTGTTTATAAAGTAGTAGGTTTCAGAGCAGAACAAAGAAAATTTGCAGAAGTATTATGTAAGACCCTAAATTATTGTCTAGGATGGAAGTAGGTACTATGGCCGGTAAAAAGCTTAACTATGTGACAGGTTTAGAGAGGTTGGTCAGTTTTAGTAGTTATAATTATTGTGATTCATTTACAGATGAACAAAAGTCAGTATACATTTTGAGTCCAGCAAAACTGTTGAATTTTATTTGATTTTGGCATTAAAATAAGGATCGAGGACTTTTATCATAGGTACCTACTTTTACGATAGGCCCAAGGGGAACATGTCAATGAAATAAAAGCGTGACTTAAATGACCCTTAGTAAAAGTATCTGAGAACTATAGGTACAGTAGCAACAGTAGAATGTCTGATAATGACCAAGCAGAGGTTATTGCTGAAGTCCTTTGAAGGACAGAGATACGGTGTTACTTACGATGATTTGCATTTTAGACGTAATGCAAACCTAAACTTATAAAAAGCAAGCAGGCAACCACCTTCGTACAGCACCTTGAATTGTTTTAATTACGGATGCAGAAAGTTTCCCGCCCTCCCGTCCCGCCGCGCGGCCCGCCCTCGCCTAGGCGGTACCTTGACGACTATCGAGATGGTACCAAATACAAATTTAAAAGCCTAATAGGATAACTATATATACTTCAAAAAAATCAACCCTTATAGGATCACTTGTGTGGCTGTCTCTCGGTTCGTTTTTAATATTAATCCTTATTGAAAACATATTTGTCACCGTTCACTTTTTTTTTGGCGTGGGGAAAGAAGGAGCACACAGGCCACCTGATGGTAAGTGGGACCTGTGACCCGTAGTAGTTTTAGTTCCGCAGCGTTCGCTCAATTCTCCGCGTTTAAAAACAGATTTTTCTACGTATCTACAGATTAAAAATCACGAAATTTTAGACGCAAGTTTAAAAACATTCGCGTTTATAAAATCGAGTAGTATTAAAACGCCCATTTTAATAAAACAAAAACGTTTAATAAAACCGAACTTCCACATACAATTTTCCATCACATTGTAATTAATAATACTAGGCACAATATATATCATATTCGATACCTACACATTATAATAACAATTCATCTTAAGTTTCATTTTAAATTTACTATGTACAAATGGTACATACGGATTTCTTACAATATCATAATTCATTTAATACAAATTGTATTATCACTCTACGTCAGGGTGCGCGGCACTTTGGTATTTCCTAATGTTGTGATTAAAAAAAAATGTTACTTATCACACAAAATTCATAAAACATCCTATAAAGTAAAACAGGTACAACTATAGTTGGGCGCAACATTTTCACGTCTGTATAATGGCTTTGAACAATCAAGTGTGTAACTGTCACACCTTTTCAATCAAGCTCCAACTGCACCTCGAACCGTGCTTCAAAGCCATCCTCATATAAAATAAATCAATCAAATAAGCACAGCCGACTTAGATTAACACATTCCACCCCCGATATGTTGCTACTTTTATTGCTACCAAATATACAAAAAGTATTGTTCGCACTAATTTAAACGCAGACTAAAATTAATTTAGTCCACACTATTCCGATTTGATTGTGACAAATACACATGTGCAATCAAAACGCTTTATCAATATTTCGTTCCTGTACTGCGATTAAAGACATAGAGCCTTACCAGAGTGCTCTTTAAACTCTCGAAGATCGAGTCACGCTAAGGAATATATCACTTTATAATTATTGGTTCAGAGCGCAACTTCTTTTGCAGTATAGGAACATGTGAAGTATTCTACGAATGACGCAAAGTGCGTGAGCCTAGCAGCACGCCATTGTATTTATAAATGTCCGTGTCCGAAAGTGCCCATGCCGTTGGACTGCGGCCGCGGGCGCTGTTCGTTGTTGTTGTTCTCTCCCTCTTCTGGTGGGACGCTGTTTCTTCTCTCAAGCTGCTGCTGCCACATGGAGGCGTAGAAACCACCTTGAGCCAAAAGAGCTTCATGGCTGCAAAAAAAATATGTAATACAGTTCTAAATTAGCCGTAACTCCTTGGCGCAAGCCAGCCTAACTAAATAAAAAATCGAATATACCTAGTCAGTTCATAAGTTCTGTTACTGACACTTTTAAAATAGGGAACATGCATGTTTTTTTTACAGCTTCAATAAACGCTGATTCATGTAACAAACAGGTGAGAAAAAACATTTTTTGAAAAGCTAAATAAAACCAAGATATAAGCCAACAAATATTTGTTCCTACCTCTTTCTAGCAAAACAGAATTTTACGTGGAGTAGTTTATATGACCGAACTGCACAATGACGTCACCGGTGCACTTCGGATCTCTGTCAGGGACCCGGAAAACCCCTTTATTTGATTAAGTCTATCGATCAAGTACTACATCATATTATGATTCATAATTATGATGTAGTACTTGATCGATAGACT
The DNA here is from genome assembly GCA_948252455.1 of Acleris cristana. Taxonomy (NCBI): domain Eukaryota; kingdom Metazoa; phylum Arthropoda; class Insecta; order Lepidoptera; family Tortricidae; genus Acleris; species Acleris cristana. Next base: position 10,599,583 of record OX411782.1, on the reverse strand, counting down.
TAATAGGGAGAGCGCTCTCCCTATCGTTAGGCTTACCCTAATGATATGGAAACTGCTTTGAACTAGTTAACTACAACCTTATTACATATTATGCTCTCCCTATCGATAGGCTTACCCTAATGATATGGAAACTGCTTTGAACTAGTTAACTACAACCATTGAGGTTACCAGTTTCGTAAGGGTTTCGATTTAAGCACTTAGCATTACGTTAGTCCCTATCCATTCTCCCTCTCCGTTGACTCTGTTTCGCAGATTCGGGTGATTGGTTGGTTTCAAGCCTATGCATAAATATTTTGTATGGACTGCGGGTAGAGATTAAAATAGCCTGAAGCGGTTCAATAAACACTTCATAGGGAAAGCCTAACGAGGGTTTAAGGAATTGGTAAGTGCTTAGTCGAATTAATTGTATCGTATGGGATAGCTTTTCATTGGGGTAAGTCGAAGATATGCTTATTAGATGCAGCCTAACAGCTAGTCAAAAGCCAAATACTCACTTTCCTCTCTCTATGATCTCCCCTTCCTTGAGCACTAGAATCTCGTCAGCGTGGATGATAGTAGACAGCCTGTGGGCGATGATCAGAGTAGTCCGGTTCGCGCACACGCGTGCGAGGGCGGCCTTGAATAATTAAATTATTTTGTAACGTTTTCAACCCAAGACACGTCTCACCACTTAAATTCACGCAATAGTGCAACGTTAAGTGATGTGGCGTATTAGTGGATATGACAAGTCTAACAAAAACCAAGCTTTGAAAACCTGACTACCCCTACAGCATTGTAGACCGAAGAGGTCCTATGACACTCCTTGGATGAATATCCGTTCAACAATACAAAAAAACAATACTCTCATTTTTGGGTTGGGTACTTGGGTAGTTTCAAACAAATGTTGTAACACTAGGTTATTTTTTATTTAGAATTTAGAAAAAAATGCAAGTTTGTTGGGGTCCTCATTCCGAACAAGAAAAAACTGTATTTCTAATATGTACCCTAATTTTATTTTTCTTCTTCAAAACGACGCTTCCAACGAGCATTATTATCAGAAACTGGAAAAAAAGTTAGTCAGGTGCAATTTTTTAAAAACTTGAACTTTTAGACAGTGTTAGTTGTCAACCAGAAAATTGCGGAAACGACGGCTAAAACACGCTCGTATTTACTACCATAGTGCATAGTGTAACTTACCTGAATATTCCGTTCAGTATTAGTGTCCAAAGCAGACGTCGCTTCGTCTAGAAGTACGATGGCGGGATCCTTCAGGATTGTACGAGCGATGGCTATTCTTTGCTTCTCTCCCCCACTGAGTCTTAGGCCTCTCTCTCCCACCTAAAAAATATCATTTGTTAATATTTTACCGTTTGAACGACATAGTAAGTCACGTAAAATAATTTTGAGTCGGACTAAATGTTTACATATTTCGTCACGGCATATGAGATCTTTGCACGTAAAACGGCTGCGACTGAGACATTCCAGAATTGATTATTATGATTGTCTGTATTAATAGATTGGTCTGTGAGTTCCTGGTAAGTACCTGAGTATCGTACGCGTCTGGGAAGGTCAGGATCCTATCGTGGATATCCGCGTTCTTGGCTGCAGAGATGATGTCAGCGACCGGCGCTCCCTGTCTCCCATATTGAATGTTGTATCTGGAAATTATTTCTCAAGTAAATATTTTAATCAAAACATTGTTGTGGTTGTTCAACATGTTATTATTTTGTCTGTAATTCGTTACATGGTTTCGTCTGAACTGTTAATCTGTCAACACAGTAATTTAATTGAAATATAAGAGAACTACGTTAAAGTATTTATTATTTCTTCGTACATGAGGATGAGGACTGAACATGAGGATTCTCAAAGATTTCTATAAGACAAAACATCATGAGAGGCCACCAGTCTTTACTACCTGTTAATGCCATCGTCTATGCCGATTTCGGCAACCAATAAAGTTATGGAAACTATCCATAGAACGCAGTTATTTTACCAACCGCATTGAATATAAATGAAAAATTAAGTCGTGTTCGGTCCTTTACGAGTTTCTCTTACCTATTACCGCTCGGATGCTAGGTTTGTCCATATATGACATTTACGTGACGATATATTAGCATTGATGCGAGTCGCTCGATACTTGATACGCACGCAACTAAACGCGGCTACGGAGCGGCGCTTACTAAACCGGCTCGGTCCGTCCTGTTGAGTTTGCCTACGGTGACTCGCGGCGCGTACACACACAAGCAAGCCGCGTGATATAAATTTGTAGACGAACTAAAGTTCATAGTGTGAGTACGGTGTCTTAGGATTTGAGTGGAATAGGTGTGTTACCTGACGGTATTGTTGAAGAGCACAGTGTCCTGCGGCACGACGCCGATGTTGGCGCGCAGCGAGGCCTGCGTGACGGTGCGCACGTCCTGCCCGTCCACCAGCACGGCGCCCTCGTTCACGTCGTAGAACCGGAACAGCAGCCGCATTATGGTCGACTTGCCGGCGCCGCTCGGCCCGACCTGAAACGTAAACCTCGTTACAAAATAAACTAACTTCGAAAATCGGAACTCCATTAAAAGCATGAATAAAAGGCACCGTCTCCTTATAAATCAAATAAAGTCCAGAAGTCGATGTCATGTTTACATAGCAAAATTACGGGAATAAGGTCCTCATTGCCACTAACGTCAATGTCTATCTTATCTAAACATAAGTATAATAAACTTTTCGTGACTGACACACAGACATCGCGCGGCCTAAACCGCTGAACTGGGACTTGAAATTTGAAAGTAATATATATTCCTTAAGTAACCTAACGGTGCACTGAGTTAGGATTTTTCAAACATCGATCCCCTAATGGGGAAATTTCTACGCGTACGAAGTCAGGGGCATCCTCTACCTCGCCCGGCGCTTCCGTCACCTCCGAGTCCAGCCGCATCAGGTCGAACATGTTCTCCATGTCCACGAAGCTAGCCCCTGGCGTGCAATACTCACGAGCGCCACAGTGCTGCCCGGCGGCACCTTGAAGCTGACGTTCCGCAGCACGAGGCGCTCGGGCCCGTAGCCGAAGGACACGTGCTTGAACTCCACGCCGCCGCGCCGCGCCTGCAGCTCGGGCGCGCCCGGCGCGTCCGTCACCTCCGAGTCCAGCCGCATCAGGTCGAACATGTTCTCCATGTCCACGAAGCTAGCCCCTGGTGTGCAATACTCACGAGCGCCACAGTGCTGCCCGGCGGCACCTTGAAGCTGACGTTCCGCAGCACGAGGCGCTCGGGCCCGTAGCCGAAGGACACGTGCTTGAACTCCACGCCGCCGCGCCGCGTCTGCAGCTCGGGCGCGCCCGGCGCGTCCGTCACCTCCGAGTCCAGCCGCATCAGGTCGAACATGTTCTCCATGTCCACGAAGCTAGCCCCTGGTGTGCAATACTCACGAGCGCCACAGTGCTGCCCGGCGGCACCTTGAAGCTGACGTTCCGCAGCACGAGGCGCTCGGGCCCGTAGCCGAAGGACACGTGCTTGAACTCCACGCCGCCGCGCCGCGCCTGCAGCTCGGGCGCGCCCGGCGCGTCCGTCACCTCCGAGTCCAGCCGCATCAGGTCGAACATGTTCTCCATGTCCACGAAGCTAGCCCCTGGTGTGCAATACTCACGAGCGCCACAGTGCTGCCCGGCGGCACCTTGAAGCTGACGTTCCGCAGCACGAGGCGCTCGGGCCCGTAGCCGAAGGACACGTGCTTGAACTCCACGCCGCCGCGCCGCGCCTGCAGCTCGGGCGCGCCCGGCGCGTCCGTCACCTCCGAGTCCAGCCGCATCAGGTCGAACATGTTCTCCATGTCCACGAAGCTAGCCCCTGGTGTGCAATACTCACGAGCGCCACAGTGCTGCCCGGCGGCACCTTGAAGCTGACGTTCCGCAGCACGAGGCGCTCGGGCCCGTAGCCGAAGGACACGTGCTTGAACTCCACGCCGCCGCGCCGCGCCTGCAGCTCGGGCGCGCCCGGCGCGTCCGTCACCTCCGAGTCCACCCGCATCAGGTCGAACATGTTCTCCATGTCCACGAAGTTCTTTTGGATTGCTCTGGAAATTAGATACACTTTTTTTATAAATTGGTCACTTACCCCCGTAAGCAGAACCGGTCTTATAATTTAATTTCGTATCGTTTGTTCATTCGTTGGGAATCGGTACAATTTATTTTAGACCGCAAATTTTCAAGTCATTTCAATTATTTGAAATCAAATAAAAAGTGAGCACATTCCATTGGCAAGGATCCGTGTTTAAGCCATTCGTGAACTGGAACGGACACGTGCTTAAGCCTTCGATGGATTAAGGACTTTTTTATGTATTACTTAACTTGATTTGCTTAACCTTTTTCGCCACAGGAATTAATAAAATTTCCAAGTTAAAAAGCGTCATAATAACTTTTCCCTGGGCTCAAGGTGTATCTGCGTCTCTAATTACACTACGATAGGTTTTAGCAGTAAAGCCGTAATAGCGTAATTAAAAGACAGGCAAAATTAACTAATCGGTTTCGATTTATCTAAGTACCTACCTACTACGAGGCGATGAGAATAAAGCGATTAGTAACTGTATACAATAGCTTTAATATTGTACTAAGTACATCAATATGGTGCGTCGCGTCGATCTGTTAATTAAAGATTCTTGCAGGTTAGGTAAAGGTTATTCAAGTAGCTAATTTCACTTCTCAGTCAACAAACAAACAAAAGTCATAGGTATACAACAACCGTGACGTAAAACCAGGTGCTCACTAGAGAGCTGTAACTGTAGCAGTTACAGTAACGAGCTTCTAGTGAGAACAGGCTCGCGAGCCGCGCACACATCACGATATTACGTGCAGCTGTAGCAGTTACAGCTCGCTAGTGAGTGGCTTGCTCACTCACCTGTAGTACGTGCCGAACCAGTTGAGCGGCACGTAGAGCTGGATAATGTACGACGCGAACAACACATAGTCACCGACCGTCAGCTCAGTTTTTACCACCATCGAGATACACAGCAGCGACCCCGCTAGGAGACCTGAGTAAAAACATTCACATCTGTAGATTACCACGTGTTCATTAATATAATTATTATTTCACCTCAGCGCTTCAAAAAGGTAGGTTTCGCTGTTAAAAGATAGTGAGCAAAATTCGATTTTGCTGCGAGCGAAAGACAGTGAGCCAAATTTGATTTTGCTACACGCGTGAGATAAAGTAACTTTTTATTATTACAAAAATGCCGAAAACAGTTTTGGGTCAATATAAATACGTGGGATACATGTAGATTAGTTTTTATTTTACTAAAAAAATCCCCTTAGGTATTTACTCGCTGCTGCGGTGAAAAGTTGTATTTGCAACAAGAAACCCAAGTCATTTGCATCTCGGGTCATCCCTCGCTACGCTCAAGATTCTAATTCGCTACGCTCGTGATTCAATTATAGAATCCTTAAATTATTTGAGTGTTATTTTTTTATTATTTCGTATGAATATTGACGATATCAATGTAGTTTCGTATTTTTTGACATGCAATGCAATTTACATTGTAATATTACATTGATAAATAAATAAACTAAACTAACTAAACTTCTCTTACTTGGGATTCAAAATCAACACGCAGCAAAAACTTCTTCTTGTTGCATTGCACCAATAACTAATTTCATTTTTATATATAATAGGTGAACAAAAAATATTTATTACTTATTATAAATCATCTCACAGGTTATTAATTAAAACTAACTTACCGCCACAAATTATAACATTTTGCATAGTATTCAGCATGTTCAATGTTATCAAGGAGTTGAATTCTTCTTTCTATAACAGAAAAAAACATGGTATCAAAACTTGTTCAAAATACGAAATAAGTTACTCTAAAAAATATACGCCAGTAACCTGATAATGTAGGATGGCGTCCTTATAAGCGACGACCTCGTAAGCCTCAGCCCCATAGTACTTGACGGTTTCGTAGTTGAGCAGCGAGTCGACGGAGCGCGCCTTCTGCTCGTTGTCGGCTAGGTTCATGCGTCGTTGGTACTTCGTGCGCCACTCGGTCACAGCTATCGTTGCGACTGAAATCCCGTATGAGAATATCAGGGGGATAACCACACACAAATTCATCTAAGGCCAAACTAAGCTCTAGGATTTTACAATGGGTGCTAGGCAATAGGAACCAGGGACCGAGGTGTCAAGAGTTGCCATAAAAGTGACGTGACACGTTTTCGTTATAATACGGAATCCCGATTGATTTATCCGTGTGCCTAAATAGGAGCATTAGGGAATTTCATGTTTGTTGATTTAATCGTAACCACCGACTTGCATACTTAATAATTTTCACCTCAGCAGCTCAAACAAGCAGGTTTTGCTGCTTAAAAACAGTGAGCAAAATTCAATTTTGCTGCGAGCGTGAGGCAAAGTAGCTTTTTAATTATTTTTTCACTTCTCATGCTCTTAAAATGTTACTTTAGTCTCTGCACATCGGGACTAAAGTTCCTTTTTAATCTCTAGGGATTAAAGTAAAATTGTTTTAATTTACTTTGGAATCCCCTTAACATCCAATCACGGTGTTTGTGAATGGAGGATTTATTGCTATTTTCAGTCTTTTTGTAATAGACCACAGAATAAAGACTAAAGGCAAAGAAGCCGTGGAATAAGATGAACGTTGCACCAGCTACTTGTCTCTACTTTATAGATTACATTTTGATAAGAGGAAAAGAAACAAAAACTAGGTGTCTTTTCTTCTTTGATCTGTCATGATCAGAAGGTGAAGAAACGTCAAATCAACGACCGGTTTTCGGTCTTCTTTGGCGTTACTTTTTTCCACACTGGTGCTTAAAGGTCCAAATCACGCCTTGTGACGATCTCTTTCCAACTCACTATGAAAACCATAAGTAAAAGGAAGTCAACCATAATGTATTTTCTGCCTTTAGTACGGTTTCTATGCCTCTAGTTTTTATTCTGTGGTATAGACAATTTTTAGCGCGTGGAAATAACGTCAAAATGACAACTGTGAAAAAATACAAATAAAAATGATTTAATTTCGTGAAACACGATTAATGATTACGAATATGAATGTATTTAATTATATTAAGGATGAATTCATTTAAATATGCTTGGTCTAATTAGTTTTAAAATAGTTTTCAAGTTTGAACCTGTTGGCTAAATATGCAAGCATTTAAAGCGGCACTTAACAAAAAATAAAAAATAAAAGAAAAAACCGCGGAACAAATTTGTAAGAAGCTTTCTTATAATCAATATTGTAAATGTGTATAGAACTTCGTCAGTGCTGGATTGAGCAAGCCCGTCGGGGTCCGTAGCAAATTCTATAAAGAGACCCCTGGGTTTGTTTTAGGTTACAGGTTGTGGCGGTCTTTTTTCCGCAACTGAGCGACTTAGATATGCACCTATTTTGCGTGGGTGTTTGTTTTAGGTTATTCTGGTGGAGAATATCGACTGGATTATTCATCTTATCTTCAACCCTGATGCATATGAGTACACGCATACGCATACTGATGTAAGTACTAGTACTTACTAGCATTTTAGAGGTTAGACGTGGATGCGCGGGGCCCGTAGCATTAGCTCTTTCTAGGTACGGGGCTAATCCGGCACTGAACGTTGTTTTTTTTCCTCGCATTCAAAGTGAAAAGTAGAGTGTTTAACGCGAGACTAAACAACCATAATGACACTCGAACTATAGCCACTCTCGCTCGCTGGCTCGCTCGCGTGGCTAAACATCTCGTGTCATTATGGCTTATTTTAGTCCCTTGTTGAACAATCTACTATTATCTACACTCATATCATAAGTCCTCTATAATGCGTTCAGAATCCGTAGACAATGACCAGCATTACAAGATACAGTATGTTTTCTTATCTGTAGCTGTAATGAAAAGTTAAAATTACGATACAACTTTTGATAAAGTAATGTTGTTCAAATTTGGAACATCTTCCAAAACCAACACAATTCAAACAGGGGGCCAATTCTAGTATCAATTAAACGTCGACTCTGTATAGTTTAAGTAAAGTGTCGTACGCCATTTTGATTTCGAATGACATTAGAATAGGGACTTTGTTAGTTTATCTATGATTTAAAAAAAAACATTCATATTCGTGACACAGGTTAATAGCTTTGCCGCCATTTTGTTTGTTTTGCCGCCTACTGAACGCATCTTAGAGTACTTATAATATGTGTGTAGATAAAGTAATGTATGCAACTGTACATAATTAGGCCTTAAAACACTCGTGTGATCTTATTATGAAACTCGCCTTCAGCTCGTTTCATAAAACCACACTCGTATTTTAAGGACCCTCTTTATGTATCAGTTACATAAAATACTATTTTTAAATGCCGTGAGCAGTGCTGGGTCTACTCACAACATTCGATAGAATTGAACTTCACTTTGTTCTGTCACTTTCACTTCGATACGAAAAAAGCGGGAGATAGAAACAAGTTGATTATAAGTTCGATTTTCAAATTCCATACCTAGTAGGCCCTAAAAGAAACAAACAATAAAACGTTCGGATACACTTTTAACCGTAAAATTTGAAAAATCTGTTAAAAACTTAAAAGTTTTAAATGTGATTATTATATTTTTATAATTGAATTATATTTTTTATAATGAAATAAACAGAATATTTCATAAAAAAATACGCAGTTAATCATGTACCCATCTACATGATTTATCGTTTTAACAATCTTTAATTTTGTTACATAAACCGCGGGTGCAGTATCAGAACGCATCTTTAAAAAATAGCGGGATTATTTTTATTGCTTTTGTTTATAGTTCTCTTACGCTATCTACTTTCGATACACGTTGAATATTATAAAAGTACTTAATAAGAAATAAATATGAGTGAGTCCAGTGACGAAGTCTGCTATTTAACACCGGAAGCATTAAAGCAGAGCGTGTAAAAAATGCAGAATTAAGTTTCCTGCCTGAAAAGTCTCGCGAAAAATATCTAAAAGCGTAAGTATGATATTTTTAAGCAATGGAGACTTGCAAAGGGTGCAAACACTGTACTGTTAGCGTACTTACTTCATTAAATTATCACAATCACAAACGGAACAACCGTCTACAATGTGGAGTATTTACGCAATGTTGAAAACCACAATAAAGACAAAAGTTGACGTGCAAATTGAAACCTATCCCAAACTTATTGCATTTTTGGAGAGAATGTGTCGGTAGGGCACGAATTGCCATCTAAGGTTAAAAAGTTTTTTTATGAAGCTCCGGACTACTATTTTCTCGCTACAAACGTGTATTTATCCGTCATAAGTATAAAAATATATGTCTGTGCACACTAACCATTTGATTATGTTCTCGCTGCTGAGGTGAAAAGTTGTATGTGTCACACGAGACCAAAGTTATTTACATCTCGTGTCTTTGAATCCCTCGCTACGCTCAGGATTCTAACCTAGAATCACTCGCTACGCTCGTGATTCTATTTATAGAATCCTTCGCTTACTCGGGATTCAAAAACAACACTCGCAGCAAAAACCAACTTTGCTCTCTTGTCGCACAAATAACTATTGTTTAACATGTAGTTCTTGCATTGAAATGCTTTATGATATACTTACTTATATAGAGAAGCATCGTAGAGAACACGATGAGACCGAACCACACATTGAACTCCGACACAAAGAAGGCGATGGCAATGAATATATCCACTATGGTTGGTGTAATAGAGAACAGGATATACGAGAGCAGGTTGTCTATTGAGTCTGTGCCTCGGTCCATCACGCGGAGCACCTCTCCGGTCTTCCGAGACAAGTGCCAGCAGAGGGGCAGGTCGTGGAGATGCCTGAATAGTTCCAGCTGGAAAACAGGAAAATGTTGTGCATAGGGCTGCCAGGTTGGGAAACCGAATAGCCGCATGGATCAGCCACTCTAGCCGGACATTTGGGTAAAAAAGCCGGACACTTATTTATTTTTTTGTCTTAGTATAACACGACATTTATTTTAGTAGCTATAAGAATGCTTTTTTATCATTAAACATAAAATGCAACAATAATAAAATTAATTAAATCAGTCTTCTTTTTTGTATTACACATGATAAATGTAAAAAAACGGTCAAATTTAAAAATCGTAACTAAAGCCAGACATGCCGGACACCGTCTAATTTGGCCGCACCGCAACCAAAAAGCCTGACTGTGTCCGGCTTTATCCTGACGCCTGGCAACGCTAACTACTGCTCAACACGACAGACGACAGCACCACTTGCTGTCAGCAGTTGCAGTCACAGTTGTGCATAGTTTTTTTTTATGGAATGGGAAGGCAAACGAGCACACAAGCCACCTGATTGGGATCTGAGACTCATAGACATTTGCATTCACAAATGCAAAACCAAAAATAATAGAAAACTTTGAAAATAATTGTTGTTTTAGATATTGGTAGTAGCCGCATTGTATTCCGGTGTGGAGGTATCTCACCATCTGCATTTCATCTTTCTAAGTGCTTCATTATCGTATGATTGCAGTCTTGAGAATGCAAATGTCTATGGGCGTTTACTTTCTATCAGGAGGCATGAGTGCTCGTTAGTTTTCTTCATGGCATAGAAAAATAATTTTGTTTACACTTAATTACATCAATTTACAGCTACCCATGTTTCGAATTATGCGGCATTTCTTGAAATCGAATTAAGGATTCCTTTCTACGATCCGGCTCATACTATAGAGTTCTTTGCCATACGCTGGATTCAACATACTATATCCTCGTCTTAAATGTATAAGTTTGTTTCCTTATGTATGATATAGATATAATCTACTATTTTCTGCAGTGAAGCACAAAAACGAGGTATGCGTGCGCACTTCGTAGAGCATTTTTGAGCGCTATTATTGATCCTCTCTATAGTCTCGCGCTACTGTCGCATTATTGTGTACTGTATTGCAGAAGAAGTGCTATTTGAGAATATTTAACATTATAATTTGCTTGTAACTTACGCATTACAAAGTATATAGTGGTCTAAAATTACCATTACTTGTACCACCCGCTTGCATTACATTCGATATAGTAATATTAAAATAATCAAGTCCAAGGCACAAGCAATATGGTGAGACGACTTGGATTCTGAATTTTTGAAATGTACCTATCCATATGGCTACCCTTCCCAGTTTCTCGAGTTACTTTAACATAGCTTTTGCACCTAGCTAGCCGTTGTCCGTGACTCCCGCGTTGTTGTTTTTCATATTATTAAAATCGGTTCAGTGGTTTAGCCGTGAAAGTGTAACAAACAAAGTTTCTTTCACATTTTTAACATTCTATCAGTTATGGATAATGCATTGACTTACCTGCAACTCTCGGGTCGTATACTGCTGCACTTTAATCCACAAGAATGAACGCAGATTGTTCAAGAATCCCATACCGCCAGTTCCGCCTCCTTGCAGGAACTTGAGGAACACGTAGATGAGCACCAGATCCCATCGGAAAAAGAGCGGCGGTATTGACAGGCTGTCGACTGTAAAGGACAACAGGGGCACGTTTTATAAAGCTACAAGTTACAATTTTACAGGTCTAAACTGGCAACACTGCTGAAATGGCCGGTCATCATTGGTCGAGGTTGTATCAAATGGAAACTTGTAACCTGCAAATTGTAATTTGTAGCTTTATAAAACAGGCCGCAGGTGTGATCAAACTTAATTTTAATTATAAATACTTTTATTAAGAAAATGCATTGAAAAAGGTGGTTGTGGTGAGATCTCGGCCATGGACGTCTATGCAGACAACTAACAAAAATTGCTATGTAAAATTGACTGCTTCTGTTCTTCTCTAGAAACCTAACATTGTAAATGTCTCTATGTGTGTAAATCTATAACATTGTATGCGCCTTGGTTCTTACTGTAAGTCTTTATTTGTAATTATCATAATGAATAAATAAAAACAAATAAATAAAATAAATAAATTATGTAAATCTAAGATGAGTGACGTTCATATATTCCGTACTCAAATAATGTATCTGTGGTACTACCACAAATACATTTACTCATACAAACTAAGTAATTACTCGACGCTAACAGAGCAAAAGACAGAAAGATGCAAACAGTGCCTCTATACATACATACATACAATCACGCCTCTTTCTCATAGGGGTAGGCGGAGACCACTTCCTTCCACTTGCTACGATCCAGACAAACTTCCCTCGCCACCTCCACACTCACAAGTCTCTTCATATTTTACGACGTTAAACAATGCTCGTTTTTGAACTTCGGCACACGATTAGAATCTACTCTACTAGATTACTAAAGGACTATTTATATTTATATTATATTTCAAATTGTAATGAATATGAGTCAATGTGGCTGGAAAACCGCTGAGTAATCATTTTTTTACGAAAATGTTGTATGGAGCGTATATGAAAAAACGAGTATCTTAGAAAGTGCACAATTTTCCGTAATATCCTTCGACACGAATGAAGTACCAATTATTTATGATTTTTCGGCTTACTCGAAATTTTCTGGGCAGGTACACTTTTTTTAAAATCATAAACGTTTTATATTGGGAAATCTCGGTTTTTAGTAGGTAATTAGGTTTGCAAGACACGTTTAATCATGGAATAAAATTAAATATTGGCTTTAGATAAGATGGATTTTCAAAAATGAGTTCATTGGAATAATGACATATCTTACTTTTTGGCTCTTTATCTCCCTGCCCCCTAATGAGCACATTCAGTGCTCATTAAGTGTATGATTAAAAGTAAAAATTAACTAAATTACTATTAATTATTCCTAATGAGTTGGCATTAAGTAAAAGTATAAATTAAATATTATCTTATTGTCATTAAGGATGATAATTACCCAGATTTTAATGGGTTCTCATTAGTAATATGCAATAAATAGGTTGCAGTTTAATTTTATTGTTTATTCCTTCTGGAACATTTCAACTGCTAACATCACTAACTGCAAGCAATGGAGGGCTTAACGACCAACTTAGATTTGTACGTGATTTTGAGAAATCAGGAGCCTTCGTTTAACCACGAAGCCTTGCTGGAAGAAGTAGTCACTAAAATCAATGGACAACTATCTGAAGAAGACTATGATACCCTCAAGGAATTTTGCCGAAGATTTTCAAGAGCTGCTTTGGAAAGATGGAAGAAGTGCCTCAAGTGCCGAAGAGATACGAAAAAGTTTAGAAGTACTTATGAACATTGGCTTATGGAAAATGTTCATTGGCCAAGCTTAGTAGTTTGGCGAACCAATTCACCCACCCAACAATCAGGTGATTTAAACTATGAAGAACCTTCGACCTCATCGGTTGGAACAATGACTACAACAAAACGTAAGTCATTCGAAGATCTGGGAACCAAACAGAAGGAAAAAAGATCGAGTGATTTACGATCCGAAAACGCTGATGAATTGGCATATGCTGCAGCAGAACGTTTTAAGCAGGATGGCCGCGATGATATTGCGGCCGTAATTGAATATATGCTGAAAAACCCAGAAGCAGCATCTAAATTAAGAGAAGTGACAATCTCTACGAAGAAACCCTCAACATCTACGATATATACACCTGAAAAGCACTAAGTGAGATATGTCATTATTCCAATGAACTCATTTTTGAAAATCCATCTCGTCTAAAGCCATTATTTAATTTTATTCCATGATAAAACGTGTCTTGTATCTTACTAAAAACCAATTTTTCTCTATATAAAAAGTTTTTGATTTAAAAAAAAAATGCTCCTGGACGGGAAATTTTGAGTACCGTCAAGTCTGGCAACTTTGCCAACGTCAAGGTCTATCCAAAGTTCAAGATGCATTTTCTACAGACAAATACTACTTCAAACAGTTTCAAGTCGACTTGTCGTTATATAAATATGTCAAAAATTATTTCAATACCATTGGAAATGAAATATACAAATGATTTATTAACTGAAAAGATCAAAACAAATTGTGGCAAAGAAGGCACTACCCTGTGGTAACTTTGCCAACTAGATTTGTGTTTATAAAACGACAGTGTTTCTTCTTGCTGTCCATAAATGTAATGTTACTTGTTTCGTATACAATAGACCTAACATCTTGTAAAATATTTTTCTTTTAAAATACTATGAAAAACAAATAAGTGGCAATGTTGAACACCATTATATGCAATTTTCATACAATGTTAAAGATTGTCGTCAGGGTTGTCACTAATTGAAACATTTAATGTTATTTTATCAGCATTTTTTATTGCACACCAATCTTAATTCTCCGTTTTAATTAAATGATGAAAGTAGGTTATAACAAAAATAGGTCAAAAATAAAACCTACTTAAAGAAAAAACTTTTCACAAAATTAAATCGTTGCTCTTCTGAAAAACTTTGACAACCCTAGGTCATTTCAAAACGTGGCAAAGTTGACTTCCCATCCTTTCTGCACCGGTATGGTAACATTGCCAATGCAATTTTTGAAGGGTTTAACAAAGAATGGATCAAAATCAATGGCAGTATTTGAATCACTGGGATATTAAACACGTTGACAAAAAAGTGTACACAGCTATATCCAGTCCATAAGCACAAATTCGTTGAAAGTTCCAGACCACTAAAAAGTTAGGTTAACTAACCGGCGAACTTTGGATGTCAACTAAAAGTTTACACTATCCGTAGGGACACCATACATTAAAAAGTATTGTCAGTTAATAATCCGATTTTCTACTCAGGGTGTCCAACGATGAAAAAATATTGCCGTATTTAAAATATAGGCGTTATTGTAATAGCACACAGCAGGTGGCAAAGTTAGTATCCAATTGCAAAGTTGCCAGACTTGACGGTACGCCGAAAAATCATAAAAAATTGGTACTAAATTCAAGCGGTAGAATATTACGGGAAATGGTGCACTTTCTGAGATTTTCCGTTTTTTCATATACGCTCGATACAAAATTTTCGAAAAAAAAAAATTACTCTGCAGTTTTCTAGCCAAATTCACCCATATTAATTTTTTTACATGTTTATGAGGATTAGTTACAATTTCATTTAAATAAATAGGCACTTAGAAAATTAAGTCCCTATTTCTATGGAGAGGCCATTTTGGTTCCACAGTGTAACGCCGCGGGAAAGTCATAGTCATATTTGAACAATTAAATATTCTTCGTTATAGTCGCTCAACTATCTAAATCGACATATCTTATCGCCACCCTTGAAATTGGTACCGTTGAGGAGTTCCGGTGGCCATCTGTGGTCTTCATCATCAGTTCCACTTTACCAAATGATACTTTCTGAATGCAAATGCTGGACTTGTTACTAAAAATACTAAAAATACTAAAAACACTATATGTAGGTATGCCCATAATATTTGAAGAGTTCCCTCAATTCCTCATCAGATTCAAATTTGTTGACAATGGGACCACCCCGGAAGTATACTCTATCAAATCAAAAAAGAATTTTTAAAATCGGTCCACCTTTAACGGAGAAATCGGTGAACATACATAAAAATGAAAAAAATACATACAGTGGAACATTGAACCTCCTTTTTTGAAGTCGTTTAAAAAATAAAGTAATCATTTAATTAACCCTTTCGAGCGCAGTACCGTAATTAGAGATCAATTAGCCATACTGCTTGACGTCTATAGACGTCACCGCGCCTGAAAGCGTTAAGTAAGGTTTTAGGGAACAACGATCTTACCAATTTTTTTACTGTAAATAGGCACGTATAAGTTGATCACTCTACCCGCCAGCAGTGCCAATATACAGATGAACACGTGTATTTGCAGGCATAAGCTTTTCTTCGGCCACAGGAACGGTAGCAGGGTTCGTAGCTTGCTGATAACATTGCGGAATGTCGATCGGTTTTCTTCCTGTAATATGGTATTTAATATGATAAAAATTAACAAGACATAAACATAAATTGCATACTAGACATTTACCACACATTATCTGCTCATGGTCCGAAGACCGCTTGCAAAAAGCACTATCTCACGAAACTAGTAGTACACGACGACCGTTAAATAATTAAAAATAATTAAATTCCGAATCAAAGTCTCACAGGGATATAGGTGTAAAAGCCCTGCATGCCGGTGCTATTGCTTAGTAAACAGTCTGGAAACAGATATACTTATATTAAACCGGGTCCTTAACAGTTTTACATTTTAAATCACACTAAATTGGGCTATGGGAAGGAATGTCTGAGTTTACAATCAACAAAATGTTCCTAAAAAATAACACAGCTCAAGACAGGTTAAGAATTTCAACTAGTACAATAGGCAATCAGTGTATAAAGCAAAGTTCATCTATTTCTCAGACTGTTTACGTACCTTATAACCACCAAGTTTATTATACATTGTTTTAAATTTACATTCTTTTTTTTAATTTTTTCTGCCGGTTTATCTCCAGTTAACACATTAAAATGATTTTGATATGGACATGTCATCTTAACCTAGAAAATAACGCTAGACAAACTAAAGTGATCTGACAGAATGTCAAGTTATAGTTCCATAAACAATTTAATTTGCATAAAGGTCGGTTTATCAACGTCTAATACAGAAGTAGGGTCTTCCTCACGACGCGACGCTGAAACGCTTCTTACACACAGCGAACTATACGCCGACATAGTTCGCTGAATCCCGTTCTCGCATGATGGGAGCGCGGATTTCTCTTTTTAACTGGCTTTAAAACGGGAGGTTTTATCAATGAGTCGCGTTCATAATTAATCACAATAATCACGCAGGACGATGATACTGATGATAATGGCCACCACTTTTGTAATAGTTCTTGTAAACAGTTCAAATTTGCGTGACATATTGATAAGACTTTTACCTTTAAATTCTGATACAGATGTATTTCAAGCAATTAAAGACTCGCTTGTACAGTCAACAGTATAAATAAGTGATCATTTATGTACCTTGTCACTTTAACGTCGTGTTTGAAATGTTATACAAAATTGTGAAACGATTGAAAGCGACAAGGTACATAAATGATCACTTATTTATGCTGTTGACTGTACACCGGTCAATCCTGATGTCTCATTAAATCGACTTTACGATTTTACATGAATTTGCTGCTTCATAAGCTGGAATTGAGTCTTGTTGAGAAATATAATTTTGGTCTTTAAACATACACAGAAATAGGAAATTTTATAATTAATATTAAACAAAAAAGTTCCTTGGTGAACAAATACTAACTTTTAAGCGTTTTTAAAAAGTGAAATTTACAGAAAAGTCATGCGTAATTTCATCGATGCCGGCTGTGAATCTTAAAAGATCGTCTCGGAAATTGCGGACACTGTAGAATAATTATTTGTTCTTCAAAATGTACATTAATTGAGCTTTTAAGTTTTATACATATTGAAATAAAAAAATAATTATTAGTTAGTTTTATTTGACTCAAACTTAGTAACCCTGTAGGATCTCTTGTGCAATTACCCCTCTTACACACTCAAATGTTTAAATGTACAGGGGTTTTCATTCACCGTAAGAGCATCGGATAATGAACTTATGATATCGAGTTGTCACCCTAAGCCACTGACGCTCCCTCGTACAGAAGCCCAAAAACGGTGACTAGACGCTTGTAGCGAGCAATGCGAGCGGAGTGCGATGCTACTGTGTGACCGTCAACCTAAGCTTACGTCAACGTCACGTCGCACTCCGCAGGCGTCGCGGTCCGCTAGTGTTAAGCTTATTTCATGTCTCAAGCTTAAAATACCTTCGACCACAGTACAGTCTTCAAACAAAGGTATATCGCGCGGCTTGCATGTGTGCGTGCCTTGATCTTACGCGCCGCGAACTACCACAAGCAAACTCAACATTACGCACAAAGCCGGTTTAGAGTTTGCTTGCGTGCGTATTAGTTACCTATCGAGCGATGCGCATCTTCGCAACCCATGAGCCCGAGCGGCAATAGGTAACAGAAAGTCTTAAAGGGGCGGAGACGAACTACTTTTCTATTTATACTATGCCACGGCGCTGAGCGCGCGGCGCGGACCAAAGTGAAACGGACAGAACTCTATTAAAATGCGATTCGGCGTCGATCAGCGTGGTGACAACATGTAAAATTTAAAATTAGAAGACTTCGACGCACCCTGGGGGGAATAAGTCTCCGTTGTCCATCTTCCTCGAGGTGCTCGAACAGATGCATGATGCCTGGCGCCTTCATGCCGAGAATGAACATTATCATGCACGACACGTAGCGGCCCACAAACAGACACATTTCCAATCGATCTTGAAGACTGAAATAACAAAATAAAATAAAATAATCACTAAGCGAAAATCTCACACAAATTGATCTAGTCCCAAACGAAGTTCTAGGCTTGTACTATACTAGACAATGATAAACAAATATACTGATTTAGAGTGATTAAAATCTTAAACAAAGAAAATATTCAAGACTTATTCTCTCTTGTCTAGTCGTTTGCTTTTATCGGGAATCGAACCCTGCTACGTTAGCGGCGTGGTCACCGTATAATGGCATGGTGTGGTTGTCTCCCTTATATCTTGAATAAGGTGGCACCGACGTATTTCATGATAGGGTATCCATGCTTAAGATACCAATTCTTAATACTACATGCCTTGATACATGAATAATTATGGTATAATGTGAACTGGGCTTAAGATTTAATAAGACAAAGTGAACAATTGAATAAACATGAAACTCACTCCTTCAAGTGCCACCACCATCCTTCCTTATTGAGATTCAGGAATGACAAGTTTTCAGACACGAAGATCAACGCCCAGAAGACGAGCAACACGAATCCGTGACCTCTTGGTGGGAGGGAAGGCAAGAGAAATCGCCTTTCAAGCACTGCTAGGTACGCAGACAGGGGAAACGCGATCACAGTAATCACTAGAGCCAAAATCTGAAACAGTCAATTTTTGTAGCCAACATAATAATGTGTAGGTACAATAGTTTAGCCGAAAACAACAAACTTACCATATATCCATATATATGCCCCCCATTAAATAGTAAAGCCTGTAGTAGAAACCTGGCGACCGCCAACACTGCCACGAATAGTGTAAAAAATATTTGTACACAAAATAATCGCGAAGACCGCACATCCGTTACCTCTATGGCATATCTATAAAGGAAAAACATACATGACTTAATTAACGTGGTACTTTAAAGTAAAATGTACAGTACGCGAGAGAATGAAAACACGTGGAGGTCCTAAATATATATTTTTTTAACACAAGTACCTAACACTTTTACTATTGCTGTCGCGGTTTTTCTTTCGTTAGTGAGCTGTATATTATAAGAAGGGGTCGAACGTTTGGTGCAGATGAACTCAATTTGCTTATAGAGTATGAAAACATGAAAGGGGAGCCTGCCGTTTGGCAAAAATATGTTTGCCAAATATATCATTTCTCAACTTTTTCATTGGCCAACCCAATGTTATATAAAATTTTCAGAACTCATTTCAGTACCCTAGTGTAGAACCCTATAGGTTAGGTTAGGAACTAAAATCCTGAAATATTTACAGTTACAGAAAACAAAGCGGGTTGGCAAATTTAAAGTTGGGAAACGATAGATTTGGCAAACGTATTTCGCCAAAACAAAGGTAACCCACATGACAGACTAGTAATTAAAGGTTGAAATTTGGGCCGTGTATCCGAGAACCGGTTCTGCGTAAATCCTTATCAAGCTTTACGAGTTCATGGATATTGACATTGAGATGGTCAGTAGCACAAATAATCAAGTGATATTATCATTACATAACTAAAACAGTTGGTATGTTGTAATAACAATTTGTATGATTATACTATATTCTGGCATTATAATTTTTTCAAACATTCGGCAAATTTGCAATTATAAAAAAAAAGACTCAATTTCTTTTGCGGTATTAAAACTTTCCTGGTGACTTCTGATTAATAATAATGTATAAATATTAATATTAAAATCAGACCAGCAAATTTACAGACCTAACACGTTAAACACCTCAAATATTTTTTAATCTTCGAAAAACCTGGTAACTCAGGGGAAAATGCACATTTTCTATACAAAACCTAGGGACAACATTGTCCCCTGCGTTACCAACTATATTATTATTTAAAACTGTACTTTTTTAAATGAAATCATTTCAAATGTTAGCCTATTTGTCTGATTGAAGGTATAAGTCACGTCGTTAGCAAATCTAAAGTTTTTCTAAATACATTACAATTTGTGAAACATGGCAAAAAATGGGGAAAGTTGATCACCAGTGAATAGGTAGAGTATATTTACCTAAAATTCCAAAGGGACATAATATAGAATGGTTGTAAACGAGTGAAATATAAATTTATTTCATTGAATTCCGGATTTCCGGTAATTTTCTGGTACTAGTCGTAATGCTAAATACAGGGTGTCTTAAAAACCTTTCAACATTTTTTAACAGTAGTTAGGGTGGATGATTTGGATCATCCCTACATTGGTATTTTTTTTTTAAGTTAATTTTTGACTGAGTTACAGACTGATTTGTCATCGCCCTTCCTGATGATGCTCTCAGTGTGCCCCATCTTAACTACTTCATTCATAACATGTGTCACAACGTATTGTAAACAAACAAACTGGGAAATGTTTCTACTCATGGTCAAATGCTCCATGGGGTTTAGAAAACTGGGACTTTATTCTGTAATGTGAACGAAAAGACGGTCTCTGTTAAGGGCTATGTCTGAAATAATTTAAATATGAAACTTACGATTACGATTTTTACTCATCAGTCTCGTACACAACTAAAATACAATATCACTATCACTTTTACATTAAACTTCTTCTACGAGAATATGCATCATGGATTAATTTTATTAATTTGCGTCTACCAGAGATTACTACGAATAAATTATGCACAACAATTAAAACGAATCGTTAAAGTCTGAGTATGCTTTGACAATTTGACAAAGTTTTTTTTAAATCTTGTACCTCTGTGCAAGGAGGTTTAAGAATTCTTTTGTAAAAATAAAATCGTCCATACACGTAACTTTTTATCAGAATTCCATTTAAAGCTGGCATCATACACGTTGTTGAATGAAATTCTTATCCTAGAAGAAAGATAAAACTTAGTACAGTCAAGTACTTTAATTGTTATGCCACTATGGAACCCTGTCAAAATGACAGCGTCAAACCACATGAAAGAAATTACGCCAAAATTAATGATTAACGTTATGCGACAGGGTTCCATAGTGGCATAACAATTAAAGTCCTTGACTGTACTTGTAGCTTAGTAAGAAGATGCTGAGAAGAGGTCATCTCGTGGTGACACTACAATATTCTTTGGTGAAAATTGGATCATGTTGCCAAAATTCGACTCCGGAAAAAAGTCTGTAAAAACATTGTGTGCATTTTGAATGGGAAACTATCCACTTGACAGTCTGATCCATAGAACAAGTTACGCACAAGGATCTTATATTCAGACTGGATCGATTACTAACTATTAATTGCTAATAAAAATTATACCGTTATAGCCAGCAAGGCGGTTACAAATTCTTTGATGACAGGGAACCAAGAAAACTTAGTTCAAGTGAGACCGACATACCCGATTACTGTGTGGTGCTTTTCCACCGGCGTCGCGAGACGGGACGAGGTGGCGCGAGAATTTTTATTTGTATTAAAACGCCCATTTCCACAGCGCGCGCGTGAGGAGGCTGCGCGATTTTTCAATACAAATTTCAATTCTCGTCCCGCCTCGTCTCGCCTCGCGTCGCCGGTGCACCGCGGTGGAAAAGCACCTTTAGATGTTCCAAAAGCACTAGGGTTGCTTTACAATTTGGGATAGACCAAAATAAAATTGCTTGATTTTATATTTTTATTCGAAAGAATAGCCTTTTATA
Organism: Acleris cristana; assembly: GCA_948252455.1. NCBI lineage: Eukaryota > Metazoa > Arthropoda > Insecta > Lepidoptera > Tortricidae > Acleris > Acleris cristana. The sequence goes on along the minus strand of OX411782.1, from coordinate 10,577,937 downwards.
AGAAACTAATTTGAAGCATTTCATAATTAAACGTATTATTGATATTTAAAATAATTTATTAAATTAAAGTAACCTTACCTACTTGTAACGACAAGATGACGTAGATATTTATAATGAACGGGTATACTTCGTCTATGATTTAGAAAGACGATTTTTTATTATCTGTGATCTGTTTTCAAAGTCATAATAGACGAACGTCATTCAAACATAATGTAAACAAACATTGTAATTTATTATTTCAGAGTATAATATAAGCATTCAACCATTGCTTATTACCTAGACCTCAATTAATACAACACTTCCTACATGACCCTTGTTTCTAGACTAAATGTACTTAACACAATCACATTAAATTTGTTGTAAAGGCGGATTCCATACTTCCAATCATGAGTTTCTACAATAAATGTTGATGCCGTCGTTTTGAACCTCTTGGAAAACCTCACCACACAAATTATTAACATTCATCACACATAACTCAAAAGAGAAATGGTCTCATTAATATGTTAATTTCATCATAAGAATTTCAGTCAATTTGTAAACAAATAAACTTTGACATGACAACAGCTGTCTTCAAATGTAGGTGCCGGCTAGATATCTAAATTGTACTTATAAAATAAAATATTGGAGAGGTTTTATAAGTTTTATTTAAAACCACAAATACAGCTAGCATTTATGATTTCGAAGCTATTTAAGCATTATCCATATTAGGTATAAGACTAGATTGAGACTTGGTTAATTTGTGTGAGCCGAGGGTGCAAAGCGAGGATGCCGTTACATACTACATGTAACGTGTCTTCTCATTCACAATAAATGATCCATCATAGAATAAGTAGTAGCATAGAAACCTTTAGAAGACCTTTTCTATTTATGGCATTCATAAGGAGTTAGAAAATTATGTGCTTTTAGGTATTCTTTCGTTATCTTACATGTTGTCACAGGGTTTGAATTGGATCTGACAACGCCAGTGTTGTTGCTGAGACCCGAGGGGATATTGCCTAACACACTCGCAATCGCAATCATTTTCATTTTAAAAGTCGAAGGGTTGTCTGCAATTCTGCATACAAAATCAAAACAATTGTTCCGCTTTAAAGTCGAGTACGATTGCGAGTGTGTTAGGCAATTGGCCAGCAGATGTGATGATGGAGTCGAAAATTGGTAACAGGATCTGTTCGACCCACCGAAAAGAGGCCCGTTTCACGAAGCTACAAGTAAAAAATTACAAGCGGAAGTCTCTTTCTAACTCGTACTGTTAGAAAGAGAGTTTCGCTTGTAATTTGTAACTTGTAGCTTCGTGAAACGGGCCACAGATCCTGTTACCAATTTTAAAATCGTTAGTTTGGCCCTGATAGGCAGATGATGACATTGCATAAAAAAGTACTTAAAACTAAACGTAAAAAAAAATAACTTTTTGTCATATGAAAGAAAAGGAGAGAGATAATTTAAATAAATAATATATTCTATAATTTCAACAATGTTTTGTTTGCAATTTTGGAGATAACAATCAATTGCAAATTATACAGAGGTCATTAACCGTTTTGTTCGAAGTCAAGTTGTTCTCTGGTCCAGGGGCTTTGAAATCCGTAATTCGAACTTTGGATCGCCCCGTCACTTTCTTGCGAATTAGTTACGCGTCGAGAGCGAAAGGGATAGCAATAGACGAAGGTCGAATTACGGATTTCAAAGTAGAGCACAAGGGGCCTATCGGCGATACTTCTGTATTCAAAGTCCAAGAGAGGTCCATTGTCAGAGTCGACGTTGAATTTGACGTTGCGTCCGTGATATTTGAAGGAGAAAAAATAGCCTAGTTTTTGTTTCATTTCTTCTTAAGAAATACGTAATCTAAAACATAGAGAAGAATAGCTGGTGCAAAGTTCATCATATAGTCCAGAGGCTCTACTTTGAAATCCGTTATTCGAACTTCGTCTATTGCTATCCCTTTTGTTCTCGACGCGTCACTAATTCCCAAGAAAGTGACGGGGCGATCCGAAGTTCGAATTACTGATTTCAAAGTAGAGCCCCAGATTCTGTACTAGTACTCTATGAGCTATACCACTTTGATTTAAATCTATCAGGGATGCAGGTTTGGCAATAGGATTATTGATGCCATAAACACATAAAATTGGCAAATCTTGTATTGGATTTTTTGTACTCTTACACGGTTATTGCTATAACACGGCATTTTCTTGAAGCTTCCTATTGCGAAAACGAGTTAGATAATGACAGGTTAGCCTAATTGTGCAAAATATGTACAGCCTGTGAGCATTTAGAAGGTTCTTCGGGTTTGAACTTTTCTCTCACTCGCTACCATACGCTCTTATTAAGAGCGAGTGAGAGAGAAGTACAAACCCGAAGCACCTTCTAAGAGCTATCGCACTGTACTACGTAAGATTGTCGAATCCATGGCCTGGGAAAGGTTGGTATTTATTTCTCTATGGTAAGTGTGTGACATCATAAATAATTATAATCAATTATGCGACGGCCTTTATATCCATCGACTAAATGTTTTGCATTACGGATCAATACGGAGAGCACTAATCAGAGGCCCTACTTTGAAAATCGAAGATCGAAGTTACGTTCGCTCCATCCCTTTCTTTCGATTTAGTCACAAATGACGAGTGACAGGGATGGAGCTACCTTAACTTCGAACTTCGATTTTCAAAGTAGGGCCTCTGATCGTTCAATCCATGTCTATCCGAACTTTTAGATGTCTGTCTATGAATTTATGGCTGTCATTGGATGTCATTGTTAAATTATGTTATTTTCAGATATTTTAGTCGTAATTATTTTTGCTGTAAACCAGTTATATGCGCCACTTTAGAGCAGAAAACAATGGTAAATGGTTAGATTTCGACAGTACCTAATATAAGACGGACGATATGATCAGTCTTGGCAAAGCATGAACAAGAGATCTAGTGATTTCACATTTAAAACCAGCTAGTGTTCAAATTGCAAAAATAAAAATACAGTAAGTTGCACTAAAAGTTACCATTATTTTTTAAAATGTTAACTTATTTTTGTTTACATGGAGCGAACTGTTTGTTTACATACCATGTAAACAACGTAGGTATGGTCATTGACCTTGAACTTGGAATTCTGACGTTAGTTACTACGAGCGTTTGGAGTAGTATAGTAATCAACACGTCAAAATGTCAAGGTCAAGATATCGGCTGCGATACATCAAGTAACAAAATGAATATAATTAAACCTTCTTTTTTTTTTACTTTAACAGAAACAAAAATGAACCATACCCCCGTGATCAGAATCGTGCGAACTATTACCCCGCCAAATATGTTGAAAGGTTTTTAAGACACCCTGTATACGTAATATTTACTCACGGTAAGGGATATTTTATGTTAGTTTGTGATAAAAGCGGCCTGTAAATTATTTCTTGTATCTAATTAATAGGTGTCTAATTAATTGTTTATATAATATTACGAATATTTAGCATTACGACTAGTACCAGAAAAATACCGGAAATCCGGAATTCAATAAAATAAATTAATATTTCACCCGTTTGCAACCACTCTATATTATGTCCCTTTGTGAACTTTAGGTAAATATACTCTACCTATTCTGATCCCTCTTGATCGAGTTACCTTAAACGCAAGATGCCAATGAAGGCGTTATACCTAAACATGAGATTTGCCTAAAAAGCTGTTTGCCCTAAACGAGGGATGCCTATGAAGCAGCATGCCTGAAATGTAAAATTGACTAAGAAGCAGATTGCCTAAAGTCGATGTCTACAAAGCAGGATGCCTAAATGGTCAAATGCCTACAAAGCAGGATGCCTAAATGGTAAAATGCCTACAAATCAAAATGCCTAAGTGGTTAAATGCCTACAAAGCAAATATTTTGCGTTGAACCAAAAATTGGTGCCATCATTGTCCACTACATCGAGGCTCTCTAACTATGATACCTGTCCTTTTTCTTCTTGATATTTAAGAGCTAAGCTCTTGTCGATGTCATTGTGTAGAATGAAACACAGACAACAACTGTTTTGAGAGAAATAACTTGGTTTGCCATTCCCCTTAGTCATCTTGTATTTCAGGCAATCTGCTGCTTAGTCAATTTTACATTTCAGGCATGCTGCTTCTCGGGTATCTCTCGTTTAGAGCAATCAGCCTTTTTAGTCATCTTGTATTTCAGGCAAACTACTTTATAGGTAATTTAAACTTAGGCAATCTGCTTCTTAGTCAATTTTACATTTCAGGCATGCTGCTTCATAGGCATCCCTAGTTTAGGGCAAACAGCTTTTTAGGCAAATCTCATGTTTAGGTATAACGCCTTCATTGGCATCTTGCGTTTAAGGTAACTCGATCAAGAGGGATTCTGATCACTATTGATCACCCATTTAACTCCGATAATTTTACCGCTTTTTATTTATTTGATTCAGTTAATATCTAAACACCTGCTAAATGAGAGCACCCTGTGTGCAAAATTTCGTCATTTTTACGTCATCTGCACCAAAAGTTAGGCCCCTGATTGTAATAATATGCATGTATATGGTAAGAACTTTTTAAACTAGCCCTTTCTGTAAACACATTTCTTTGTTATCGGGTCACTTCATAAAATTCGTACTATACTAATAATTATATAAAAATATTTTTTTGAATGGTCTGTTTCAATGTGTATCTCAATCGGTACCAGTAGGCCTGTAAGCTTCTTTGCCCTTTCCATTCCATAAAAATCATATTAGTAGACTTTGTGATGTAACAGAGGAGTGTCTACTCTACAATTGTCTTTTATTTATAATCTTGACCTAAAAATTACTTCCTATTAGCAAATTAAGGGTAGGATTAGTATTAGTATTACAAATGATTTAGAACCATAACTGTTTGATAAAGAACAGGAAAAAAGCTTATATACTTTGCCTTTCTACAAGGACTGTTAACACAATGTAAGTATAAATAATAATGATTGATGATGCTAAGGGTACATAATTGAACTTATTTTAATTAAATATCTGTAATACATACTTAATGTTTGAATATGACTATGAAAAGAAATTGAATACAATTTTATCGTCTATATGTAATGGATATTTATTTATATGTCTCTAAGCATTCAATTTGTAATGGATATTTATGGATATTTATTTATATGTCTCTAAGCATTCAATTGAATTTAATGAAAAATTCTCCTAAAATATGTAAAAACAGTGCAGGTTTTTTAGAGTATAGCTGTAGCTTTCCCTGTTTTTTGTTGATCGCATTTTTGTGCGCATTGTTACCCAGGTACCAACACCTAACTGTCCTAACCTACACATACCTGTACGTTATGTGTTTCTATTAACAGGTACAGCATGGGAAAATCAAAACCAGAGGAGATAAGGGGGAACTGTCTTCACCACCATTAAGAATTTTATTTTTTTAAACAATGTTGCTCTAATAAATTTTTGATCAAGTTCCTATCCTATTTGTTGGTAATTGCAAGGGAAAAACATAAGCATTCCCAATCATGTGGCCACTACTGTATATTAACATTTTCACACAAACTGCAGTGCAGGAATTTGGTCCATTAAAATGTCTTGCATCAATCATTATCCATTTTTGGCAATATAAGAAGATAAGAGATAAACTATACATATGTGACAAACAAAATTGGCACCTTATCATAATATAAACAAGTCCATGGATAACTTTTGTGACAAAACCACACACATGGCTTGTAGATAAGCTTCAACAAGTGAAGTTTGTATGCAAATTATCTATGAGAACAATTCACATCAACAACGGTATCAATAGGCACACATAATAAAACCCTTGTGCAATATGCATTTATTACTCATCATGATTATTCAAACAATGGTATATTGTTTTAAGATATTCAATTGTAAGTAAATGTTGTTAATCAATTTGGCTTAAAATCCACTCACCTCTTATACATAATAATTTGTATCAACCCAAAAACCAGTAAGAATCCTCCGATAACTATTGCAGATGTTGTTTCCATGAAACATTGGGATATTCCATGGTCCACCCATATTTCTCCCAGTGTGACATTAGGAGGACAGTACTCCATTTTGAACCTTAACATAAAACATAACATTTTAAATAATTTATATTAATCACCTGTAAAATCGTTAGATAAGAGGTTCTGAGAAAAATAATTTAATAAAGAATTTAAAAAAAGAGGATATTCCTTTTGGAGATTTTCCGTTTTTCAAGTTGTTTTTAAGAATTTTATAATTACGATCTCCTCGACGTTCTTTGTCGTACTGTAGAAAATTAATTAAAACTATATTACTTCAAAAAAAGCTGGGTGTACTTTATTATATTAGTGATTCTCAATTTATAAGATGAAAATATCAATACATATAGGAGTATTTTAAAAAAATTTGTTAAGAAATGCCGAATGCAATTCAGTATTGTTACTAAACATGTGTTTCATAGTGTAATACTCACGCCAGCAGTTTAAACGCCGGGTTAAAGGCGTGTGTCACGTTCGCAATTTCAATAAAAATACTTAATCACGTTTTCATTACGCATTCGCTAAAAATTATGCCGAATCGGACCGATTCAATCGGTAATAATTGACAAACAAATTGACGTTGTCATGTCATGTCATGTTTTTTTTATCTACACAAGCTGTTCCATCTACCTTAAAGCCCGCTTATGTCACTCGGATTCTTAGATGCTGGTCAGTATGTTGGATCGTGTATGTGCCGCTCGTTGGCAATGACCGAATGAAAATTGAATTTTTGAATGAATGAATGATTTGATTCGATGGGCGATAGGTACGCGACCGAATGATTATGATGGTAATGATGGTATCGTGCGTGTCAGTTGTGAAATGACGGGCGGGTGATGGCGATTTCGCTAATTGTCGCGATTGTAATTTTCTGGCTGGAATCGACTTAGTTAATGCGATTGTGTGACACAAATTCGCGAGTACATTTCACGTAAATTTATGAGAGAGTTGTTTATTGACAAAATCTTCTAAGGAAATGACAAAAATGTAAATGATCAGCATGTGTCACCATTCATCAACAAATGCTCTAATGAAAGACTGTGCAGTGGTCATGTGTAAAAGGTTATGACTGTGGACTTGTAGTTGAATAATTCAGGTGGTGTTTGTGTTGTGAAGTGTTGTTTAGTTTTTGCTTAGAGAAGGTGATAAATCCAGTCTCAAAATGGCGGACCTCGAAGCAGTGCTGGCCGACGTCAGCTATTTGATGGCTATGGAAAAGTCAAAATGCACTCCAGCAGCACGAGCTAGCAAAAAAATTGTTTTGCCTGATCCAAGGTAAACACTAAAACCTGATAGCTTGTTTTATATGATCAAGCAGAGGCAAAAGGTGTATGTTTACACGATGTAGTTGTACAACTATCATCTGGCTCGTTGTTTACAAAAAAAAACTGTTTTGTATGTTTGAAGCCGATACTGAAATTTTTCGTGGGATATTGAAATTGAAAAACAAAAACAGTTTTTAGAATCATTTATTTATTTACTTTTTTAGTCCTTAAAATATTATTAAAAAACTTACTAATTTCTGAAAGATTAGCTCCATCTTCAAAATATTAACTTGGTAGGTATGAACTATATCTACAGGTTTGAATATACTTTCTAAAACGCGAAAAGTAAATAAGGAAATAACTTCTTACTAGGTATCCATCCAGGGGTAAATTTAGGACTTTATTAGAGGTAGTCATAACCATTTTAGTGGACCTGGTAGACAAGGTAAATAATTCAATGGCATGTATCGGTACTTTGAATTATGATTTAGTCAAAAAATATTCATAAAAATTTTACTAAAACACACACCCGTGTAGACAAAAAATAATAATTGAGAACACAAGCAAATTAGAGCTTAATTCCTTTTTTACTCTTGATTCTGATCTGATTGATGGCCGTGTGGTTGCCGGATTAGAATAGTGCCACTCCATGCTTTCCCTTGGATGGAAGTCATAAGAGGTGACTAAAGGAATAAAGGGTTGTAGTATTGTTAGGTGATGAGCTTGCAACCTGTTACTAAAATACACATGGTAAACATCTTAGCCTGATTGTGCAAAATGTGGTTACAGAATGAACATACAGTTTTAAGAATTGTTGGTAATTCTGCAGCTCTGCCTACCCCACTCTGGGAATGAAGGCGTGAGTGTATGTATGTATGTATGTATGTATGTATGTATGTATTACCAATTGCAAATGTGTTTATTTAGGTACATATTTCTTGCACATTTGTACAGTCACCAGCAAAATATCTTATAAATTTATTTGGGCTCAAAAATATCTAACGTGCTACAACTAACTCCTTTAGTAATGTGGACCTGAATTCAAATTGATATTGATTTTATTGATAATTCCAAATGTATATGATGAGGTTGATCTATAAAAATCTGTAAATCAATTTGCCATTATTACTTAATCACATACCTACTTTTATTGGTATATGGAATGGTTTAAACATTATCTATTTGTTACTTTTTATATTTTTAATTTTAAATAACTAATAACCTTTTTTTATAATACTTTGCATAATAATATGACAGTATAATTGACTGTATACCTATGCACTGATTGTTGTTGGAAGCACTATGTCGAATTGGTGCAGATTATATTTTGGCAATGTCATATAATCATATGACATGATAACCTAAAACTTTATTCTATTCTTTTTGTAGTTTAACCTGCAGAGTGCCTGGAATAATTTTTTTTAACACAATTTTAACAATCAACGTGTTTTAGGCCATATTTACACTTGTAAGTTATTACTGTAGGTTTTGAAACAAAGTTATATGCAAGACAGAGAAGCAGATATTTGCCACTCTTACCCATAGTTGCGTCTCAGAACTTACAGTAATAACTTACAAGTATAAATCCGGCCTTAAGTACACACTGTGCAACGCATCTGCATGATGAAAATATTGTATACATTTATCTTATAATAATGACGGAGAAGAAAATGCCCTTTGGAAACCAATACTATTATTTTTAAATTATAGTTATCGACATTCACAAATTTTTAAAAATGGAACCCAGTCCCACCATAGATCTGTATAACAGTTCTTACGATTTAATTTATAATGTCACTGACAGTTTTGACCATTGTACGTTGTTTGAGGTTGGAAATGTCAGCTTTAGAAAAAACCTTTAGGTATATTTTCTACTAGCATCCCGCCCTCGCTTACCTTTGGTCTATGGCACTTTTCTATAACAAAGATACATAAACCAAAATTGATTATACCTAACTGATGGTGAAATCTGCATCAAAATCTGTTGCATGTTGTAGGAAGAGTTAGGGTATTTTATTATACTACATCTGAATGTAATAAAGATAAACTCTAAAATAAAAAGCTAATCTCTGAAAACAGATCAAAATAAATTACCTACTTGGTACCTGGGTCGTTTTCAAAAATATTGTACATAATTAAAGGCTTCTTGTAAACAAAATCACGATCACATCCTTTGTGCAACGAAAGTTAGTCATACAAACTACATGGGGTAACTTTCGTAACACAAATCAATTAACCTTTGTTCTAATGAAAGCCCTTAACTATGTTTTTTTTTTTGAAAACGACCCACCTTCCAATTTGAATGCGATTAATGAAAAAAATTACTTTTGAAAGTGCGAATGCGAACTTAGCAGCCATTTTGCAATTAAAGAGTTAAATCAAAAAACACATGACAGTCATACCTGGTACCTGGATGACCGAGCTTTCGAGCTTTGCTCGCTATATTATTTTTGGTACCTATGGTATATAGTTTTGGTATTTACCTACCAAATAAAAAGTACTGAAAAAATTACCACCTAAATAGGTACCTATGAACGTCTAAGGTGCGGCGTTCACCACAAATGAATTTATTTTGTTGGTCACAAGGATCAAAATGGCGTACCTACCACGGTTTTGCAACGCACGCTTATTAGAAATACCGATTTACGATCGCATGTTCATTCATGTAAGTACAGTCACGCCAGCTCGGCGACAGTTACGGTAGCGTATGATTCATTGCTGTAACGTTAAACCACCAATCTCTCATCATATTGAGGCAGTAAACAAGGAACCGCAAATATAAAAGGTACCTATTTGTAGGTCGATTCGTGACATATGTACTTGTTATAAGCGTGCAGGAAATAGGCAAATAGGTTATGCCTTTCGGATCCTGAGGATACAGGCATAATCATATCGTGAACATTAGTAGCAAGCTTATGGGTCAAATTGGGAACTAATATCTAAATTCACCATAATATATCAATTATTACAATAAAAACTGGAAGCCGGGTTTTTCGGAAGAATACAACTTGCAGATCGGTTACTTGAACCCTACAATATAATTATACGTTTCCTTTTTAATTGCCTGCTTAAAGGCCGAGCCACACTGAACGCGTGACGTGCACGTGCACGTGCGCGTTCCCTTTCCACTGCGTTGTATAGTATGAATTCTCATTACGATATGTCACTATACAACGCAGTCGAAAGCGAACGCGCACGTGTATGTGCACGTCACGCATCCGGTGTGACTGGGCCTTTAATCAACGAGAATAGAATAGGTGTTATGGGCCAAAAAAATAAAAATGTGCATTTTGGTACCCGTTCCAATAGCAATCATGGTGGTGTCGTTGAATGGGAACAGCAAATGGAGATAAGCGCCCTGGTTATCTTTTCCCAGCAAAAAATTAAAAATACCTTTACAATTATATTCATTAATAGCGTTCCGCCTTCGCTTTGCTTCGGTTTAAATAAAAACAGAATAGCCCATGTCCATCCGGAATAACGGACCTACCTTTGAAATAGTGAATGATTTTTTCTAATAGGTACCGTAGTTCCGGAGATTACCTGTCGGCTGTCTGATATAGGTAGGTATACAAACTTACAAAATTCGCACTCTCTCTCTTTATAATATTAGTATTAGTATAGATGGCAATTGGAGCCGGTAACACAGTTCCATACATTTTTACCCATTGTCCTTTCTTCTGCATTCCTGACAAACTGTCACAATTCTTGACGTCTGGTAACCTTACATCATGCATTGCATTGCATGTGGTAATAGATAATCTTAATCGGCTTAATCCGGACTAGCTAAAATGTTTTTTAGCATTTCTTTCACAACAACGGATTCTGGACAGTTAACTAAGCCTCAAGCTACTTTTTATCCCGCGGGATGGAAAATGGGACTATTCCTATCTGTTTTCCCATAATGTTGAATAAGTTGATTGACGCGTAGGTACGGAACGTCGACGACGTGCTGGCCTAGTTAGTAGTGACCCTGCCTACGAAGCTAGCGGTGCTGAGTTCAAATCCCGGTAAGGGCAGATATTTGTGTGATGAGCGCGAATATTTGTTCCTGAGTCATGGATGTTTTCTATGTATTTAAGTATATATTTCTCTATTTAAGTATTTATATCGTAGTCTAGTACAAACCTAGAGCTACCAAAGGATAGGTATATTATCTAGTTTTAGCCTGGCAAAACGACCAGCTGTAGAAAATTTCACTATCCAAAAGTTATATGTTAAGTTACTTCGTACTTCGTACTCTCAGCAGTAACCTATCACTGTTATTGTTACCCAGAATACTAAAAGGTTAGTTTGATTTTGGTTTATTCAATGGCAAAACTTGGCTTGCGCAAACAATTCTACAGTGACCAACTCCGTTGAAAATAACTCCGTTATTTGAAAACAATCACACTGCATTGCTGCCCGAAATAACATTACGTGAGTACTTTACCTTGCGTTGCCTTTTATTGGCAATTTCATTGCTTTTGCCAGTCGTTCTCGGTTCTAACTTCTCGCATTGATTGATGTTTTGAATCATGATAATTTTAAAATTCTGTTCGCTATATTTTCTTTAAAAAATCCAATGTCACGCTACTACACAGTATACAGTAGCATAAATAAAATAAAAAACATAAAACGTAAAAAAGTGTACCGCAGTTTGGCGAACATCGTACTATAAAACAGTGTACAGTCAAGGAAATTGATCCCTAAACCACTTTGGACTATGTCAAAGTGACGTAATCAATCAAAATGTTACAGAATTTCTTATGATTTTATTTACAGTGTGACATAGTCCAAAGTGGTCTAGAAATCAATTTCCTTGATAGTGAAATTAAAAACGCAAAGTCCAAATTTCCATTTCACCCATTTCGAAATGACATTCATGAGAGCGATGGAACGTAGAATTGTTACTCGTACTTATCTGTTCAACCTTAAAATATATCTTGACACCTTATTTCCAAGGAATAAGGTACCGAAAATGTAAACTGACGTAGACTGTACCTACTTATTATTTGGACCCGACTTTGGTAGCACGACTGGGCGCCACTTAAAACTAAGTACACTCGAAGTGTTGCGTCCTATTTGAAAATATGTAATTAGGTATGATCTTGTACTAATAAATACATCCAACTCATATTGTAAATGTGAAACGAATGTGTTAGATAAAATTTGGCCGCCCGTTTTTTTAAATAAAACCGTATACTTTTACATTCCGGAAAAATTGTTTCCGTAGGATAACGTTAAACGAGTTCCTCACGGAAAGTCGCAGGCATAGTTTATAACTTTTACGACCTAGTTAGAAGAAAAACTTAACAATATTTTGGTATGCACAATTTTCATAACTTTTGTAAAGGCACTTCAAAACAATAAATAAAAAATAAAAAGTTTCATAACTCGTGTATAACAAAGTATCGTTAAGTTTTCCTATCTAGGTAAATAGGGCAATAACCGCAGGACTCTCCGAAATCGTTTTTATATCCCTTTTATGATTATTGGATGACGATAAAGCACACAGACTGTAATGTTATCAGGCCACGAATGGACGTTTACTTCCGTTTTACATATTAAACACACAGAGCTTTAAGAGGCCACATATGATAAAGATGGTAGTGTACATCGATCTGGACCTTAATAACCATAACCCCTATGTGTCTGTTCTTTGAATATATTATACTTGGTCATAAATATTTCGGTGAGACTTAAGCCTGTAGTAAACACGATTAGAATCAAAATTGTCGATAATTTAATTTATTAAAACGACACCTTTCTCGCATGTTTTTGGTTCAATGTTCGAAACCCTACGATCTTTAACGATGATTTTTGATTTCGCGTGGTGAACTTTTATAAATAAATGTTGTAGTTTTAAAGTAAACAGCAGTTGCTTAAATTTGAAGCTGCAATCAAGGCGCGCGCAAACTATCTCCAATTCTCCATCTCCATGTTCTTCGCGGGAAGGCATATAAAACCATCCGTTCTGATATTTGTTTGGGACTGGCAGCCAATGTGGCCTCTCAAGTTTTGGACTAGTTTTGTGATTTGTATTTATTTTGTATTTGTGCGTTATTTTAATGAGCTCAATCAGGTATTTTGTACCTTTTCGTCGTATTTTAAAAATAATAATTATGTAATGAACCTAGCAGAATGGCATTGATAACAAAATAAAATATGTCTCTCAGACTATAATAAATGCCTTCAAAAGCATTACGTTTAAAATAGGCTATTATAGTAAGCCATGATTCCTTCCAATGTTGTCGCGCGAACCACTGTTTGTTATGAATGAATTTATATAGAGCACTGACTGACGAACCGTATGTCATAATACGTTGAGATCCAATTTAGGTCAAACCTGGCTCTCCATTTAACAAAACGTTTGTTAGTTCTTTTCTTGCGGTTCATTGGCAATCACCTGACCTGGGGCCCGTTTCTCGAACGCTAGTAGCTTGTATTACAAGCGGAAATCTCTTTTCAACAATATGCATTAAAAAGAGACTTCCACTTGTAATATAAGTTACAAGCGGTCGTGAAATGGGCCCCTGGTCTATTCGAAACCAAACGAATTTTATACGTCAATTCATCACAGATTAGATTACAGAAACTACAGAAACGACAGTTTTTTCTTACGTTTCGTTGACGTAACAATTCCGAGGCCGATATCTTTATATCGGGTCCATTTTCAATGGAAATCTTGTAGCTTCCAGCTAAATGTGTGCACAGCACTGGCTGCGTGCAGTTCTGTCGACTGCATGTTATGCCAACTACTTTCTAGTCACACAAAAGCAATTCGGCTGGAGCCTGCTCAGTATTGTGGATTTTTGATGCAGTTACTCTTACGTCAACTGTAAACCATTCGTATTCCAATTGCAAATCATCTTTATTGGTCATCCAAAGCTGATTGTAAATGTAAACGAGTCTTTGTTTATCCACACCGTTGTAAGCAGCGTCGCATAATGAAAGCAGCTTACCTGTGCTGATGTGGCATTTAAGGGAGTACACAGCAGCATAGGAACCTATTTTGGTTTATATTAAGTACCTACGTCAATTTTCATATTAAATATTGTATATCACAAAGTGATCACAAAGTTAATTTCTCTGCGGTCAAGCCATTTCGTATAATTATTGTTATTGTATGTATGTTAACTCTTTATTGCACATATACTATCCACATATCTGCAAAAAAATGCGTCCTGCTTTATACAAATCCATCCATACATACTTCCATACATATTAATTTTATGAATGTGAAAGTAAGTCTGTTTGTTACGCTTTCACGGCTAAACCGGCTGAACTGATCTCGATGAAATTTGATATAGAGATAGCTGAACCTCGAGGCAGACGATAGGGTACTTTTTTACGCAAGTAACGAGAAACGACGTCTACGTGGATGGAGTCTTATTTAGAAATTGAACTCTTATTTCATAGCACTACTACCGACCATTCCAAACAAACCATGCCGTGAAAACGTTGCTCGATTCCTATTCCGTCTGCTTTACGTAAAAAATTCTAAAAGGTTCTCTTTCTTTTCAGTGTACGGAGTGTAATGCACAAATATATGGAAAAGAAGAATGAAGTTAATTTCGACAAAATATTTAATCAAGTATTAGGTAAGTACAACACTATTTATTATAACAAATCCTTTCAAACATTTCTGAAGCCTTAATATCTTCCACGAGTAGGCGTGCATGTAAATCAACACATCATTCTTGTTGTCAATTAAATCAGTCATAAATAATATCATACGATCAGGTTACGTTTCGTTTACGTCACGCACTTTACGAGTAAATTATCTAAGGTCAGTCTAGGAAAGTGCGTCACACTGGCCGAGTGCATTTGCATTTCTGCATTTGTTTTGTAATGAGCTATACTGACCTTTGCCATGTCAACAATGCTATGCTACGCCCATTGTTTAATTGCGGCCGGAAGACTGCAACGTCTGCAACGAATGTTCTTCAGAATTGTTCTCACATAAAATGCCGGCAACGCATATCCCCTTTCTCTTTTTGGTGTTACGTGTCACCCGTAAAACCCGTAACGGGTACCCTATAGGCAGCAATGATCACTTTTCATTAGGTGACCCAGTGGCTCGTTGGTCTCCTCTACATTTAAGTTATAGAACAGAAAACAACAAATCATAATACCTACTGATATTTTAAGTTGATTGGTTTTGGTATAATGAACTGATGAAACGAATAAATGAATATAGCAATTAAAAAGGTATACAGTATGTGTATGGCGGAACGTGTGCCACTAGGTTGTTTGCCACTTACAACATATTTTAGCCCAATAAATATTTTCCATGCCCATTTACTTAATTTAATATATGGTTTTAAATGTTTTATGTATTTCCCAAATGTTCATAATTCTAAAGAGTCAGATCTGGGGATCATGCGGGTCGTCAAATACATTGGGTCCACCTCTGCCAATCCAAGCATTTGGGAATTTCGTCTCTTGGTGTTCCTTAACCATCGATCTCTGCTGTGTGTGTGTGCTGGACAGACGAGAAATCTACCGGCTAGTCTTTTTCCCATATTGGAACCTCACAAAACTTTTCATGTACCTACTTTTAATTGTGTTATTTAGTAGTATTATATTTATAATACTATTATATTACCTATTATGTTGAAGGTTTTCTTATCTTGTTTTCTGTCTATATTATTTTTATTTTGTAAATTCCCCTCGCATTAAGAATGCCATTTAACATTAAGTCCACCATTAGAACGTTACTTATTTTTGTGCACTAGTAAATAAATGATTAGTATGATATAATATCAACGTTTCATAATATTACTTAGGTGCGGTGCACCCATTAGAAACTTCCGCTGCTATTAACGAGCCATCAAGGACTGTGATCAGGCTGAAGCCTAATCAGCACATAATAAACACAAACGTCTCAATTTTAATCGGGTTTCAGACGAGATCGCGCGGTACGGTTCCCCATTTATACATAGAAAGACACTAAATAAATACGTGTCAATAGTTTAGAGCTTTTAATTTAATTTTAACTCAAGTAACTGATTACTATTTGGTTGTTAAATTTGCTCCTAGTAATCTCAGGTTTATAAGATAACAGAAAATAATATCGTGCGGTACGGTTCCGCATTTATTCAAAGTGTGACTTAAAATTAAACTATAAAATTAATGAATCGCCTAAATTAGTCATTAATTTCTTCAGTTCACATGACATCGAATCTTTTTTAAAAAAATATATAAAACAACACAGCAATTATTAAATACTAGAGGACGCCCGCGACTTCGTACGCGTAGAATAAGTTTAACGCTACTCCCCCATTTCTTCCCGTTGGGGTTCGATTTTCGGAAAATCCTTTCTTAGTGCTCACTTACATCATGAAAGGAACCCCTGTACCAAGTTTCAAGTTTCTAGGTTCAGTAGTTTCGGCTGTGCGTTGATATATAAGTCAGTCAGGTTTGCCTTATATATAGATGAGAATCGCGAATCACGAAACAGATAGGTAACATATTGTCCGTTTTCCCTCATTAGAGTAAGGCTACTTAGGTAGGTAATATTTTGGTAGTCTTAATGGTCTGCAGTCATCTAATGGACGCCGCCCGGGCGGGACGGAAGCTCCTTAATGCCCTCTGTGACATTTCGGTACTTAGTTGAAGCTACCGGCCCGCTACTTTACGAATGATACGCTCTTATTACACTTGTTCTAAGCCGATTGTATAAAGCCGGGCTTTGTTACAGATTCCGATAAAACTATAATCGTATAGATAGTATACAATTGTTCGTTCGGTCGTAGATAAAGATAAAGCAGTTTTATACAGGGTGCTTTAAATCATCAAGTGTAGGTATTTGATAAATCTTGTACTTCTTACTCATGTCCAATTGTTGAGAATTTTCCATGAAGAAAGTAAACTTAAAAGGTTAATTACTTGTGAAACCACATAAACAAATTTATTCGATATTTGTTTAATAGTCATAATTTTACTGATCTTTGTTTTTGTATTTCGATACAATTGAAAATAACTGCAATACAATCTGATAATATTTTAAAAGAGGTCTAAAGAGCTTTCATTAGCGGGCGTTGAAATTCTGTTCTTCTTTAGAGAAAATGCTGATGACTCATTCCATCCGGCCCCACAGCAGGGCGGGGTCAACGGTCGGAAACGAGACGGTAAAAGGCGATTACAAATGATTTTCATTAACAGAGCGAAGCGGGTCATAAACAAAACCGTATTCTGGTTACTTTATCATTACGTTAGATTTGTAACGTCTATCTTTACATTACAACGTCGTAAATATTATGTTCAAACAAACACGATACTGAGGGCAAAAAGCCAACAATCATTGATCCGTCGTCGATTGCGATAGGTGGTGGCCCCACGCCGTACGGAGCTTGTCTGTAAACAGAAGGGCCCTTTGACTCGTTCTTTTCATCTCGACCGATTAACGTCGGAGTTTTTACAGCGCGGACTAAACTCGCTCAGCTTTAGCCGAGATTCGTTTGTCAGTTACACCACTGTTCATTAAACTTATGTCATCGTACTGGTATTGTTTTTAGAAATAAAGTAAAAGACACTTAATATAAACAACATGTAGAGCACAATGCGGGCATTTTGTTTAACGCAGGCACGCGATGCTAAGATTCAGCTATAAGCCAGTCGCAAGCTACGGTTAAACCCTAGATTCATGCGTTCGGATTACGAGATTGATCTCGAGACAAGTTTATATTCAGGGTCGCTTTCCTACTTTCTTGTCGGGATTTGTATCGTAAACAAGATTAAACGTAAGCAAGGCCAAAGCAGGCCGCCCGTTTGCTCACCCACGGCCCGGATTATTGCCGCCCTGCGTACAATTGCTCTGCCTCCAATGAACTTCTCATGTCGCTAAGGATATTTTTCTTCTCAACCAAACTTGGTTTTTGCGGAATCTGTTTACTCAGATTACGGTTGGAGCTACATACGTACTCGTATGCTACGTACAGGGTAAAGCTGCTAAAAACGATTGAAACATTTAGCTATATACAAAATATGATAATATGCGCATATTTAACAAGTGACTTAGTATAAAACTAAACGTTTTTGCAAATTGTTTCGCCACGATATTGAGCATGTGCCTATTAACTTCACATCGTATCGTACGAATCTAATATGGCTTCGAAAACGATATAGTTTGTAACAAATTGGAGTAGACGCCCTGCGTTGTTTAATTAATTTTGAATTATTTGGCGTACCTCGATATAAGAATGGTATGGTTCAGTACAGTTTGCCGTTGGTAGTTTGCTTTTAACTGTTGAAATAAACAGATAAGATAGTAAATCATACTGCAAATTGGACGTAGAATTTATAACCAGAACTACCATTGTAATTCCGAAGTAGGTCGAGACATGGGCAATTTGTTTCAATGCAATTCACTCGTGTCTCTGAGTGTATTTAATCCATTTAAACCTCTCCCTTGGACGTCCATCAGGACAGCTGCATTACCTTATTAATCAGACGTTTCAGATGCTCACATCGTCGTCAAATGGCTCTTAAACTGCAGACTGCGACCTCTTGCATTGATTTCTCTAGAGAATAACCGCTAGGTATCTGTACTCTTCAATATATCCGCTTGCTCATTTGCCCCTTATTCCATAAATAAGGTTTATCAAGCTCAACATTAGAAACTTTGTGACTGTTATCCTTTTTACTCCTAGTTGTCACACTATTCAAAATGCCTATTTTTTTTTCACCGACTGCCAAATATCGATTGCGCATAATTTCGTAAATAGGTTTATCTTAGTACTTAGTAATTTTTTTCGATTCGTTATTCGATTTCGTTGCATACATTTAACCTCCGCAGCGGTTCATGTAAACAAGGAAATTACTGTATAAGCTTGTTTATCAACCTACTCTAAGTCAGTAGCAAGTGTAGCAACTGAATGCAAATATGCCCGTTGGTTATAGTGGAGCCAAACATGTTCATCGATTTGCTAGCATTCGTACACCGCAGAACCGATAGATAATTCATTAACTAATCATTTTATAATGAGAGCTCTACCGGTGTGAGACCTCATCATTGAGCCTCTTTAGTCTTAGCATTTATCAGATATCGCATTAGGAGGTTATTACTTTGCATATCTTTGTGATTTATTATCGATTGTGTACCGAATGACTTGGTGGCGGTGTGCGGCATTCTTGGATACGAATCTGTTTAGTCTACGTGTAGACGTAATTGTTCGAGGTATTATCAAAAGAACACGACGACAGAGTCACGGCCGCTGTCTTCCCTTTGCCGTTTTTCAGGGTTTTCACTTTTCACCATATTTACTTTTACAGACCGAATGTAGACAAAATGAGGTCTCTTGATTAGAACTTGACTTGAAGTTGCTAAGGAGCACGGGCAATTTCGTGTAATCTGCAACGTTATCATTTCCTCAGCAGTATTTTATTAGTCTTATACCAATATTCAGGTTTAATTTAATCATCGTATAGTGCCTGCTAGAAATCTACCTATTTAACAACGTGATAAAAATATCAGCCCCACGCTAGGGACCGCGCGTCGCTGTGTGAGTGCATGATATTGCAGCGGAACTCTGGGACGAGTTACAAATGCAATTTACTGTGCCCCCACTTCGACTTGCAGTAAATAACTTTATCGGCAGTGGACATTGTCAAAGCCTCTTTAACTAGGGCGTTAGTCACCTTTGTTTGATCTACTTTCAACTCCCCAAACGTGGTCTATCCGTTTGTCTTTGGTGACTCCTGCCTGCATGCCATTTTATCTGGTTTTCATAGACGATTAGTAGTCGTACTCTCTCACGGGTTAATATTCGTGCAAAAATACGCGTTCCGTATGAACACTGAACAGACTTAAGGTTTTTTAAAATGTTGACGTGATCTCGACTCCCTGTACCTCTTTAGGGTTCCGTAGTAATACTAGGAACCCTTGTAATTTCGCCATGTCTGTGCGTCCGCAGGCCGCAGCTTAGCTCAGATACTCTTAGTTTAAGAAAGCTGTTATTTGGCATGAATTTACATATAAGGCACGCCGACAAAGTGGTAAAATAAAATCTTGATTTTTTTATGGTACCTTTGCTACACGTAACGTGGGCATATTTTTTTTTTCACGTCAACTTCAAGGCGTGAGGTGTCGTTGCATACCTAGGTCTTTTAAAAATATTGCGGGTTTTGTAAGATTTAAAGTGCTAATTTTTGAGAGTCAAGTGTCCTACGGGCAAAACTACAAATACTAAAAATCTGAAAAATATCATGAATATAAC